>CM058046.1:59828244-61061574 GCA_030169165.1 Centaurea solstitialis | reverse complement strand
CCGGTCCGTTAACCAAATTTTGTCAAACGGTCTCTTGGGCAACAGCTTGCACCCGTACCCATCTTTTTCTTATTGTTGATTAACTCGTTTATTTACTTGTCATTTATATCTGTTATCTTATATCTGTCATTTACTTTTTTGTCAATTAAATACTTCGTCATTAATCACCAAACAAATCAAATCAACCTTTATAAAACTTTGCACCGGACTAAAGGACAAATTCTCTAAATCTTGGAACCGCCGATCCCTGTGGAACGATACGTGGGCTTACCACATTATTACTTGAGTTGGCGAACGCACGTCTAGTTTATACTTGGACTAGGCCTGTGGTGCTTAGGCATTCATTACGCACACACCAAGTTTTTGGCGCCGCTGCCGGGGATTGGCGCATTTTCCGAGATATTGAGTTTTACTCGAATCCGAGTCGCGAGTTTTTGTTTTAAAAAGTGGTTCGACGTGGTCGACGAGGAAGGAGAATGGCTGGAAATCCACCTCCCAATCCCCCTCCTCGTGAGAACACGATCAAAATTGCCGACGACAAAGATCGTGGCATACGAGACTATGCAACACCCGAGTTTTCTCTTTTAAACTCGAGTGTTCTTACCGCAAATTTCACCGCGCAATCTTTCGAGCCTAAACAATTGATGTTCACCATGCTTGGTACAATCGGCCAGTTTAGTGGACACAATTCGGATGACCCACACTTACATTTGAGATCATATTTGGAAGTTGTGGATTCTTTCCGAGCTCGAGGGGTTGACCAAGAAACGATGCGACTTTTGTTTTTCACGTACTCTCTAAAAGATAAAGCAAAAGATTGGTTAAGTTCGCAACCACCACATTCCATTACCTCGTGGGATGATCTTGTCACGAAATTTTTGAAAAAATATTTTCCACCCACGAGAAATGCGAAACTAAGAAACGCCATTTCAATGTTTTCTCAAGAACCGGATGAATCAGTTTCAGATGCATGGGAACGCTATAAGGATCTTCTCCGGAAGTGTCCTCATCATGGCATTCCCCATTGCATCCAGTTGGAAACTTTTTACAACGCGCTTTCCAACACCGATAAGGGTATGCTTGACGCAACGGCCGGAGGTTCTTTTACCGATCTGACCTACAACAATGCACACGCTTTGTTGGACAAAATCGCAAACAATAGTTCTGAATGGTCAGATCCGCGAAAGTTACCTCGGAAAAGTGTGTCAAGTACCCAAGATCTTGATGCGATCGCTTCACTAAACGCACAGATTGTTGCTTTAACAAATTTGGTTAAAAACAATTTAAAAACCGAACCAAACAATTCCTTCGGGAAATGAGATGTGTGCGAATTGTGAAGAAGATCATCCCTTTGAAGACTGTCCCGAAAACCCCGCCTCGGTTAATTATGTAGGAAATAACCAAAGGTACAACCCATACTCCGAGACCTACAACCCCGAGTGGCGTGATCACCCGCATCTGTCTTATAAGAGTACCAATGTCCAACAACCCTTTGGGGGAGGACCCAGACTGAACAGACAGCAGAACCCCCCTGGATTTAACCAAAACAGACAGCAGCAGCAGCAGTTCAACCAAACTGCCCAGAATAACCAGACTCACCACAGTGGTCAGTCACCACAACAAGTCCCGAAACAGCAGCAGGAGCCTGCAGACACTGGTTCTTTGGAATCAATGTTCAAAGGTTTCATGGCTCAGACCACGAACTTTGTAACTCACACGCAGGGTTTCATGAACCAAACCAACGCAACCTTAAGAGGATTAGAAACCCAAATTAGCCAATTGGCTAATGAGGTCAAAGGAAGACAACCGGGAACTCTACCTAGTGATACCGAGACCCCTAGGAATGGACAAAAGGAGTTTGTCAAGGCCGTGACTTTGAGAAGTAGTGATGGTTTAGTTGATGTCCCCGTCACACAACTTGAGGAGGAAACAACTCATGCTTTTGATAAAAATAATTTTCCAACGATTTTTCCTCCTCAAAAAGTCACATCTTCCGGATCCGATGTACCATCCACTTCAGCTGTTCCACCAAAAGCTTCTAGTACCCCAGCTGTACTAGAACCCGTGGTAGTTCAACCACCACCAGTCACTACCATCACCGCAAGTAAGGGTAAAAAGCCCCAACAACCGGAACCAGATTTAAGAGACCTTCCTTTTCCAAGCAGACTAAAGAACAAAAATATGGATAAACAGTTTAAGAAGTTCTTGGACATCTTTAAACAACTCCATATCAACATACCTTTGGTAGAAGCTCTTGAGCAAATGCCAAACTATGTTAAGTTCTTGAAAGACATCCTAAGCAAAAAGAGGAAGTTGAATGAGTTTGAGACCGTAGCTTTGACCCAAGAGTGTAGTGCAATTCTTACCTGTAAGATTCCACCAAAACTCAAAGACCCGGGGAGTTTCACCATCCCGTGTTCCATCGGTGGTCAAGAAGTTGGACTTGCCTTATGTGATTTAGGTGCAAGCATTAACCTCATGCCTTTGTCTGTTTTCAACAAGTTAGGCATTGGAGAAGTCCGTCCCACAACCGTGACCTTACAGTTAGCGGACCGTTCAATAGCATACCCAAAAGGCAAAATAGAGGACATTTTGGTTAAGGTAGATAAGTTCATCTTCCCCGCTGACTTTATAATCCTAGATTGTGAAGTCGACAAGAAAGTTCCAATTATTTTGGGACGTCCTTTTCTTGCTACGGGAAGAGCCTTAATCGATGTCCACAAGGGAGAACTCACCATGCGGGTCAATGATCAGCAGGTGACATTCAATGTTTTCAATTCCCTTAAGTGTTCTGGAGGATTAGAAGACTGTTCAGCAATAAGTGTTGTTGATCTGGACCTGGACTTAGGTGACAACAGTGATGACCTCACCACAGTGGAGAGTAATGGTCTGACCTTTGATGACAGTTTCCAGGAAGATGTAGCTGCTGTTTTTGAACAGTTAGATTTTAAAGACAGACCCAGTCAGCTCCCGTCCATTGTCCAGCCACCCGAGCTTGAGTTAAAACCCTTACCTAGTCATCTTAAGTATGCTTATCTTTTGGAGGACGAGAAATTACCCGTGATCATTTCGTCTAAGTTAAATCTTGACCAAGAGAGAAAGTTACTTGATCTTTTGAGAGACCATAAGAGAGCACTAGGTTGGACCATAGCCGACATTAGAGGAATAAGCCCGTCCGTGTGCCAACATAAGATAATTTTGGAAGACAATAGCGTTGGCAAAGCACAACCCCAAAGGAGACTTAATCCCATGATGAAGGAAGTGGTCAAAAGGAAATCCTAAAGTGGCTTGATGCGGGTATTATATACCCCATTTCGAGTAGTAGTTGGGTGAGCCCGGTCCAATGTGTTCCAAAAAAGGGTGGCACTACGGTGATCACCAATGACAAAAACGAGCTCATCCCAACCCGAACCGTAACCGGTTGGCGTATTTGCATGGACTATAGGCAATTAAATCTGGCAACAAAGAAAGACCATTTCCCATTACCATTTATAGACCAAATGCTTGATAGACTTGCGGGAAATGAATTCTTTTGTTTTCTGGATGGATATTCAGGGTATAATCAAATTCAAATAGCACCCGAGGACCAAGACAAAACCACTTTCACTTGTCCTTACGGTACTTTTGCATTTCGACGAATGCCCTTTGGTCTATGTAATGCTCCCGCTACTTTCCAACGGTGTATGATGTCGATCTTTTCAGATATGATTGAAGACACCATTGAAGTGTTCATGGATGATTTTTCAGTGATTGGAACCTCTTTTGAAAATTGTCTTGAAAACTTGAAAAAATGTTTAGAAAAGTGTGAATCCCATGACTTAATTTTAAACTGGGAAAAATGCCATTTCATGGTCCAAGAGGGGATTGTTTTAGGACACTTGGTATCGCGAGAGGTTTGGAAGTCGACAAAGCTAAAATAGAGGTTATTATGCAATTACCCGAACCTACTTCGGTCAAAGGCATAAGAAGCTTCTTGGGTCACGCCGGTTTCTATAGACGGTTCATTAAGGATTTTTCAAAAATCACAAAACCGCTATGTAACTTGTTGCATGTTGACCAAGCTTTTAACTTCACCTCGGAATGCAAAGTGGCCTTTGGGAAAATTAAAAAAGCACTTGTCACAGCCCCAATTGTTGTTGCACCGGATTGGAAATTACCTTTCGAGGTTATGTGTGATGCAAGCGATTGGGCCGTGGGTGCCGTTTTGGGTCAAAAACGCGAAAAGATATTTCACCCAATTTACTACGCAAGCAAAACTTTAATCGATGCTCAAATTAATTATACAACAACGGAAAAAGAGTTGCTTGCCGTAGTCTTCGCGTTTGACCGTTTTAGATCCTATCTCATTGGTGCCAAAGTAATTGTGCATACCGATCATTCCGCCATCAAATATCTCATGAGCAAGGCCGATGCAAAGCCTAGACTCATTCGTTGGGTCCTTCTTTTACAAGAATTTGACCTTGAGATAATTGATCGGAAAGGGACGGAAAATCAAGTCGCGGATCATCTTTCTCGTATCGAAGGCAAAGTTTCAAGTGGAGGGAACCATGAGATAAAAGAAGTTTTTCCTGATGAAAAAATCTTGGCTATTAGGCACTTTCGTGAAGAAACAACTCCATGGTATGCGGATTTGGCCAACTACCTCGCTAGTGGGCTAAAGCCGTATGATTTTAAAACCCAACAATTCAAAAGGTTTCTTCACGAAAGTAAGCAGTATATTTGGGATGACCCACACCTTTTCAAAATGGGATCCGATCAAATCTTGAGACGTTGCGTGCCAGACTGGGAACAACACCAGATTTTACAAGATTGTCATGCGTCTCCGTACGGTGGTCATTTCGGTGGCCAACGAACGGCCGCTAAAATTTTACAAAGTGGGTTCTTCTGGCCAACGATCTTTAAAGATTCTTTTGAGTTTGTGAAAAAGTGCGACCGTTGTCAAAGGACCGGAATGTGTCTCAAAGAAACGAGATTCCATTAAATAATATCCTAGAAGTTGAACTTTTCGACGTATGGGGTATTGATTTCATGGGACCATTCCCGATGTCTTTTCACAACCAGTACATCTTGGTCGCTGTTGACTATGTCTCAAAATGGGTAGAAGCCATTGCTTGCCCCCGAAACGATTCGAAAACGGTGATAAACTTTTTACACAAAAATATCTTTGTCCGTTTTGGGACCCCTCGCGCTTTAATTAGTGATGAGGGGACGCATTTTGTTAATAGAATGTTAAGCGCGGTTTTGAACAAATACAACATCCAACATCGCATTGCAACCGCGTACCATCCGCAAACAAACGGGCTTGCCGAACTTTCAAACCGTGAAATAAAATCCATTTTAGAAAAAGTCGTCAAGCCTAACCGTAAGGATTGGTCGTTAAAATTGGATGATGCACTTTGGGCATACCGCACCGCGTATAAAACCCCATTGGACATGTCACCGTACCGCCTCGTGTTTGGGAAAGCTTGTCATCTCCCATTAGAGTTAGAATACAAAGCGTTTTGGGCCATTAAAGAACTAAATATGGTGGAGGATGCCGCGGGAATAAAAAGAAAGTTACAACTTGTTGAGTTGGACGAAGTACGCTTCCATGCCTACGAGAATGCCAAGATTTACAAAGAAAAGACAAAAATTTGGCATGATCGTAGGATAAATCAACGCACTTTTTCGGAAGGGCAAAAAGTGTTACTTTTCAACTCTCGTCTTAAGATATTCCCGGGCAAACTCAAGTCCCGTTGGTCCGGACCGTTTACCATTGACAAAGTTGGTCTCTATGGGACCGTCGATTTGATAAACCTACAAGATGGTAGTACGTTCCGTGTTAACGGGCATCGGGTCAAGCATTACCTTCCCGAAGGTGTGCCCGACCCGAAGGATCAGCTCAGTAGAATCACAATCTGGGTTAGAAATAACCCCTGTAAATAGTAGGTTTATTTCAGTAATTGTTTTCTGTAGCTTTTGTTTCAGTTCTGGAAGTGTCAAAGTCACCACTATGGAGAGTGCAAGCAAGGTGTACAGCGGATAACAAGATTATTTGTTGGGTCGGGGTTGTTGTGTAAGATATTGGTCCAGAAGTCTTTGAAAGTACTGCAGCATGTGGAAGTTGGTAGAAAAGTAGCTGAGTTGTTGGTGTCTTCCATTTTTGAGACACAACACATAAAATAAGAAGTGGGACCCACATTTTTCAAAAGTCAAAACCACTCTTAGTTTTTAAAATCAGCATCTTGTACTTCCAAAAAGCTTCCAAAGGAGAAGAGTGTTTGTCCAATAGTGTGCATCTCCATCACCATTTAATGCCCTTACACCCTTAGGACACTTGTCACCCTTAGAGACATCCACCTAACCTACCCACTACCTTTACCCATCCAATCACCATACCCTCTTCCCTTTCCCTCCACAAAAGTGACGGTTACCTCTCCATCCCCCCAAAACCCATTTTTGAATTTTTAACTCCTCTTTATCTTCTACTTAAATTATTTTTTTAAGAAAACCTTTTTAACCCCTTATCCATTTGTAACCACCCACTTAACCCTTTAGTTAGATTTTAACTATTTCCATTACCCTTAAACCACTCCCTTTTCTTTTATTTTTAATTAAAAGTAAATATTTCTTTTATCTTCCTTTTCTTTTAATCTGATTTCTTTCCCAACCTTATCTTCTACTTTTTACTTAGTTTTTCAAAAACCAATTTCAAACTTTTACCTTTTCATTTTTCCCTTCATCTCTCTCCCAAAAGCCAACCATCCATCTCCCACCACCGTTAACCACCGCCAATGGCCCGGAAGAAGGCGGTTGTGACCGCCGGACGTATCGCCGGCGAAGGAACCACCGAACCGCCCCCTGCATCCACCGCAGAACCGCCTCCCGTCTCCACATCTCCACCTCCATCGTCGACCCCATCTCCTTTCGCTTCACCGTCGCACCGGTCGCCGGCGGTGACTTCGCCGGTTTCCCCCTCATTCACACGGCAGTCCATCGTCGCCGAGCGGCGTGGACGGTTACAGCGTTGGCCGTCGCCAACCGTCGGCGAGTCTTCCTCAACCGTCGCCGTCGCCGCCACTACTCCGGCGACGCAACCGCAAACCACTCCGGCGATCTCCCTCGGCGAAGCCACTAGATCCATCATCTCCCACGCCATTGCAACCCTTAGCAACCCGACATTGGTAGCCGCCGCAACTATTCCGGTTACCCCCTCCACCACCATCGGCCAAACCCTCTTCGGCACTTCCCCTACCACCGCCATCTTGAATCCCGATGTGGTGGAAAGGATGGAGGCACTCATGCCGGAGCGGAACCCTAATGTTTCACCCACTCAAGCTACCATAGTCTCCACCCATCGAGCCGACGATACCGACAACCGATCCATTCCCGTAACCCGTGATTTGGTAAGCAATCTTAACGCCCCTGCGTTTGATGCCTTTAAAGCCACACCGGAGGAGGTAGCGGAGCAACTCCGATACCTCCTAGCCGCCCAAACCGAAAGGCTCCGCAAACGGCAGGAGGAAATTCATGCCGAGGCCGAAGCCTCTTCCTCTTCTCTCAATCTTAACAAAGAACCGACTTCCTACCAAGTCGAGGAAGAGGATGCTCACCTTATCATCACCCCTAACTTCGGCACTACCCAAATCCCTACCCAAACCATACCCGTAGCCACGACCGTGGAGATGCATGCTTTTGACATTAACGAGACTCCCGAGGAGGACTTTAATGTTGCAGAATATCTTACCGACAATCCTCCCGACAAAGAGCATGAAACAGTTGAAAAGGAGCCTGTCACCAAAAAGACCCGGAAAGCGACTGCTGCGGATAAAGGAAAGAAGAAGGTGGACCCGCAACCTGCTCCCAAAAGAAGTAAACGGCTTGCTGCTGTGGGCACTTCCCACAGTGGCCAAGGTATGGCTCCTGTTTCGTCTTCGGATTCTGAGGATCCAGCCTTTGAGATGTTAGATGAGGTTGTTGAATCCTCACCAGACGACTCAGAAGAGTCTCTGGTTGAAGAGCCAGCCCCTAAGCCGAAAAAGAGAAAGCGGCCACCGAGCAAGGTCTCGGGTAGAATTCGACGTTTATTAATCGAACGATCTTTTCACAAATCTCTTGTCGAATTCTACCCTCGCATTTCGGACCATTTGCAGTTTCATAAGTGGCAGAACATCATCCCGGACTCGGTCGTTATTAATGAAACTTTAGTCCGGGAAATCTATGATACTTTGGCTTGGTTGGATGGTGATGTATTTTCGATCCGCGGCGTCCATGTCACTTGCTCACCAGAAGTGATCAACAATCTGTTGGGTCTCGTACCTCCAGCAGATTGTGCGTATCAGCATTTTAAAACAAACGGCACCACTTTTGAGCAAGACATGGAAATGGAGCGGTTGTTGTTGATTGATGGTCGTCATTGGAGTATTGAGCGGAACCGATACACCATGCGGCCTTATGACCTTGATTTCATCCCGAGCCTATGGTTTTCGTATGTACGACATAACATCATCCCGAGCCGCCATGATGCTTCCATTACGCGGGAACGATGTCTTATGTTGTATTGCATCTTCAAAAACCTTCCGGTGGACCTTGGGCCTATCATCCGCGATATGATCGACGACCATACCGCGAGGACTAGTTCTAACTTGATTTTTCCAGGTTTACTCACTCTCATGTGTAGGTTCTTCGGTGTTCCCACTCGAGATGACGATCACGTGTATTCGAGTACCTCCCAGATTGATCTTGGCACGATCCGGCGCATGGTTCTCCATAACCCGGATTTTGCTAGCCAAGCGATGCCAACACCAACGGCATCCCGTAATGCACGTCGAAGTCGACGCCGTCCTCCTACCGCCGCACGACCACCGACGCCACCACGACCGTCCAGCAAGACAGCCACTGCCACCGATGAGGCAGGTCCTTCCACCCGTCCACCGAAGCCCCGACGTGTTTCCGTGAATGAAGAAACGGTGGATATTCTACCGTGGCAGCAGGTTCTGACCGATCACATGGCCGCCCAAACAGCCCAGATGCAGGCCCTCGTGGCATCTCTCGCAACTCTCCAGACCGGCTTTCAAGACTTCCGGAACCGTTTGTTCCGCCTCGAGGTGATCTTTGGAGTGAACGTTGAGCATGCTCCACCACCACCGGGACCTCCACTTGTCCCAGAAGACCCTCCAGAAGACTCTGATGCTGAAGATGCTGTTGATGACGACGTGCCCCATCCAGATCCGTGATCGTGTTGCATGCACTGGACCAGTTTGTGGTGTTATCCCACAGTGGTCACTGTTCGTAAAACTGACTTTTTGGCTATTTCTCGATCTTTTGGGTTGATACTGTTCGTTTATTTCCTGTTCATGCCTAACATTTGGATGCTTTCTTTTTGTGACCTGTTCTTCGTACATTCGCACCCTAACTTTTTGGTAATCGTAAATGTGGCATGCTTTTATGTATATTATGCATATGTTGTGTTAATCTTTTCAGGTGCTCGTTTCAAGCTTTCCAACAATTTAATGGTTTTGGATAGGATGTGGGCCATCTTTTGAAATTGGCCTAAACACTTTCCCCATTTTTGTCGCCTAAACCGTAAGCCTAAATAACCCTCCATTTTGTAGCAATGAGGACATCGCTATGTTCTAAGTTTGAGGAGGAGGAAGTTACCTTGGCATTTTATCCCTCGGTAACTATCTTTTGTCAAAATAAAAATATCAATGCGATATATTTTCAACAAAAAAAAAAAAAAAAAAAAAACCACAAAAACCAAATACAAAAATACAAAAGTGAGAAAAACCCAAAAACAAATATATAAATAAAGAGCCGGTTTAGCATTTCCAACATAGTTGGAAAAAGGGAAATGATTCATAGAATCATACATACACAAAGCCATATACACTCACCCGATCAAAGTCCCGCGGATCAAAACCATTATTTTACTGGAAGCTTGACGCACGCACCGGGAAGTTGCAACAAAGTAAGTCATTTCACTCTTGCCAAAATTTTTGTTTTCCTCTTCGTTTCTTCTCCACCTTCTCATTACTTGAGGACAAGCAATGGTTCTAAGTTTGAGGAGGTGATAACCCTCGTTTTTCTCATGTTATTTTTACTTTTGAACACCCTTTTTCTCATCTAACCCCTCTCGAAACACCCATTTAAAGCATGAATACTCTTGTTGGTCTTATTTACCCATTAAGACAGGAAATAGCTAAAAAGTCGTGTTTTGACATAATTGTGATAATGTGGGATGTCACCACAGTGCAAAGTCTGTATGTGCAGGATCTTGAAGAAATTTTCAGAATATTTTAATGGGAGAAGTCAACTCAGCATGGGAAGCATGGGAGACCATAAAGTTACAGCTACCAAAAGGAGGAGAAACTAGGAAGTGGTGAAATGAATTAAAAAAATGGCAAAAAGCAAAAGGTGATCCAACCTTTGGGTAAAGACCACCATTTTCCTAGTATAAAAGGAGCTTGAAGGCAAAGCATTTCATACACACTTAGAATTCGAGTTCAGCAAGTTCTCTCCAGTTTCACTTCAATATCTATCTTAGAATTTTAGTTTGTAACTTAGAATAGTTTAATTTTCTGCAAATTTACATTCTGCACTGTTACTTTAGTGTTCTGTAGCCACAGAGGCGACTGCTTAACATAGCCTTCTGTTTTTAAAATCAAATGCAGTTTATTTTCAACATCTTTTATCTTCTGTTTTCTGGTATGGGCAGTAGCTAAACCCCATCCTTGGGTGTGGGTGCGAGCAAAGCCCGAGAGGCCTAAAAGTGACATTTTGGGTGTTTTTATCTTTTAATATTTTCTCGTTTGGTCATTCTAAGTCGGGACGTTATCTCAACGCGGACAAGCTGATCACTTGTAAGTGTTCATGTTAGACCTAAGACCTCGAGAGGGGCGGGTTCGAAACACGGCTTGAGTGATGCAAAAAGAGTTTGAGAGAACCTTTAATGATCACGAAGAGATTCGGGTCGTTGCATAATTGAACCAAGGCAAAAAGTGTCCTCAAGCGGGTGTCACGAAGAGATTCGGGCATCTTCTTTTGTTGGACCAAGCTAGGATCTATAAGGTCCACTTGGTAAAGTTAACAAATTGGGAAATATTAATTGTGAAAACTTTGTAATAAAACTAGTTTGTAAACCTTTATAATGGAGCTTCGAGAGGAGAAAGTTGTTTAGGAGTCATTTACGAACCGGTCACGTTAACCAAATTTTGTCAAACGGTCTCTTGGGCAACAGCTTGCACCCGTACCCATCTTTTTCTTATTGTTGATTAACTCGTTTATTTACTTGTCATTTATATCTGTTATCTTATATCTGTCATTTACTTTTCTGTCAATTAAATACTTCGTCATTAATCACCAAACAAATCAAATCAACCTTTATAAAACTTTGCACCGGACTAAAGGACAAATTCTCTAAATCTTGGAACCGCCGATCCCTGTGGAACGATACGTGGGCTTACCACATTATTACTTGAGTTGGCGAACGCACGTCTAGTTTATACTTGGACTAGGCCTGTGGTGCTTAGGCATTCATTACGCACACACCAAGTTTTTGGCGCCGCTGCGAGGATTGGCGCATTTTCCGAGATATTGAGTTTTACTCGAATCCGAGTCGCGAGTTTTTGTTTTAAAAAGTGGTTCGACGTGGTCGACGAGGAAGGAGAATGGCTGGAAATCCACCTCCCAATCCCCCTCCTCGTGAGAACACGATCAAAATTGCCGACGACAAAGATCGTGGCATACGAGACTATGCAACACCCGAGTTTTCTCTTTTAAACTCGAGTGTTCTTGCCGCAAATTTCACCGCGCAATCTTTCGAGCCTAAACAATTGATGTTCACCATGCTTGGTACAATCGGCCAGTTTATGTGGACACAATTCGGATGACCCACACTTACATTTGAGATCATATTTGGAAGTTGTGGATTCTTTCCGAGCTCGAGGGGTTGACCAAGAAACGATGCGACTTTTGTTTTTCACGTACTCTCTAAAAGATAAAGCAAAAGATTGGTTAAGTTCGCAACCACCACATTCCATTACCTCGTGGGATGATCTTGTCACGAAATTTTTGAAAAATATTTTCCACCCACGAGAAATGCGAAACTAAGAAACGCCATTTCAATGTTTTCTCAAGAACCGGATGAATCAGTTTCAGATGCATGGGAACGCTATAAGGATCTTCTCCGGAAGTGTCCTCATCATGGCATTCCCCATTGCATCCAGTTGGAAACTTTTTACAACGCGCTTTCCAACACCGATAAGGGTATGCTTGACGCAACGGCCGGAGGTTCTTTTACCGATCTGACCTACAACAATGCACACGCTTTGTTGGACAAAATCGCAAACAATAGTTCTGAATGGTCAGATCCGCGAAAGTTACCTCGGAAAAGTGTGTCAAGTACCCAAGATCTTGATGCGATCGCTTCACTAAACGCACAGATTGTTGCTTTAACAAATTTGGTTAAAAACAATTTAAAACCGAACCAAACAATTCCTTCGGGAAATGAGATGTGTGCGAATTGTGAAGAAGATCATCCCTTTGAAGACTGTCCCGAAAACCCCGCCTCGGTTAATTATGTAGGAAATAACCAAAGGTACAACCCATACTCCGAGACCTACAACCCGAGTGGCGTGATCACCCGCATCTGTCTTATAAGAGTACCAATGTCCAACAACCCTTTGGGGGAGGACCCAGACTGAACAGACAGCAGAACCCCCCTGGATTTAACCAAAACAGACAGCAGCAGCAGCAGTTCAACCAAACTGCCCAGAATAACCAGACTCACCACAGTGGTCAGTCACCACAACAAGTCCCGAAACAGCAGCAGGAGCCTGCAGACACTGGTTCTTTGGAATCAATGTTCAAAGGTTTCATGGCTCAGACCACGAACTTTGTAACTCACACGCAGGGTTTCATGAACCAAACCAACGCAACCTTAAGAGGATTAGAAACCCAAATTAGCCAATTGGCTAATGAGGTCAAAGGAAGACAACCGGGAACTCTACCTAGTGATACCGAGACCCCTAGGAATGGACAAAAGGAGTTTGTCAAGGCCGTGACTTTGAGAAGTAGTGATGGTTTAGTTGATGTCCCCGTCACACAACTTGAGGAGGAAACAACTCATGCTTTTGATAAAAATAATTTTCCAACGATTTTTCCTCCTCAAAAAGTCACATCTTCCGGATCCGATGTACCATCCACTTCAGCTGTTCCACCAAAAGCTTCTAGTACCCCAGCTGTACTAGAACCCGTGGTAGTTCAACCACCACCACTCACTACCATCACCGCAAGTAAGGTTAAAAAGCCCCAACAACCGGAACCAGATTTAAGAGACCTTCCTTTTCCAAGCAGACTAAAGAACAAAAATATGGATAAACAGTTTAAGAAGTTCTTGGACATCTTTAAACAACTCCATATCAACATACCTTTGGTAGAAGCTCTTGAGCAAATGCCAAACTATGTTAAGTTCTTGAAAGACATCCTAAGCAAAAAGAGGAAGTTGAATGAGTTTGAGACCGTAGCTTTGACCCAAGAGTGTAGTGCAATTCTTACCTGTAAGATTCCACCAAAACTCAAAGACCCGGGGAGTTTCACCATCCCGTGTTCCATCGGTGGTCAAGAAGTTGGACTTGCCTTATGTGATTTAGGTGCAAGCATTAACCTCATGCCTTTGTCTGTTTTCAACAAGTTAGGCATTGGAGAAGTCCGTCCCACAACCGTGACCTTACAGTTAGCGGACCGTTCAATAGCATACCCAAAAGGCAAAATAGAGGACATTTTGGTTAAGGTAGATAAGTTCATCTTCCCCGCTGACTTTATAATCCTAGATTGTGAAGTCGACAAGAAAGTTCCAATTATTTTGGGACGTCCTTTTCTTGCTACGGGAAGAGCCTTAATCGATGTCCACAAGGGAGAACTCACCATGCGGGTCAATGATCAGCAGGTGACATTCAATGTTTTCAATTCCCTTAAGTGTTCTGGAGGATTAGAAGACTGTTCAGCAATAAGTGTTGTTGATCTGGACCTGGACTTAGGTGACAACAGTGATGACCTCACCACAGTGGAGAGTAATGGTCTGACCTTTGATGACAGTTTCCAGGAAGATGTAGCTGCTGTTTTTGAACAGTTAGATTTTAAAGACAGACCCAGTCAGCTCCCGTCCATTGTCCAGCCACCCGAGCTTGAGTTAAAACCCTTACCTAGTCATCTTAAGTATGCTTATCTTTTGGAGGACGAGAAATTACCCGTGATCATTTCGTCTAAGTTAAATCTTGACCAAGAGAGAAAGTTACTTGATCTTTTGAGAGACCATAAGAGAGCACTAGGTTGGACCATAGCCGACATTAGAGGAATAAGCCCGTCCGTGTGCCAACATAAGATAATTTTGGAAGACAATAGCGTTGGCAAAGCACAACCCCAAAGGAGACTTAATCCCATGATGAAGGAAGTGGTCAAAAAGGAAATCCTAAAGTGGCTTGATGCGGGTATTATATACCCCATTTCGAGTAGTAGTTGGGTGAGCCCGGTCCAATGTGTTCCAAAAAAGGGTGGCACTACGGTGATCACCAATGACAAAAACGAGCTCATCCCAACCCGAACCGTAACCGGTTGGCGTATTTGCATGGACTATAGGCAATTAAATCTGGCAACAAAGAAAGACCATTTCCCATTACCATTTATAGACCAAATGCTTGATAGACTTGCGGGAAATGAATTCTTTTGTTTTCTGGATGGATATTCAGGGTATAATCAAATTCAAATAGCACCCGAGGACCAAGACAAAACCACTTTCACTTGTCCTTACGGTACTTTTGCATTTCGACGAATGCCCTTTGGTCTATGTAATGCTCCCGCTACTTTCCAACGGTGTATGATGTCGATCTTTTCAGATATGATTGAAGACACCATTGAAGTGTTCATGGATGATTTTTCAGTGATTGGAACCTCTTTTGAAAATTGTCTTGAAAACTTGAAAAAATGTTTAGAAAAGTGTGAATCCCATGACTTAATTTTAAACTGGGAAAAATGCCATTTCATGGTCCAAGAGGAGATTGTTTTAGGACACTTGGTATCGCCGAGAGGTTTGGAAGTCGACAAAGCTAAAATAGAGGTTATTATGCAATTACCCGAACCTACTTCGGTCAAAGGCATAAGAAGCTTCTTGGGTCACGCCGGTTTCTATAGACGGTTCATTAAGGATTTTTCAAAAATCACAAAACCGCTATGTAACTTGTTGCATGTTGACCAAGCTTTTAACTTCACCTCGGAATGCAAAGTGGCCTTTGGGAAAATTAAAAAAGCACTTGTCACAGCCCCAATTGTTGTTGCACCGGATTGGAAATTACCTTTCGAGGTTATGTGTGATGCAAGCGATTGGGCCGTGGGTGCCGTTTTGGGTCAAAAACGCGAAAAGATATTTCACCCAATTTACTACGCAAGCAAAACTTTAATCGATGCTCAAATTAATTATACAACAACGGAAAAAGAGTTGCTTGCCGTAGTCTTCGCGTTTGACCGTTTTAGATCCTATCTCATTGGTGCCAAAGTAATTGTGCATACCGATCATTCCGCCATCAAATATCTCATGAGCAAGGCCGATGCAAAGCCTAGACTCATTCGTTGGGTCCTTCTTTTACAAGAATTTGACCTTGAGATAATTGATCGGAAAGGGACGGAAAATCAAGTCGCGGATCATCTTTCTCGTATCGAAGGCAAAGTTTCAAGTGGAGGGAACCATGAGATAAAAGAAGTTTTTCCTGATGAAAAAATCTTGGCTATTAGGCACTTTCGTGAAGAAACAACTCCATGGTATGCGGATTTGGCCAACTACCTCGCTAGTGGGCTAAAGCCGTATGATTTTAAAACCCAACAATTCAAAAGGTTTCTTCACGAAAGTAAGCAGTATATTTGGGATGACCCACACCTTTTCAAAATGGGATCCGATCAAATCTTGAGACGTTGCGTGCCAGACTGGGAACAACACCAGATTTTACAAGATTGTCATGCGTCTCCGTACGGTGGTCATTTCGGTGGCCAACGAACGGCCGCTAAAATTTTACAAAGTGGGTTCTTCTGGCCAACGATCTTTAAAGATTCTTTTGAGTTTGTGAAAAAGTGCGACCGTTGTCAAAGGACCGGAATGTGTCTCAAAGAAACGAGATGCCATTAAATAATATCCTAGAAGTTGAACTTTTCGACGTATGGGGTATTGATTTCATGGGACCATTCCCGATGTCTTTTCACAACCAGTACATCTTGGTCGCTGTTGACTATGTCTCAAAATGGGTAGAAGCCATTGCTTGCCCCCGAAACGATTCGAAAACGGTGATAAACTTTTTACACAAAAATATCTTTGTCCGTTTTGGGACCCCTCGCGCTTTAATTAGTGATGAGGGGACGCATTTTGTTAATAGAATGTTAAGCGCGGTTTTGAACAAATACAACATCCAACATCGCATTGCAACCGCGTACCATCCGCAAACAAACGGGCTTGCCGAACTTTCAAACCGTGAAATAAAATCCATTTTAGAAAAAGTCGTCAAGCCTAACCGTAAGGATTGGTCGTTAAAATTGGATGATGCACTTTGGGCATACCGCACCGCGTATAAAACCCCATTGGACATGTCACCGTACCGCCTCGTGTTTGGGAAAGCTTGTCATCTCCCATTAGAGTTAGAATACAAAGCGTTTTGGGCCATTAAAGAACTAAATATGGCGGAGGATGCCGCGGGAATAAAAAGAAAGTTACAACTTGTTGAGTTGGACGAAGTACGCTTCCATGCCTACGAGAATGCCAAGATTTACAAAGAAAAGACAAAAATTTGGCATGATCGTAGGATAAATCAACGCACTTTTTCGGAAGGGCAAAAAGTGTTACTTTTCAACTCTCGTCTTAAGATATTCCCGGGCAAACTCAAGTCCCGTTGGTCCGGACCGTTTACCATTGACAAAGTTGGTCTCTATGGGACCGTCGATTTGATAAACCCACAAGATGGTAGTACGTTCCGTGTTAACGGGCATCGGGTCAAGCATTACCTTCCCGAAGGTGTGCCCGACCCCGAAGGATCAGCTCAGTAGAATCACAATCTGGGTTAGAAATAACCCCTGTAAATAGTAGGTTTATTTCAGTAATTGTTTTCTGTAGCTTTTGTTTCAGTTCTGGAAGTGTCAAAGTCACCACTATGGAGAGTGCAAGCAAGGTGTACAGCGGATAACAAGATTATTTGTTGGGTCGGGGTTGTTGTGTAAGATATTGGTCCAGAAGTCTTTGAAAGTACTGCAGCATGTGGAAGTTGGTAGAAAAGTAGCTGAGTTGTTGGTGTCTTCCATTTTTGAGACACAACACATAAAATAAGAAGTGGGACCCACATTTTTCAAAAGTCAAAACCACTCTTAGTTTTTAAAATCAGCATCTTGTACTTCCAAAAAGCTTCCAAAGGAGAAGAGTGTTTGTCCAATAGTGTGCATCTCCATCACCATTTAATGCCCTTACACCCTTAGGACACTTGTCACCCTTAGAGACATCCACCTAACCTACCCACTACCTTTACCCATCCAATCACCATACCCTCTTCCCTTTCCCTCCACAAAAGTGACGGTTACCTCTCCATCCCCCCAAAACCCATTTTTGAATTTTTAACTCCTCTTTATCTTCTACTTAAATTATTTTTTTAAGAAAACCTTTTTAACCCCTTATCCATTTGTAACCACCCACTTAACCCTTTAGTTAGATTTTAACTATTTCCATTACCCTTAAACCACTCCCTTTTCTTTTATTTTTAATTAAAAGTAAATATTTCTTTTATCTTCCTTTTCTTTTAATCTGATTTCTTTCCCAACCTTATCTTCTACTTTTTACTTAGTTTTTCAAAAACCAATTTCAAACTTTTACCTTTTCATTTTTCCCTTCATCTCTCTCCCAAAAGCCAACCATCCATCTCCCACCACCGTTAACCACCGCCAATGGCCCGGAAGAGGGCGGTTGTGACCGCCGGACGTATCGCCGGCGAAGGAACCACCGAACCGCCCCCTGCATCCACCGCAGAACCACCTCCCGTCTCCACATCTCCACCTCCATCGTCGACCCCATCTCCTTTCGCTTCACCGTCGCACCGGTCGCCGGCGGTGACTTCGCCGGTTTCCCCCTCATTCACACGGCAGTCCATCGTCGCCGAGCGGCGTGGACGGTTACAGCGTTGGCCGTCGCCAACCGTCGGCGAGTCTTCCTCAACCGTCGCCGTCGCCGCCACTACTCCGGCGACGCAACCGCAAACCACTCCGGCGATCTCCCTCGGCGAAGCCACTAGATCCATCATCTCCCACGCCATTGCAACCCTTAGCAACCCGACATTGGTAGCCGCCGCAACTATTCCGGTTACCCCCTCCACCACCATCGGCCAAACCCTCTTCGGCACTTCCCCTACCACCGCCATCTTGAATCCCGATGTGGTGGAAAGGATGGAGGCACTCATGCCGGAGCGGAACCCTAATGTTTCACCCACTCAAGCTACCATAGTCTCCACCCATCGAGCCGACGATACCGACAACCGATCCATTCCCGTAACCCGTGATTTGGTAAGCAATCTTAACGCCCCTGCGTTTGATGCCTTTAAAGCCACACCGGAGGAGGTAGCGGAGCAACTCCGATACCTCCTAGCCGCCCAAACCGAAAGGCTCCGCAAACGGCAGGAGGAAATCCATGCCGAGGCCGAAGCCTCTTCCTCTTCTCTCAATCTTAACAAAGAACCGACTTCCTACCAAGTCGAGGAAGAGGATGCTCACCTTATCATCACCCCTAACTTCGGCACTACCCAAATCCCTACCCAAACCATACCCGTAGCCACGACCGTGGAGATGCATGCTTTTGACATTAACGAGACTCCCGAGGAGGACTTTAATGTTGCAGAATATCTTACCGACAATCCTCCCGACAAAGAGCATGAAACAGTTGAAAAGGAGCCTGTCACCAAAAAGACCCGGAAAGCGACTGCTGCGGATAAAGGAAAGAAGAAGGTGGACCCGCAACCTGCTCCCAAAAGAAGTAAACGGCTTGCTGCTGTGGGCACTTCCCACAGTGGCCAAGGTATGGCTCCTGTTTCGTCTTCGGATTCTGAGGATCCAGCCTTTGAGATGTTAGATGAGGTTGTTGAATCCTCACCAGACGACTCAGAAGAGTCTCTGGTTGAAGAGCCAGCCCCTAAGCCGAAAAAGAGAAAGCGGCCACCGAGCAAGGTCTCGGGTAGAATTCGACGTTTATTAATCGAACGATCTTTTCACAAATCTCTTGTCGAATTCTACCCTCGCATTTCGGACCATTTGCAGTTTCATAAGTGGCAGAACATCATCCCGGACTCGGTCGTTATTAATGAAACTTTAGTCCGGGAAATCTATGATACTTTGGCTTGGTTGGATGGTGATGTATTTTCGATCCGCGGCGTCTATGTCACTTGCTCACCAGAAGTGATCAACAATCTGTTGGGTCTCGTACCTCCAGCAGATTGTGCGTATCAGCATTTTAAAACAAACGGCACCACTTTTGAGCAAGACATGGAAATGGAGCGGTTGTTGTTGATTGATGGTCGTCATTGGAGTATTGAGCGGAACCGATACACCATGCGGCCTTATGACCTTGATTTCATCCCGAGCCTATGGTTTTCGTATGTACGACATAACATCATCCCGAGCCGCCATGATGCTTCCATTACGCGGGAACGATGTCTTATGTTGTATTGCATCTTCAAAAACCTTCCGGTGGACCTTGGGCCTATCATCCGCGATATGATCGACGACCATACCGCGAGGACTAGTTCTAACTTGATTTTTCCAGGTTTACTCACTCTCATGTGTAGGTTCTTCGGTGTTCCCACTCGAGATGACGATCACGTGTATTCGAGTACCTCCCAGATTGATCTTGGCACGATCCGGCGCATGGTTCTCCATAACCCGGATTTTGCTAGCCAAGCGATGCCAACACCAACGGCATCCCGTAATGCACGTCGAAGTCGACGCCGTCCTCCTACCGCCGCACGACCACCGACGCCACCACGACCGTCCAGCAAGACAGCCACTGCCACCGATGAGGCAGGTCCTTCCACCCGTCCACCGAAGCCCCGACGTGTTTCCGTGAATGAAGAAACGGTGGATATTCTACCGTGGCAGCAGGTTCTGACCGATCACATGGCCGCCCAAACAGCCCAGATGCAGGCCCTCGTGGCATCTCTCGCAACTCTCCAGACCGGCTTTCAAGACTTCCGGAACCGTTTGTTCCGCCTCGAGGTGATCTTTGGAGTGAACGTTGAGCATGCTCCACCACCACCGGGACCTCCACTTGTCCCAGAAGACCCTCCAGAAGACTCTGATGCTGAAGATGTTGTTGATGACGACGTGCCCCATCCAGATCCGTGATCGTGTTGCATGCACTGGACCAGTTTGTGGTGTTATCCCACAGTGGTCACTGTTCGTAAAACTGACTTTTTGGCTATTTCTCGATCTTTTGGGTTGATACTGTTCGTTTATTTCCTGTTCATGCCTAACATTTGGATGCTTTCTTTTTGTGACCTGTTCTTCGTACATTCGCACCCTAACTTTTTGGTAATCGTAAATGTGGCATGCTTTTATGTATATTATGCATATGTTGTGTTAATCTTTTCAGGTGCTCGTTTCAAGCTTTCCAACAATTTAATGGTTTTGGATAGGATGTGGGCCATCTTTTGAAATTGGCCTAAACACTTTCCCCATTTTTGTCGCCTAAACCGTAAGCCTAAATAACCCTCCATTTTGTAGCAATGAGGACATCGCTATGTTCTAAGTTTGAGGAGGAGGAAGTTACCTTGGCATTTTATCCCTCGGTAACTATCTTTTGTCAAAATAAAAATATCAATGCGATATATTTTCAACAAAAAAAAAAAAAAAAAAAAAAACCACAAAAACCAAATACAAAAATACAAAAGTGAGAAAAACCCAAAAACAAATATATAAATAAAGAGCCGGTTTAGCATTTCCAACATAGTTGGAAAAAGGGAAATGATTCATAGAATCATACATACACAAAGCCATATACACTCACCCGATCAAAGTCCCGCGGATCAAAACCATTATTTTACTGGAAGCTTGACGCACGCACCGGGAAGTTGCAACAAAGTAAGTCATTTCACTCTTGCCAAAATTTTTGTTTTCCTCTTCGTTTCTTCTCCACCTTCTCATTACTTGAGGACAAGCAATGGTTCTAAGTTTGAGGAGGTGATAACCCTCGTTTTTCTCATGTTATTTTTACTTTTGAACACCCTTTTTCTCATCTAACCCCTCTCGAAACACCCATTTAAAGCATGAATACTCTTGTTGGTCTTATTTACCCATTAAGACAGGAAATAGCTAAAAAGTCGTGTTTTGACGTAATTGTGATAATGTGGGATGTCACCACAGTGCAAAGTCTGTATGTGCAGGATCTTGAAGAAATTTTCAGAATATTTTAATGGGAGAAGTCAACTCAGCATGGGAAGCATGGGAGACCATAAAGTTACAGCTACCAAAAGGAGGAGAAACTAGGAAGTGGTGAAATGAATTAAAAAAATGGCAAAAAGCAAAAGGTGATCCAACCTTTGGGTAAAGACCACCATTTTCCTAGTATAAAAGGAGCTTGAAGGCAAAGCATTTCATACACACTTAGAATTCGAGTTCAGCAAGTTCTCTCCAGTTTCACTTCAATATCTATCTTAGAATTTTAGTTTGTAACTTAGAATAGTTTAATTTTCTGCAAATTTACATTCTGCACTGTTACTTTAGTGTTCTGTAGCCACAGAGGCGACTGCTTAACATAGCCTTCTGTTTTTAAAATCAAATGCAGTTTATTTTCAACATCTTTTATCTTCTGTTTTCTGGTATGGGCAGTAGCTAAACCCCATCCTTGGGTGTGGGTGCGAGCAAAGCCCGAGAGGCCTAAAAGTGACATTTTGGGTGTTTTTATCTTTTAATATTTTCTCGTTTGGTCATTCTAAGTCGGGACGTTATCTCAACGCGGACAAGCTGATCACTTGTAAGTGTTCATGTTAGACCTAAGACCTCGAGAGGGGCGGGTTCGAAACACGGCTTGAGTGATGCAAAAAGAGTTTGAGAGAACCTTTAATGATCACGAAGAGATTCGGGTCGTTGCATAATTGAACCAAGGCAAAAAGTGTCCTCAAGCGGGTGTCACGAAGAGATTCGGGCATCTTCTTTTGTTGGACCAAGCTAGGATCTATAAGGTCCACTTGGTAAAGTTAACAAATTGGGAAATATTAATTGTGAAAACTTTGTAATAAAACTAGTTTGTAAACCTTTATAATGGAGCTTCGAGAGGAGAAAGTTGTTTAGGAGTCATTTACGAACCGGTCACGTTAACCAAATTTTGTCAAACGGTCTCTTGGGCAACAGCTTGCACCCGTACCCATCTTTTTCTTATTGTTGATTAACTCGTTTATTTACTTGTCATTTATATCTGTTATCTTATATCTGTCATTTACTTTTCTGTCAATTAAATACTTCGTCATTAATCACCAAACAAATCAAATCAACCTTTATAAAACTTTGCACCGGACTAAAGGACAAATTCTCTAAATCTTGGAACCGCCGATCCCTGTGGAACGATACGTGGGCTTACCACATTATTACTTGAGTTGGCGAACGCACGTCTAGTTTATACTTGGACTAGGCCTGTGGTGCTTAGGCATTCATTACGCACACACCAACTACATATACCAAAAGCTTTAATTATCCTGTTTACAAGTGCATCGAAAGATATCCTACATCTCAACAACCAAAAAGAATACCAAAATTTGTGTTATGTGCAATTATAAAGTAATGCTTAATCCAATAAATGCAACGGTACGGTTGCATGGTTGCCGCCTAATTGGCACCAAAGACGAATTGGGGTTGTCTGGATAAGCGCAACGAACGGTGTTACAATAGAGGAACATTTTGAAAATTAGGTCTGATCTTTTGATTTCCCATTTTGAAAACTAGAAAAGCATTTTTGCCATCCAAATGATTACATATCATTTTATTTGCTAAAAAAATTATGCAAAAATATTAGGGGCCGTTCGGATCACTTAATCTTATTGAATGAACATGTCAAGGATTGATAATGTTACCCAATAACAATAACAAAGATCGGAAGAAAAACAATTATCACGAGAAATGGAGGAAGCAAGAGTGAGAATAGGAATCTTTAAATTTACCATGAGAAAAAATTACATTCAATCATTAAATTTTTTTAAAGTGAAATATTTATAGGAAAGAAATAATAATTTATTAGATATACATGATATTTAAATAATATTATTTCTAAAACATTTTCAACATCCAAACCGTTACATGTTTATTTCAATTAGAAAATTGTTCAAAAACCAAATTTGGTTAGAAGTCAAAAAATAGTTAGGTTTTAAGCATTTCCATCAAATTACGATAAAATTTTCAAATATCAAAAATTTAGTTAGGTTTTTAAACATTTTCATCAAGATATGATAAAAATTTAAATATCAAAAGAACAAATTAAACAAATTTTTAACACCAAGACCAACCGGACCCCATCACATCTCACAAAGATCGTTCACGATTTTCATTGATTGAGCCAATTTTGGAACCATCAAACCACCCAAGAACTAAAATCTTGTTTTTTGTTTCAAAATTCATGATATCCATTAAATCGAATTAATTAGAACAAAAACTAAATCAAACCACAACAATAGAAATTATATAGACGTATAAAAACATATAATCAATACTTCTTTTTCATACTCATATACATACAAATCAAAACACGTAAAATGGTAACGCTCATTTTAATGTTTTTATCTATTTCTTATCGATAATAATAAAAAGGTACACAATTACCACCATAACTTAATGTCTTTTTTTTGCACTTTAATAAATTCAACAATTATTGGGCGAGAAACTGACGACCGAATTAGTCAAATCGTAACCGACACGTGTCCCCTGCTGCTGCACATTCCCGATGATCGACAAAGCTCCGTCGGTCGGAGCAAAAGCCAGGCAAAACTTCCCGCGAGAATCCACCGGAATCAGGTAGTTTTCCGGCTTCAACGACAAAGTCTTCCCGCCGGCGAACGTAAACCCTACCGTCGGCACCGCCACTCTCGTCAGTGCCGAGAAATCGAAACAGGTGTCGAAGAGCGAGAATCCGTCGGTCGGCTTCAGGTTTCGAGCCTGGCGCGTGAATGCGTCACGCAGGAGGTTGTACGCCTGGCTCTGCAGCCGCGTGACGGCCGTGCCGGAGTCGACGATCACTCCGCCGCGGCCGGCGTCGTCGACGGAGAAGATCGACGGCGGCAGCGTCAACGGCCGTCCGCCGACGTTGATTCCGGTCAAACCGACGTACATATACGTCTTCATCCTAGGGTTGCGTAACAATGGCGCGGTCACGGAATTCGGCGGCGGAGCCGAATTGAACTCGAGAGTCGAAGCCGATCGCGAATCGCGATCGACTAGACAGTACGAGAACGAATTCGCTCGAACCTGTGACGGAAGGCTCAGTAATCCGCCGCCGAGGCCTAAAAGCCCGGCCGCGCCAACGAATAGTCCTTCGTTGTCGTGGCCGCATCCCATGGCGACCTTCCGGACGGATCCGGACCGTCCGAACGACACCGTCTCGGTGACGAAGTCGCCGACGGTGAACGATCCGTCCCCGTAGGAGACCTGGTAGAGGCACGTGTTGCTGCGGCAGGCGGTGATCTCCAGCGACGCGCACTGCGAGGAGGTGCAGGGCAAGGGGGAGTATGTCGATGACATGGCCGGGTTGAAGATCGGGTCGGATTGTTGGTAGCAATCGGAGCAGGGCTCGCATTGAAGCCAATTGATGTCACTTCCGGTATCGATAACCATATAATAGGTTTTCACCGGAGTTCCTAATCCGACCCTAGCGAAGTACTCTCCGCTTCCCTGAGATATGCCGGAGGTAATCGGAGTTGACAGGCCTTCCGGCCGGAGAATCGAATCGGAATCCACCACCGGTTTCATTTCCGATTTGTTCGTTCCGGCGAGTGCGAATTCCAGGCGAGTGGTGAGCGAGTTGACTCGGTGCGAGTCGCGAGCGAGTCGGGAGATGGTGAGAGATTCATAATCACGGTGGTGGTGGTTATGGCGGACGGCGGAGCGAGGGTGGAGGGTGAAGGATAAGGAATTAGAAGAAGAGATTGGGGTTTTTTCGGTTTTTTGTGATTCTGCTTCTTGTAGTGAAGCTGGATTGAGAAGGTCTAGGGTTTTTTGGACGGCGGAGGAGACGTCGAAGGTGGTGGTGGTGGCGGTGGTGACGGCGGCGATGGCGGTGGCTAGAAAGAGGAAGAAGAAGAAGAGAGAAGGGGAAGCCATGGATATGAGTGAAGTGAAGAAAGCAGATGAGATTGGAGGTGGGTTTTTATGCAGAAAAAGAGGAGTGGTGACGTCACAGTCTTCTGGTATGTACAAAATCTAATTTACAATATACAATAAATAATAATTTTAAAAAAGATTCTTTTTTACAATGTATTTATTTTTTATTTAGAGTAAAGTAAACTACAAATTTGGTCCTTGGGTTTACAAAAACCAACGAAAATGGTCCCTGAACTTCAAAAACTACACTGAAGGTTCGTTCTGTTTGCATTTTTGCTTTGAAAGTGGTCATTGGTCACTAATCCTATTAGTGACTCAGTTAAGTGAGAGTAACTTTCTCTGAAATGAAAGAAGGGATGGCCATGCCCACTCTCAAATTTTTATAAAATTTTATATAAACATTTAAATACAAGATAAATATATTTAATTTCTATAAAATTGACCTTCAATTTTTAACTAAAGAGTAGTCAACTTTCAATTAAAGTAACCTTTATTGTTTTTAAGTCATTTTTATATGGGTTTAATAATTAGTTTTCATAAAAATTGTAAAATAATGCCAAAACCATTAAGTCACGGTTACCACATGCCTTATGTAAAGTTGATGGTGTTTTATATATCACCTTTTACGCCTTTTGTAGTGTACAACAGGGGGTTTACGACCATAAAATTATCCTCATTTACCTTATCATGTAACATTATTAGCTATCAAATTGGTTTGATGGTAAGCGATTTAAATCTTGTAAGTGCTTACTAGATAAGAGTTTTTTACTTACTATGTAAGATTTTCGGCGCTCATTGTTATGCATCCTACCGGTAAAATTTTATGGTCCATGTCATGCCCAACAGGTAAGATATGTGATATCATAAACACTTACATGTAAGCATTTAGTAAACTGTCTCTAAGTAATTTTTAGTGTTCCATTACGTAATGAAACTAGAATGACCATCCAGATTAATATTTATATCGTAAACACTTACATGTAAGCATTTAGAAGGACTATCCTGAATAATATTTCTAGCTCCGCCCTTGCCACCATCGTCTCTTTCTCGCTGGCAACCACCGCTTTCTTCTCCTTTCTACTCCTCTGTCGGTGTCGTCTCTTCAAACCCTAATCCCCGTCGTGACTCCATAAATCACCGTTTCCCCCTTCCCTTGCCCCTAATCTATAGAAACCCGAAAATCACGGTGATGGTTGTGTGTGTTGACGGCAGTGGTGGTTGTGTGTAGCATGGTGGTGGTGATTGTGTGTGCAGCAACGATAGCGATGGTGGTTGTGTGTAGGCGACAGTGGTGGTGGTGTGCACGCAGCAACGATGGTGTGCACAAGCGGCAGTGGTGGTGGTTTTGTGTATAATCGATAGCTGTAGTGGTGGTTTGGAGATGGTAGTTGTGGTGGTGATGGTTTGAAGATGATGGTGGTGGTTTGGAGATGGTGGTGGTGGCTTGGAGGTGATGGTTGTGGTAGTGGTGTTTTGAAGATGGTAAGTGGGTGGTGGTGATGGTAGGTAAAATGGGTGGTGGTGAATTGGTGATAGTGGTGAGTGGGTGGTGGTGGGTGGTAGATGATGAAGATGAATCAAGTGTGTGGTGGTGTGTATAACAAAGAGAGAGCGTGAGTGTAATAAAACAAAAGTATGGACCTTTTAGTGTTAATGAAAGCAAAATGCAAACAATAGAGATCTTCAATTTAGTTTTTGAAGTTCAGAGACCGACCATTTTCGTTGGTTTCTATAAACCTCAGGGACCAAAATTGTAGTTTACTCTTCTATTTATTTACAAAATAAATATTGTATTCTTTTTTATAATATAGTCTTTCACATTTACATTTCTGCTTGGTTTTAGTCTCTCATTAACACTCGTCAAATTTGATCGTTAAATCTAATTAAATGAGGGGTATTTCTTGTTTATAAAAACCATCAAACTTTGAGCACCTGCTTAGATTTGATTTTTTATTTGAGTTTTCAATTTAGGGTTTTGATTTAGTTTTTGAGTTTTTGAAGTTGAATATAAGTTTGTTTTGGAGTGTGATGTGTATTATGAAATTTACTGAGAAAAGTGGATTTATTGAACCTAATTTAGGGGTTTCAACAATTTCAATGGGTTAGGAATTTAAGAATCTAAGCGGTTGCCAGAGATGATAACTAGAGTGGTATTGGGGAAGACAAACGGAGTGGTCATGAAGAAGATGATGGATGGGCGTGTGTGATGTTTGTCTATTATGTATGTATATATGTACATATTATATATATATAGAAAGGTTCAAACAAGAACAAAACCATTTTATAAGAACAATGGAACAATTCTAAGGCTTGGTTTGGCAAGCATAAGCTAGCTGATAAGCTAGCTTATAAGCTAGTCCATCCAAACATGTACCAGGAAGCTAGCTTATCAGCTAGCTTATAAGTTAGCTTTTTGAAACGCTACTTTGAGTAGCTTATGAGAAGCTTATTGTAGCTTTTTCCAATTATACCCTTAATAATATTAATTATTAAATTCAAATGTACCCTTTTTGGTCATTTTACATACTCATAAGCTAGTTTTTGCCAAACATAATTTGTTCAACAGCTAGCTTATCAGCTACTAGCAAGCTTATCAATCAACAGCTAGCTTATCAGCTATCCGCTAGCTTATCAGCTATCAGCTAGCTTATAAGCTACGCTTGCCAAACATAGCCTAAATCACATATGATGTGGGACCCACCATTAAATAAATCATATATGATTTATTTAATGATGGGTCCTAGATAACATGTGGCTCAAAATGCATTCTTTTGTTCCTACAAATGAGGTTGTTCTTGTATGAACCTCCCTATATATATATATATATATATATATATATATATTCAAATGTGAACTCAATTTTGGTTGTGAACGCGAGAACTACTAAAATCGTGTCACATGATAATATTTACTCTAAATGTCATACTATTCAGAGTGAATAGACGCCTTTATTCACTCTGAATAATGCATGATATTCAGAGTGAATATTGTCACGTGCTGCGATTTTAGTGGTCCTCACATTCACGATGAAAAATGAGTTTTCATTTTAACTTTTCTCTCTCTCTCTCTCTCTCTCTATATATATGTGTATATATATATATAGGGGTAGGTTCAAATGTGAACCACTTTTTGGTTGTGAACATGAGGATAACCGAGAGCGCGACATGTGGTGGATGACTAGGCGCGATTCATGGGAGGGCATTGAATTAAAGGAGGGACCACACTCAAAGCCGCCACATGTCGCGCTCTCGGCTGTCCTCGCATTTCACAACAAAAAAGTGG
Source organism: Centaurea solstitialis (assembly GCA_030169165.1). Taxonomy (NCBI): domain Eukaryota; kingdom Viridiplantae; phylum Streptophyta; class Magnoliopsida; order Asterales; family Asteraceae; genus Centaurea; species Centaurea solstitialis. Next base: position 61,032,948 of record CM058046.1, on the reverse strand, counting down.
TTCACATTTGAACTTTCCTCTCTCTCTCTCTCTATCTATATATATATATATATATAAGGTTGAGTTCTTTTGTTAACAGAAGAATTTGTGTCTCAACCACATATTATACATAATCAAAGGTGATGATTAATTGTCTTCCAGTACTGTGGCGGATTGGTTATCGCTTGGGGGTTCATAGCGCCCTAACTGAATTCAAGCATTCCTGTGTGCATACCTGGGACATTTAAGTAGGTCCAAGTTTAGGCCCCAAAATTGTCGCAGATTAGTCGGGCTTTGGCCCGGACACTCTTCAAAAAAAAGGTGATGATTAATTGTCTTTTTTTTAAAAAAATATTTATACCTACTAAAATTAAAAATCGTTTTCTCCTTTGTAACCGTCCAACAAACCAACTAAAAAGAATGCATTTGATTGGTTGATTTAAGTTGATGCAGAGGGTACATAGTGCCCACCCAAGTTCGAATCCCCCAATGCGCAAACTAAGGATATTTGTCAATTCATTTGTAGCTCAACGGTCGGTAACATCATGAGGGGGGCAGTGAATGGTATCCCTGTCTACTTGGGTTCGATTTAAGGGGGAACAGGAGGCGATACCCAAGTTCATGGGTCGACCTTCGGGCCGGGCATGAGCAAGACTATGGACTGATAACGGTTTTTCATGGTCGAGAGAATTAGTCGGGTGCCCAAATGGATCCCGGATACCTCTTTGACTTCGGTCGGGGCGTGTGTGTGTGTGTGTGTTTGACTGCCGTCCAAAAAAAAGGAAAAGAAACTCAATATATATATATATAAATATAGTTACATAACAGGTTCTATAGTTTATGGATTTTGTAGAAAAAAGAAAATTAAGAAAACAAGTAAATTATCCATATTATCCTTCGTTTATTTAGACTTAATGAAAGATATTATCAGAAGTTAGTGAAAGAGATCATAACCAAGCAAAAATGTAAATGTTAGGGACTATATTTGAGTTCGATAAATTAAGAACGAAAAATGTTAGAATTTATAAAGTTTAAGTACCAAAAGTGAACATTTTTCTAGTTTTAATTTTGTCTTTAAGTTTAATTATTCGTTTTAGTAAAACTATGAGCGATTATTAAATGATATTTACGTTTATGATTTTTGTTATAAAAGATGGCTATCGATTTTTGATAAGTTATTTAATTAAATATTTCTTTATAAAATTACTATTGAATCGAATATAAATATATTTAATTGAAAGTATAGTTTATTAGCTGTTAAGAATATTGTTTGTTAAAATATAGAGGGATAAACTTTATGATGCAAAGTAGTACGGTCGGTATTCCAATTGATGCCTTTTTTAAATAAAACAGTTTCATACCTAATTTAATAATCCAATTATTTACTTGATAAATACATTGATTTTTGATAATTTATTCGTCTCATTCTAAAATAAATATTTATACTTTTATGAGTAGACTGTACTTTTGGTCCCTAACACTTTTCAATTTCAGCAGATGTTTTAAACTTTGAAAACTTAAATTTGGTCCTCCATTTCATATTTCATAACAGTTTTGATACCTCTTATAAATGATTATTAAAACTTTTTTCTTTAAGTTCAATTAAATGAGAGATATTGTAGTCATTTGAGTTGTTTTTTGGTTAAATTCATCAACACTTTGTTGAATCAGAAGTATTTTGGTCATTAGACAAAAGTTTAATATGACTAAAATATCCTCATCTAGTAAAGATTTAACGGACAAAATTAACATTCATTAGGAGGGATCAAAAGTGTCATAAAAATGACAAAAATGTGGAACAAAAGAAAAATAACGTTTAAGGAGGATATTCGTTTGAAATTTGACAAACCCTTAAGTACCAAAGGTGAAAGTTAACCTTTATTTATATTTATAGTTTTTTTATTTATTTATTAACAATTATAAAAAAAACTAATCATGTCTAGCTCAATGGATTTTGCTAAGAATAGTAACATCTAGGGAGGGGCTGTGGATGGGATCCCAGTCTACCCAGATTCGATCCTAAGGGAAGTCAATTGAGGACATGAGGAGTACTTAGTCTTTGGGATGGTCCAATCATAGACTGGGCTGCCCCCGCAGCCTAGTCAAAGACTGTGATTGGACTCTATGTCCAACGTAAGTTGGGCCGAGATAGGCCGGATTAGTGGGCTGCCCGTGGATGTCCGATACCATTGGGGAGGCATGTGTGTGTGTTTGTGGTAGTCGTTCGATCTCGCTTTGTCTTCCAAAAAAACTAACAATGACAAAAATATTTAATTAAATAAAAGATTTAATAACTGTCATTTTTCTTGTAAAGATTTATTTTAAGACAGAAAAAGTATAACCAAATATTTAATATAACATATTATATTGTATAATATGATATATTATATTGTATATATTTTTGTTATGATTATTAAGAAGAAAAAGGAAATACGAATTAAATTAAAAATTATATATGATATCTATATATAATATCTCCTTAAATCAGAATTTTTAAATGAAAATGTTTTTATATTATTATGTTTTATAAAGACACAAGTAGTTTGTTAAAAACTTTAAGGTTTGTAACTTGTAAGAAACGTGAATGTGTATAGTGAAGGAATCGTTTTCTTGCTTTTCTCTTGTCCCATTTCATTTTTTAGTAACTATTTGAGTCTTCCTAAGATTCACTATTCGAATAAGAGAGAATACACTTTTTTTTTAGGATATCTATTTTGTTTTAATTTTAATCACACTTTTTATTAAAGTAATTAAAGATATCGTTATTGTGGTTTTATGAGAATTATGGGTTGGGTCTCTCGTATTTACTTTACTGAATGAACATATCGAAGATCAGTAATCTTATTGTATAAGAGAGCTATGACAAGAACCAAATAACTTATCCAGTTCGTAAAATGTGACAACTCTTATCCGATAAGTGTTTATTGGTTAAATGGTTGCGTACAATAGTATTTTTGATAACCTAGATCTTTCTCAAGGTAAGTGATAGAGTTGATTGTTACTATTAAACACTATCTAGTAAACGTCTAACTTCGTTAAATTTGCATCATTGAGTTATGAGGTAGTTTCATCTTTTTATTCATTTTTAAGAAGAAAAAAGACTAAAGACATTTTTACATATACATGCATGCATGCATACATATGTATATATATTCCATCTCATTTGTGAACCATAACTTTGGTGTGAACTTGTGAACCGAAGCTAAAAAGAAGAAACATGAAAAAATCAAAAGGTTTCATAAAAATATATGAAATAGTTTCATAAGAATGAAAAAGTTTATGAAACCTTTTGATTTTACGTAAAAAAACACCGAAATATGAAACAATTTCATCAAAAAATGAATCATTAATATAACTTCATAAACAATTTCATCATATTAAACAATTTTATGAACCAATTTCATTGATTTAACCAATGAAATCGTCTTTTTGGTTTTAGTTCACAAGTTCACACTAAAGTTATGGTTCACAAAAGAAATGGACTATATATATGTATATATATACACACATATTTTTACATGAGCACTTGTGTGAGAATAACAATTATGGTGAGAATAATGGGAACATTTATGAGCTTTTGAATGAGTTAAAATTTTAATGCAACATTTTCTTTAACTATTTGTAGTATCTTCAACTACATTTATTTACGTTCATTTTCACAAACATTTACATATATTTAATCAATTTTACATGTAAAAATTTGTTAAAGTTTGGCCATAATGATAAAATCCGTAACTAAATATATGCACACGAAGGTTTAGAGGAAACCCTAAAAACATGAAAAAACCGAGGAACACACGGGTAACTATTTATTTAGGCGGTATGTATATGGACGTTATTGGCCCCCTATATATATGTGTGTTGGCTTGAGGTCATATGAGACCATGTTGGTTTCGTGAGACTTGTGAGTCCACATAACTAACATTGAATCTTCATAGCAAAATATTGTGCAGGTAATTCGGCAAATGTTTTTGTTGTGAATATTCGATAATTTGTATCTTAACAACGTTTTGTTGTAAAGTTATAATATAATTTTATGGTCTCATCAAAACAACATAGTCTTATATAGTCACGTTAGTCACGTAATACCGTTGGTATGCATGTACATATATACATACTTTTTATATTTTACTACTCTTTTTTGGTTTTAGGTTGTAACTTATCTAAAATTACTTCACTTTCGTGTAGGGTCTTTGTTTTATATTTTGTTATTTTTGTCATTTAAAGTTAATATTTATTATCATCAACCATAGCATTTAAGTATCAACTACTTTCTGGAAAGACATTAAAATAAAACATATTTAAAAATAGAGTTATTTTTGGTCAACCAAAGATCAAACACTTAAGTTGTTTCATAAAATTAAAATGCTTTATTTTTTAGTGCATATTTAGAGGGACATAACACATAAGCTAAATTATTAAAACACTATTTAAAGTAAGAGTTGAGAAGTTTTTATAGCTTTTCATCAATTATATCTCTTATTAAAATTAACTATTATTAATAAAAACAATTATTTATTATTTATTATTAATAAATAGTAATTTATAATAATTGAAATCATTTATAAACTATTAATTTAATTTTATTATACTTAATTATGATTATTAACTTTTTCAAATGCTACTATTTATATCATTGTTATTTAATATATTTATTTATCAAAAAACAAATATAATATTATTTAAGATGTTATTGTAAGTTATATAGAATTGAAGCTATATTTTTTTCATAGATAATTAAAACATAATAAATAGTTTTTTTAAAATAATTTAATCAATATATTATATAATTTTAATTCTCTACTATCTTATTTCTATTAACTTATTATATTATTAGAATTTTGTCTTAACTATATTATAGAAATATTTGTAATTGATAATTTATTGAAGATATCAATTTTAGTCATTGGCTATGTTTGGCAAACTGACTAATAAGTAGTTGGTGACTCGTAAGTTGAATGACATCTTAATAAATAATTAATTATAAATAGAGTGAATTGTGGATTTGGTCCCTGTGGTTTAATAATTTTTTTGGTCATAGTCCCTATTCTATGTTTATCTTGGATATGGTCCTTGTGGTTTTCATTTTGTTTTGGCCATGGTCCTTTTAACTAACGGATTCGTTAACTTCGTTAACTCATAGATTATTTTAGTAAATTTTTTATACTTTTGTATATTTTTGGTAAAAAGGTAAAAGAAATACTTTAAACACACAAATTTATATATAATAATACAAAATAAATAAAATAAAAGATTATTTTATGATTTGATTTTCTTAAACTAAACAATTAATTATATCATATTCAATTTAGTTATTATTTTTAATTTAAATAAATCAAATCATAAAAAATATTTAATTTTATTCGCTCTAAAAAAATAATATAAAGTGCTATGATCTTTTTGAACGGCAAAGTAAAGTATTATTATTTCGTTTATTTAAACTAAAATATTAGCTATATTAAAATAATAAAACCATATCATCTTCTATCATTTGATGAAAATAATAAAAAATATGTGTTTAATATTAATATTTTTAAATTTTTAAATAATCAAATATAGAACGAATATTATAATATGATTTGATGTTTGCAAACCAGGTAGATTGTACAAACTCTACAAACCTAACCTTAACCATTGATTTTGTTTATACTTTGTTTATCTCATAATTTTTAGGTGGTTTTCAAATGTGGTTGAGAGAAAATTTAGAAATTGAATTAATAATTTTTGGTCCCTGTGGTTTAATAATTTTTTTGATCGTGGTCCCTATTGTATGTTTATCTTGGATATGGTCCTTGTGGTTTTCATTTCGTTTTGGCCATGGTCCCTCTGACTAACTCTCTCGTTAACTCCGTTAGTTTAAGGATCATTTTACTAATATTCTATTCTTTTGTTTTTTAATTGTAAAAAGTTAAAAACATTATTTATTAAACACACAAATTCATATATATATATATATATATATAATGCCATCAAAATAAATAAAATAAGAGTTTATTTACAATCTGATTTTTTAATTTAAATTTAATTATATCACACATAATTTAATTAATTTTAATAAATTAAATCATAAAAAGACCTTATTCATTTGTTCTAAATAAATTATTAAATGGTGGAATTGATATGGTTTATTGTTTTCTGTAACTACAATTTTAACTTAAACAACTCAAATCATAAAATAATTTCTTATTAAAAAAATTTAATGTATTTAATATAATTAATCGTTTAAAAATTTTAAATATCTAATATAAAACAAGATATTATCAATTTAATTATACTACGTATACAAACATATATATATAGGGGTCGTATCCGTTACAAATCGGATAGTTTGTACAAACTATACAAACCGGATAGTTTGTACAAACTATACAAACCAATCTCAACCATACATGTAGATGATCAATGATGTGGATTAATTCAATTTCTAAATTTTCTCTCAACCACATTTGAAAACCACCTAAAAATTAGGAGATAAACAAAGTATAAACAAAATCAATGGTTAAGGTTAGGTTTGTAGAGTTTGTACAATCTACCTGGTTTGCAAACATCAAATCATATTATAATATTCGTTCTATATTTGATTATTTAAAAATTTAAAAATATTAATATTAAACACATATTTTTTATTATTTTCATCAAATGATAGAAGATGATATGGTTTTATTATTTTAATATAGCTAATATTTTAGTTTAAATAAACGAAATAATAATACTTTACTTTGCCGTTCAAAAAGATCATAGCACTTTATATTATTTTTTTAGAGCGAATAAAATTAAATATTTTTTATGATTTGATTTATTTAAATTAAAAATAATAACTAAATTGAATATGATATAATTAATTGTTTAGTTTAAGAAAATCAAATCATAAAATAATCTTTTATTTTATTTATTTTGTATTATTATATATAAATTTGTGTGTTTAAAGTATTTCTTTTACCTTTTTACCAAAAATATACAAAAGTATAAAAAATTTACTAAAATAATCTATGAGTTAACGAAGTTAACGAATCCGTTAGTTAGAAGGACCATGGCCAAAACAAAATGAAAACCACAAGGACCATATCCAAGATAAACATAGAATAGGGACTATGACCAAAAAAATTATTAAACCACAGGGACCAAATCCACAATTCACTCTTTATTTTTGATAACTAAACATATTAAATAATATCCGATATAATTTATAACATTTGAAAATAATTACTAATTAATATATAATTAAATTTAATTAATAACTAATTAGTTTTAATTACTAAAAATTAATAATAGTTAATATTAATAATTTTATAATTGAAAAAGTCATAAGAAACTTCTTATAACCTACTCCAAATAGCTTTAGTTCTTTTATCCTATATAGCATAAAAACTCAATTAATTCGTAGTACTAACTAATGGTTGAATAACATACCAACTCAACCAAGAAGGGTTTATTCGGATTATGCTTTAACTTTTTTTTCTAATGAGTTTGAGATTTCTAAGAGGGAGTTGGATTGGTTTGGGTTATTTAAAGGTTTTCACACCGGTTAATAGACAAATCATCTTGTCTTATATTCCTGTAACCGGTAACACACACTTTTATATATGGATAGTTATAACACTTTCAATTGATTGACTGGCAAATTTATCCTTCATTAAAAAAATTCATGACTCTTAAATATTTGTGCAATAATAATGGTTTATTTGAGAATTTAGTTACATATTTTTGGAACTAGACATTTATTTTGGTACAAACATAAATAGAAATGTAAACATTTATTTTGGAACCGGAGAAACAATTTTTAAGTATATCAGCATTGCTTTTGCAACTTGAAAAATAGATTGTTTACTTTTTTTTTAATTCTTATGTGTTAATTTGGAGCACGACGTAGTTTTTTTTTAATTATTTCAAACACAATGGTTTACATTGGCATTGATTTTAGTACATCTCATTGTAACAACCCAATTCTAATTATCTGCTAAAACATAACACTGCAACTGAAAAGATCCCAAATAACTAGATACCTTAACTCAACTAAATTATTCTATAGCGAATACATACATCCACAACTGAGATTTACTAAAAAACTACCGATGACAACAAGTCTCTGCCTTACTTCTTCTACTTCACCACCTCTTCTCTTAGCGCTTAGACGAACTCCTACTAAATACCAAAGGAGTGTTAGCCTAGTGGTAAGGCTTGGGCACTACATAGTGGTGAACCTGAGTTCGAGCCATGGGGGACGCATTCTGGAGGTACGGGGGCTTCGACCCCGGGCTGCATGCTTTAGCAGTCGGGCTTCGGCCCAAAAATTGTCGAGGATTAGTCTGGGCCCAATGTGGTATGGGATACCTTTTCTAAAAAAAACTCCTACTAAATACTAACCTGAAAGGTTTTCAATTTAATAAAAAAACGAGGGTTAGACCGGAGGTCTAGTGAGTTCCCTTAAGTTCAACATCACACCTTAAAATATCATTTAAAATGCATTTAATAATGATTCGTACCTTTAAAACATCATGCACACACACAACACATGTAGATTGCTCAAACTTAAGTCACACACACCTGTGATAACGTGTTCAACTCACACCCGTCTTCAAATGAATAACATGAAACGAACTCATGCTTTCCAACTGGGTCACATCTCCCATATAAGCATTTACGGGCTACACGCCCTTTATAAACATTAACGGGGAAACCCCCCTGCGTAAAAGCAATCATCACATGATGCATCCCACATGAAATTCACACTAAATATTCACACCATCAAGCATAATTAAACCAATGTAAAAACAAAAGTAAGTTTAGACCCACTTGTTGTCCATGCTTAAGCCACACACCTCAACCTATTAGTATCCAATCTGAACACCTAATCACATGATATGCGAGGGTATTAAACCACTTGAATGACCTCTAAAAACACTCCTTATGATCTATAAGATTGCCCTAACTGATATCTCAATCCTAGCCCAAAATAATACGTGAAACAAGGCGGGAAAAACGACCACATAGCTTAGCACTACTTTTGGTGTCACCAAACCCGCGCCAAGACCTTAACCCGCACTGTTTTAGCTCTCATGTAATTCCTGACCAAAATCTCATCATTTCTCAATTCCAAAACTTCCCAAATCGATATGAAGCCCCAACATCGATTAAATCAATTGTTTAAAACCATTTAAAACAAAATCCCACCATTAAATATGAAAATAAACTCAAATCCAAATTTAGAACACCAAAACCACAATTTAGATCCAAACAACTCAAACGCCAAATTCCAAATCCAAAACCCAAAACTAAATATAAACTAAACTTTGAAGGTGGCTATGTCGTGGGCATGAGAAGTTGTCAAACTATGTGGATCCACATTTGACCGGTTTAGAGAAGATGTCAAACAGTAATAGATGAACTCCCTTTACGGATGATGTAGCTTTAAATCAAAATGCCTAAAAGATGAGTCTTGTTTAAAGCCCATAGGAAAAGAGGGGGGTTGGTTTACCGAAGTCCGAAGATGGTGACTGGTAGGGGGACTAAGAAATATCAACGCATGTTTATTGATTTTGATGTTGATCATTACCGATACATAAACTAAGAAAGGAGGTAACCCAAATATTAGGGAGGTAAGCGAAGTTGCAAGTCCTGGAGGAGGCAGATGTCAAAAGAGTTACAAGTAGGGGTACATCGGCATGGGGAAGGGATGATACCCTTTTGTGTAAGGGTCGGTGCTTCAATGACTGAAAACCAAGGAGCAGGGCACATCGGCGCCAGAGTTTGCGCCGAAAAAGACTGATAATGTAGGAGGAGGTCGACGATATGGTATTCCTTGGAGAGGGTACACATTCATCGTCAATATATATATATATATATATATATTGATAAATTTATTTTATTTTTTATAGAGTCACCTTATTTTACAAACTCATTAATTTGTGCAAACTTTGTAAACCAATCACAACCATTGATTAGTTTAATCAAAGGCCATGATATGATTTCTATATTCAAGGAAACTTGGTTATTTTCAAATTTAAAAAATGAATTGCTAACACATGGGACAATTGGTTATTTCCCACCAAATCTCTACATTCTGACTGTACAAAAATGAGTTTACACGGTTTGCACAAAATATTGAGTTTGTAAAATAAGGTCACTCATTTTATATATTTAAGTAAGTTACACTCTTAGCTCTATACTTTATATAGTTATTTATTTAATAATTGAACACGGGATAAATAAGACAAAGTTAAAATACCTCTCATCTAACAGGATCTCTTAATGGCCATTGAGAGGAAAGGACTAAATTCGGTCGATTTTGCAGACCATGATGAGGATGTTGTAATTTAAAAACTACAAAGATGAAAAGTGTCACTTTTACCAAACCATAGCGACCAAAATATAAAATGACCTAAAGGAAAAATTATAGATGGCCTAGTTGAAAATAAAATGAAAACTTACAATAAGTTATCTAACGTAACTTTTCAAAACATTATCTTAAATCCTTTTCAATAAGTTCAACAAAATATATTAGTTTATAGGTGTTACAAATAACAATATCATTGTTAGAAAAGTATTATCAAGCTTTTGTTAAATTAAATTATGTATAAAATATTTCTATACCTTCATGATAAATTGTACATGATAACATGCCCTTTTGCCATCATTTTTGTATTCTTTACCTTTGCAAGAATGGCAAACCATCATAATCACATTTGCCTTATCTTTTAATACATGAGCAACTAGTATACGTTTCTAATGATTTATTGAAGGAGGTTAGGTATAACAGTATCGAATCAACGAACGACTACTACGAACACCTGTACATACACATGCACACCTCTCTAATGGTGTCGAAGATCCACGAGCAGCCCACTAACTCATCGCAGTCCCCGCCCAGCTTACGTTCCTAGAGCCCCACCCACATGCTATGACCCGGGGCCGGGGGGGGGGGGGGGGGGGGGGGGAGGGGGAGCCCAACCTAAGGATTGGGTGCTTCTCATGCCCTCAATTGACTCCCCTTGTGATGAAACCCAAATAGTTAATAATTTATCTAGTTATTAAATTAGTTAAAATATTAATTACAAAATAGTTATTTATATAAGAGTTAAGGATTTATATGAATAAAATATTCAAATGTGGGATCGATTTTGTATTTCATTGACCTTTCGCAATTTGTAAGAGCATCTCCAACAGCTTCTCCAAAAAAAAATAGAGATTCTCCAACAGCTTCTCCAAAATGGAGAAAGTAGGAGATAAAATGAGTTTTTTTTTTTCCAAATATAGAGATAGCTCCAAAAAAATCATTATCATTTGAAATAGTCAATAGGAAACCTTGAAAACAATAATTTGGAGAGAGAAATAAATTTTTAATAAATGAGTAGAATATTTTAATATTATAATTGATGTAGAAATCTCCAAACTGGAGAAGCTGTTGGAGATGAGAGCAATATTTTTTTGAGATTATGACTTTTAATTCTCGATTTTGAAAAAAAAAATTGGAAAACTATTAGGCTACTCGCACCCATGCTCTCCAACCCTCTCAACCCACTCACTTTTTGAATGTCACATCAGCTTCCACATCAGCTTTTGGTCAACCCTCTCTTTACCCTCCCATAACCCTCTACAACACACACCCAACCCTCCCAACCCTCTCACTTTTCAATTTATTTTATTTATTTCATTTAATTAAATAACATTAATTAAATAAAACATGTAATTAATTAATTAATAATAAGATTAATAATTAATTAACTAAAAATTAAAATTACATAATTAAATTAACTAAAAATTAAAATTAAACATTACATAATTAAATAGAATAAACTAAAACATTAAATAAACTAAAAATTACAAGTCATATTTGGCTTTGATCTCCTCTTTTCGTTTCAAAGTATCGAAGAGCTTTTTACCCCGGAGATGGTAGTGCGGGGTGGTGTAAAACTTAATGTATTCCTCTTCTTGGGTCGTTGGTGAAGGTTCTTCCTCATCGGAAGTGTCTTCCTCTTTTACGGGTTGGTAATTGGGTTGGTAACCGGGTACAAATTGTGGTTGATAAGGAGAAGGAAAATGTGGATTAGGCCACGAAGGAAACGATTGATAATCGGGTGCAGGAGCTTGTGAAGAGCTCCCGGGTTGATTGGGTTGTGAAGAGCTCCCGGGTTGAGGAACTTGAGGATGAGTAATTGTGATCGAAAAACCTTTCGGCGAAATGTCGAGATTGTAATCGGGTGGATATTCTGGAGGGAACCCGGTATGCGTAACGTCGACTTTGATAGAGGGCTTCGAAGGGGTCTCGGGTTCCGCCCGACGTTTACATTTCGCGCGCCGTGATGAAGATCCGAGGTTTCGATCGTTTGGATTCATCGTTTGAAGAGTGGGAGGTTTGAAGAATTGGAGGTTGTTTGTGTGAAAAAAGAGTTGAAGAATTGAAGGTTGTTTGTGTGAAAAAAGAAGTTGGGTTAAATGAGTATTTATAGGAGTAAAAATTGAAAAAAAAAGTTAAAAAAAAAGTAAAAAAAAAAAAATTAATTGTGATGACCGTTGAGAAGAGAGCCGTTTGCCAACGGCTCTCCCAACCCAAAATGCCTTCAACCCGCCGGCTTCAAGTGGTGGCGCACCCAAACCGCACAAGCCGCCGGCTTAACCCAAATCAAACCCGCACCGAAGCCGCTTTGCGGTGCGAGCAGCCTTAGAGATGCTCTAAGACTTGCAATTCAATTGCAAAGCTAAGTGGCCACTTGATATGTCACATCACTTGCAAGTTGCAAGCTTGATGTGGATGCTCTTGAAAACATGAATTTTACTAAAATATGTAAATAAGAATATAAAAATATTTAAAAAAACATAATTTAGTATTAAGATTATTGAGTAACAATGATATAGGATTAATTAATTTTCTATTTACGTATTAGGAATAAGGTATATAAAATGGAACATAAATATTAGATAAATATTAAAAGAGTTAAAGTTCATAAACTAAAATTATTTTAGGGGCTAAAACACAAAAAATATAAAAAAAGGATTTGAATGAAAAACAAAATTCATTGTTTTAGCGTGTTTTTGTTTTTTGGGCGTAGAACATTAAAAAAGATTATAATTATTGTGATTATAGATATACACACGACCGGTTAAATAACCGAGTAAACATATAACCGGTTATGGACCTCGAATACAATACTACATGCAACCGGTTGGGCTATAGGAGTAACCGTTTAGGACAAAAACCGGCTAGGAAAAAACCAGTCTGGTTGGGCTTTTTTTGGGCTTGGGTTAAAAATCCAATTTTTGTGGCCTTTTCTTTTGTTTAGTTATTTTGTTTATCTAATTTTATAATTTTATAATAATTATATAAATATAATTATACATAAATATAATTATACAAATAGAGGAAAGTTCAAATGTGAACCACTTTTTGGTTGTGAACGTGAGGACAGCCGAGAACGCGACACGTGGCGACTTTGAGAGTGACCCCCCTATTTAATTCAATGTCCTCCCATGAATCGCGCCTAGTCATCCGTCGTGGATCCTACGTGGCGTCTAGTCATCCGCCACGTGTCGCGCTATCGGTTGTCCTCACGTTCACAACCAAAAAGTGGTTCACATTTGAACCCACCCATATACAAATATATATATATATATAAATATAAATATAATAAAAACAATACATATGATTATATAAATACCATTATACCAATTACCAACAATTACTATAAAAATATTATAAATATAAATTCAAATAGAAATACATATACCATTATACCAATTACCAACTTGGGTTCGATACCTGACCACAACCCTATCTTTCGTAATTTTTAGTTAATTGAAAATAACCAGTTATAAACCGGTTAATAAAAAACCGGTTAAAAAACCGGTATCCATACAATAATCCTCCAATTTTATAACCGGTTAAAAAAATAATCTATTCGGTTAGAATTGCAACCAATTATTTTAAAACCGGTTTTGGTTAATCTTTTCGGTTTTTCGGTTATTCGACTTTTTTGTGCACCTCTAATTGTGAATATGGATAGAATTTGCCTTTTGAGACTATGACGTATATCCTTTACAGCCTTCAAATCTATCAATTAGACTATGTGCTGTTGAATTTAATCATGTGAACATGGTTATAATTGTGTATCACAAAAACATAAGAAAAAAGATATAACTAACGGAAATCATGTTAATCTTTTTAATCGTTATTAAAACTTTTACCACGTGACGTTTTCATGTAAAATAAAAATAATATAAAGTTGCTATAAATTATTAGTCATAGGGATTGTTGGTAGTTGCTGAGTGGTTTGCTGCGGGATGATTAAGTGGTCAGAATGATTAAGAGGTTTCTATGATATAATGCAAAATGAAATATGATGGTTAGGTAACTTTGAGAATGAATCGAGGCTCTAAATAGTTAAGAGACATCCAAGATACAAAATCATTCCGTAGGTTTTGGAACCATTAAGATGCAGTTCATTATTTTTTTTGCCAAACAAGATTTGCCTTTTAATGATTCAAAGGTTACCTTTCCTTTAAACTGTACAAATTAAGGCTTCACTATGTTAGTTAGAAGATTAACCCAATGCTTTATTCTGATCTCGTTGTTGGTTCACCTGGTACAAACTCTTGGCATTTGATAAGAAATAGAAAATTAGTCGAGGATAAAAAGAATTTGAATCAGTTTGAGCATTTCAACTATGGATTAAGACGACAGAAGTGATTCCTAAGCATCCAATTTAGAGAAGACTAGTCGCTCAATCTAGGTCACCAATCCTTTTTGCTTTGATAAAGACTTTTTTGGAACATGTCAAAAACGCGAGCTTGTCCCCCATATACTTTCGTTGTTTATATTCTAAGCAAAGTACATTAGTAAGGTATTGGTCCACAACAGGTTTGTACACTAAAAGGATATCTCGAATTTGGTTATGTCAATGATGCTCAAGACAAATCATCCACCTTATCAACGAAAGAAAGTCGGTAGTCAAAAATGCTTATTGGGTCAGCATAATAAAGACCAATAATCTTACATAGTAAAAGACATAACAAGGACCGAGCATCTTCTCTGTATATGATAGAGAAGCTCATACCAGGTTAGCACTTATAGGGTGATAAACATTAACCAACATCCAATTGATGACCGAAAATGTTACTTAATAAGATAAATGAGAATGTTGACATTTTAGATAGTAAGCACTTGGTAAATAACCTCGTAGCATCTTTCATCTTATACATCTGTAAGATATTAATTGTCATTTCCATTAATCCGTGATGATAGGTTCAACTTTTCTTTCTTCACAAATAATTGGTAATTTATTAATTCATCCGTAAATTATAATTAAAAAAATGTTTACTAATCTTTGCCATCCTATTCAAGACCAAGATAGATATGTGTTTTAACAAACAAAATAGGTAACTTGCATAAAAAATAAACACATTTTTATTTATACTTTATTTTAAAAAATGTATCTTCAAAAAAAAAATGTATCTTCAAAAAACATATTTAAATATGCATAGTTTAAAATATATATTTTTTATATCTATAATTAGAGGTTATGTTTGACAAACTAACTAATAAAAGGTTGTTGATAAACTAACTATTGACTGATAAGTTAGTTGATGAACAAATTATATGCAGTAAAAATTAGTTTATGTGCATGTAAAATGATAAAAAAAACATCTTGAAAAATAATCAATAAGAAATATTTTTTTAATACTTTTAGTAATATAAATAAAACAAAATTATAATGATACAATATGTTAATTAACAAAAACATGATAGTAAAGAAAATTTTTAATAATACAATATGTAAATTGAAAGAATTTAAAACTGTAATACATATATATACACATTATTTTAAATTTGTTAAAACAAATTATTAAAACACGTATATTCATCTATGATTTCAGATAATCATTATATAATATAAATCAAAATAAATCTCTCACATATTCTAACTAATTAATATTTTTTTTTAATATATATTTTTATTTTAAAAAATATTTAATATATTCTAGTTATCTATGAAATAAATAAGTAAACAATTTTAAAATTGTTACATTTGTTTTTTATAAATAAAAATATTAAATAAGAGTTAAAATATAATTGATGTGATAAAGATATTATAAATAAATATTAACAATTAATATATAATATATCATTAAAGTTTACTATAAGTTAGTATTTATAAGTCAAACTGTATTTATTTATAATAAATAATTAATATTACTTAAGGTTAGAAAAAACAATTTTCTCATAAACTATTTCAAATAATTTATATATAATAAATAAGTAATTGTGTCACGTGTATCCGTCTGGTAAGTCGGTTTCAAGATTTTTCCCATTAAAACATATATCTTAACGCATTTTATACTTTTACCGATTGTTTGGTAAACACAAATTAGCTTATAAGCTAGCTTATTTTTTGTATGTTTGGATGGACAAAAAATAGCTTATGAGCTAACTTTTTGCAGCCTTTTATAGCCTTTTCCAATTATACTCTTATTAATATTAATTATTATATTTCAATATACTCTTTTTAGTCATTTTCATACCCATAAGCTGGTTTATGCCAAATATAATTTATTCATAAGTTAGTTTATCAGCTACTAGCTAGCTTATCAGTCAGCTAGTTTGCCAAACATAGTTTCAATTCATTTAGGCTTATCTAATTACATGTGTCATTTTATTTATAAAAAAAAAGATAATCCCACTAATTTAGTATTCTTAACAAAACACGATAACTATTGAGTTACTAAAAAATTACTATTAATCAAATTATAATATAAATTGTTCAAGTTAATATTTGCATAATAAAATATAAAATACAATTAAGATAATTATTGAGTTTTAACAAAATTCTTTTGACTAATTAATTTTATTTTGACATCGTTTAAGTTAATATTTGCATTGCACGGAAACTCATAAAACTATAAAATTGAAATTGAATGATCGAGAATAAAAATGACAAAAAATAAGATTATTTACTGAAGTGTTTAATAGCTTAAGATGTTTGTGTCGCATCACACACATACATATCTAGCTTATTAGTAAACTAAGATATATTCATCTTTGTTAAAAAAAGGGATTACTTCTTCAAAATGTATCAAACTATCCCCAATATACTATTGTGTGTATCAACCTAAAAAAATTGATTTTGTATATATCGACCTTTATTTTTTAGTCTATTATGTGTATTTTTGAGTCTATTATGTGTATCCAACTATCCCACAATATACTATTGTGTGTATCAAAAATACACATAATAGACTCAAAAATAAAGTTTGATATATACAAAAAGAATTTTTTAGGTTGATACACACAATAGTATATTGGGGATAGTTAGATACATTTTGAAGAAGTAATCCCTTAAAAAAAACATATATTCATCTAAATATATATATATATAAGTTTATTTATATTTATCAAATAATACCTAGAAAAGATATTTTTTAGGTTTTAATCCCCCAAAATGTATTTAAGTTGACACATTTTGCTATTGTGTGTACTGTACTTAAAAAACTACAATTTAATGTACCTAAGGCATTGGGGTAACTAAACCCTAATTTTTAAGCACATGTCTTCAAGTGTCATATACTTTTTTTTAAATTAGAAAAATATTAATACAAAATGTTAAAAAACAGTTTTTAAATTATAGATCTTCAATAATCAAAGCATTAGTAGTCTAGCGATCGGTAACATCATTGGGGCCTGGGATAGTGAATGACATCTCTATCTATCCGGGTTTGATTTATGGGTAATCATGTGGCGATACCTTAACCATGAGTTCGCTTTTAGGTCGGTCCATGGTCGTCGAGGATTAGTCGGATGTTCATATGAATCCCAAATACCTCGTCGACTTCACGTTAGAATGTGTACGTAAATTATATGCCGATGAAAAAATTATAGACCTTCAATATATTTTACATAAAAATTAATGAAATACATACAATTGGCTAAAGATAATAAAATCTTAGTATGTATACAAATAAAAAGGTTATGTTGTAACAGAAATTATTGGTCCAAACACCTTGGGAAGATAACAATCTTGATAGGGATTACCCTCTTTTCTTGTATATCACACCATTTAGTTGTTAAAAAGACGTGTATGCCCCTTTTTAAATTCAATTCTTTCTTTTTTTAGTCCACAACCTTTGGAAATGGAAGGGACCACTACTAACAATGCTTCTTCAACCAATACCAACTTTGATTCTCTTTTCATGATACATCTATTGAACACAAATCCCACTATTTCTTTAACCTTATCATACATTTTAATCCAATACTTTAAGTTTTCAATTATTTGTGTGTTTATATGTTTGTAGGTGTAAATTTTTTTTTAACATGTTAAGTTTTTACATGGAATTCCCCACTAAAATTTGATGGTGACGTCACTTGTTTGCTTCATTTCTTCTTCTTTGATTTCTCTTTTTTAAAACTTCTTTTCTCTTTTTTTTTTTACATTTACGTAGTTTTGTTAAACTGCTCACTTGTCACTAAATTTAAGAAAATACTTTTTCTCTAGCTTAAAAATAAATTATCTTTAACGTTGTATCATAGTTTCCCCCATGTTTTTTCTCCTTCGCTTATGCCCTCAGAAATCTCTCGAAATCAACCAATTTTGACAAAGAAAAATTAAAAAATTCTGAAAATCAACCGAAAAACCTCAAATTCTCGAAATAAAAATTCTTACCTTTATTATGAGGATGAATATAATAGATATCATTACATTAAACGAATAATATAGTAAAAAAAATGTAATGACTATACCAATTAAGCCAAATACCAATTAAGCCAAATTAGACAGGCAATGACTATACCAATTAAGCCAAATTAGCTAATGACTTAATCATTACCATGCTAAAAAATGAGCATATGACTTGGTGGCTAATAAACTTGACATCAACTGAAAAGTTCTGAAAATCTAAAAAGTTCCTTAAATCAACTAAAAAGTTCTGAAAAACTAAAAAGTTCTAAAAATCAACCAAAAAAACTCAAATTCTCGAAATAAAAGTTCTTACCTATAATATTATGAGGATAAACTTGACATCCCACAAATCTGGTGATTTAGATAAAAAAAAATAAAAAAATTCTGAAGTAATTTGGAACAAAAAAAATCTTTACACAATTATTTTCATGATCGAGTCATTAAAATACATTTTAAAATTCGTTTCATTATAATTTTGTTTCTAACACAAAACAATTCAGGCCCAACAGAACAACCTTAGGCCCAAATAAACTAGCAATAATAAGCATTTCTTGATATTATTAGCATTTCTGCATTTACTTAATTAACTCTTCTATTATTAATTCTCATGTTAAAATCCCATATTTTTTTCGAGTACGATCCATGAAAACTCAACCTCAATTGCTACTTTAACACAAGTAAAGCGAGGAAAACTTATCCAAGAATCCCGGTTATAGACTTATAGCTCAACCTCCGGTAAACATGAGAGAGTTCAAACTCGATGAAGGGTAAACTCGGTGTCTAACCAATTGAGCAATACAACCAAAGGGATGTTATGCTTATTATCAACTCTTTCATCAAGTTAACCAAAATTTACATCTCTTTATTTGGAGTAAACTACGTTTTTAGTCCCTATGGTTTGTTGAAAACTGCCATTTTCGTGCTTGTGCTTTCAAAATTACGAGTTCTCGTTCTTTGTGGTTTACTACAACTCATTGCTTTTTTCATCTTCATGGTTTACAATCCACTGTTGTTTTCGTCCCTCATACTTAACGGTAAACCAATGATGGAGTTGGCCTCAGAGATGAAAACAAGAATGAATTGCAAACCACGTGAACAAAAACCAGAAGTTTGATAGCACATTATCGGAAGTTGCAATTTTTTAACAAACCACAGGACGAAAACCTTAATTTACTCTTTTATTAGACAAAAAAATTCACTACACAACTTCCAAATAAAATCCAATCAATCACTAGGATCTGAATTACCTTTGAACTATTATAAGCATTTGGAAGCTTTAATTACAACACTTTTGACTGTTTTAGGATCTAAAGCTTCAAGATTTACCAAAAAATGTGTTCCATATGTTGTTCTCAATCTCACCTTCAATTCAATCATCTGTGCATTCAATTTTGAGCTTCTAAATGGGCTACATCTGCAAACATCAATAAATTGAATGGATTCAGTTGCATTAATAGAGATACACGATTCAAATTCAAGTTTAATATGTATATAAATTCTTCAAATACTTTGATAGGGGCCAGTTCAGGTTAGAAGGCTAAATATAGTAAGAAAGTAAGAAAGAATTGTTAAGCAAAGATTCATACGTGAATCATTGAAAAAAATCTGGGAATTTTTTTTTTTTTTTGAAGATGCACGTGTACCGACATTACGGATTATTCATATGGATTCACATAGGCATCTTCAAATGGATCTTTTTCAATGATTCACATATGAATACATCCCACCCCCAATCTCTAAGTGATAAAGAGAACATACCGTTAACTTTCAGAGAGGATCACAAGACCAAAGTACGTAGCTACACCAAGAAAAACGAGAGACACGAGTCCCCTGAAAGATGAATTTGATACATGAGTACATACGTCATGTATACACCAACATAAACCAAACCAAACAAACCCTCTAAATCCCACACAGAAGTAGAGTCTGAAGGGTAACATGTGTGCATACCATATATATATATATATAGAGGAAAGTTCAAATGTGAACCACATTTTGGTTGTGAACGTGAGGACAACCGAGAGCGCGACAAGTGGCGGCTTTGAGTGTGGTCCCCCTCTTTAATTCAATGCCCTCCCATGAATCGCGTCTAGTCATCCGCCGTGGTCTTGACGTGGCGCCTAGTCATTCGCCGTGGACTTGACGTGGCGCCTAGTCATCCGCCACGTGTCGCGCTCTCGGTTGTCCTCACGTTCACAACCAAAAAGTGGTTCACATTTGAACCCACCCCTATATATATATATATATATATATGATGTATAGCAACTTAGGGTTAGGTTCAAATGTGAACTCAATTTTGGTTGTAAACGTGAGGACCACTAAAATCGTGCCACGTGGCAATATTCACTCTGAATATTCAGAGTGTATATTGCCATGTGGCGTGATTTTAGTGATCCTCACGTTCACAATGAAAAATGAGTTTTCATTTGAACTTTCCTCATATAATAACATAAACCAAACAAAACCAGTATAATCCACTTCAAGTAGGGTCTTAAAACTACTAAAATAGAGTGAAAAGTCGAATATTTCGTTTTCTTGGACGGATTATCAAACTAAACATTATCTTTCCATCCATTGACATCATCACAAATTATTGATGTTGTTTTTGGTCGACAAGATTTCGTACTCATTACCGAAATTAGACGATTAGTAACGGGTCAAACATAGCAATCTTCGGACACGAATAGATAAGAGCGAGATTATTATGGAAAGATGACGAAAGAACAATAACTCACCAAATGACACCCCACCCAACACCGTTACAAGGACAGGGACAAACTTCCGCAAACTTCTCAGCATCACTAGTGTGAACCTGTCGAGAAATTAAGTCACCGTATATGTCTGCATAAAAACGCACACTTGTCATCTTGAAGACTTGAACTCTAGGGATCGAAAAATGATGACTAAACCCAACTCTATTTAGAAAAAATTCATCCAAAAGCTCGTACCATATATAGAAAACACACTGTTCATCACGCCTGCAATATGCACGAGTGAGTAGTAAGAAACTTATTTTGCGGCCCTAAATCTTAGGAGTTGTTTGGTTTGCGGAATTCAAAGGAATTTGATGAAACTGGAATGTGAAATTCCTTTGACCAAATTCCTTAGAGCATCTCCAAAAGCTTAATAGGCCTTTTGTTCTCTAAATTGCTCCAAAAGATTCTCTAAAGGGTTCTCTAAAATAGAGAAAACTTGAATAAACTCCAAGTTTAGTGAATTCTCTAAAAATAGATTTATGGAGAGAGAAATTACTTTTTTATTCATTTCCACCAATGAGGTTGCATCATTATTATATTATATATATTATTTTTAAAAAGTGTATTGGGATGATAAATTTATAGAATAATTTAATAATATAATAGATGTGGAAATCTCTAAAATAGGGAATCTGTTGGAGCTAAATATAAATCTTTTTAGAGATTTGAACATTTGAATCCCCTATTTTAGAGAAATTATAGAGAAGCTGTTGGAGATGCTCTTAGAGGTGTTTGGTTCACGGGATGAACTTGATGGAATCCTTTGGATTCCACAATTTAAGGAATTCATCATTCATTGATTTAAGTGAAGGAATTGAATTCCTATCAACTAAACATGTGGTCAAATTCCATCAAGTTCCATTCCAGTTCCTTTAAAGTCAAATTCATTCGATGGATTCCAATTCCATGAAATTCCATTTTGTTAACCAAACGCCTTTAACGTATAATGTTACTCCTCCGTCCCAAAATAAATGCCCACGCTTCTGTTTTAGTTTGTCCCAAAGCAAGCCTAATTTCCAATTCTACCCTTAATTATAAGATGGAGAAATTCCTTAAGTCCAGCTATTATTAAGGGTAAAATTGTCATTTAGTTGATTAGAAAGTGGAATAATTTACACATTTCTATAACTGTGTCACTTTTTTCATTGTGAAAATTTATTCTGGGACGGAGAGAGT
The DNA here is from genome assembly GCA_030169165.1 of Centaurea solstitialis. Lineage (NCBI taxonomy): Eukaryota > Viridiplantae > Streptophyta > Magnoliopsida > Asterales > Asteraceae > Centaurea > Centaurea solstitialis. Next base: position 61,010,372 of record CM058046.1, on the reverse strand, counting down.
AATAAGTAGAGAGAAGAAGAGTTGAGGAACGTAATACCAATGAACATTATGATGTAACGAAGAATTCGAACTTTTGTTGTTTCTTGCAAAACCCAAACTATAGCAAGGACGACAATAAACCCTGATGATTATAATTGACATCCAAAACAACGTTAAATTCTATAAGTCTACTATAATAATTGGGAAGGAAGATTATCCAAAGCTTGTACGGTTGTACCTATACAAAGCCCGCGAAGTGTCCACTGCGAAAAATGACACGAAATTGAAGATTAGTAGGTATGTATAAGCTCGCACTTTTATGGGAATTGAACTATTACTACTTAGGCCTTGTTTGACAAACTAGCTGATAAGCTGGCTGTTAGCTGAAAAACTAACCGTTGGTTGATAATCTAGTTGTTAGCTGATAAGCTACTTGATAAACTAGTAACATTTTGTATTAACTAGCTCAGCTCATAAGCTAGATGATAATGTAAAATGGCCTAGAAAGACATGTTTGGAAAATCTTAAGGGGCATAATCGGGAAAAAAAATATATGGAAAAAAGGCCCTTAGAGCTTATTGATACGCTACTTCAAGTAGTTTTTTCAAAGGCAAGGTTATGTGCAATGAAGTGAAGCTTTTTCAATAAGCTCGAAAAGTAATCTACCTTATGGTTGCCAAACATGGGCTTAATGGCCAAAATTTCATTCGTTTGGGTCACCAAAGCAACCTCGTTACAAAACGCAAGTGTGACTGCATAAGGCTATTTACATCCTCCAAAAACCAAGGAGCCCTCGTAATGCATATGGAAAACCAAAAGTGGATTTAATCCATGGGAAGGTGTCAGTGTTTCCTTACATTTTTGGCAACAAAAAGAACAATAATCAAAGCGGCTGCTAAACATCCGGCCGCAATTCTTGCTGCAAGAAGATTTGTCGATGCCAATATCAAAACCATCCCCCAAAATGATGATCCTAGATCTGTCACAAGCCACAAGACAACACATAAGATTTTTTAAGTATGCATCCGCATGCACATGATGACACAAATAAAGAAAAACCAAGAAGTTACTATCGGTTGAAAATCGGTACATCCAGCTGGTAAGATAAACCAATATACACCACCACGTGTCTGAGTCATTCCACCTTCATCCGCATGAATCTGCATTCCTTCCACCTTCATTTCGAATGAAAAGTTAATTGACACATGATAACCAGGTGTTATATGAGCATGCTATTTCTTTAAACCATAGATGTACATGTTTTAAAAGCTTATGTGCATGCCATATATGTTCAATATATTATAAAAGGTATTATGTACGTAAACATTTTGGCTACGTGTATGGGGTCATGTACTGGGATGCCGATAGAGACATGATGGACCACTGCAAAGATGTAGTGAGCCGATACATGTATCAAGAGGATACTAATGTACTATGTATGTAACTGAGAGACTAAGACAAGGTTGACAAGATGCGAGTATGTGAACCCCACCATGCCGGTTTAGATCGAGATCTCAAATGTTCATGTTCATGTTGCATTCATGCAAAGTTCAGGGGTCGTTTGGTTGGTTTTCCATTAATTCCTGAATGGATAAAGTTGTCTAGGTGGATTAATCAGTCTGTAAATTGAGAAGGTTTTTGTTTGGGAGGGTTCTTTCATAGATGAAAGAAGCGTGTTTTTTAATTGGTAGGGTCATGTATGGAAAAAACCTAGGCTTTCTACATAACACCTCCCCTCAAAAGCTTACTGAATAAGGGGTTGTTTGCTTAGTTTTCCATTAAGTCCTATATGGATAAAGTTGTCTGTGTGGATTACTATTTCTATATAGATTTTGAGGGTTTTTATTTGGGAGGGTTTTCTAATAGATGGAATGAGCATGTCTTTTAATTAGGAGGGGCCAAGGGGCAGGTTTAAAAGAAAAACTTGGCTTTCTGTATAAATCTCCCCTTAGAAACTTACTAAATAAGTCACTTTCTATATCATTAAGCTATTACTAATTAGTCATGTATAGTTGACCAAATAAGTAGTGATTTCTATTAAGCTCATTAAGCTGCTAACAAACAGACCCTAAGTCACTTTCTATATCATCAAGCCACTACCGAACGGTCATGTATAGTTGACCGGATAATCTGGGAGTCCCATAAAGCTCATTAAGGCTGCTAACAAATAGACCTTTAGTAGTATATATCCACAATTGATTACTAAGTTCATCTTCAGAATTTGCATGTTCAGATTCCTCCAGTAACCATGAATTCACTGAACGTAAAGCTGACTAGTAGTAAATATTTATCTTGCCCAAAATATAATTCAATTTACACAATAAGCCCATTAAGCCAAATAGAAATTTCTTACATGACCACATGTAAGTTTGCAAGCAACAGCATGACTGGCTTCATGAAGAAATACAGTAACAAGCTTGAATGGTAAAAGCACCACTGTCCTCCATAGCTACAACAGGAAATTGAATAACTGGCATAAGAAAATAAGAGAAGAATGCAATTCTAACCGAAAAATAAAATAACATATGATATGACAAACTATGATAACAATATGTGATTTCTAAGACATATTTCTCCCACTTTAGTAGTTCAAGAGCAAGGAAACATTCACCATCTAAACACATTTGCATAAAGGCAAAGTGCATCAAAGTTTGATGAGTTTGCCTTCATTCCTATTTAGTGTAAGTGTATAAAAAAGGAATGGAATTCAAACCAAACAATTCACTTATGCCAAGGAATGATGAAATCATTAATTTGTAGAATTCAAACGAAATTTGAAGGATTTCATCTATTTTAATATGTGAACCAAACAAAGGAATTGGAATTTGGTCAAAAGAATTGATCATTCCAATCCATTAAAATTTTTTGAATTTTGTGAACCAAACAATACAGCAACTAAGTGCCAGATGTGAATTACAATTTACATTTTTCCACCTAATCAAGAATTACAATACCACTTATAGTTAAATTATAAATGATCTACCCGTGAAAATGAGCATGAAATAGGAAGAACTGAACTTTTTGTTACACTAATCGAGAGAAAAAAAAATCATAGAAACTAAAACAAACTAGTTGCATTTTGATGCATTTTCATTACAATGAACTTTAATGATCTCCATTTTGGATTATAGATACCACAATCAGATTCTTATCAAACCAATCCACTCATTTCAAGATCAAAAATCCCTCAATTTCAAGATGAAATTCCACTGATTACAAATCTGTCAAACTCACTTATTATTCAAACTTCCAAAGCACCTTCAGAATCTTATTTGTTTACCTCTTAACAGTTCCCTTAAGAGGAAACCTCTGAATCGTTAAGAGGTATATGTTGTTTGGCAAAAAAAATGGACTGCCTCTTAATGGTTCTAAAACCCTTTGGCTGTTTGTTTACCTCTTAAGAGTTGGATTAAGAGGCAGGCTCTGAATGGTTAAGAGGCAAATCTTGTTTGTCAAAAGAATGATCTGCCTCTTAATGGTTCCAAAACCCTCTGAATGATTTAGTATCTTTGCCTTCTCTTAACCATTCAGTACCCTAATTTTATCCTTAACAATTACCAAACCCACATATTTCCTTTTGCACTATATCATAAGAGCCTCTTAAATCATTCTGACCACCTAATCATCCAGCCACCAAACCGTTCAGCAACTACCCAACATAGTATTTTGGCGTCTCTTAACCATTCAGAGCCCTGATTTCATCCCCAACAATTACCAAACCACCATATTTCATTTTGCACTAATACCATAAGAGCCTCTTCATCATTCGAACCACTTAATCATCCAGCACCAAAACATTCATATGTGCAATGAGATCAGGTCATGTGACTTTCAAATCAGTCAAACCAAATATGCATCAATCACTTATTTGCCAAATACTATAATCAAATTCAAATCACCAAAATTATCAAACAACAAAAAAAACTAAATGTAGTTCAAAAAAAAACCTAAAAGAAAGTAGAACAAACCGCAAGAATGACAATAATGCAGAAGGCGAGGGTGATTAGGAACACCAATTGATCATGCTTACAGCAATTCTTGAGCTCCCAATTGGCAGTCATTTCGTATGCTGATTTACAAAGAGGAAAGAGAGTGAATATAGAGATGGATTAATTACAGTAAAGAAGAAGAATATGGGTTGGGATCTAGAGGGAGATGGCCAGAATTCATGGCCAATTCAATTGTGATGAATATTTTATGAATTTGTTTATTGATGATGAAGAAAGAGAGAAGGGGTTGGGAGTGTTGGATGGAGACCATTGGGGGACTTGGGGAAGAACAATTCTTTGTTTATTGTCTTTGATTGACTAAAGTCAAACCATGACGTCAATGAATTTAATTTTTTATGGGTCCTATGAAAGATGCAATCTAACTATCATTGGACATAAATAAAAGAGTAAACTATAAATTTGTTCATCGCTTACACAAACCAATGAAACTAACGAAACTGGACCTTAAGACTTTTAAAACTGCACTGAATGTTTTGGATCTAGTTCTTTGTACTAACACTGTTAAAAACTCAGTTAAATAAAAGGTATTTTTATTTAAATGAAAGAAGAAGGTTCAAAATATAACTCTCTCTCTCTCTCGCTCTCTACCACCACCAAACTGCCACCACCAAATCCACCACCAAACCCGGATTTGCAGAAATCGAGAACCCAAACCCAAACCCAAAAAATCGAATCTCAAAGGTGGAATTAACAAGAGAGGGGGGGGGGGGGGGGGGGGAATGTCGCCAGATCTAGAAGGTCGCCCGGAGGTGGCAGCGGAAACGGTAAGGGGGTTTATACAAAGAATTTAGAGAATAACCCCAATGGGGCAGCCTACTAGTTAAGGCTTGTGGAAGGTGTAACAACCAACCCAAGTTCGAATACGGGGGTGAGCAACCAGGGAACACTGAGTATTAATCCCAAGGGAGCATGTCTAGCTCTTGGTAAAAATTGCCAAGGATGTAGTCTAGCCAAAGTCCAAATGAACCTTCAATTTTTTTTTTTAGAGAAATTTACAGTGTGCTCCTCGAGGTTTACAAAAGTACAAAATACTCTTATTTAAATGAGTTTTTAACGGGGTTAGCGAGCAGGGACCAGTCCAAAGCAAAACATAAACCTTATGGACGTGCAATGTAGTTTTTGAAGTTTAGAGACTTGTTTTGTTGGTTTGTGTAAACCTAGGGACGAAATTTGTAGTTTGTATTAAATATTTTTATATCCATATTATTTTTTATTTAAATCTTTTAAACTTTAGTATCTAGGAATTTTATTTTAGAAAATCCAATATTTACTAAAATTTTAAAATATTTTATTTATTTATTAAAATATAACTTCTCTTAAATGTTTATTTTTAAAGGTTTATAAGTATAATAATTTTCAGAATGTTCCACGAAGAAAAAAAAATCATTTTCTCTCTTATCTTTTTATTTTGGAAACAAAATTGAAAAAGTTTTAGATAAAATATTCCCTTAAAATATTCCTATTCTTTATTTTTTCAATTTTGAAAAAACCGTTTAGAGACGTTACAAATAATTTAGGGTCTCCATATATTGTTGTAATAAGAATTAATATGTAACATACTCTTAGCATAAATTTAATATTTAATTTTTTAGTTAATATATATATATATTTTTTATATATATTTGAATAAAAATATATAATTCTGTAACATCCCAAAAACCCCTTTCTTTTATTTATTCTCCTAGTAGATTATTATTATTATTATTAGAGTTGGGTTAGAATTGGTTGTGGGCTTAGGATTAGGAGTGGGCTTAGCCTAGGTGAAAGGCCCAGCTCGGTTAGCTTAAATAGCCTAAAACTCCATGGTTTAGCCTCATTATTCAATTTCTGTTACTTGGAGAGAAAGAAAGAGAGATAGCGAGAGAGAGATCAGCCGAGAAAGATAGAGAGATCGAAGTTGAGAAGAGGCGGCATAGAATTTTGGGTTACGATCGTTTAAGGTAAGGTTCTAATCTCGTTACTAATCATTTTCGTAAGCTAGAGTTTTGATTTGTTGAAGTTCGGGATTGTTTACGGTTGGTTTTTCGATGGGAAATCGCAATTAGGACTGGGTTTTCATAGGGTTAATGTTTGAAATCGAATAGGGTTTAGTTACGATTGAAAACCCTTGAAAAAACGAAAAATCGCGTTTTGGCAACCTGACAGCGACCAGCGCGACTTCCGACGCGGGTTCAGGTCGCCCCCAGGTCACGCGGGGTATGATTCTGGTCTTCGACGAGTACCGCGGCGACTTCCCAAGTCGCCGGGAAGTCGCCCGGGTCCGGTTTATGCACTCCGGGGAGTGCGTGGCGCGACTTAGGCCCGCGGCAGAAGCCGCTTGGTGCACTGATGAAGGCTGTTGCGATTTTGGTGCAAGCTAGGTCGCACCAGACCTTCCCGTCGCCCGAAAACTTGTTTTCTGAGTTCGTTTTAACCTGTTATGTCGAGGTAGCTTGGAGGGTTTCTTAGGAACTTGTTTGGTCATCGTTTGGGACTAGTTGAGGGTTTAATTTTTAGCGGTAATCACACGAATCTAGGTTTCCATTCGTGGGATTTGGGTAGAGACCTAATGTTTGGTAATTTAAATTGTATTTTCAGATTTGATTTAAAGTGTCGTGAGACCTGTGCTTATTGTTTGCGCGAACCAGGTGAGTTACTCTACGTGTATCTTATTACGTGATGTGGTTATATATGCATGATAGAGTACGTGAGGGAACCACATGCCCTTGATGAGTTGTGGGGACCGACCCGTGTCCTAACTGACGGGAGAAAGGGAACCCACATTCCCTTAGTGAGTTGTGGGGGCCGACCCGTGTCCAAACTGACGGGAGTATATCGATCTCATGAGAGTCGGGTATCTGTTGTGATAGTTGATTATTGATATGCTGATATGTTTGTTGTATGTGATTGGTGCCTGTTATGGTATATGAGCATGTTATGTGGTAACGTATACATGGTGCTAGCTCACTAAGCTTTATGCTTAACCTTTCGTTGATTTCTCTTTTTCCAGGCTTGGTATCTGGTGTGGACAATGTCAAAGCCCTGCTTTGAGGCTAGCTGTGTGGATGGTTCCAACAACTCTTAAGGATTATTGTTTTATTTAACTAAACTGAAGATTTTTTATAAAATTGTGGGTTTTTGGGTTGAAAATTTGGATTATTACTCAGTATGTTTATTATATAAAATTTTAAAATTCTCGGATATAGGTCATTTTTCTCTCGTTGAAGTTTTACTCTACAAAATTAGTTTTATGGTGTTACAAATTCAAATAAAAGAATCAAAGTTTTTATATGTTTTATTTTGGGGGTTGCTATTTGCACCATTTTAATAAGGGTGTGATGCATCAGGAATTGAAAAAACATGCATTGGGAATGTAAAAAGGGAATTTGATGTTGATATGTGTGAGAGAGCAATTCATTTTAGGGGTGTAGATGGTAAGTTAAAGTATAACACCCGTAAAAAAAAAAATTTTAAAAGAAATTGTATTAAGAAAAATAACCGATAAACTTCGTTTAATTATTCAAACCTCCTAAATTCAACGTTTAAATAAATAACCAAATAAAACTCCAAAACCGATCGGAATGCCATCGCGGAGACCTCAAGCCGGAGCTTTGCCTTTATCCTTGTTCGTACTTGTACCTAAAAAAAAAATAGACATCGTGGGGTAAGCACAACCGCTTAGTGAGCAAAAATATGCACAATCATGTCGCAACATATACATATATCACACCACATCGCATATAACATCTTAACGGTTACCCGTTCTTCGGACCATCCCGCAGCCCGGCCTTTGTGGTTACCCACTCTTCGGATCATCCCACGACCCGGCCTTAGCGATTACTCGCTCTTCGGGTCATCCCGCAACCCGGCCCATCTTATCACATCAAGCACATACATATATATATTGCAACACAAAAGCACATAATCCCACTCACCTGATCCGCTAAGTGAATGCGCACAACGTGAGTTTAGATCTTCCTACGGCAACTCTGAAATATCGCAAGTGTACAAAACATAAACACTAATCCCCGCAAATCCCGAGAGACGACCCAACTCTAACATTCTAATACTTAGCTTAACCGCCTCTAAGGTTAATGCATAACAAAACGGCCCGAAAGCGACTCCCGGGTCTCATATAACTTACCGACCCGTCCCGTCGTCACGGTACCGAGACCGAACAGCCGAGACTCCAAACCAACAACAACGGTCTGAACTCATACTTACGGGTAAGCTAGGACGATGCCATGGCGATGCTCGGGTCCAAAACTTAGCCACCTATCTAACCCGTTGCACCGCGGCCGAACCGTCGCGGCTTACGAACAACCGCTACAATGGGAGCAGCGGCGATGGTGAAAACCACCACCGCTGGGCTTACACAACAGCAGCGACAGCAGCAAAATTGCCACCGCCGCCACGCCGTCGACCTCACGGCAGTGGCAACATGAGCCACCACCGCCGCCCGGTCGCCGTACACAGCAGCAGCAGCAGGAAAGCCCGCCACCACCGCTGCCCGGTCACTAAACTCAGCAGCAGCGGCAGCAGGAAAACCCGCCACCACCGCTGAACAACACCGTCAACAGCAGCGGCGGCAAGGTACCTGCCACCACCGCTGGGTAAACAAAACAATGGCAGCAGCGGCATGGGTTATGCCACCACCGCCGGACCACCCAACCGCCACCACGGCAGTAACAACGCAAGGCTGTCGCCGGTCAGACCCAAAACACAGCAGCATCGACGAGGTATCGCCAGCCAAAGCCGGCGACCGCCGCGATCAGCCCTCGACGCGCACAATCATCAACAGCAGCCGGCTAATTGCGGCTGAAAACGAGGTCTGGCCACCACCTTCGCCGCCCGTCGCCGACGAGATAGACCACAAAAACAGCTACACACGGTGGTCGAGCCGCCGCCCGCCAAGGCCAGCGACGACCCCACCCCCCTTGGAAACCGGCGAGAAAGAAAGATAACAACGACCACTATAGTTACTTACCGACGACGACGACGATCCGACGATTTCCGGCAGCTGACCTCTCACGCTTTCTCTATCTCGATCTCCCTTTTCTATCTCCCTCTCTCTCTCACTTTCTTTCTCTCTAAATCTGATATCTATCTCTCCCTCTCTCGTTCTATACAGATATATATATATATATATATATATATATATCCCCCTTTGACTTTTCCTTCAAGTTACAAATAAGGAACCTGATAAGTATGATACCCCCCCCCCCTTTTTATTTATTTTATTTTATAAGTGGATTAAAGCCTTTCTTAATTGGGTTCCAAAAGCAACTCTAAATAGGGCCCAATACTAACATCTACTAACTTAAAAAAACCAAGACAACAAGGAAAACGAACGTTACGCACGAACAAAAAAAAACATTAACGGGTTTTGAGACGTTACAACTCTCCCCCACTTACCGGGATTTCGTCCCGAAATCAACTCGAGAAAAGCATCCGGATAATGCCCTCGCATCTCAACTTCCGGCTGAAAGTACTTCCGTGCCTTCACGATGGAACAGAACAACGCATGCATCCTCCTTCCCTTGTCGTACACTGTCAGCTCTCCACTCGGATTCTGGATCCGCACCAACTGTCCCGCATCATCTGTCGTCGCTTGATTCGGAAGCATCCAACCAATCCTAACTACCATGTCGATGGTACACCCACGGTGCACGCGCTCGACTACACGCACTTTCTCCTCGACTACGCCAATTGTCACGGGTCTATCTAGCTTACCTAGCTCTATTTGGAAATCCTTACAAAACCTATGCGACACATAGGACCAAGTGGCCCCCGTGTCAAAAAGTACTAACGCAGGCTTTGGAGTTAACAGGGAAGATATCTATACCTCACATACAGCATGCTACTTTCTGTCTACACAAGGCAAGAATTTATTTAAACTAATCTTAACAAGGGTATACCTGTAATCGCATCAAGTGCCGCCTGTGCCTCCTCAGCAGTCATCTGGAAAGCCCGTCCTCGCGTAATAGGTCCGCTCTTTCCCGTAGTGGTACCATCAGTAATCCTAAGCGTCGCTGGGGCCGGGGCCTGAACTGGTGCTCCCTTCAGCTGGGGGCAATTGGGCTTGATATGCCCGGGCTGGTAGCAGTGAAAGCAGGTCTTCACCGTCTCCTTGCAATCGTGACTGAAATGGCCCGGCTTGCCACACTTGTAGCATGATAACTCATGTGCTCTACACTCACCCCTGTGGTTCCGCCCACACTTGCTACAAGCTGCAGGTTCGCTCTTAGAATCGCTCTTCGCTCCCTTATACTTCTTAACTAGCCCTGACTGATCATCCGCCTTACGCTTCCCCTGCCGCTTCTCTTCTAGGTGAATCTCCTGAGCTCTCGCTGTCTCCACCATGTCGCTAAAGGTCTTACACCTCTTCGTGGTTACCGCCCCTTTAATTTCTGTCTTCAGAACCCCTAAGTATCGAGCCATCTTCAGAGACTCGTCGTTTGCATAACCCGGTACGAAAAGAAGCTTTTCAAGAAATTTGGCGGTGATCTCATTTACCGACTCCGTTGTCTGAGTTAGATTCAGGAACTCAGCTGCTATCCGCTCTCTCTCAATGCTAGGAGCGAACTCCTCATCGAACATGACCTTAAACTCCTCCCAAGTCAGTGCAGTGATCTGCGCTTCCGATAATCTCCTTAGGACCAGATCCCACCAATCTTTAGCCGCGTTCCGGAGTAGGTTTACCGCAAAAAGAACCTTCGAGCCCGCCGGGCATCCGCTGGTGCGGAAAGCCCCCTCCACAGCCGAATACCAGCGATAGCAAGCAACGGGGTCCTTCTGCCCCTCGAAGAATGGTGGTTTGCATGTCATGAAGTCCTTATAGGTGACCACCCGACTCTGAGACTGTGCTGTGCTCCCGCTCCCCGAACTCCGTGCCGTAAGAGCTGCATCGATACGTTGATCCAGGGTCTGAACTAGCTCCTCCCTCATCTGGTCAAATAGCCCTGGCAGTGTTTGTTGTAGAATCGTGGTAATTTGAGCAGCAAGCTGGTCTGTCTGCTCGGCCTCACTCCCACTGGGATTATTCCTAGTTTGCACCATTCTGAGGGTGCAAGAGAATCTTTGATCTTAACTACGATAAGGCAGTTTAAACTATATTGCGTCGCCTAACCGTATCTTTAAACTACTAGTGCTCATGCAAGTATCTACCTCTAGTCTTAGTGCACATGCAAATCATAGATAAATTCACACCTTCCACATAAGTACTATTCATATTAGCTAACCATATAAATGCTCATCCCTAACTGTCATCAATGAGTTAAAGTCTCCAGGACTTAATCAATCCCAACACTGCACAGGTGTTTATAGTAACACTATTATTGGCGCCGTATTACTATAACCATCCATTCCTGGTAGCCAAATCAGGATCACCGGGCACCAATCAAACAAGAACATGCCCGATAACCCATCCTCAACATACCAGGGTGCCTACGTTTGGGTTTGATACCATCCTACCTAAACCTTAACTTATCGACTAAGCAGGTACTCGCAAACATAACACTATTCCACAGAACTCATTATATCAACCCACGTATTTGTATGCATATAAACATGTATCCACATATACAATTTACTTCTACATCATGCGTGTATATATATATATAAATTTAAAAGCTCAACTATTGCTCACCTCCGTCTTGACGGTTCCGCTGGTCATTCCGATCCTAACTAATCCCAAAATCACCTGGTTTAAGTCCAACCACACACACACCCACTAGTGTGTATGTTGATTCTCTTAAACCTAGGCTCTGATACCAAGTTATAACACCCGTAAAAAAAAAATTTTAAAAGAAATTGTATTAAGAAAAATAACCGATAAACTTCGTTTAATTATTCAAACCTCCTAAATTCAACGTTTAAATAAATAACCAAATAAAACTCCAAAACCGATCGGAATGCCATCGCCGGAGACCTCAAGCCGGAGCTTTGCCTTTATCCTTGTTCGTACTTGTACCTAAAAAAAAAATAGACATCGTGGGGTAAGCACAACCGCTTAGTGAGCAAAAATATGCACAATCATGTCGCAACATATACATATATCACACCACATCGCATATAACATCTTAACGGTTACCCGTTCTTCGGACCATCCCGCAGCCCGGCCTTTGTGGTTACCCACTCTTCGGATCATCCCACGACCCGGCCTTAGCGATTACTCGCTCTTCGGGTCATCCCGCAACCCGGCCCATCTTATCACATCAAGCACATACATATATATATTGCAACACAAAAGCACATAATCCCACTCACCTGATCCGCTAAGTGAATGCGCACAACGTGAGTTTAGATCTTCCTACGGCAACTCTGAAATATCGCAAGTGTACAAAACATAAACACTAATCCCCGCAAATCCCGAGAGACGACCCAACTCTAACATTCTAATACTTAGCTTAACCGCCTCTAAGGTTAATGCATAACAAAACGGCCCGAAAGCGACTCCCGGGTCTCATATAACTTACCGACCCGTCCCGTCGTCACGGTACCGAGACCGAACAGCCGAGACTCCAAACCAACAACAACGGTCTGAACTCATACTTACGGGTAAGCTAGGACGATGCCATGGCGATGCTCGGGTCCAAAACTTAGCCACCTATCTAACCCGTTGCACCGCGGCCGAACCGTCGCGGCTTACGAACAACCGCTACAATGGGAGCAGCGGCGATGGTGAAAACCACCACCGCTGGGCTTACACAACAGCAGCGACAGCAGCAAAATTGCCACCGCCGCCACGCCGTCGACCTCACGGCAGTGGCAACATGAGCCACCACCGCCGCCCGGTCGCCGTACACAGCAGCAGCAGCAGGAAAGCCCGCCACCACCGCTGCCCGGTCACTAAACTCAGCAGCAGCGGCAGCAGGAAAACCCGCCACCACCGCTGAACAACACCGTCAACAGCAGCGGCGGCAAGGTACCTGCCACCACCGCTGGGTAAACAAAACAATGGCAGCAGCGGCATGGGTTATGCCACCACCGCCGGACCACCCAACCGCCACCACGGCAGTAACAACGCAAGGCTGTCGCCGGTCAGACCCAAAACACAGCAGCATCGACGAGGTATCGCCAGCCAAAGCCGGCGACCGCCGCGATCAGCCCTCGACGCGCACAATCATCAACAGCAGCCGGCTAATTGCGGCTGAAAACGAGGTCTGGCCACCACCTTCGCCGCCCGTCGCCGACGAGATAGACCACAAAAACAGCTACACACGGTGGTCGAGCCGCCGCCCGCCAAGGCCAGCGACGACCCCACCCCCCTTGGAAACCGGCGAGAAAGAAAGATAACAACGACCACTATAGTTACTTACCGACGACGACGACGATCCGACGATTTCCGGCAGCTGACCTCTCACGCTTTCTCTATCTCGATCTCCCTTTTCTATCTCCCTCTCTCTCTCACTTTCTTTCTCTCTAAATCTGATATCTATCTCTCCCTCTCTCGTTCTATACAGATATATATATATATATATATATATCCCCCTTTGACTTTTCCTTCAAGTTACAAATAAGGAACCTGATAAGTATGATACCCCCCCCCCCCCTTTTTATTTATTTTATTTTATAAGTGGATTAAAGCCTTTCTTAATTGGGTTCCAAAAGCAACTCTAAATAGGGCCCAATACTAACATCTACTAACTTAAAAAAACCAAGACAACAAGGAAAACGAACGTTACGCACGAACAAAAAAAAACATTAACGGGTTTTGAGACGTTACATAAAGGGTGCGAATAGCCTACCCTTTTATCAACCACAATATGCATTCACTTAATTACATAAAAAAAACATAACAGGCTCTACAAAATTTAGTTTTCCTAAACATAGTTATACTAAAACTAAAAACATGACAAAATACATTATTCACATTAACAAAATTTATATTTCTAATAATTAATACAAAACAGTATTCTTTATACATTTGATCTATCTCTCATACGGCTTGGTTTAAGTATCCATCTTTTGTTGTTTCTTGAGGTTTTTGTATTGTATCCTTCTTGGTTCCATTTTAGGTGGATTTGGCTTTCCCTCTTTGTTAATTGTCTTTAACAAATCTTTGTTAGTCTATTGTCGTTGGTTTAATAAAACTTTACCATTCAAAAAAAAAAAAAAATTACAGCAAATTATACATTGAAATATAGAAAAAAAAATGTCTTGACATTGAGATTCACAAATGGATATGCATTCAATAAACAATGAATGTGACATTATTTTACTAGCTTTTTTAATACAGCGTTATTTGTGTAAAGAATCTTGAAACATGATTACTCTTAAATAAAAATAAAAGCAACTCATGCTCTAAAATTTTGTTACTATAAAACCTAGTCAATTCTAACACTTGTAGTTCAATAAAAGCAATCATACTTCCTGCAAGGTTTCAAAAAGGGAAGTGATCCTTTCACAACAACATTTAACAATACATAACAATTTTCTGTGAATAGACAATTCTACCCTTTTAACCTTTTTTACACATTTTAACACACAACCCTTTTTCATTTATCCCATCATCATCTTCCACCAACTCCAACCACCGTATTCCTCCATCTCCGGCCGCCACCATCATCTCCGACCACCAACATCTCCGACCATCACCGTCTTCCTCCATCTTCGGCCGCCACCATCATTTCCAGTCCGTCTACATCTCCGACCACCACCATCTTCCTCCACGATGGGATTTACTCCCAATGCCCAAACAAGTCTAAAAATGACGACGACCACCGGAGATCACGGCCCTCCATCTCCGGCCACCATCGTCTCCTTTTCAACTTTCTTCATCTCCGTTGCCACCATCAACCACCACAACCGAATAGCAACCGCGTTGTCCTAGTCGAAGCACGGATGTAGATCTGAATTTTTCCCACCACCGCCGCCTCATTCACCGCCAGATGCAATAAAACACCGATTCCACCTCCACACTACTCAAATTCTCTCCACCGCTTATAATCACATCTTTTGATCTATCTTTAATTTCCAAATACCCATCTGGATTCATCATCCCCACGTTGCCGGTGTAAAACCACCCGTTTTTCATACTCGGTTTGTGATGGTTGATGGTAGTCGTAGATGTAGACGGTGGTCGAAGATGATGGCGGCAGCCAGAGATGTAGGACTATGTGGTGGTCGGAGATGATGGTGGCGGCCGGAGAGGGAGGAAGACAGTGGTGGATCAAATGAAAAAGGGGTATTAAATAAAAAGTGTAAAAACTTAAAAGGTTAAAAGGGTAGAATGGTACATTCATAAAAGATTGTTGTGTATTGTTAAATGTTGTTGTAAAGGGATCACTACGACACTACCCTTTCAAAAAGTCAATTTAGAAGGCTAACACCATAAAAACCAATAGTTTTTTATGGTAAAAACCATCATGTTTGTCGTTAAAATCATAAAGACAGGGTTATGACCAAAATGCCCCCCAAGGAGATGCAATACAATCTTTAAGAACACGTTTCCACTTCAAACCATTACGTAACAAATTTCACTTTCAAATAAATAGTCTCGATATAATGACCAAAATGTGATCAAAACACAAAGATGGAATATAGTCGTAAAAACAATGGATCCATTTTCTCTCATCAATCCTGATCTAAAAGCTCCATGGTACCTGAAATAAAGCGAGAAAAACAACTAATAAGACAATGCACGTACTAACATATGATAAAACAACCAAAAATAATAGCTCGTAACTAGATTGCTGGTTTTATTCAAACAAGCAAATGGAAATCACAAACATGCAGCTCAAACATAGAGCAAATGGGAATAGAAGCGTTTGCATTTGTTTTTCTCCGACAAATCCTCCAAAATGGAAAAGGTAGAAGAGAAAAGATTAAAATCTCAAAATTCATAGAACTCTCCAAAACTGAATGTTGAAAAGAGATAATTTTTTATAATTCCAACCAATGAGGTTGAAGCCAAGGATCATGGGAGAAGTTGAGTTTAACATGAGAAGTGTATCTGAACCCTTGATCTCTTTTAATCTCATACCCTACAATGTATTGCGCTTTAGAAGGGAATTGATTTGGTGCATTTCATCCTAGTGTGCATCCAGTTCTCACGTTTTTCACAATAACCTCAATTTTCACCAAAACCCAACCCTAAAGTTTATTTGAAAACGTATCGGGATATATACTCTACTGTATTTTAATAATATAATTAACGTCGAAATCTCCAAAATTAAGAAATTGTTAGGATTCACAGAACTCTTTTAAGGATTTTAACTTTGGCTTCTCTATTGTGGAGAAACTATAAAGAATCTATTGAAGATGCTCTCAAATTCATCGTACTATTCATGATGAATATCATGAATTTGTTTCTCAAACAAAAAGTCCAGAAACCCTGTATTTTGTAGCAAACATTGTACTTTTGGGGGACGGGAAAAAATACAAATACGTGCCTCCCAGTTTTGATTGCTGCAAACCAAACGGGCCTTATGGTCACACAAGCCTTTGCCAGTCTAGACCACATGGATTAGCGGTGGCTGCCGGTTGCTGAAAGGAAAAACACCAAACCAAACCGACCCACTAAACCTCAACCAAAAGTCAAATAGGGGTAAGATTGTAAGAAGACTTGACTTCTTCCCTCAAAGAGTAGGAAGCAAGAACTCTACTGACTGTAGGAAGGAAGGAAGAAATCTATTTCCACGAAAGAATCCGAATTACCTGCCTGTAGGAAGGAAAAACTCTACTGACGCAACATCTGCTGCAGCTGAAGCACTTGGTTTCTTTGTTCTGGTGGTAAGAGATTGATCTGTTCTGGTGTCAGACTCATCACCTGTTGAAGTAATGCCTTCTCCATATCAGCAGTTAACTGCACACAAATACAAATCTCAAACTTCAGCCATATACAGTTTGCACAAATACCTTCCTTGTCTCTAACTATTCATTCATGATGAATAAATATTCATTAATGTACATAATATTTAGGTATATTCATCATGAATAAGTTGGCTTTATCTTTTGTTGAGGTAGTAAATAGGGGAATTATTTTTACTGATGCGGGTCGAGGAGGCTGACTGGCTGAGCCCATATGGCCAGGAAGAAAGGGCGGTGATGGTCCTGCTGCTGCTGCGTTTTCAGACAAACCAGGAGGCATCCAATTGGATCCTCCTCCTCTTTCCCCTTGTGAAGGGATTCCCATTTGATTGAAATCCATCCCTACATGCGAACCGCCTCCCTGTCAAACAGCCACATAAGTCAAGCACCAGAATTCTCAAACTTGACAAAATGCATAAAAAGAAAAAGGGCAAAGTATTCGATTAACATTTAACAGGACATTATAAAAAGTTGGCATTATAATAAAGAAAAAATTGGCATTATGATAAAGAGAAAATTGGGACTAACAAATTGCTGCAGTGTTCCATGCTTAGCGACAAATATGTGAACGCATAAATACATTCAATTTCGACATTAATATCCATACATATATGTTCAAACGAGAACACTTTCATTTAACGAAAATGCCACAACACACTTTAACTCATGTGATAATGATTCAGAGATGGGCGACTTTTGGTGCGACCCTAGGTCACAAGCCAAGTCGCTCACACACCACAAGAGTACTATCACATGTGATTTTCCATAGTAAAAGACTGTCATACATACATACATACATACATATATATATATATATATATATATAGAGAGAGAGAGAGAGAGAGAGAGAGAGTCAGGTTCATACGAGAACCATACCTAAATAAGAAAATAAGAAGGAATCACATATGATTTTACACTAAAATCACGTATAAAATCAAATATGATTCACGCGACCTTGGTTGCGGCCTGATGTTGCAGGCCAAGTCCCCATCCCTCATATCTTACACGGAAGGGAATCAAAGGCCCACGTGATTTGGCCGCTTTCTTGTTTTTCTTATTTAGTTGATGTTCTCATTTAAACCTACCTCTCTCTCTCTCTCTATATATATATATATACACACACACACATATATATATAGGGTAGGGTTCAAATATGAACTCATTTTCATTGTGAACGTGAGGACCACTAGTCTCGCGCGTGGCAATATTCAGTATATTCATGCTTTATTCAGACTGAATAAAGGTTATTCGGTATGAATAAAAGATATATTCACCTCTGCATGATATTCATACTGAATAAAGCTAAGGTGTTGATTCAGATTGCCACGTGGCGCAATTTTGTTAGTCCTCACGTTCACAATGAAAGATGAGTTCACATTTGAACTTTCCTCTCTCTCTCTCTCTCTCTCTCTCTCTCTCTATATATATATATATATATATATATATATCGTGTGAGAACAGAAATTAAAATGAGAAGTGTAAGAAGGGATTTGGACCTTTGATCACTTTTAACTAATGTTGACCTAATGGTTTAGATTAAGTCTCAAAATAACCAACGAATTAGCTTAGAAAGGTTTTTTTTTAAATTGATCTTCAATTAGGATTGATACAAGGTGGAAATCCCTTTAGCCCCTTCTCATGATAACTACCATTCTTACCGAAAACCAACAATGTGTGTGTGTGAGTTTCACATGTCCAACAAAAGTGAAAGGTCAAATTAAGCAATCAATATGAACCAACACCACCTTGTCACACCTAAAAACTAGGTCGGGTAGCAACGGGTATTGCAAAGATAGAATCATTAGAATGCTATAGTAAGACCTTTAGCTTCATGGTTAATCGACTTTGGTTCGGTCACTTATCATTCATGTTGCCATTTGCCACGAACAGAACTCTTAAGAATCATTTCTCAACGCAACTGTGGAAGTGAAGGTTTATATGGGGTAGCCTCTAGGTTGTGTGGCTCATGAGGCCTCTTGAGCTTGCCTGCCACATGGCATAACATAGGGACCACAAATTTGATTCCCTGTTTGTCTGAAGCCTTAGAGCCAGATAATGTGGATATCTTATGACTATTCGGTATTCGAGAATCTCCCATACAAAATAACCAATTTCTAGCTTTTGGCATACCTATCCCTCCTACCCTTCCGCTATTTTACATAACTAAAGAAAAACAGAAAAATTACATAATTCCTCAACTGCTCGAACAAAGTCACCCTACAACCTCCAACATTTATGTAATTGTGATTGGATTTTAACAAACGCACTAATCATACTGTGATAGGTTGTTATTTCTTTTGAGAGAAAATAGTCGGCACCTCTCATATAATTGAGCTACTTCAAGTACAATCAAAAGAGATCTTGACAAAGCCTCCAAGTTGCACAAATCTCCTATTAAGTGTAATAGGGGTGTGCAGAAAGTCGACCAATCCAATTGGAACCGACAAACCATATTAGGATACCCAATGTAATTGTGGTCGGATTGGAAATTTCAACATAGAATTTGGATCGGTCAGTTCTTGGATGAAAATCTAGAAGCGATCAACATCCAATTACCCATCTACTTCATAATTAATATATCCAAATTGAAAACTTGAGTTAAGAAAACATAACTTCAAAAAACTTAAAACACTTAAAGACTTAAAGTTAAATATCAAAAAGACAAACCCTCATCAAACACATTCGTTTCCAAGTTCCACGAATACGATTTAAATAGTGAGGTCCAAACTCCAAACTACTTCTAGAGAATTCCTCATATATGATTTGATTATCTTATCATAAAGAGTGAGATGCCAAACTATAGACAAGTAACCACAAGTTGGTAACGAGAATTTCATTGCACAAAAAGCTCAAGGCAAAAATGCAATCAAGATGGTCTTTTTATGCTTGTCTATTTGAAGAATTAAGACTCCAATAGAGATTTAAAAAGAATAAATGATACCTGGTATAACGGTTGAGACAGCTGCTGATTTGGAAGCAGTGGTTGTCCTTGCGAAAAAGGGGGGCCCATGCTAGTGGGAGGTCTTGAACCTGACTACAACATTCAGCAAATAAATGGAAAAAGAAAATGCAACGTTACCACAACCGAAAAACTAAACCACATCTACAATCGCAAATTCATTCTTACATGGAACATGGGTTGAGAATGATGCAGCTGCGGTGCACCTGGGTGCTGAAAGCCTGCATTGGGTCCCATGTGAGAGTAATTCTGGTGAGGAAAGGCTGGCATAGAAGGTGGTCTCGGTTGCGATGGTAGCGGGGGTTGAAGTGGCATATGAGGCATGTTACTTATATGTAAAGGCGGCTGCAAAGGGGTGGTTGCAGGCGGCATTGTGGGTTGAAGGGCCGATGGTGGCTGGCTAGAATAATGAGGCGGAAGAGAAGCCATATTTGAAAGTTGAGAGGATTGTGGAGATGGGATTGGTGCGCTTTGAGAATTGTGATGACTTCTACCAAGTTGTGGTGATTGTAAGGGATGTGAATGTGATGGCAAAGATGGGTTTGAAGGAGAAATAGGTGACGAGGATGGCATTGGCTTATTAGCTTGGTTTTGTTGTGTAGGTGCAATTGTTGGCTCCCGCTCCCGCATACTACTTTGACTTGCCAATGGAGTGGCTTGAGCATTTGGCTGCTGAGCTGGTGTTGTTGCTTGCTGAGGATGTTGAGATCCCGCAGGTTGAATGTTGGGTATCTAAATCATTATTATTAGAATATTAGTTATAGACATATACAGAATAGAACGCTGTATGGTGATAAATAAGCATACCTCTTGAGGAGGCTGCAGCATTCCTAGCATTATTTGTGCCTGATGGTGCATATAAAAAATAAAAGATCAGCAACTAAAAGAGCAAGTTTGAACTAGAACCCAATGGTAGAGTAATTTAAACACGTGAATGTGATTACTAAAGAGCACACATAATATTTCCTCCAATCCCCTTAAAAAATGTTTGAACATCAATTTGTATATTACCCTTGAAAGATTTTAGCATCCATTCTAGTCTCCATTTTGTGGGTTCCACTTTCATGATTTGAGGATGAATAATAGAACTCACCAAATGAAGACAACGAACGAAATGATATAAGTAAAAAGAAATGATAGTAGTTTTGCATGTGTCTACGTGAGAGCAAAAAAGAATGGCATCTAGAGGGTCTAAAATAATAGCAACAGTAATGCTAGATGAGACAACCTGGTGAGTACGTATGTATGTTCATATACACACACACACATTCTGAGCATCAATTGTTTGTTATTTCTAGCTTTTTCTTCTAACTTTTTATGTACGGTAAACATATTCATATGTATTTTTGGAATTTAAAGCAGTTCTTTAAGATTCAAAATCAAAGTACAAGAACCAAGTCACTAACACATAATGGAAAGACAATTGTGCATAACAGCATTGTTCAAGTGCAATTGCACATTAGGATCTCAGAGGATATGCAGCAAAACTGGCTCTTCTAGACATAGATGGGAATTAAGCCATCATATAATATTCAGCTATGGAACTTTTTTCATAGCAGATGTATTTGCAAATTGCAAAGGTCAAGGTTGTATCTTAATAAAATAAGCCAACAGGAAGAAAAGTAAGGACAAGAACTGAATAAAATAAATAAAATAAGCCTCAAAGCAACCTACACCATGAAAAGTTGCTTCCATGGGCTTATAGCTTAAGTATGTATAGACAGCATAGTAAACCACACCAAACTAACCCAGTACAACCCACTCGGAGTGGATTCTAAAGAGGATGAAATATATATGCAGACTTGAACCATTCAAAGAGTAGAGCGGTTGTTTCCACAAAAACACCAACTTTCAAAATAAAATTACCCATGTTTTTCAGAATAGTAGCCACAAAGTTTGACGGAAAAAAAGCTCAAGTCCGTATAGTATGACTTCAAATTTATAGTGACGGATAATGGAAGGAGATAGTAGTCAAAATCACAAGTATATCCTAAGAAAATCAAAATCCTCCACAAGTTCACAAGTCCTCATTCATCAGTGTTATTCCTTCATATACACAATATGTGAGAACACATACACTTAAAAGACCTTAAGCATAATGCTATGATGCCAGATAGTAGCCCAATATTTCATCAAATAAACTCAAGCATCCCAATTTACAAGTCACAATAAATAACATTCTTAACCATGCTACTTCAACCTCAATTTATAGTGCTGCAACATATCCATGAAACCCCAACCACACCTTTTTGGTGTAAAAATACTAATAGTGTAATACTTTAGAAGATGATCTACTGTTTGCACCAATTATTTGCACCAAATTGGGGTGTTTTACAAAAGAAATAAACCCTAGATAGGTTAGAACAAAGACCTGGAAGAGAGCTTTAGTGAGTAAAGGGTTCTGAATCAAGATTTGTCTTGCTTGGTCCTGGTTCTGTTCTATCAATGTCTGCATAACAAAACACACATATTATGCATAAGAAATTGATTTAATTCATATCCCCAAATTTGAGGTCACTTTCACTAAATTTGTCCAATTTAGTCAGATTCCTCAAATTCGATTAAGCACTGTCAACAATAATACTTGTCTTAAATTAGGGTTTTAATTTAAAAAAAAAAAAACAAAGAATACAACAAGAGTGGGAGTGGGAATGGGAATGATTACCTTCATCTGTGACATGATATCATAGAGTTGATTCTTTGACATTCCGGCAAGATTCATGGATAGACCATCGCCGGTGACCTGATTTCCGGCCATTCTTCAGGTGATTATTATGTAAAAAGTGAGAATTTAGGGTTCGGTGGTTTGTAAGAACTTCCAAGAGAGGGGTTTACAGCCAACGGATTTTGGGAGGGACGACCACAGACGGTGAATTTGTTTGAATGGATGGATGGATGGGTCTCATAAAACTTTTCGTTATTTAGGGGTTGTTATGATATAATGCAAATTGAAAGAGGGTTATTTGGTAATTATTCACAATGAAATCTTAACGTATTAAATTATTCAGAGGGTTTTATAACTATTAAAAAATATTTTTTTTCTTTGATCGAAACAAGATTTACATTTTAACGGTTCAAAAGTTTTCTCTTGATGAAAATATTAAAAGGTAAACAAACAACCTCTTAGTTTTATGGGGTCATTTGCAGGTATGCCCATAACGCACCTCTACTTTGCACAATATACTCCCACCGTTACGCCGTTATAACGGCGATATAACGGTTTGTTACGCCGTTATAACGGCCCAAAACCCCGTTATTTGACTGAAATGTGCATAACGGCCCTTATGACGGCCTTTTAAGGGTATTTGTGCAGAGTAGGGGTGGGGCTTTGTGCATACGAATCAATTACCCGTTTTTATGTAACTTGTTTACCAAAAAAAGAAATTGGATAAAAGGAGACTGAAATAAGAGACCTAATTTGCATAGAAGGTTTGATCCAAATAAGGGGTGTTTGAAATTATTTATTTAAAACAACTTATGTTTTTTATAAAAAGTGTTTCTTAACTTGTATGGTGTCAAAACAGAGATTAATAAAAAAATGTTTGGATTAACTTATGGCGATAGCAAAACGTAAAAGCTGACAAGTTATTTTGTTAAGAAGTGTTTGGGATTGTTTATACATGTAAAATGACTAAAAAATTATAAGTTATTTTGTATAAATTTAATGTAAAAGTTTTTAATGAATTATATCACTTTACTTATCCCTCTATAAATTTTATTGTTTTGTCATGTACTTTATAAAATATGTAGAGTGATTATTTAAAATATATATATACAGATCATTTGAACAATTGAACCATATCTACTTTCAATCTCGATTGTAAACAAAACGTATGAGTAGGAGATCAGTTGTACAGGTAGGAGGTTTAATGCGTGTACAAGTTGGTGATGGAATTGGGTGGTGTAGGTTGGACAAAGATCGGGCAGAGGGCCACGATGAGTGTCGGTCAAACAAAAGAAAGATAAACAAGGGAAGAAATTGTCTGGTTCGAAGAACACCTCCCTTCAATCTGCATTATCGTCTATATGGTTTTAAATTTGTTCGTTGAAGTTGATTTTGATCTAGGTCTATTCATCAAAGTGGGTTTGGATTTGCTATTAGGGATGAAATCGCCCATAGGGAGCACCTTAACATATTGGAATCTGAAATTCTACATCTCTGCACCTTAATATCTTCGTTTTGATTTGGGTTTTGGATTGACGGTTTGATCTATATTTTTTAATCTTCAATTCAAGTTTTTTAGTTGAATCTAATTTTATTATGGAATCTAAGTTTTATTTGTGAAACATGAGTTCATTTTATAAATAAGGATTATGTTGAGAAGATGACCAGAGGGGTTGGAGGTCCGCCAATTAAGATGACCGAAAGGGATGGGGTTTCGTCGAAGAATATAACCGAAGGGGGTGGGGGTTTGCTGGAGTGTGGATTCGTGGTATCATTGTTTATTTTTTTAATTGCAAACAAATTCTTTGGTGTCAAGGTAATCGCGATGAATAGTCATAGACTTATGAGAGAGACTAGAAGAATGAGAACCATTATAGGACAGACAATGCATTACATACGTATCATTGTTACATTTCAACCAGGTTATTTTATTTCACCTCTTAGAAAGAAAAGAACTAATAGCATGGCTATACATGTATTCAAAACTTCTACCCCGAGCACACGCAATGGATTCGTAGACACTCAAGTGAAATCTAATCCACGAAATAATTTGATATGTGGACACCATCACTGTTGTAAAGCTCGCAATGCTAAGAGGAATCTTTACCGCAAGACATAGAGGGAGAGGTCATAAGCGTCTATATTGTAAAATAGATTTTCGGCAAAATGAAAAAGACATACATGGTCGGTGGCGGAACCCTATAAAGGCGGGCTAAAAGGGACCATGACCCTTGCAGTTTTCAGAATAAATAACATATATTAGCATTGAGGTTTTTGTTTATAGCTTAGATTAGATGGTTATCATCTTTTGGCTAAGTATCGAGAATCCATGGTTCGAATTCTGTAACGCCCCGTTTTCCTTGCAGTTAATTATATAATTAGTTGTTTATTTTATGTTACCTTAAAGTCTAATTATTTAGTTTTTGGCTTAGGCTTCTCTAGTTGGACCTTCCTCTATTTGAGACTAGTAGGGTATAGGTGGGCTTGGCCCATGTTACTTAAGCTTAGGGGAGCCTTATGTTGGTCAGTACAATATCAGAGAAGAGAAAAGAGAGAGAAAGAGAGAGAGACCAGGGGCGGACCTAGAAATTTTTTTCAACGTTGGCACAATTTGACTATAAGAAATATATGCATAAATATTTTTCATAAAATCTCTAATGGGTTAGTGGTTGTTCCCTTGCTTTTAAAATATAGTCTTCGGTTCGAGTCTTGTTGCAAGCACTTTTTTTAGTAAACACAATAAATGATAAAAACTAAAATCTAGTAAAAAAAATGAGCCTAACAAAACTTGAACTCAAGACCTCAAGTTTGAAAAAGCAAGGAACTTACCAACTAGACCAAGGAAAACTTGTGTCTTAATTACAGTTTTAAAATATATATAGTGGCACACAACAAATTAATGCGGTGGCACCTTTAAGGACTTGTAATTTTTTACACTACGACGAAGGAATGTGTTGATCCAGCTCCTCTATGACTTGATAAAATACCAATGATCCTATCTCTTGTAACTAAAAATACTTAACAAAGTTTAAATGCTTTGGAAACTACAGCGAGTATGCTCGCTGATGGTTTCATCCTTCAAAGCATCAGCGAGTCTGCTCGCTGACAGTTAAGTATTCCATTGAAGACAAATAGTCGTGTCACTAAGAAACCATCAGCACCATCTATTGATGCAAACTGATGATAGAGTCAGCGATGCTTATGATCTGAAGTTGAAATCGGTGACAGCAAGCTGACTACACTAACATGACGTTCCTAAGAGAACAAGTTACAGTGCCTCCCTGATCCTTCCCCAAGGATCAGCGATTCTAGGCCTGATCAGTGACTTGTCCTTCAAGAATTCCATATTTGTCTTCTTGTTCTATATGCACAAAAAGGATTTGATTTGCCTTTCTGACAATAGTACAAAAGGGGATGTCTCTTTACTGTTCCCTCCGTACTTATCATCCATAAGGCAACTGTTTACCATAAGCCATGACTACGCATGTGCATTATTTTATGGTACAATAGTACAACATAACCAATCTTTACACAACACGTGTAAAGTTGGGTATGGCTTGTATTTAATGCATGGGGTATAAATATGAACAATGGGTTGTTCTTCAAACCACCTTGGTCCATCTTCTATACCCCAAATCCTTTCCTCCTTACTTATTTCTTCTAAGTTCTTTCTTACTACTTCTATACTTGCTTTGTACATAAGCAAAGGCAGGTGTCTAATTCTAAGATTGTTTTAGATCTTGACATAGTTTTGATCTTCTTCAACAAAAAATCTAGTTTAATCTAAACAAAGACTCCATAGGAGTCATAGATTAAAATATAGAAGAAACTGTGTTGATTATATTCAACCCCCCCTTCTACAATACAATTTACTATAAACATTCTTATTGTCCATCCCATAGGGACCAACAAGTGGTATCAGAGCGGTTGAAAATCTCTTTTAACCGTTCACAAAAGAAAAATATTTTCTAGATCCACAAAATGGCCTCAACTCCTAAAGACACCTACTTCGAGTCTGGCTCCTTGGCAAAGCCACCCAGATTCAACATTGATAACTTCCCTCTATGGAAGTCCAGAATGGAACTCTTCCTCTCTGGTGCTGATCCTTAAATCCCTTACTTTCTAGAACATGGACCATATGTTCTCAGCTCTATAATTCCTTCAGTTGCTGCTACTACTTCCTCTCCTGCTGTTCCGGAGAGAAGCTTTGTCAAACTTGTGTCCAACTGGACTGATGAAGACAAACGCTTGGTGAACGTTGACACCAAAGCAAGATCTCTGATAGCAATGTCTCTTCCTGATGAAGTCTTCTATTCCATCAGCAAGCTTAAGACTGCTAAAGAAATTTGGGATACTCTCTGTGTTCAATATGAGGGCGCTGATGCTCTCATCGAATCAAGGAATCGCTGCTAAAGGTGAATCTCTCTCTCAAACTCATCAGAGGTTTAACTGCCTCTTGATTGATCTGAAAAACCTATGATATTGCTTACTCTAACTCTCAGATTGTTACCAAGTTCATGGAA
Organism: Centaurea solstitialis; assembly: GCA_030169165.1. Taxonomy (NCBI): domain Eukaryota; kingdom Viridiplantae; phylum Streptophyta; class Magnoliopsida; order Asterales; family Asteraceae; genus Centaurea; species Centaurea solstitialis. The sequence continues at coordinate 60,983,444 of CM058046.1, read as the reverse complement.
GCTCTTCCTGAATACCGGAAAGGGACTCCCAACCTTGGTCTCTGGTACCCCAGGGTTCGATCTAACTGCTTTTTCAGATAGTGATTTTGCAGGCTGTAAAATAGATCAAAAGAGCACCACTGGTGGCTGTCAGGTACTTGGTGGTAAGTTGGTGAGCTGGACAAGCAAAAAGCAAAACTCAGTGTCCACATCAACCGCTGAAGCAGAATATGTCGCTGCTGGTAGCTGCTGTGCACAAGTCTTATGGATGAGAAATCAGCTATTAGACTATGGGTTTCATCTATCAAAGATACCTATCTACTGCGACAATACTTCAGCGATCGCCATCGGCAACAATCCTGTCTTGCATTCCAAGACAAAGCACATCGAGATCAGATATCACTTTATCAGAGATCATGTGATGAATGGCGATGTCGAACTCCACTTTGTTCCTACGGAATATCAGCTAGCTGATCTTTTCACCAAACCGCTTGACGAGAAACGGTTCAACCAACTCATCAGCGAGCTGGGAATGCTAAACCCTGATGCTTGATCTTTCGCAAGCTAGGGTTTTTATTAATTCTTGTAAATTATTTATGTAATTTTCCTTTAATCATTGTACTGTAATTTTGCTTTAATGAAATGAAATTAATGGTCCCGCTGATCATCTTAAGTCACTGATAATCTCTCTCACTGATAACTTGCATTTAATTTTTACCTGCAACTCTGTCAGTGACCTCACATACCTTAACACATTAAATGTGATAAGAGGAACCTGATATACCATCTTGCTGATAACCTTTCACATTCCAAGGTTTCAGGATAATCATCGAAAGGGATATGTTTTCCTTTTTGAAATGATTCATATTCCAGAAAGCTGTCATTTGTAAGGTCTGACACATTGGTGCTATTTAATGCGCACAAACCTTTGTCAGGCGCGTGAGAGCAAGTGGAACGATTTGACGGTGCGTGATAACCTCTATCATCATTGCTCCTAGAAAATTGGTCCACGCTCTAATTTCTTTTCCCTCTTCTCTCTCCTCCAACCCACTATATAAATCCAACCATTCTCCATTTTTATTCTTTACGCTCTCAAATTTTCTCTCAAGGCATTCAAGCATTCAAGCATTTCCAGCAAGAACAATCTTCAAAGATCTTCTTAAGAACCTTTGTTCTTTTCTCATCTGGTATGTATTTCTGCTCATCTAATCTTCAGAATGCTGATTCATGACCTTGAATCTCTTTCAAAAATCATCACAATCATTAAGTCACATGCATCTTCATATGCAAGAACTCATGATTCTGAAATTTTTTGTATATTGTTCCAGAAACAATGTGTTTATGGATAATCATTTATCTTTATCTTCAAAATCATAACTATTTAAGGTTTAATCTCGTTCAAAAACCCAAAAGATTTTCTTACATCTTAAATTTGAAAGTCTTTCATCTTTATCCTTAAATTTGAAAGTCTTTCATCTTTCTGTTCTTATATTGTATGCATGTTTATTACAATGTACTTATGAACTTTCTTTCTTTTTCTACAGAATCAATGGCTTCTTCTTCTGAAATTCCCACCAAGGATACTGAAACCAATGACTGGAACACTGTCACTAACCCCAACGCCTCTGCTGAAACCGCCATTGATGCATCAAACCCAACTGCTACTGAAACATTGTTGAACTTGCAAAACCCTGGCACTGAAGAATCTAACAAGGATCTCATCGACTCTGAAGATGATGAGAAGACCGTTGATAAAGAGGAGATTGACTCTGATCTCCAAAACCTGTCAGTTCTTCTGTCCACTACCTGGAACGCCAACAACTTCCTTCCCATCATCGATCTCCCTGCTGGAAAGGAATACCTGAAGGAAGCAAGGGACTTTCTTCTGTCATGCCCTCTGAAGACGGCGTTCACCATCAACCACCCTCCCTGCAGAAACCTTCTTAGTGCTCTGTGGCACTCAGCGAAGGTGGTCGTCCTGAAGAACAACGAAGGAAAGACCGCTGAATTCATTCAGTGCAGACTTCCCTTAAGTCCCAAGGGAAATGAACCAGGGACTCTCACCTTCGGAGTAGGGAAACTCCGAAGTGTCCTTAAACTTCCCTCTCTGAATGCCTACTGTAAGGAGCCATCCAAAGAGGCCATCACTGCTTGACTGGAGACCTTGGGCATCGAGTGGCCTGTAAATGAAAAAGGCGAGATTATTCGCAACACCTCCACCGTAAAGAAGAGGTACCTCAACCCCATCTTTGCGTTCATCTGGACTCATTTCATCCAGTGCCTCACTGCCAAGGTAGGCAGTCTAGATCAGGCATCCTTTGCCTCAATAGTGATGGCCTGGGGTGCTATAAACAACCAGCCTGTAAACTATGCCAAGTACATCTATGATGACATGGTGGCTCGGTTCAAGAAGTCGCCCAGGGAGAAGAATATGGCATACCCTTGATACTTCTCAGCTATTGTTGCCTCTCACCTGGGAGAGCATTATCCAGCAGCCACCAAAGGTCTCTCCCACTCAACCATCAGGACAAAGGCGCTGGACCACGACTCCAGCAACATCAGCATTACGCTGAAGGATGTCCTGGTCACCGCTGAAGGTGGTCTTATTCCTGCTGCTCCCTCCACCACTGTTGCTGCAGTCGAAGGGAAGAAGGTCCTTGCACCCAAGCAGAAAAAGGCACCTGTGCTGAAGCTTGGTCTACCTTAGAAGCGACCAGCTTCCTCTTCTCCATCCAAGTCCAAGAAAATTAAGCTTGGCAATCCTCAGAAGGCTCCCAAGCCTTCGAAGGAGGCTCCCTTGGGTAAATTCTCTCTAAATTTTACTTATGTTCTTTAAACTTTTATTCCTCTAAACACTTGTTTATTTTACTAATGTTTCTTTCTCCTTTTCTTCTTAACATGCTCTGGATCTCACTCCACCCCACATGAACTAGATGCCTCTGAAGTTCAAGAGATTGCTGAGAAAAAAGCATCTCTTGAACAGGCTGCTACAGAGAATGCTGCTGCAGAAAAGGCTGCGTTGTTTCAGTAGAAACATGACCAGCATGTCAAGGAGGTGCTCCAGGCACAGGCTGACTCCAAGGCCGCTGTTGCCAAAGCTACTGTTGAAGCGAAGATGCTTCAGGATGCTGCCTCCTCTTCCCATGATCTTGGGATGTTTTTATCTATCCTTGCCCTAGGATCCATCAATGGCAAGATGGAAATCCTTGCCAAGGCCTCAGGGGTCCTGGGAAACTCGTTCGACGAGCTGAGGACCCACCTCATCCCCGGGCTTCATGACTTAGTAAGGAAGGGACCCACTGATCTCCCTTCCTTCCAAAAAAGAGGTGATTCAGCGTCTGGACGCCAAGGACAAGGCCATCAAGGCCGTAGAAGATCAGGTCAAGGAGCTGAAGGCTTAAGTTGCTGATATTCCTCCTCCACCTGCGCCTGCCGGTCCCAGCTTCAGTGAGCGGGATCGAAGCCTGTTGGAATCTGTGGCCGCTGCTCTAATCTGCCAATCCAGCGTGCACACCAACATGGCTTTGCTTCTTCAGCACTGCCTATCAACTTCAGCACAAGGCGCTGCATCTGAAGGGGAGAATCCCAGCAGCAGCCCGCTGGAAGGTGCTGAAGGCGATGAAGACTTCCTCCTTGATGCTGATGCCAACATCTCAGGGGGAGAAAATCCAGGTATAACATCTCTTCTCCCTCTCCCTAAGATTTTATATGAATCAAACTCAAAACCCCCTGAAACCATTCAAATATCCACTTCCACCTCATCATCCTCTGATGAGGGTGTTTTCTCTCTACCTCTCGAACCCATCCCTATTTCAGCTATTCCCTTTCAAGAAAACCCTCTCCCTGCTCAAAATACCTTAGCCATAATTTCTTATGAACCGCCTACCTCTAACCCCATAATCACCCTTTCTTCATCATCTGAGGAATCTTTTCAAACCTCCTCAGATGAAGACTCTGATGATTCCTTACCTGATAAAAATACTGAACTATATAGGAAGGCTAAATTGAAGGAGGTCGTCTCTCATCTTGAGAGTTTGAGAATAAAGATCCCTCAAGGGATATCTGCAGAGGACTTTAGGGAGAACGAGCGTGCGCTGAAATAGCTCGAAGATGCTAAAAAAGACGCTCTGGCAGCTCAACAACTCGCTGATGAGTTTGTCAGAGAGGATCCTGAGATAAACGATGATCCCATCAGAGCTCAACAAGTTGCCCTCAATGCTTTTGAAAAGTTGAGAGATTAGAGGGAGCTCACTGTTGAAGAAGCTGATGCCCGATGGTGCCTGGAGAAGATGAACAAAAGAAGGAAGCTTGAGAAAATTATCTCAGTAAATCTGAAGAAAACTAGGGCCAAGAAGAACTCTCCCACTTACATAAGAATCTCGGTTCTCAGGGAGTATGATAGAGAAATCACACACTCACTGAGAGTCCTGGAAGATTATGGCTTAAGCGAGTGGTACGAGATTCTTGCGTGTCTTAAGAAATGAAGATCTCAATGCAGACCTCAAGTGGAAGAACTACTTGACAATCTTGTCAAAAGAGTTCAGAGATACAAGATAAATCAAATCACTGACTCTACTCCTTCAAGTTCAAGACTGATGGTGTAAAATGTATATATAAAAACAAAACCAAGTTTAACCACAAATTAACCTAACCAATCACCATACTCACAGGCAAGCATACCTGATCGAAAGCAATATAGTTTAGGAAAGTCCGGGTATCGTTCTTACCACAGGGAACAGTTAAGCTAGAAGTCTACCAAAGTATTAATCAGTTAATCTAGGAAAAGGGGTTTTTGCTTTTGGAAAAGTATTTTTATAAAGAAAAGATTAAAACAATTAAACTACTAAACCTAACCAAGAAGTAGGAAAGCTGATAAACACATACATCAGAGATAACGGTATTCATTATGGTTTACTCTTCATAAATCATAGATTAATGATTGTTGTCAGAATTTAAGCATATAGCACCCGAGCATGTTTTATCTGAGATTATAAACCAGGTTGTTCTCTCGGCCCAATTACAGGGACTGGTTGTCAAGCAGTCTAGTAAAAGTCACCTAATTAATGCTAGGTCGTGGGATCCTGCTATTCAGTCTACTTTTGGTCCAAGAAAACCACTTACCACGTCTCTCCGCGTCACTAGAGTGAAAGGTAAGAGAGGTTGATTAACCTGACGGAGTCTACCTATCTTTTTGTCAAAAAAAATAGATACACCCAACCTACAAGTTCAGATAGCCACAGTTTAAGCATTAACTTCGGAATCAAAGACAAACATTCAACAAACCATAAATCAATTAATTAATTAAATATCCAAAGTAATCAAACCATAATGAAAACACAAAAGGAACTAGTACATAGACATACTAATCATAAATGCGTAAACAAACCAACTATAGACCGACAGATTTGTTGTAGCGTTCCCTCGAATCATCTCCTCCGTAGTCATCACATCGAGCCTCTGGCTTCTTGGGTTGGAAACCCTAAGTGGCTCCTGTTAGGGTAAAAATCTGCAATCGCACGACAACCGACTATAAACGTAAGGTAAATGTTAGAACATTAATCCTGTATTAAGATAAGGTCCTGAGACAAAACCTAAAAGAACCATCGAACAAAGATCAACAAGCATCGAACGCATACAATAAATAAGACGCACGATGACTATATTATCGTACGACGATACTAACGAATAACATACAAAGTTTATATGTTTGATGCAGATAAGCTGATTATCATATCTAACAATTGTCCACCTTTGAGGAAATCAGAAATCGAGTACTATGCTATGCTCGTTGGAGTTCACCATTACAACGAACAAATCGTAAGCTATGTATCGTTCGACAACAACAAGATCGACCGTTACAAGCAAGATTCTCGCAGCAGTTACAATCTGGACATTAACTCTCAGCAATACCGTTGGACAGTTACTCTCCGAGCATTAATTGAAGACAATAACGTTGGACGGTTACGATTCAATCATTGATGAGCCACAATACCGTTGGACCGTTATTATCAAGCTACTATAAAAGAAGAATCAAACCAGCATTGCAGCACACGAAGTCTATCCGAAATTCACAAGTGCTAAAATCATTATTCTTGACAAATCATCTGTAATTTACATTCGATTTCATAGTTCTTTCATTTGTAAACGTACGATCCAAGCTGTATACTTAAAGGACATCACCCCTGATTGGTGATCATAGTGCTCTGTCGACTTACCTTTTAGGTCGACCGCAGGTTTTTTCCTCCGTCGTGAGGTTTTTCCTGCGTCATCAAATTACTTGTCTTATTTTACTTTCTCGCACTTATCATTGATTGTAATTTCTTTCTCTCGACGGTTAAGCCTCACACAAGTTTTATTCGACATCGAGTTGTGTAATTTTTTACATAAACAGTTTGGCGCCCACCGTGGGGCCCCGTTTTGAGAAAAATTTCATTCGGTGAAAAGTGCGCCTTAGTACTAACCTTTTCTTTGAGTTCTCCTTGAGCTATTTGCGCAGGATAATGGATAACGGATTCATAGCGTCACTCCAACAACAATTGCAAGAGGCTAACAACGAAATTCAACGTCTTCGAGCTTTACCTGGACCATCGATGACTATCCCAATGTCTATCCCTCCTCCATATCCTCCTCAACATCTAAGACCACCACCTCGACCACAGTTCAATGCCTCAATGCCATTTTCAACTGTGAACCAACAATACAACAACGTACGACCATCTTTACCCCAAGTTCCACCACCAATTCCTCATGGCCCGCCACCTATGCCTCGAGGTCCACCTTCTATGCCTCAAGGAACACCCATGTTCACGTTCGAGCCTTTTTCCCAACAAATTCCTATTCCTGGTCATATACCCACAGTTGCTAGCTCCACCATTCATACAACAATACCACCCAGTACCGGAATCCCTTCTAGTTGTATTCCAACGATCCCAATAAACGTTGAAGACCCTCTGAACGTGCGACTAAAATCCCTGGAAGAACAAAATCAAAAATTGTTCGCGTTACTTACGAAGCTACCCGGAGCAGCAGTACCCGTCGAAGTCGAACCTAAAACTGGATTTCAGGCTTCACCGTTCGTTGATGAATTAGCTCTTGTTGACGTTCCTAAGAAATATACTATACCAGCTTTCGCAACAAAATATTCTGGAATCACAGATCCGGTCGAACATATAGCACAGTACAAGCAACTTATGTGGACAGTTCCTATACCGGCGCAATATCAAGAAGTCTGCATGTGCAAAAGCTTTGGATCAACTTTAACAGGAGCAGCATTACAATGGCTTATTAACCTAAAGCCAAAGAGTATCGGATCGTTTGCAGAATTGGTGAACCAATTCACTCGACAATTTGCTAGCAGTCGTAAGATGGAAAAGCAGACCAGCGACCTGTACTATATCGTACAGAAATCTGGAGAAACAATTCGAGACTACTTCAACAGATTCAATGCAGCAATGATTGAAATAAAGAATTGCGACGTGAAAACAGCAATCGAGGCGTACAAGCGTGGATTAGAAGATTCCTCTGGATTATATCTGGAATTAACAAAATATCCACCAAAAAATTTCGACGACGTACGAGCTAGAACACTAGCTTTCATGAGAATAGAAGATGATGCTCTCTTCCGACGAAAGCATTCTGCAGAAAAGAAACCTCTTGGTGCTCAAAAACATGACTTTAAGCATAAAAGAGTAAACAAGATTGGAAATCCTCGATACGAATCGAAAATTCGACCAAGCAAAGGTACTGTTAAAATACGATATCCAGAGTTATCTACTTACAATTTTGCAGGTACATCAAAAGATTTGGTGGATTCACTACGAAAGATTGATGCAAACATACGATGGCCAAAGAAATCTGATAAACCAAGCAAGGACAAAGATCAGAACAGATGGTGCGACTTTCACGACGATCATGGTCATACGACCGATGAATGCATCAGTTTAAAGAAGGAGATTTCATATTTGAAATCTAAGGGGCATCTGAAAGGTCTCATCCCAGAGGAACAAGGACGACCAGCGTCACCAGTTCATACAAAAGTCATAAACTGCATCACTGGAGGATCAGAAGTTTGTGGACTTACATATTCAGCTGCAAAGCGGCATGCACGAGATGGTCCAAGCGAACATCCTATCCCCGAAGAAGCCAAATCAAAGACGGAAAGAGAGCTCGATGCAATGACGATCACATTCGACCAAGACGATACACAGGGGGTCCATCGTAAACATCATGACGCTCTAGTCATACAGTTGACAATCGGAAACTGTTCGACTAAGAGAATATTGATTGATGGAGGTAGTTCGGCTAACGTTATTTTTGCAGATACTCTTAAAGTCATGGGAATCGAACGGTCAGAAATCGTACGACGAAGTACTACTCTGATTGGATTCAATGGAGACCCGATGAATACTCTCGAGAAATCATATTGCCTGTCTACGCCAAAGGCATCAACAAACAAACAAAGTTCAATGTTGTGGACTGTCAATCAGCTTATAATGTTATTCTTGGAAGACCCTGGATCCACGAGATGAAAGCAATTCCTTCGACATACCACCAGAAGATTAAATTTCCTTCTCCATGGGGAATTCAAGAGATTACTAGTGAGAACAAAATCGCACGAGAATGTTACAAGATTACGATGAAGACAAAGTCGCAGGATATCTAGCAATTACAGAGCCAGGATGAGAGGAAATCGAACGACGACCTTCGGCTAGAAGAAGTCGTCCTTGATCCTGAACATCCTGATCGAAAAGTCTTCGTAGGAGCCTCGCTCCCCCCTGACATAAAAAATACGATTGTATCTTTTTTGCAGGAACATTCGGACTGTTTTGCATGGTCGCACGAAGATATGGTTGGAATAGATCCAAGCATTATATCGCATAAACTGAACGTGGATCCTACTTTCAAGCCCATTAAACAGAAATGTCGCAAATTCGCACCTGAAAGAAATAAAGTGATCAACGATGAAGTTGACAATCTGCTTAAAACTGGGAAGATCCGAGAAGTCAAATATCCAGAATGGCTGGCTAACGTAGTCGTCGTACAAAAGAAGAACGGAAAATGGCGAGTTTGCATTGATTTCACGGATCTAAACAAAGCTTGTCCAAAAGATCCTTTTCCTTTACCTCATATCGACGCCATGGTCGACGCGACAGCAGGACATGAATTGTTGACATTCATGGACGCATATTCAGGATACAACCAAATATTGATGCACACGGACGACCAGGAGAAGACTGCATTCATGACAGATAAAGGCATATACTGTTACAAAGTTATGCCATTCGGTCTCAAGAATGCAGGATCAACATATCAAAGATTGGTTAACATGATGTTCAAGGAACATCTTGGTCGAACGATGGAGGTTTATATCGACGACATGCTTGTGAAATCAGAACGTTCGATCGATCACGTTGCACATTTAAAGCAATCCTTCGATATCCTACGACAGTATAAGATGAAGCTCAATCCAACAAAATGTTCCTTCGGAGTACGAGCAGGAAAATTCTTGGGATACTTGGTAACTCAACGCGGAATCGAAGCAAGTCCAGAACAAGTCAAAGCTATTGTCGAGATACAATCTCCAAGGAATGTCAAAGAAGTTCAGAAGTTAACAGGACGAGTGGCAGCTTTAACCCGATTCATTTCACGGTCATCGGATAAATGCCATTTGTTCTATAATGTCCTACGAAAGAATCAAGGCTTCTTATGGACAGACGAACATGAGAAAGCTTTGCAAGAACTGAAGCAATATATGACGTCACCTCCACTGTTAACAAAACCAGTCGAAGGAGAAAGTCTACAATTGTACTTGGCAGTAAGCAAAAATGCGACAAGTGCAGTACTTGTGCGAGAAGAAGATCAACGACAACGACCAATCTATTATGTCAGCAAGTCTTTCCTCGACGCAGAAACCAGGTACACATCAATGGAAAAATTGCTACTAGGTCTTATGACGGCAGCAAAGAAGCTGAGGCATTACTTCGAGTCACACCATATCATTGTTGTGACCAATTATCCACTCAAGACGGTGCTTCGAAAACCAGAATTGACAGGACGACTAGCCAAATGGAGCATTTATCTCAGTGGATTCGACATTGAATTTAAACCCAAGACGGCTATCAAATCGCAAGTACTAGCAGATTTTGTGGCAGAGTTTTCTCCAGGATTGGAACCCACAACGTGTGACGAAGTTGTGATGATTTCAGACAACCAGCCTTGGATACTCTACGTTGATGGTTCCTCGAACGTACGAGGATGTGGATTAGGTATTGTCCTAAAATCATCACAAGGGGGAAATATAGTATACTCCGTACGATGCGAATTCAAAGCCACAAACAATGAAGCAGAATATGAAGCTTTGATCGCAGGACTAGATATTGCTCTTAGACTGGGGGCAAAACAGTTGCACGTTCGAAGCGATTCTTTACTGGTCGTAAACCAAGTAAATGGAGATTTTCAAGCAAAAGACTCAAAAATGATGAGTTATCTCAAAGCCGTTAAAGATCGAATCGCACGATTTGAACAGTTCCTGATCGAGCAAATACCAAGAGATTTAAATATGCAAGCGGACGCACTGGCCAATCTGGGATCTGCATTTCATGATCCGTTCATGGAAAATATCCCAATACTTCACCTCACAACACCAACAATTGCGGCAAACGATGAAGTTCAGATGAACGAAGAAATTTACAATTGGTCACTCGACATATGGAACTACCTCAAGCACGACCAACTACCCGAAGATAAAATGGAAGCTCGAAAGACAAGGTCGAAAGCTTCAAGATATACGATTTTTGAAGATCAACTTTACCGAAGATCCACGACAGGACTTCTTCTACGATGCGTCACAAATAAGGTACAAATCAATCGAATTCTCCAAGAGATGCACGACGGAGAATGTGGAAATCACGCAGGGGGCAGAAGTCTTGCTAGTCGAATTTCACGACAAGGTTACTATTGGCCTACTCTACGAGAAGATGCCATAACGTACGTCCAACGATGCGACGCATGTCAAAGACATTCGAGTATGGTCCATCGACCATCTGAACCTTTACATTCTGTTCTAGTTCCATGGCCCTTCATACGATGGGGAATGGACATCGTGGGAAAATTACCTCCAGCCCCTGGACAGAAAGTCTATTTACTCGTGCTCACCGATTACTTCTCAAAATGGATAGAAGCTGGTGCTTTCTCACAGGTCCGAGATAAAGAAGTCATATCTTTCATTCAGAAAAACATCATTTACAGATTCGGGGTACCAGCTGAAATCATGTGCGACAACGGCTCACAATTTATAAGTGATAAGACTCGTACATTCTGTGAAAAGCGAGGAATCAAGTTAATCACTTCAACTCCAAGATATCCACAATCTAACGGGTTAGCAGAGTCGAGCAATAAAGTCATCATCAATTCAATCCGAAAGAGGTTGAAAGGAGCAAAAGGAAAATGGGTAGATGAATTGCCATCTGTCTTATGGGCAAATCGTACGACACCTAGAGCATCAACTGGACAAACTCCGTATTCTCTGGTATATGGATGCGAAGCAGTCTTGCCAATTGAAGCTCAAATACCAACTGCCAGAAGTCGCACATATGATCAAAATGCAATAAATTTATCTTATGACCTTGACGCCTTGGAAGAAATCCGAGAAAAAGCATTACGAACGATGGCTGCACAAAAAGGAATTGTCGAAAGACACTTCAACAAAAAGGTAAAGGCAAAAATTTTTCAAGTTGGAGATTATGTCTTACGACATGTGTTTCAAAACACACAAGAGCCAAATGCTGGAAAACTTTCCATCAAATGGGAAGGACCCTACATAATTTCCAAAGTTATCGGAAATGGAGCATACAGACTTACGACTATGGAAGGTATGGAAATCCCACGAAGCTGGAACGCCCATCACCTCAAAAGGTATTATTTCTAAACCTATTTACATACGATTTATTCCTTATCCATTACTGACTTAAGCATCGGAGCGCCGTTGGCTAAGCCAACGGCCACCTCTTAGTCATCCTTTTTCGCAGGTATCGCACGATAAATCGCATGGATCGCACGATTAACGCAAGTATCGCACGACTTAAATGCATGCTTATCGCAGGAATCGCACGACAAAAATCGCATGAATCGCAAGAAAACCGCTATAACGCACGATTATGTCGCAAGAGCGCAAGTCAACTCGCCAGTCGCATGAATACTCTCATGAGTACAAAAGAAACGTTTCTAAATCAAGTCTAAGGACTTTAAAACAAATGCATGCAAAAATAAAAGCTAAAACGCACGATACAAGCTAAAACGCACGATACGAGCTAAAACGCATGACAAAAGTTATAATAACACATCAAGTGATAAGTTAAAACACACGTTATTTAAACAAAATTTCATTCATTAAACATTTCTTGCCTAAAAACGGCAGAGTACAAAAAATTTTTTACGATTACAAAAAGAAAACTATTCTAAAGGAGCGTCGGTGGAAGATGGATCTGTAACAGGAACCTCTTCAGTCTCCAGAGGATGCGCAAGAACGGATCCAGAGGTTCCAGGAACCTCCTCCTCGACACCTGCTTCCTCGACATCCGCAGGCCTTTCTTCGTCCAGGCCTTTTAGATCCTCCTCGTCAAGAAGGTCTTCAGAGCCCATCACCTGAACGAAAGAGGCCACCTCGTCCTTTGCCATCTGAGAGGTGACAGTCCCAGCGGCTATTCGTCGCATGACCGCAGTACGTGCGACTACGCGAACCAAGGCAGCGTCCTCTTCCAGTTCTTGGATCTTGGACGATAGAGCTTCTTCCCTCTCAGCTTTCTCTCGACGAACGACCAGCAGCTCTTTCTCCAACTCCTTGGTGTGGTCCAAGGCCAACTTCAGCCGTTCCCGCTGTTGAACTTGGAATTGCTCGCTGAGCTCCAGCTTGGATTCCAAATCCCCAATTTGGACCGATTTGGCATTAACCTCGTCGGTCAATTGGATCAGCTTCTTTTTGGCCTTGTCGGCCTCTTTCCTGGCCACCTTGGCATCATTCTGGCTCGACGCCATTTCTTCCTTGATCTTAGCCATCCGAGTATGGAGGCTAAGACTGGTTTGGAGAGCCTACAAGAAGAAAAAAGAGAAAGTTAGAAGCTGTACAAGAAAAATAAAAGTAAAATCGTACGACAGAAACTTACCAAGAAGGAGATACCCGCAATGGAGGCATCAAGGTCTTCGATGTCGGCCTCCTCCATACGAGCCTTCTGAGCAGGGACGTGAAACTGCTCCAAGACAGGGAAAGTGGCCGCTGTCCTGATCACATCATCCACCATGAAGTCAGAAGGGATCTGAATCGTCATGGTCGTAAGACCAGACCCCTCTTTCTCCTTGCCCTTGTCGACCTTCGACACAGGCCGGCTGGACGCACCTTCCCCCTTTGTAGGAGGGGCGAAGCTAAGAGGGATAGCCTCTATCCCACCTTCAACCTTGCGTGCGGTATCCTTAGGTGGGGTATCCACAGAAACGTACGACGACCTCGTACGTTTAGCCACCAAACCTTCCTGGGCGGCAGCCTTCCTTTTAGCAGCACGAGCAGCTGCTTCCATCGTCAACGCCTTCTTAGAAGCTGAGCCTATACAGAAAGAAAAAGTCAGAATCAAACAAAACTAACATAAATAAGAAAATTGACGTACGATACTTACCTTCCATATCTGTTTCCTCGATTATTTGTACTTCAGGCTCAACGTCGCTCTCCTCGCCGCCCTTCGATGTCCTATACGTGCGATCCGTCACACTATAGCTGAGGAAGTGCGAGATCAACTCGGTCGACTCTTCGGTAGTCTCGAACGTAAAACTGACAGCTGCGAAAAGAAAAGCATACGATTAATATTGAAAAATAAATAAAAGCACAATAATAAATAACAAACGTCCAAATTACCATTGGAATTCCATTCAGGAACGATCCAAGACTCATCAGCGACCGAAGACGTCTGGACGAAGACGTAACGAGACTTCCATCCTCGATCATTCACTTGCGTGCGATGAACAAGCATGGTGTCATTCCTACCCTTAGGAAACAACCCATAACGGTTGTAGGGCAGTTTCGTCACGTTGTAGGCAGAGAGAAGGTCGTCTACCGAGAAGGCACGACGTCCCCAATCCTTGGTCACCCGTTCGATTACCAGGATGACGCGCCAGAACTGGGGCATCAACTGTCCCGGAGACAAACTAAAGCGAGTCATAAATGCCCTCGCCAAAGGAGAGTAAGGCCATCGAAATCCGATCTTAAACGGATATTCAAACAAGGCAAAAAACCCCGTCGGAGTATCCGCCGGCCGGATCTCTCCGGCCACTCTTATTTGAGCACCCTCTGGTAACCCTGCTAACTCCCTCAATTCTCCTACTTCTAGGCTTTCCGTAATTGAACTCCTAACCTCGCTCGACATAATGAATTCCAGTCGATTTAAACTATTTCTTAAACGGGTAAACCTAAGATTTTCTAAACCTCTATTACTCTTATTTGCTATTGACTTCAAACGCATGAAACAGGGAAGAAGGAGGTACCTTTTAAAGCCTAGTCGCACGAAAATCTTTGCCAAAAATAGTCGGATTACGATCTCAAACAATTGGTTATGAAATTAGAAAGATTCGTAAAATCTTTTCTCACAATTGGACGCCTCATTTATAGCAACTAAATCATATGAGTCATTAGAGATAATCGTGCCACGCGTCGACACTTAACCGTTAGAGAACACGCGTCCAGAGTAACGGCTAGATAACGGCTAGTTTATCAACGTTAATTCGACCGTTTACCAACGTATTTTTTGTCCAGCGAATTAAAGATTTAGATAAAATTAGAATTATTTTCTAAATCTTGGGGGCAAATTGTTAGGGTAAAAATCTGCAATCGCACGACAACCGACTATAAACGTAAGGTAAATGTTAGAACATTAATCCTGTATTAAGATAAGGTCCTGAGACAAAACCTAAAAGAACCATCGAACAAAGATCAACAAGCATCGAACGCATACAATAAATAAGACGCACGATGACTATATTATCGTACGACGATACTAACGAATAACATACAAAGTTTATATGTTTGATGCAGATAAGCTGATTATCATATCTAACAATTGTCCACCTTTGAGGAAATCAGAAATCGAGTACTATGCTATGCTCGTTGGAGTTCACCATTACAACGAACAAATCGTAAGCTATGTATCGTTCGACAACAACAAGATCGACCGTTACAAGCAAGATTCTCGCAGCAGTTACAATCTGGACATTAACTCTCAGCAATACCGTTGGACAGTTACTCTCCGAGCATTAATTGAAGACAATAACGTTGGACGGTTACGATTCAATCATTGATGAGCCACAATACCGTTGGACCGTTATTATCAAGCTACTATAAAAGAAGAATCAAACCAGCATTGCAGCACACGAAGTCTATCCGAAATTCACAAGTGCTAAAATCATTATTCTTGACAAATCATCTGTAATTTACATTCGATTTCATAGTTCTTTCATTTGTAAACGTACGATCCAAGCTGTATACTTAAAGGACATCACCCCTGATTGGTGATCATAGTGCTCTGTCGACTTACCTTTTAGGTCGACCGCAGGTTTTTTCCTCCGTCGTGAGGTTTTTCCTGCGTCATCAAATTACTTGTCTTATTTTACTTTCTCGCACTTATCATTGATTGTAATTTCTTTCTCTCGACGGTTAAGCCTCACACAAGTTTTATTCGACATCGAGTTGTGTAATTTTTTACATAAACAGCTCCCATCTAACTACTGACCTAATTATCTAAGAGAGAATTACTGAAAATTGGATTTTTGGATGATCTGAAACTGAATGGCAAAGGCTGTATTTATAAAAGTCTCGTTAGGCTCTCTTCGCGGCGCGAAACGACACCTTCGCGGAGCTAAACATGCGACGCCCTAATCCTGAATCTTCCAGAAGCTTCCAAGAGAAAAACCACCTTCTTTGCGGCACGAGCAAATCCTTCGCGGAGCGAGCACATCCTTCGCGGAGCGAAGGTGGCAAATACTGCTTCCAGATTTTTCCATTCGATTTTCCAGAATATTCTCTTCCCTTATCTGCTGAAGATCTGATTTTAGGAGCAAGTCATCCGCCTTAGGGAGCAAGAAAACAGTCTTAGGAGCCAAGAAAAATCCATATTTTCCCAAGTCTTCACAAAAGTATCCTTTTTGACGCTTTTTACCCTCTTTTTATACTTTTACGCACAAGCACCTCCAAAACCTGCAAAATTCGGATTTAAGCCTTTTTAAGCCAAGCTGTATCACAATTACTCTCAAATTAAATACAAAAGCGGGGAATTAGCACGAGTAAAATATGTATAATTTTGGAGTTATCAAAGACCATCATCCTCTCGGCCTTCATCTTCTAGACGTGGTGTCTCTGGCCCTCGGTTCATCCCTGCTGGTCCCTCCTCTGGCATTCCCTACACTTATGCAGACACTTCAGGCCTCAACCTGACTCTCCCTGAAGGGTTATCTCTCTATGAAGGCCGTGTAATAAAAGAACCTGAATATGGGCTGTGCTTTCTGGACAGATTCAGCAAGCTCAACTTTCAAAGGTTTAGCGAGATTCCTATCTCTCCCTCACTTCACCTGATCAATGTTCTTGTATATGCTAAAAACTCTGACCACGACTCTCGTGAGTTTGCCAGAGGAATTAGACAAGAGTTGCACAAGAGAAAGCTCGCTGGAGAGGACATGGACATTATACACCATCAAAGAAGAAACTTTCAGTGATATGTTCTCTCTATATTTTCTTTCAGTGACTTGTAGTTTATTTCAATTTGTAGTGTAACTTTTACTTATGAAATGAAATGAAAAAACAAGTTTATATCTATCTCTTTTGTCTCTTCACTGAAAAAGATCACGGTTAACAGTTAAATGAAACAAGTACCTTTCACATGTTTTATTTCCTAACTTTTACTTCTTAGAATTTTTTTGAGTTACTAGAATCAAGACAACCTCCTTGTTATCTTATCATTGATATTTAGGGGAGATTGTTGATCCAGCTCCTCTATGACTTGATGAAATACCAATGATCCTATCTCTTGTAACTAATAAATACTTAACAAAGTTTAAATGCTTTGGAAACTACAGCGAGTCTGCTCGCTAACAGTTTCATCCTTCAAAGCATCAGCGAGTCTGCTCGCTAACAATTAAGTGTTCCATTGAAGACAAATAGTCGTGTCACTAAGAAACCACCAGCACCATCTATTGATGCAAGCTGATGATAGAGTCAGCGATGCTTATGATCTGAAGTTGAAATCGGTGACAGCAAGCTGACTACACTAACATGACGTTCCTAAGAGAACAAGTTATAGTGCCTCCCTGATCCTTCCCCAAGGATCAGCGATTCTAGGCCTGATCAGTGACTTATCCTTCAAGAATTCCATATTTGTCTTCTTGTCCTATATGCACAAAAAGGATTTGATTTGCCTTTCTGACAATAGTACAAAAGGGGATGTCTCTTTACTGTTCCCTCTGTACTTATCATCCATAAGGCAACTGTTTACCATAAGCCATGACCCTACTACGCATGGGCATTATTTTATGGTACAATAGTACAACATAACCAATCTTTAAACAACACGTGTAAAGTTGGGTATGGCTTGCATTTAATGCATGTGGTATAAATATGAACAATGGTTTGTTCTTCAAACCACCTTGGTCCATCTTCTATACCTCAAATCCTTTCCTCCTTACTTATTTCTTATAAGTTCTTTCTTACTACTTCTATACTTGCTTTGTGCATAAGCAAAGGCTAGGTGTCTAATTCTAAGATTGTTTTAGATCTTGACATATTCTTGATCTTCTTCAACAAACAATCTAGTTTAATCTAAACAAAGACCCCATAGGATTCATAGATTAAAATATAGAAGAAACTGTGTTGATTGTATTCAACCCCCTCCCTTCTACAATACAATTTACTATAAACATTCTTATTGGTCATCCCATAGGGACCAACAGAATGGAACGGTGGCACATGCCACCGTCTCCAACAAGCTAGGTCCGCCCCTGAGAGAGACGCGAACGAGAGAGAGATCGAGAAAGAAAAGAGGAAAAGAAGGAGATTGGTTCTGAATTGATAGCCATTGTTACTCATCTTTATCAATTCCGTGAGGTACAATCGTTAACCCCTAGTTAGTTTTGTGTTTGTATCGTTAGGGTTCCGTTTAATCGATTGTTTTGAATTGACAGCCTCATGCCCTGATGAGTTGAGGAGGGACAGCCTCATGCCCATTGTGGAGTTGAGGGGGTGGCCTCGCGTCCTAAGTGTCGAGGATTGTTTGTTGTCGATCTCATGAGAGTTGAGTGTCAATTATTTGATGGAATTATGTAGTTTGATTATGTTATGATGGATGATGTATGTGATACCTATTATGTGTATGCATGCATGTGTTAGTGCGAATTGCATGTAGTGTTAGCTCACTAAGCGTTTCGCTTACCGTTGTTTGTTTCCCTTTTTTCTCAGGTACCAACTCGGGTAAGGATAAGGGCAAGGCCCCGCTTTGAGCTCACGACAGGGACAGTTCCGGAATAGCTGATTTAACCATTGCTTAAAAACTATTTTCCGTTTAAATTTTTTTTTAGTACAGTAATGATGGCGTGAAACTTTTTGTTTAATACATTGAATTGGGATTTTTGTCATTTAATGGGATTTTCTTAAGCATTTTACAATAAATATGTGTTTTGGAATTACGGTGTTACAACTTGGTATCAAAGCCCCGGTGTAAGAGAATCAGCACACATGCCTACGAGTGTGTGTGTGGTTGGACTTAAACCGGGAGATTTTGGGAAAATGTAAAATGGAAATGGAACGGAACTGTCAGTCGGAGCTTCAAGACGGGGGTGAGCAATTTACTACATGTAGTTTTATTGTTATGATAGATACGTATGTCTAAGGAAAAGTTAGAACTAGGGGTGTGCATGGTTCGGCTTGGTTCAATTTTGAGGTAAAACCGAAACCAAAACGAAAATTTCGGTTTTTAGAAAAACCAAAACCAAAACCAAAACCAATCGGTTTTCGGTTTTTGGTTTTCGGTTTTTGGTTCGGTTTTCGGTTTTTGGTTTTCGGATTTCAATTTTTTGTCCAAAAATCAAAATCCAAGATCATCAATGTTTATGCAAAAAATTACACAACTCGATGTCGAATGAAACTTGTGTGAGGCTTAACCGTCGAGAGAAAGAAATTACAATCAATGATAAGTGCGGAAAAGTAAAATAAGACGAATAATTTGATGACGCAGGAAAAACCTCACGACGGAGGAAAAAACCTGCGGTCGACCTAAAAGATAAGTCGACAGAGCGCTATGATCACCAATCAGGGGTGATGTCCTTCAAGTATACAGCTTTGATCGTACGATTACAAATGAGAGAACTATGAAATCGAATGTAAATTACAGATGATTATCAATAATAATGATTTTAGAACTGGTGAGCTTCGGATAGACTTCCCCTGTTGCAATGCTGGCTTGATTCTTCTTTTATAGTGGCTTGAGAATAACGGTCCAACGGTATTGTGGCTCATCAATGATTGAATTGTAACCGTCCAACGTTATTGTCTTCAATTAATGCTCGGAGAGTAACTGTCCAACGGTATTGTTGAGAGTTAATGTCCAGATTGTAACTGCTGCGAGAATCTTGCTTGTAACGGTCGATCTTGATGCTGTCGAACGATACATATCTTACGACTTGCTCATTGTAATGATGGACTTCAACGAGTATAGCATAGTACTCAATTTTCGATTTCCTCAAAGGTGGACAATTGTTAGATATGATAATCAGCTTACCTGTATCAAACATATAAACTTTGTATATTTATTCGTTAGTGTTGTCGTACGATATTGTGGATATCGTTCGACTTATTCGATGTATATGTTCGATGTTTAATGATCTTTGTTCGATAGTCCTCTTAGGTTTTATCTCAGGACCTTATCTTAATACAGGATTATTGTCCTAACATTTGTCTTACGATTATATTTGGTCGTCGTGCGATTATAGATTTTTACCCTAACAATTTGCCCCCAAGATTTAGAAAATAATTCTAATTTTATCTAAATCTTTAATTCGCTGGACAAAGAGTAAAAATACGTTGGTAATCGGTCGAATTAACGTTGATAAACTAGCCGTTATCTAGCCGTTACTCTGGACGCGTGTTCTCTAACGGCTAAGTGCTGATGCGTGGCACGATTATCTCTAATGACTCATATGATTTAGTTGCTATAAATGAGGCGTCTGATTGTGAGAAAAGATTTTACGAATCTTTTTATTTTCATAACTAATTGCTTGAGATCGTAATCCGACTATTTTTGGCAAAGATTTTCGTGCGACTAGGCTTTAAAAGGTACCTCTTTCTTCCCTGTTTCATGCGTTTGAAATCAATAGCAAATAAGAGTAATAGAGGTTTAGATAATCTTAGGTTCACCCGTTTAAGAAATAGTTTAGGTCGACTGGAGTTCATTATGTCATCGGAGGTTAGGAGTTCAATTACGGAAAACCTAGAAGTAGGAGAGTTGAGGGAATTAGCAGGGTTACCAGAGGGTGCTCAAATAAGGGTGGCCGGAGAGATCCGGCCGGCGGATACTCCGACGGGGTTCTTCGCCCTGTTCGAATATCCGTTTAAGATCGGATTTCGATGGCCTTACTCTCCACTTTCTCGAGCCTTCATGTCCCGTTTCAACTTGTCTCCGGGGCAACTGATGCCTCAATTCTGGCGTGTTATCCTGGTAATCGAACGGGTAACCAAGGACTGGGGTCGTCGCGCGTTCTCTGTAGACGACCTTCTTTCTGCCTACAACGTGACGAAACTGCCCTACAAACCGTTATGGGTTGTTTCCTAAGGGTAGGAATGACACCATGCTTGTTCATCGCACGCAAGTGAATGATCGAGGGTGGAAGTCTCGTTACGTCTTCGTCCAGACGTCTTCGGTCGCTGATGAGTCTTGGGTCGTTCCTGAATGGAACTCCAATGGTAATTTGGACGTTCGTTATTCATTATTGTGCTTTTGTTTATTTTTCAATACTAATCGTCTGTTTTATTTTTGCAGCTGTCAGCTTTACATTCGAGACAACCGAAGAATCTAACGAGTTGATCTCACACTTCCTGAGTTATAGTGTGACAGATCGCACGTATAGAACGTCGAAGGGCGGTGAGGAGAGCGACGTTGAGCCTGAAGTACAAATAATCGAGGAAACAGATATGGAAGGTAAATATCGCACGTCAATATTCTTATTTATGTTAGTTTCGTTTGATTCTGACTTTTCCTTTCTGTATAGGCTCAGCTTCTAAGAAGGCGTTGACGATGGAAGCAGCTGCTCGTGCTGCTAAAAGGAAGGCTGCCGCCCAGGAAGGTTTGGTGGCTAAACGTACGAGGTCGTCGTACGTTTCTGTGGATACCCCGCCTAAGGATACCGCACGCAAGGTTGAAGGTGGGATAGAGGCTATCCCTCTTAGCTTCGCCCCTCCTGCAAAGGGAGAAGGTGCGTCCAGCCGGCCTGTGTCGAAGGTCGACAAGGGCAAGGAGAAAGAGGGATCTGGTCTTACGACCATGACGATCCAGATCCCTTCTGACTTCATGGTGGACGATGTGATCAGGACAGCGGCCACTTTTCCAGTCCTTGAGCAGTTTCATGTTCCTGCTCAGAAGGCGCGCATGGAGGAGGCCGACATCGAAGACCTGGATGCCTTCATCGCGGGTATCTCTTTCTTGGTAAGTCCCTGTCATACGACTTTATTTTCATTTTTCTTGTATATCTTCTAACTTTCTCTTTTTTATTCTTGTAGGCTCTCCAAACTAGTCTTAGCCTCCATACTCGGATGGCTAAGATCAAGGAAGAGATGGCGTCGAGCCAGAATGATGCCAAGGTGGCCAGGAAAGAGGCCGACAAGGCCAAAAAGAAGCTGGTCCAACTGACCGACGAGGTTAATGCCAAATCGGTTCAGATTGGGGATTTGGAATCCAAGCTGGAACTCAGCGAGCAATTCCAAGTTCAACAGCGGGAACGGATGAAGTTGGCCTTGGACCACACCAAGGAGTTGGAGAAAGAGCTGCTGGTCGTTCGACGAGAGAAAGCTGAGAGGGAAGAAGCTCTATCGTCCAAGATCCAAGAACTGGAAGAGGACGCTGCCTTGGTTCGTGTGGTCGCACGTACTGCGGTCATGCGACGAATAGCCGCTGGGACTGTCACCTCTCAGATGGCAAAGGACGAAGTGGCCTCTTTCGTTCAGGTGATGGGCTCTGAAGACCTTCTTGACGAGGAGGATCTAAAAGGCCTGGACGAAGAAAAGCCTGCGGAGGTCGAGGATGCAGGTGTCGAGGAGGAGGTTCCTGAAACCTCTGGATCCGTTCCTACACATTCTGAAGCGACCCCTGTCGTAGATCCACCTGCTACCAACGCTCCATTAGAATAGTTTTAATCTTTGTAATCGTAGAACTTCTTTCTTTTTTTGTACTCTGCCATTTTAAGGCAGAAAAAATGTTTAATGAAAGAAATTTTGATTGAATATCGTGCGTTCTAACTTTTTATCTTATGTTTTAGCTTTGTGTTCGTGTGTTATAACTTGCGTCGTGCGTTATAGCATGTATCGTGCGTTTTAGCTTTTTGTCTTGTGTTTTTGCATGCATTTGTTTTTTAAAGTCCTTAGACTGATTTATAGAAACGTTTCTTTTGTACTCATGAGAGTATTCGTGCGACTGGCGAATTGACTTGCGCTCTTGCGATATAATCGTGCGTTTTAACGGTTTTCTTGCGATCCATGCGATTTTTTGTCGTGCGATTCTTGCAATAAGCATGCATTTAATTCGTGCGATACTTGCGTTAAGCATGCATTTAAGTCGTGCGATACTTGCGTTAATCGTGCGATCCATGCGATTTATCGTGCGATACCTGCGAAAAAGGATGACTAAGGGGTGGCCGTTGGCTTAGCCAACGGCGCTCCGATGCTTAAGTCAGTAATGGATAAGGAATAAATCATATGTAAATAGGTTTAGAAATAATACCTTTTGAGGTGATGGGCGTTCCAGCTTCGTGGGATTTCCATACCTTCCATAGTCGTAAGTCTGTATGCTCCATTTCCGATGACTTTGGAAATTATGTAAGGTCCTT
This sequence comes from Centaurea solstitialis, assembly GCA_030169165.1. Classification (NCBI taxonomy): domain Eukaryota; kingdom Viridiplantae; phylum Streptophyta; class Magnoliopsida; order Asterales; family Asteraceae; genus Centaurea; species Centaurea solstitialis. The sequence goes on along the minus strand of CM058046.1, from coordinate 60,960,350 downwards.
CCCATTTGATGGAAAGTTTTCCAGCGTTTGGCTCTTGTGTGTTTTGAAACACATGTCGTAAGACATAATCTCCAACTTGAAAAATTTTTGCCTTTACCTTTTTGTTGAAGTGTCTTTCGACAATTCCTTTCTGTGCAGCCATCGTTCGTAGTGCTTTTTCTCGGATTTCTTCTAAGGCGTCAAGATCGTAAGATAAATTTATTGCATTTTGATCATATGTGCGACTTCTGGCAGTTGGTATTTGAGCTTCGATTGGCAAGACTGCTTCGCATCCATATACCAGAGAATACGGAGTTTGTCCAGTTGATGCTCTAGGTGTCGTACGATTTGCCCATAAGACAGATGGCAATTCTTCTACCCATTTTCCTTTTGCTCCTTTCAACCTCTTTCGGATTGAATTGATGATGACTTTGTTGCTCGACTCTGCTAACCCGTTAGATTGTGGATATCTCGGAGTTGAAGTGATTAATTTGATTCCTCGCTTTTCACAGAACGTACGAGTCTTATCACTTATAAATTGTGAGCCGTTGTCGCACATGATTTCAGCTGGTACCCCGAATCTGTAAATGATGTTTTTCTGAATGAAAGATATGACTTCTTTATCTCGGACCTGTGAGAAAGCACCAGCTTCTATCCATTTTGAGAAGTAATCGGTGAGCACGAGTAAATAGACTTTCTGTCCAGGGGCTGGAGGTAATTTTCCCACGATGTCCATTCCCCATCGCATGAAGGGCCATGGAACTAGAACAGAATGTAAAGGTTCAGATGGTCGATGGACCATACTCGAATGTTTTTGACATGCGTCGCATCGTTGGACGTACATTATGGCATCTTCTCGTAAAGTAGGCCAATAGTATCCTTGTCGTGAGATTCGACTAGCAAGACTTCTGCCCCCTGCGTGATTTCCACATTCTCCGTCGTGCATCTCTTGGAGAATTTTATTGATTTGTACTTTATTTGTAACGCATCGTAGAAGAAGTCCTGTTGTGGATCTTCGATAAAGTTGATCTTCAAAAATTGTGTATCTTGAAGCTTTCGACCTTGTTTTTCGAGCTTCCATTTTATCTTCAGGTAGTTGGTCGTGCTTGAGGTAGTTCCATATGTCGAGCGACCAATTGTAAATTTCTTCGTTCATCTGTACTTCATCGTTTGTCGCAATTGTTGGTGTTGTGAGATGAAGTATTGGGATATTTTCCATGAACGGATCATGAAATGCAGATCCCAGATTGGCCAGTGCGTCCGCTTGCATATTTAGATCTCTTGGTATTTGCTCGATCAGGAACTGTTCAAATCGTGCGATTCGATCTTTAACGGCTTTGAGATAACTCATCATTTTTGAGTCTTTTGCTTGAAAATCTCCATTTACTTGGTTTACGACCAGTAAAGAATCGCTTCGAACGTGCAACTGTTTTGCCCCCAGTCTAAGAGCAATATCTAGTCCTGCGATCAAAGCTTCATATTCTGCTTCATTGTTTGTGGCTTTGAATTCGCATCGTACGGAGTATACTATATTTCCCCCTTGTGATGATTTTAAGACAATACCTAATCCACATCCTCGTACGTTCGAGGAACCATCAACGTAGAGTATCCAAGGCTGGTTGTCTGAAATCATCACAACTTCGTCGCACGTCGTGGGTTCCAATCCTGGAGAAAACTCTGCCACAAAATCTGCTAGTACTTGCGATTTGATGGCCGTCTTGGGTTTAAATTCAATGTCGAACCCACTGAGATAAATGCTCCATTTGGCTAGTCGTCCTGTCAATTCTGGTTTTCGAAGCACCGTCTTGAGTGGATAATTGGTCACAACAATGATATGATGTGACTCGAAGTAATGCCTTAGCTTCTTTGCTGCCGTCATAAGACCTAGTAGCAATTTTTCCATTGATGTGTACCTGGTTTCTGCGTCGAGGAAAGACTTGCTAACATAATAGATTGGTCGTTGTCGTTGATCTTCTTCTCGCACAAGTACTGCACTTGTCGCATTTTTGCTTACTGCCAAGTACAACTGTAGACTTTCTCCTTCGATTGGTTTTGTTAACAGCGGAGGTGACGTCATATATTGCTTCAGTTCTTGCAAAGCTTTCTCATGTTCGTCTGTCCACAAGAAGCCTTGATTCTTTCGTAGGACATTATAGAACAAATGGCATTTATCCGATGATCGTGAAATAAATCGGGTTAAAGCTGCCACTCGTCCTGTTAACTTCTGGACTTCTTTGACATTCCTTGGAGATTGTATCTCGACGATAGCTTTGACTTGTTCTGGACTTGCTTCGATTCCGCGTTGCGTGACCAAGTACCCCAAGAATTTTCCTGCTCGTACTCCGAAGGAACATTTTGTTGGATTGAGCTTCATCTTGTATTGTCGTAGGATATCGAAAGATTGCTTTAAATGTGCAACGTGATCGATCGAACGTTTTGATTTCACAAGCATGTCGTCGATATAAACTTCCATCGTTCGACCAAGATGTTCCTTGAACATCATGTTAACCAATCTTTGATATGTTGATCCTGCATTCTTGAGGCCAAATGGCATAACTTTGTAACAGTATATGCCTTTGTCTGTCATGAATGCAGTCTTTTCCTGGTCGTCCGTATGCATCAATATTTGGTTGTATCCTGAATATGCGTCCATGAACGTCAACAATTCATGTCCTGCTGTCGCGTCAACCATGGCGTCAATATGAGGTAAAGGAAAAGGATCTTTTGGACAAGCTTTGTTTAGATCCGTGAAATCAATGCAGACTCGCCATTTTCCGTTCTTCTTTTGTACGACGACTACATTAGCCAACCATTCTGGATATTTGACTTCTCGGATCTTCCCTGTTTTAAGCAGATTGTCAACTTCATCGTTGATCACTTTATTTCTTTCAGGCGCGAACTTGCGACGTTTCTGCTTAATGGGTTTGAACGTAGGATCCACGTTCAATTTATGCGATATAATGCTTGGATCTATTCCAACCATATCTTCGTGCGACCATGCAAAACAGTCTGAATGTTCCTGCAAAAAAGATATAATCGTGTTTTTTATGTCAGGGGGGAGCGAGGCTCCTACGAAGACTTTTCGATCAGGATGTTCAGGATCAAGGACGACTTCTTCTAGCCGAAGGTCGTCGTTCGATTTCCTCTCATCCTGGCTCTGTAATTGCTAGATGTCCTGCGACTTTGTCTTCATCGTAATCTTGTAACATTCTCGTGCGACTTTGTTCTCACTAGCAATTTCTTGAATTCCCCATGGAGAAGGAAATTTGATCTTCTGATGGTATGTCGAAGGAATTGCTTTCATCTCGTGGATCCATGGTCTTCCAAGAATAACATTGTAAGCTGATTGACAGTCCACAATATTGAACTTTGTTTGTTTGTTGATGCCTTTGGCGTAGACAGGTAAGATGATTTCTCCGAGAGTGTTCATCGGGTCTCCATTGAATCCAATCAGAGTAGTACTTCGTCGTACGATTTCTGACCGTTCGATTCCCATGACTTTAAGAGTATCTGCAAAAATAACGTTAGCCGAACTACCTCCATCAATCAATATTCTCTTAGTCGAACAGTTTCCGATTGTCAACTGTATGACTAGAGCGTCATGATGTTTATGATGGACCCCCTGTGTATCGTCTTGGTCGAACGTAATTGCCATTGCATCGAGCTCTCTTTCTGTCTTTGATTTGGTTTCTCCGGGGATAGGATGTTCGCTTGGACCATCTCGTGCATGTCGCTTTGCAGCTGAATATGTAAGTCCGCAAACTTCTGATTCGCCAGTGATGCAATTTATGACTTTTGTATGAACTGGTGACGCTGGTCGTCCTTGTTCTTCTGGAATGAGGCCTTTCAGATGCCCCTTAGATTTCAAATATGAAATCTCCTTCTTTAAACTGATGCATTCATCTGTCGTATGACCATGATCCTCGTGGAAGTCGCACCATTTGTTCTGATCTTTGTCCTTACTTGGTTTATCAGATTTCTTCGGCCATCGTACGTTTGCATCAATCTTTCGTAGTGAATCCACCAAATCTTTTGATGTACCTGCAAAATTGTAAGTAGATAACTCTGGATATCGTATTTTAACAGTACCTTTGCTTGGTCGAGTTTTTGACTCGTATCGAGGATTTCCAATCTTGTTTACTCTTTTATGCTTAAAGTCATGTTTTTGAGCACCAAGATGTTTCTTTTCTGCGGAATGCTTTCGTCGGAAGAGAGCATCATCTTCTATTCTCATGAAAGCTAGTGTTCTAGCTCGTACGTCGTCGAAGTTTTCTGGTGGATATTTTGTTAATTCCAGATATAATCCAGAGGAATCTTCTAATCCACGCTTGTATGCCTCGATTGCTGTTTTTACGTCGCAATTTTTTATTTCAATCATTGCTGCATTGAATCTGTTGAAGTAGTCGCGGATTGTTTCTCCAGATTTCTGTACGATATAGTACAGGTCGCTGGTCTGCTTCTCCATCTTACGACTGCTAGCAAATTGTCGAGTGAATTGGTTCACCAATTCTGCAAATGATCCAATACTCTTTGGCTTTAGGTTAATAAGCCATTGTAATGCTGCTCCTGTTAAAGTTGATCCAAAGCTTTTGCACATGCAGACTTCTTGATATTGCGCCGGTATAGGAACTGTCCACATAAGTTGCTTGTACTGTGCTATATGTTCGACCGGATCTGTGATTCCAGAATATTTTGTTGCGAAAGCTGGTATAGTATATTTCTTAGGAACGTCAACAAGAGCTAATTCATCAACGAACGGTGAAGCCTGAAATCCAGTTTTAGGTTCGACTTCGACGGGTACTGCTGCTCCGGGTAGCTTTGTGAGTAACGCGAACAATTTTTGATTTTGTTCTTCCAGGGATTTCAGTTGTACGTTCAGAGGGTCTTCAACGTTTATTGGGTTTGTTGGAATACAACTAGAAGGGATTCCAGTACTGGGTGGTATTGTCGTATGAATGGTGGAACTAGCAACTGTGGGTATATGACCAGGAATAGGAATTTGTTGGGAAAAAGGCTCGAACGTGAACATGGGTGCTCCTTGAGGCATAGAAGGTGGACCTCGAGGCATAGGTGGCGGGCCATGAGGTATTGGTGGTGTAAACTATGGTAAAGATGGTCGTACGTTGTTGTATTGTTGGTTCACAGTTGAAAATGGCATTGAGGCATTGAACTGTGGTCGAAGCGGTGGTCTTAGATGTTGAGGAGGATATGGAGGAGGAATAGACATTGGAATAGTCATCGATGGTCCTGGTAAAGCTCGAAGACGTTGAATTTCGTTGTTAGCCTCTTGCAATTGTTGTTGGAGTGATGCTATGAATCCGTTATCCATTGTCCTGCGCAAATAGCTCAAAGAGAACTCAAAGAAAAGGTTAGTACTAAGGCGCACTTTTCACCGAATGAAATTTTTCTCAAAACGGAGCCCCACGGTGGGCGCCAAACTGTTTATGCAAAAAATTACACAACTCGATGTCGAATGAAACTTGTGTGAGGCTTAACCGTCGAGAGAAAGAAATTACAATCAATGATAAGTGCGGAAAAGTAAAATAAGACGAATAATTTGATGACGCAGGAAAAACCTCACGACGGAGGAAAAAACCTGCGGTCGACCTAAAAGATAAGTCGACAGAGCGCTATGATCACCAATCAGGGGTGATGTCCTTCAAGTATACAGCTTTGATCGTACGATTACAAATGAGAGAACTATGAAATCGAATGTAAATTACAGATGATTATCAATAATAATGATTTTAGAACTGGTGAGCTTCGGATAGACTTCCCCTGTTGCAATGCTGGCTTGATTCTTCTTTTATAGTGGCTTGAGAATAACGGTCCAACGGTATTGTGGCTCATCAATGATTGAATTGTAACCGTCCAACGTTATTGTCTTCAATTAATGCTCGGAGAGTAACTGTCCAACGGTATTGTTGAGAGTTAATGTCCAGATTGTAACTGCTGCGAGAATCTTGCTTGTAACGGTCGATCTTGATGCTGTCGAATGATACATATCTTACGACTTGCTCATTGTAATGATGGACTTCAACGAGTATAGCATAGTACTCAATTTTCGATTTCCTCAAAGGTGGACAATTGTTAGATATGATAATCAGCTTACCTGTATCAAACATATAAACTTTGTATATTTATTCGTTAGTGTTGTCGTACGATATTGTGGATATCGTTCGACTTATTCGATGTATATGTTCGATGTTTAATGATCTTTGTTCGATAGTCCTCTTAGGTTTTATCTCAGGACCTTATCTTAATACAGGATTATTGTCCTAACATTTGTCTTACGATTATATTTGGTCGTCGTGCGATTATAGATTTTTACCCTAACAATCAATTCCTGTTTATCGCATCTGAATGTTTAAAAGATAGAGTTGGTGTTTTATAGAACTATGACTTCAATTTAATATTGACTAATTTACATTATTAATCGTTATCATCATCATTAAATGACTTCAATTTATTATTTGTTTCATCATTTTTTAATATAAATGTTTTCTATGTGATGTCAAGTCATTCATGGACTCAAGTAATTATGAGAAGGAGAAAGCAAAGGGTTAAATTATTAATTCGTCGAAAACTAAAAGAAATTAGTAGAGCATTGGAGATAAATAAGAACCCATAAACAAGAAAATTATCAGAGAACTGGAGATAAATAAGAACTCAACAAAATCTTCTAGTATTTACTAAATAACTAGGGTAAAACTAAAAGAAGTATTTATTCAGTTCGGTTCGGTTTTTTCGGTTTGGTTTTGAATCATAAAACCGAACCAAACCGAAAAAGTCGGTTTTTGAAATTTTAAAAACCAAAACCAATGGTTTTGGTATTGGTTCGGTTTTTTCGGTTTGGTTTTTTCAGTTTCGGTTCTGTTTCGGTTTTTCCTTGCTCACCCCTAGTTAGAACTGCATGGTAGATTCTGATGATTGACTTGCAATCATGATAAATTTTCTGTGAAATGCAATTGTAGTAGATGTGTTTTATTCAACTACCTACTTAGTCAATACAATGGGGTTGTTTAAGGATGGTATCACGAATAAGCTTGTATTGTGATACGCCGGGGAAGGGTCATTAGACATGTTCTCGTCTGATTATTGTCGAGTGATCCCAACCCGGCTATCATTTGGGAACGGTTATAGTAGTACGAGCCCAAATAATAGTACTACTATAAACGTTTGTATGGGTTTGGACTTGATTAAGTCTTGGGAACCACATTAAATTGACGACATTTAGGAAATCGTGAATGTGTAATTGTTGACATGTGTGTCCGAGATTTGAATGTGATTACTGAAACCTTATGTGCTTAGAGGCGTAAACTAGTACGTAGAATGGTATGAGCACTAATGGCTAGTACTAGGCACATGTTGACCCATAGCTATAAGCAGCTAGTGCAGTCAGGTTTTGGGCTTGAATAATAGGACTCTCTCTTTATATCTTGTGTCTAAAGTATTCTCTTAAACGTTTAGAATGGTAACTGATAACACCAAAATTTTACATGTTTTGGTCGTACTTAATTGTCTGATTTTACTCCATTTCTCACCCATTTCTGATCTGATTACTCATGTTTTGGACTGGTTCTCACTTTTGTAGGTTTTGGAGGCCATGGAATGGAAAAGTACGGAAAAAGGCAAAAAACGTGGAAATTGGAAAAACTCAATCCAGTGAGCATTTTGCGCCGCGAGTTTTAAAGTTTGGCGTCGCGAAGCTCACAAAGATGGGAAACCTAGGGTTTGATTAAGTGTCTCGCGCAGCGAGACCGCAGCCTCGCGATCGCGAAACGAGCTCCGGGTGGCCTTTTAAATACAGATCTCCTCCTTCAGTCCAGAAATCATCTTCAATAATCAAGCTACAATCATGCTCCATATTCTTACATTATTAGTCAGTTTAGCTTGAGTGAGATAGAGAGTTGTGCCGATACACTACCAGTTTAGTTCTCGATCATCTATCGTTGTACGGTCGGTATAATGTCTGTCTCTACTTTTGTTTTTGCTGTTTTAGTTATGTTTAGTGAGTAGTTTTCTTTAGTGGTACTTATTGTGGTAGATGAACCTTGTGGATGACGTTTTTGTGATTTAATGTTTATTGGTTTGTTTTTGGTTTATTGAATGCGTTTTACGGTTCCGATTTGATTCGTATTGTATGGATATTTGAATTCGTTGGTTGGGTGTATCTGTTTAACCTAGATAGATAGACTCCGATAGGTTAATCAACCTCTCTTGACCTTCCCTTCGGAAACCCGGAGAGTTGTGTTAGGTGGTTAGCTCAGAATGAGAGCAGCCAGATAGTAGAATTCCGTGCAATAGTGATAGAATTGGGTAGCTGGTACTAGATTGCCTGACAATCAGTCTATGTATTGGGACTAGAAAGACCAACCTAGTTGACAACCGTAATAATCGCATGCTAGGGTGTCCCAAACTTAAATTCCTACAATAACCAATACAACCAAACCTTTAGCCAGTTTAAATCATCCACTTGGGGAGTCGTTATACCATGATAAGTACTACTGTTTTCTTCCATATAGTTTAAATCATCTTCTTTTTGCTTTCCTAGTTAATTAGTTATTTAATTAGTTGTCTTTTAGTTAATCAAACCATTTTCATAAAAACCCCCATAGCTTTAGATTAATTAAACTAGCTAAGATTATTAGTCTACATAACTTGACCGTTCCCAGTGGTAGATACGATACCTGGACTTTCCTACACTATATTACTCACGATTAGGTACGCTTGCCTGTGAATGTGGTAACAGTGGCTAGGCTTTAGAGGTTAAAACTTGTTTCGCTTTTTATATACGATAATTACCGCATCAGTAACTATGAGACGAGGTTTGGCTAGTGGTTCTGAGGATACGGACCTCAGGGACCTCATTGGCTCGGAGGTCAATGAGACGCTGCAACAGCTCCTTCTTGGGTTGTTCGCCCAGATGAAGGATGAGCTTATTCAGGTACTGGATGAGAGGATCCAAACGACATTTACTACTCGCGGTTCGACGGCTGGGAGCTCCAGTCAGGCTCAGAGCCGAACCGTCACGTTCAAGGACTTTATGGCGTGTCAGCCGCCACACTATGAGGGACAGAAGGATCCCATTGCTTGTTCTAGGTTGATCGCGGCCATCGAGGGAGCTTTCCGCACCAGTAGTTGTCCAGTGGGGTCGAAGGTCTTCTTTGCGGTAAACCTGCTACGTAATGCAAGTAAGGATTGGTGGGGATTGGTCCTCAAGAGCCATGGATTGGTCCTCAAGAGCCGTACCGAGGCACAGATTGATGCCATGGCATGGGATGAGTTCAAAGTGATGTTCGACGAACACTTCGCTCCTCGCATCGAGAAGGAGAGGATCACTACTGAGTTCCTGAAACTGACTCAGACGACAGAGACGGTGAATGAGATCACCGATCAGTTCTTGGAGAAGTCATTATTCTATCCGGATTACATGAGCAATGAGGCGATGAAGATGTATCGCTATAGGGGAGTGCTCAAACCAGATATCAGGGAATTTGTGGCCATGACAATATGCAAGAGCTTCAACTAGATGGTGGAGATAGCTCGGGCACGGGAGCTGTATTTAGAGGAGCAACAGGCAGGGAAGAAAAAGGTGGAACAAACGCAGGCGCCGTCAAAGTGATTCAAGGGGCAGAAGAGTGATGGGAGGAAGGGATTCCCGGTCTGCAGCAAATGCGACCGAAGTCACCAGGGAGAGTGCCGGTCTGGGGAGCTTGTGTGTTATAAGTGTGGCAAACCGGGCCACCAAAGTCGAGACTGCAGGGCTACCCTGAAGACCTGTTTTCATTGTTTCCAGCCTGGGCACATCAAGCCCAATTGTCCGAAGCTGGCGGAGGCACCAACTCAGGCGCAGTTTCAGGCGCCGGCTCCTACCACACTTCGCATCACCGACATCTCCACCGGAAAGAAGGGTGGATCTACGACTAGTCGCGGAAGAGCCTTCCAGTTAACCGTCGAGGAGGAGCAGGCGGAACCGGACGTGGTCACAGGTACTCCTTACTCTTGTTAAATTGAAAATGTTGTTGGTAATGCGTTAAAATTCTTAAACTGTTTGTAGTTGCGTGCTTGTATTTAATGTGTATACCTGTTCTTGCCTTCTTAGGTGTAAATTTAGGCTTCTTCCCCGTGAACGCAAGACCTGCATTGGTTCTCTTTGATACGGGAGCCACCTGGTCTTTTGTGTCGAGTGCGTTCTGTAAGGACTTCCGGCTAGATCGAGGCAAGCTAGCCAGTCCTTTAGCGATAGATATAGCGGCTGAGGAGGTTCGGGTTGTAGAGGACGTCTACAGAGGCTACGTCATAGTGATCCCTGGGGTGACTTTCAGTATCGATCTGATACCTACCCCCATGAATGGGATCGATGTGGTAGTAGGAGTGGATTGGATGTTTCGGAACCGAGCTACGGTGGACTGCGCAAAACAACTGGTCCGCATCTGGAACCCGAGTGGGGGAGAGCTTGTCGTGTACGGCGAGGGCAGAAGGAAGTGGCCAGCGTTCTGTTTCGTCGCGAAAGCGAGGAAGTATCTACAGCATGGGTGCACGGGTTTTCTGGCTCATATGGTGACCGACCAAACAGAGGGAAAGAAGTTGTCGGTTGCTGATGTACCGGTGGTTAGTGAGTTCCCCGATGTGTTTTCGGAGGACCTACTCGGCATCCCGCCCGATAGGCAGGTTGAGTTCGAAATTGACCTGATACCCAGATCAGCCCAAGTCGCGAGTGTTAGGGATTATGTGCAGAGTTGACAAACCAAGTAATTATACATCCAATGTTACAAGACACTTGAGGGTCACACCTGTGAGGACCTATAAGTCGAACAAGTTAGATGAAACCCAGAAATGGAGAGTTAGGATTTATAATGGTGTATTATAAATCAATTGGGTATTTTCAGTCAGAATTACCAAAGTTGGAGGGTTATTAATTAATTAGGAGATTATATATTTATTTGATAAAATAAATATATAATAGTTAATTAATAAAGTGATTTATATATATATTAGATAAATATATATATTTATAATTATCATATGCAAATTCTTTTCCAGTTAATAAAAGGAAAAGATTTGAGATAATTATAATATGGAAACTGGATTCTATTCAAACAATCAAACTGTATTTTTTCTCCATATAAATAAGGCTTATGGGTTAAGGAAAAAACTAAGCTTTTCAGAAAACATAAAATCAGTTTCCAGTTCTCTCTCCCCTCTCTCTCTCCCAGCCGGCGCCAGCCACCTTCTATCCCACTCGGAACGCCAGTTTGGTTTTTCAAGTGTTCGGGTTTCGTTCGGTTCAACTAGAAGAACGTTCGTAGGTCAATCACTGGTGGATTAAATCTCAAGCAGTCCAGGTAAATTGATCTAAACTTGAACCATTAGGATTAAACAAGAAACGATTAAAGATCAATAGGCTTTAAGGGTTTTTGCTTTTAAACGCTTCCGCATAATAAGATCGAAACAGTGTGTTTCTGATCGCGTAGGTTTTATCTGTTGATCCAGCTCTCCTAAGACCTGATGAAATGATAATGATCCTGAACCTTTACTTAGTGAATAGGTTTTTACTTCTGTTATAGCTTGAGGAATTATCACTGAGTCTGTTCAGTGTTATTCCATGTTACTTATGCTGTAACTTATTTTTATAGTAATCAGGATCAGGATCAGGAGACGAACGAGTCTGTTCTGCAGTCTACTGATCCTATCCACTGAAGTGAAGACCTCCTGAAGACATCAAGATCATACTCAAAGAACCATCAGCAACGTCGAAGACTTAGCTGATGACAGGAACAGCATGCTCGTGATCTGAAGACGGAACTCAGTGATAGCAAGCTGCTCAATATCGTATGACATCCTGAAGAATCATCAGGATACAAGTGACCCTGAACAGCACCAGCTTCAGGACTCTAGTCACTGATCAGTATCCTGATCCTGAAGGATTAGTGTAATGTCTTAGTCTAATGCACAAAAGGATTATCCGCCTTTACTGACACAAAAGTACATAAGGACAGTCTCTTTACTGTTCCCTCCGTACTTATCAGACCTCAAGGCAACTGTTTACACACTTCCTCTTTTGCACACCATGCAAAGAGTATTTGTTTATAGTAAATAGTACAAAGGACCACTTACATTGTGACACGTACACAAAAGTGAGTCTACATGCATTTAATGCATTGGGTATAAAAAGGACTTGAAGAGATGTTCTCCATACTTCTTCTTCATCCTAAATCTACCCGAATCCTTTCTTTCTTTATTCCCTCTATCTTCTTTCTTACATCTTCTCACTCTAGTGCATAGTGAAAGAACTTAGATTGTTTAGTTTAGACTTATTGTCTTTTCTATTTCCGCAACAATCTGTAAATTCATATTGTTTATACAAAAAGAATTTAAAAGTGAAAAACTTGTGTGATTATATTCAACCCCCCCCTTCTATAATCCCAAACACTATCCTTACTTGAAGGTCACCTCTTTGGGACCAACATTATCAGTTTGATTTTAAACCTATGAGATTTATCAAACCAGTGAGGTTCGTTAAATCCGTGTTAATCCTCGAGTCAGTTTGATCCGAGGATACCCACAAAAACCCAACAGTGGTATCAGAGCCATTGTTAAAAATCGTTTCGTTTTTATCTGTTTATATTAGTCTATGTGAGATCCGTTAAAATTGTTACGTCTTAAAGCTTTATATTTATCGTTTTAATTTTATCGCTTCAATCACGAACACCCACCAAGACGATTGGCGGTGGAACGGCGGCAGATCGCCGACCGGACCGCCAGGCCGATCGTCGGCGATAAAATCGCACCACATGAGCTCCGAGCCGGACCACCCGATTGGTGGTGGCGGCGTCGGCTACCACTATCAACCACCAAGCCGCACCACCCGATTGGTGGCGGCGGCATCGGCTGTCAATCCACGCCACCAGCGACAGTGGTGGTGACTGGTTTTATTCACGCCAAATCGACCCAAGGCGATGGCCACGGCGGAAATTGGCCACATATTGGTGGCGATCGAAACCAGTGGCAGCAGTGATCGACCACCGCGCCACGTTTTGGCGACGGTGGTGGCGTTGTTTGTACGGTGGTGGCAGCGGCTCATGGTCGTTGTCATCGCCGGAGCACCACGAAACACCTGCCAGGCCGCCGGCTGCCTTACGGCCACGCCGGGCGGCGGCGGCGATTGGCTCTCAAAGATAATCGACCACCGCAAGCCACAAAATTGGCCGCGATGGTGTGTCGATTGGTGGCGGTGGCGCCGTTGTTTAATGGCAGCAGAAGCAAGTGGTGGCGGTGGCTACGGCCATCGTCGCCGCATTAGGCGAGAACCACCAGGCCGCCTACCGGCAGCCCTAAGGCTGAGCCGAGGCAGGGGCGGTGGTTGTTTGTTGTTGATCGCCGTAGCAAACCACCAATTGGTGGTAATCTCGATAGGCGGTGGTGGCGAAAGCCATGCCACCGGCCGTTGTCATCGGCGGCGACGGCGGCCTTTGCAGTTGCTGTCGTTGCGATGGTAGGCGGTGGTGATTGGAACCGGTGGTGGTGGTGACGATTTTGTTGATTACCATTATCACCGGTAACTAGTTTGTTTTTCCCGAAAGCCAACGGCGCCGGTGGTTGTTTACCTTCGCCGTCATGAAACCGATCAAAAGTGACCGTTTGTTACTATCATCGGATTGGTATCGATTGTTTTTCGAAACCAGAAGCGATAAGACGGGATTAGGATTTTTCGATCCTCGATAGTTTTTCGAGCAAATCGCGAAACCCTAATGGCCCAAAATTGCCAGTTTGGTAATGGACCTATAAGCCCAGTTCTTTGGACCAAGTTATGGCCCAAAAGAACTCGTTTGGTTTTAAAGATATCTTATCCGAAATAAGTTTATTTGAGAATGAAATTTTATTTCTGGTTTTTCCAATTTAATAAATTTTTATAAAATCAGGTTTTAAATATATTTTGACCTATGAGCCTAATATTGTGTTTTTACTAATCAATTAAAACACTAAGGCCAGTATTATAAAATTGAATCAATAAAACCTGTTTGATATAATTCTTGGGTAGAAGGATTGTTTTTAGATAAAATGGTTTTAGTTTTGGATTTATTAACCTCAGTTCTAAGTAAAAACCATTTTTCCAACCTAAAATATTTTGATTCATAAAACAGTTTGTTTTTCGAATCGGTTATAAAACCAAGTTTTGCAATAATTGAGACAAGATAATTTTAACGGATCCAGGTTTATTTCTCGTAATTATAATATTGCTTTTGTTATATTGCATATATATATAATTGCGTGATTGCTTGAGTTCTATATATGCATCTCAGTTTGAGTTTGTATCTATATCTATTATAGTATTTGCCAACCTAGACCCTTGACATATTCACGGGGAGGCCTGCGTGCCGTTTACAACCCCTTATGTAATAATGACCTTAGGATAGAAATTTTATTTATTCTTTCGAGATGACGAGGCCAGTGGGAGCTACTAAAATTCTTCATCTTACCGGAGTACTAACAAAACATGGCGAGGCCAGTGGGAGCTACGCGAGTTTTGAAGCTTTTAGTGAAATAGGTCATTATTGGTCCCTAGGAAACGTTGGCAAAAACTATAATTAGCTATTATGTGATTAATTATTGTTTAATTGCATGGTTGATTGATTATTTGTGATATCTTGCATGTTAGTAGTTTTAAATAAAGTTGTTATTTTAAAACTAGGTTGTATCACAAAAGGAATATAGGTTTTATTATCAGTTTCATCAAACTTTTCAAAACGATAGTTTTGTTTTAAAACCTATAGATGATTGTTTTATATAAAAGGCAAGTTGACAAAAACAGTTAGTTTTAATCAACTAGGTGTGCTATTAAAACAGTTAGTTTTAATTAGCAAGTAATTTTAGAACAGTTAGTTTTAAAATTGCATGCATGTTTGAAACAGTTAGTTTAAAACGTAAGTAGCCTTTATAACAATCAGTTTTTCAAAAGCCTGGAAGTAAAGTTTTTCAAAACCCCGAAAATCATAGATCAGTAGTGCAACCCATCTAGGGGCACCTTCGGCGTAAAGTACATAGGCGTTGTAAGTGATCACACATTCAACGTCCGTGTTCAAACTGAAGCTGGAGGGGTTACATAACTCTGCGAATTATCTCCGGGTGGTACCGGCCAGAGTATAGTGATCAGGTCCCCAAAATGGTGAGATCTGTTTTGGTACTATAATGTTCACCGGGTGGTACCGGGCCAAAAAGCACTTAGAGGGACTAAAACATGCACAGGTAGTTGCCATGGTCCCGAAAAGATCTAGGAGTCATGTCAGCTAGACATGATTGGTAAAAGTCCTTACCTACCGAAATAAATACGGGTCTGGTGGAGCAAGAACATTACGCACATCAGGACGTATGAAATAAGGATCCTAGTCCAATAAATTGATCATTTAAGGGTTTATTGATAATTATTGGAATTAATCTATTTACAGTTGCTAAAGACCAAAAGTTTTATTTTGTGTAGATGGCAAGCACTGTTACCAGCACTAACAATCTTTCCCTCCGTTCTATCCTAGAGAAGGATAAGCTGACCGGCTCTAATTTTCTCGACTGGGAGCGCAATCTGATGATTGTGCTCAGACATGAGAGAAAATAGTATGTGCTTGAAGAGCCTCTTGGGGAGGCACCTCCGGCAAATGCTCCGGCTGCTGCCAGAAATGCCCACAAGAAGCACTCGGATGATCTTCTTGATGTCGCCTGTCTGATGCTTGCAACTATGAGCCCAGATCTGCAAGCAGGGCTCATAAATACAAATGCTTATGACATGATCCGCCAGCTGAGGGACATGTTCCAGACCCAGGCTCGTACAGAACGCTACGATGCCACCAAAGCATTTAATGAGTGCAAGATGGTAAAAGGGACATCAGTAAGTGACCATGTCATGAAAATGAAACGGCACTTAGATCATCTGGAGAGGCTTGGTCATCCTGTTCCGTTGCAGCTAGCAACAGACACCATACTCAATTCACTGTCAGAAGACTACAGGCCCTTCGTAGTCAATTACAATATGAATAACATGGAGAAAACAATAGCAGAGTTGCACTCCATGCTTAAGACAGCTGAACTGAATATGGGGAACAAGAACAAGACCAAGGATGTCTTGATGGTGAAAGACGGGGGGGTGAAAAAGAAGAATGGGCAAGCTAGCACCAGTAAAGGAAAAGGACCAGTCCAGGCCATCCAGAGTGCACCCAAGAAAGGCAAAGGCAAGGGCAAGGGCAAGAAGGTTAAGCCAAACAAAGCTAGGACCGAGAACCGCTGCTTCATATGCAATGAGGTCGGTCACTGGAGGCAAAACTGCCCTAAGCGTCATGAAGCAGGTATATAAACCTCAGAAATTTATGATTGCTTTATTTTGTCACTTTTTACTTGTTGGTTTACAAGTATACTGATACCTAGAGCAAATAATTGTTGCAGGAGGTCAGAAATAAAGTGAAGTGCCCAGAGGTTGCTGAGGATCTTAAGTACAAGTTAATTTCGATATAAGTCAAGACATTTTGAGTTTATGGTTTTAAAACAGTTATTTTGGATTTATGTTTTAAACAGTTTTTGGGGATGATTATATTTTGGATTTATAATTTTATGGTTTTATTTTCAAAATTGTTGTCTTGACATATCTGATTGTGCTTAGTATTCTTAAATACAAATGATCCTAGTTGTTGCCTGTTATAGTTACTTCAATAAAATCTATTAATTGAAGTAATTTATATAAAAACTAACAAAACACAAGAAATTCTACGGGAATGTGTTTTAAGAATAAGACATTTATGAATAATTGTTTTGTGATCAAATTCCAAAAAGGAGAATTTAGGATATTAACTCAGATAGCGTTAATAACAGTATTTATAAAACTAGAAAGATTCCAAATTCTGGAATTAGGATTTGACCAAATCCAGTTGAGTTTTATAAAAGGAATTCTCAGAATTAACTAATCAAGTTTGATCAAGTTTTATTATTCAAATGTTCCAAAAAGGAGAATTTAGGATATTAACTCAGATAGCGTTAATAACATTATTTATGAAACTAGAACGATTCCAAGATCTGGAATTAGGATTTGACCAAATCCAGTTAAGTTTCATAAAAGGGAAATTCTCGAAGTCCATTACTTAAAATTAGAATTGACTAATCAAATTTTGACTAAGTCAATAGTAGATTTTGAGTAATAGTTAGTTTTTATATAAGTAAGTGGGAGCCCAATTTATTCTCTATCTAGTCTGAGATAAAAGAATAAAAGATACAATTATTGAAGTATCTCGGAATTCATAAATCCAGGTAGGATAAGAATTCGTAAGATACAATCTACCCTTTTAGTCAAAAGGATAAAAGTTTCAAGATCCATGAAACAAAGGTCGTGACTGACTTTAGAATCAATAATTAAAGTGTTGGATTAAAATATAAGATTCCAGTAGATTTGCCAACATTGCAAATGGAATCTGATTTCAGGTAGAAATCATTCATCTACACAACAACTAAGGAAAGTTGTAGTTTTACATATTCAGGAACTGGAAGTTAGTCCAGGTCTCCGAGTTCATGGAATATGATAAAAGTCTAGTTATTGTTTTTAAAGGGTGTTTGCAGAACGACAATTAGCAGATACAAGTAGATCGTATAAACAGACTTGTATTATTTGGTTATCACTTTGATTAAAATGGTAAACTTTAATCAAAGGGTTTAAACTAAAGATAGGTGATACTTTATTTTAGACCAGTATCTAACAAACGTTATATAGATATTATGAAAGTTATTAAAGAAAAGACATTTAATTTTGTTATTATTACAGCGTGTAGTATGGACTATACAAAATTAATTTCTTTATCACTTTCACATTTTGCATGTTTTAATAAATCCAGGAATGAGACTAGTTTCCAGTTTTCATTCAAAACTTGTCCGTGACGACTTATCATTGTGGGAACATGATAAGGTGTTAAAGTCATTGTGAACTTTTAGGTAGTTATGATCAGTTGCTAAATAACAGCTACAAGTGTTGTAGACTAAAAGTTGCACAGATATTTGATAGAGTAGCAAATATCGGACGTGATCCGCGGTTGAGATTACTTCTTGGAGTAAAGTCATAAGTGAATCTCACAGTGGTTGTCCCTATCACCTGAGGTATCTGATTTGATATCATGAGGACTACTGAATTCTTAGTGCACTCAACCGCTACGCCGTAACAGGGTGGCTATAAAGGGTGTAACTAGATTCAGCGGAAGCCGTTGTGTTAAAGGCAGATATGCAAGAAGGGATTTGCACCTCTTCTCAGAAGAGAGATATTTCTGGGCCCATCTTGACTGACTGAGTATACTGATGAAGTGCATGGCCATGCCTAAACGAACTGATTAGTTCTTTGTCGTTTACCTATCAGTAAAAGTCAGATAATCAAGAAAAACAGAATCTTGAGTATTTAGAGTTGACACTTTCCAAGCTCATACTCACAGATGAAATATCGCGATGCAAAGGGAAAAGCCAAGATATACCCAATCAATGAACAGTAGTTTCATAGATACTATTTCCTTATGGAACATTTATATCACCAGTCTGGGTATAAGAGTTCTTGTAACCTGGTCAGCCTAAGTGCCTGTCTAGGGGCCTCCTTAGGTCCGTATAATCAAGGCGGTATTGCCAACTTGCACAAGTGGGAGTCTGTTAGGGATTATGTGCAGAGTTGACAAACCAAGTAATTATACATCCAATGTTACAAGACACTTGAGGGTCACACCTGTGAGGACCTATAAGTCGAACAAGTTAGATGGAACCCAGAAATGGAGAGTTAGGATTTATAATGGTGTATTATAAATCAATTGGGTATTTTCAGTCAGAATTACCAAAGTTGGAGGGTTATTAATTAATTAGGAGATTATATATTTATTTGATAAAATAAATATATAATAGTTAATTAATAAAGTGATTTATATATATATTAGATAAATATATATATTTATAATTATCATATGCAAATTCTTTTCCAGTTAATAAAAGGAAAAGATTTGAGATAATTATAATATGGAAACTGGATTCTATTCAAACTGTATTTTTCCTCCATATAAATAAGGCTTATGGGTTAAGGAAAAAACTAAGCTTTTCAGAAAACATAAAATCAGTTTCCAGTTCTCTCTCCCTCTCTCTCTCCCAGCCGGCGCCAGCCACCTTCTATCCCACTCGGAACGCCAGTTTGGTTTTTCAAGTGTTCGGGTTTCGTTCGGTTCAACTAGAAGAACGTTCGTAGGTCAATCACTGGTGGATTAAATCTCAAGCAGTCCAGGTAAATTGATCTAAACTTGAACCATTAGGATTAAACAAGAAACGATTAAAGATCAATAGGCTTTAAGGGTTTTTGCTTTTAAACGCTTCCGCATAATAAGATCGAAACAGTGTGTTTCTGATCGCGTAGGTTTTATCAGTTTGATTTTAAACCTATGAGATTTATCAAACCAGTGAGGTTCGTTAAATCCGTGTTAATCCTCGAGTCAGTTTGATCCGAGGATACCCACAAAAACCCAACAGCGAGGACCCCGTACCGTCTGGCGCCACCCGAGCTACAGGAGCTATCAAGTCAGCTGCAGGAACTCTCGGAGAAAGGGTTCATCCGTTCGAGTAGCTCACCGTGGGGTGCTCCGATCTTGTTCGTGAAGAAGAAAGACGGGAGTCATCGAATGTGCATTGATTACCGGGAGCTCAACAAGGTAACCATCAAGAATAGGTATCCCTTGCCTAGGATTGATGACCTGTTTGATCAGCTTCAGGGGGCAGCTTGGTTCTCCAAGATTGATCTTCGCTCGGGTTATCACCAGCTTAAGGTGAAAAAGGCGGACATTCATAAGACCGCTCTAACGACTCAAATCAAATTTTACCATATTTTAACGAAAATAAATCAAAAGTAACCATCGCAGTGGAAATTGCCCAAAAGATCATTCAAAATATATAAATAAAGTATTTCGTAACATCTAACAGGAGTTACATCAAAAATCCTCATAACGAGGTCTATCCGGTTTCATAAATATTCATCACAAAAAAAACAAGGTCTATAGTTTTTAAACAAAAGTTCCCTTCCAAACAGACTGAACTGAGTCCTCGTGGTGATCGGAACTTCAAGCCCGACCTTTTCCTTTGTCCTTCCCGGAAGAACCTGCATCTAAAGGAGAAACCACTACGGGTTAACCTCTCGCTTAGTGAGCACAAACCACAATGCACATAAAACATTATATCACAAATTACCACGTAATGAGAACTAGGCATGCAATCAAATACGTCCTTACGGCACTCGCCATCAAGGACCATAGATACTGATATTAGGCTACCACACTACTGATACTCACGGTGGCCACCACTACTACGATGAGCATGGGAACACAAGCAAGCGAGTCTCATATCCACATGCGCATCACACACAATTCGTACATAAAGCCACGTATAAGGGGTTAATGTACTCACCTTGATTCACGTCATAAATATCAAGTCAATACACCGCACGTTGTATAACAATCACCTATATATCACAGCATAGCATGGCACACATAAATAACCTTCGCAACGACACCTTACGACTCAAAACTAAAACACTAGTCTAGGACTAAGCTAGACCTTCTCAAAGGGTAGGTAATTCAAATACGAACCCAACGGTTCTTTCGGAAGTGAAAACGGAGCTATAACGAAAAAGTTATGCCCAAAACACTTTCTGCCTGAAGAGCAGGTCCTTAGCGATCGCTAAGGATTCCTTCTAGCGATCGCTAACGGCCTTCACAAAAACTTTCTGTTTCAAAAACAAGTAGCGATCGCTAAAGGCCATCAGATTAGAATACGAGGAAAAAGGGGTTTTCTTCAATCGAGCATAACTCTCTCATACAAACTCCGATTGAGTCGATTCAAAAAGTTATAGACTCGAAATTCCGAGTTCTACAAGACCACTACAATGATTCTAAAACATCTTTACAACTTTAACAACATCACACACCCAAAAGGTGGTCCAAAGATCTTCAAGATCCATAATTTCCCCAAATTCGAACCCTAGCTTCCAAGGGTCCCCAAAACCCGACTAAAGCACGAAATCAACACGAAATAGACCGTACCTTTCGTTAGGAACTCGATTCTAATGACACTTCACGGATTGATTTCACCGAAACCGCTCGATTCCTCCTCCAAATCTCGAATCCCCTTCAAACCCACACTTTTCTCACTTTTCTCTCTCAAACTCACTAGTGAAAATAAATGGGGAAAAATGAGTTTCCACTAGCTTTTATACCCAAGTCACAGTAGACCCCCAACTTCCGATAATGACCCTCTCACCCCTAAACTTGTAAGTTGCACAACTCGACTTAACGCAAAACTTAACAAACCCGATAAAATTAACTTTAGAATTAAACGGTACCAGATAATAATAAACTTGGGAAATGGGGCGTTACAACCGCCTTCAGAACCAGGTACGGGCACTATGAATTTCTGGTGATGCCTTTCGGTCTTACCAACCCCCCAGTTGCTTTTATGGACCTGATGAATCGGGTTTGTCGGCTGATGCTTGATAAGTCGGTGATTGTGTTCATCGATGACATTCTGATTTATTCAAAGACGAAGGAGGACCACGTGGTTCACTTGAGGGAGGTACTCGAGGTGTTGAGGAGAGAGCGACTGTAAGCTAAGTTCTCCAAATGCGTTTTTTGGTTGCAAGAGGTTCAATTTTTGGGCCATCTGGTTAATCAAGAAGGCATCAAAGTGGATCCGTCGAAGATAGAGGCCGTGATGAACTGGGAGGTCCCGAAGACCCCAACCAAGATCAGGAGTTTCTTGGGTTTGGCCGGTTACTACCGCCGGTTCATCCAAGACTTCTCCCGAATCGCGGTGCCATTGACGAAGCCGATGAAGAAGAATGAGAATTATGTTTGGGGTTCGGAACAGCAGATGGCGTTTGAGACGTTGAGGCGGAAGTTGTGTGAGGCACCGGTTCTGACGCTTCCCGAGGGGGTAGAGGACATGACGGTGTACTATGACGCATCACACCTTGGTCTGGGTGTGTTCTAATGCAGAGAGGTCGGGTGATTGCCTACGTATCGAGGCAGTTGAAGCCTCACGAGGCTAACTACCCCACGCATGACCTCGAGCTCGCGGCAGTGGTATTCGCGTTGAAAATCTGGAGGCACTACTTGTACAGGGTAAAGTGCACCATCTATACCGACCACCGGAGCTTGAGATACTTTCTAGACCTGCCGAATATGAACATGCGGCAGCGGAGATGGCTCGACGTAGTTAAAGACTACGACTGCGAGATACTTTACTACCCGGGTAAAGCGAATGTGGTAATGGACGCGCTGAGTAGAAAGACGGGCAACGTATCCCTTCGGATAGCCCATCTGAAGATGGTCGTGACCACTTCGTTTTTAGATCTGGTTCAACAAACTCAGGAGGAAGCCAGCCAGAACGAGAACCAGAACAAGGAACGGGTTCGGGGCCAGCTACCGTTGATGGTCCAAGATAGTAGGGGACTTTTGACGAGGCATGATCGGGTGTGGGTTTCTCTGGCAGGCGGTGCTCGACAGACACTGTTAGAGGAAGCCCATAAGTCTAGGTTATCTATTCATCCCGGAGCCACGAAGATGTACAGGGATCTGAGAGTTGACTACTGGTGGCCAGGAATGAAGCAGGAGGTGGCTCGTTACGTGGAGTCCTGTTAGACCTGTTTGAAGGTCAAGGCTGAGCATCAGAGGCCTCAGGGTAAGATGCAGCCGTTAGAGATTCCGATATGGAAATGGGAGAACATCACCATGGATTTGATCACCAAACTGCCGAAGACACCGCGGAAGTTTGATGCGATTTGGGTGGTAGTGGACCGATTGACTAAGAGTGCCCATTTCTTAGCCATTCGGGAGAGTTCCATTTCTGAGCAGTTAGCGGATCTGTACGTGAAGGAGGTGGTGATAAGGCACGGGGTACCGGTGTCGATCATTTTTGACCGGGACACCCGTTTTACCTCAAGGTTCTGGGAGCGGTTCCATGCAGACCTAGGTACTAGGTTACACTTTAGTAAATCTTACCATCCGCAGATAGACAGACATAGTGAGGGTACGATCCAGACTTTGGAGGATATGCTCAGAGCATGCGTTCTGGATTTCGGAGGTAGTTGGGATACATACCTGCCATTGGTGGAGTTTTCGTATAACAACAGTTTTCACTCGAGCATCGGGATGCCTTTGTACGAGATGCCTTATGGGAGAAAGTGTCGGACCTCAATCTGTTGGGGTGAGGTAGGACATCGTGTTCTGGGAGCACTGTGGTGGTACAGAAGACCACCGAGAACATCCATCGAATCCGGGAACGTCTACAGACAACTCAGAGTAGACAAAAAAGTTACGCGGATAGGCGGAGATCAGAGTTGGAGTTCCAGGTGGGTGACCGTGTTCTGTTGAAGGTCTCACCTTGGAAGGGGGTGATTCGATTTCGAAAGAGAGGCAAGCTTGGGCCTCGTTACATTGGACCGTTTACGGTTCTTGCACGCGTTGGGAAGGTGGCTTACCGTTTGGAGCTACCAGAGGTGTTGGGACAGATCCACAACACTTTTCACGTGTCTCAGTTGCGCAAGTGTCTAGCCGACGAGACAGCGCACATACCTCTAGATGATATTCAGGTGGATGAGAGCCTGAATTACATGGAGAGACCAGTTGCGGTATTGGAGCGAAAGGTGAAGAGGTTGTGGAACAAATAGATTGGAACCGTGAAGGTTCAGTGGCAGCATCAAAAGGGATCCGAGTGACATGGGAGCCAGAGGCTGAGATGCGGGAGAAGTACCCGGAACTCTTCTCAGACTGATTTCGGGGACGAAATCCTGGTAAGTGGGGGAGAGTTGTAACGCCCCGTTTTCCTTGCGGTTAATTAATTATTTGTTTGTTTATTTTATGTTACCTTAAAGTCTAATTATTTAGTTTTGGGCTTAGGCTTCTCTAGTTGGACCTTCCTCTATTTGAGACTAGTAGGGTATAGGTAGGATTGGCCCATGTTACTTAAGCTTAAGGGAGCCTTATGTTGGTCAGTACAATATCAGAGAAGAGAAAAGAGAGAGAGAGAGAGAGAGAGAGAGAGAGAGAGAGAGAGACGCGAATGAGAGAGAGATCGAGAAAGAAAAGAGGAAAAGAAGGAGATTGGTTCTGAAGTGATAGCCATTGTTACTCATCTTCATCAATTCCGTAAGGTACAATCGTTAACCCCTAGTTAGTTTTGTGTTTGTATCGTTAGGGTTCCGTTTAATCGATTGTTTTGAAATCGTTAGTCGTAAATCGATGATATGGAGGGGTTATTAACCGTTTGATGTTGTGGGATAGTTAGACAATGAATCATATAGCCAAATCGATCAAACAATTAGGTTTGGGATTGTGTTTTTGATAAAAATCGCGACATGGATCGAAAATTGGAATCAGCCGCTGCTCGCACCGCGACCTACGCCGCGAAGGGTGCTCGCGCTGCGAGCATACACTCTCGCGCCGCGAGCAGTGCAGGGGGGACCGGGGCTGTCCAAAATCAGATTTTCGAAGTTGGCCGTTTTCGGGTCAAAGGATACCGGGGATTTACTTACGCTACCTTCAGGTGAGTTCTCACTACGTGTGGTTTGCCTAATATATGTGTGTGTATATGTAGTAGCGTAGTGTAAGGGACAGCCTCATGCCCTTTATGGAGTTGAGGGGGCAGCCTCGCGTCCTAAGAGTCAAGGAAGGGACAGCCTCATGCCCTGATGAGTTGAGGAGGGACAGCCTCATGCTCTTTGTGGAGTTGAGGGGGCGGCCTCACGTCCTAAGTGTCGAGGATTGTTTGTTGTCGATCTCATGAGAGTCGAGTGTCAATTATTTGATGGAATTATGCAATTTGATTCTGTTATGATGGAAGATGTATGTGATACCTATTATGTGTATGCATGCATGTGTTAGTGCGAATTGCATGTAGTGTTAGCTCACTAAGCGTTTCGCTTACCGTTGTTTGTTTCCCTTTTTCCTCAGGTACCAATTCGGGTAAGGATAAGGGAAAGGCCCCCGCTTTGAGCTCGCGACAGGGACAGTTCCGGCATAGCTGATTTGACCATTGCTTAAAA
This sequence comes from Centaurea solstitialis, assembly GCA_030169165.1. Lineage (NCBI taxonomy): Eukaryota > Viridiplantae > Streptophyta > Magnoliopsida > Asterales > Asteraceae > Centaurea > Centaurea solstitialis. Next base: position 60,935,293 of record CM058046.1, on the reverse strand, counting down.
CTATTTTCCGTTTAAACTTTTTTTAGTACAGTAATGATGGCGTGAAACTTTTCGTTTAATACATTGACTTGGGATTTTTGTCATTTAATGGGATTTTTTTAAGCATTTTACAATAAATATGTGTTTTGGAATTACGGTGATACAAATTCCATATGATGCTCATCCTTTTTTGTTGTCAAATATTATTATTTCTTTCTCATTACAAAAATGTCTTCTTCCCATACATTTGCGGCACACATAGATTGTGTGAAAATGTATAAATTATATTAACAAATCTTTTCTTCACTTCTAACATAATTTATTAGTATATGATAGGTAAAGAAAATAAAAATAAAATGATTTTATATTGTAATACTTTCCTTATTAGAGTATTTTGTAAAAGGGGTAATTTCATATATACCCTTAACAAGACTCAAAATATCATATTTGCCCAACTTAAATTACAAATATCATATATACCTTTAATAACCTATCAAAATATCAAATTTACTCAAATGACATTTTTAATCATTTTTAATTATTTAAAATTCTAATATTTAATTGTTTGACATAATTGCCCTTGACCAAATTAGGCTAATTAAGAATTACTTCTACCTGCCTGCAGGTAGGAATGGCAAAGGGGCGGGTTCGGGGCGGGGTAGGCGATCCCCGTCCCCGAACCCAAAATCTAAAATACCCCCGTCCCCGCCCGTTCCCCGTCGGGGATCTTATCGGGACGCCCCATCGGGGCTACTGCTTACCCCAAACCCCGCCCCGAACCCCGAATTTACCCCGAACCCCGAATTGAGAAGCAGGCCTGTGGAGAGTGTGGTCGCTGGTGGAGAGGAAGCGGTCGCCTGAGAAGTGTGGTCGTCGACTGCCGGCGGAGAGCAAGCCGCCGTCGCCGCCCGCCGGTGGAGACTGGAGAGAGAGAAGGCGGTGGAGAGACCACGTCGTCGCTGGTCTGTGGTCGGCTGGAGAGTGGTGGTCGCCGGTCGGAGGTCGGGCTGGAGAGTGGTGGTCGCCGGTCAATCGTGGCGTGAGAGTGGTGGTCTCCGATCGCTGCTCTGTGGTCGCCGGTCATGGCGTGAGAGTGATGGCGGCTGGTGTGGTGAACAAAGGGAGTGAAAACCCTAATTTGTCTTAAAACTGAAAAAGAGGGAAAGTGAATACTCATACGTATTCTTCTGAATGTTTGGAACTTTGGATTAGATTTGAAAATAAAAAACTTAATTAATTTATATTTATTAATATTCAAATATATATATATAATATATATAAAATATATATTATAAATATCGAGGCGGGGCGGGGCGGGGCAAGGTCGCCCCACTACTGCCCCGAACCCCGAAAAATACCCCGTTTTTACCCCGATCCCCGATCCGAAACCCGAAAACTCTTGCCCCGCCCCGCCCCGTTAAGGTCGGGTTTCGGGTTTCCCCGTCGGGTTCGGGTTTTATTGCCATCCCTACCTGCAGGCGACTTTACCGGACAACGATCAGACTTCTCGCCGGACTTCTGTGTGGTCGGACTTCTCGCATGTGTCATCTTGTTGGGTCTTCAAAATAAAAATTAGTTAGCGATGGCATCAAGAGGGATGTTTGTAATGATAACATGAATCCATATTAGTCCAGCCATGTGGCAGCAAGGATGTTTGTAATTCAACATGTGGCTTAAATCTACCCTAGCCATCAATTGCCACTAAATTATATGTTTTCACCTAATTGTTAACTAGTGTTTGAGCCCGTGCGTTGCATGGCATGAAAAAAATATATGATAAGGAGAATTGCAAGTAAGTTAAAGTTATGTCGTTAAAAAAATATAAAGTAAGTTAAAGTTAAACATAAATTATTAATTGATAACTAATAAAATGTTATTAACAATGTATTTGAAGTGTTTAAGATATACCTATTTTCATTGGTTAGTTTTATATATAAATATGGAATTTATCAAAATTTTAATTGCATTTGCATGCATTACGCAAAGTTAAAGGTGAAATGTAAAAAAATGTCTTATTGTTAATTTCAATAAGTTAACTTTATGACATCAACCTTACCACTCACTTCATCATACCGATTGAACAATTACCCTTATAATCGATAAGACCAATACTTTGTTAAAACTTAAAACTATTAATTTCAATTTATCTGTATAATAATATAATAAAATGGACCATTTGATTGAAAACTCACAACCAAACTATCCTCAAATCTTTTTTAACAACTAAAAGAAGCAATCATTTATGTTACAACTTCAATAGCCATATCAGAAATATGAGTAAGAAATAACTAAAACTCATATTTTTTTAACCAGAAAAGACAACTTCAACATCAGCTTCATTGTAGCAACTCAATACCCTTCAATACACATGTATTTAAATAACAAAATTAACTAAAGGCAAAAAAAATGACTCAAAACAAAAGATCGATCTTTAAACATATAAGTTTAATGACATAAAATGTGTTAGATGGAGAGATTGGGATGTAGGTTATTGTATGTTAAAAAATTAATAACATAACCAATAAATTTTAATAAATTGAATAATTAGTTTTAACAATTAACTAAATAAAAGTATTATGTAAATAACAATTAATGATATTGATAATTGTTATTTAATCATATTAAAATATATAATTAGTGTTATATAAATGATTAATCTCATTTATTTATAGATATGAGTTTATGTAAATAACAATAAATAATAAGTTGATAGGATTTTTGGGTAAATTAAAAAGTATTAAATTAACGTGAATATTTGTCTTTATTTTATTTTTATTTTTATCAATTGTATCGGTTTGTTATATATGTAAGTAACATGTAGATACTATTATTTCAAGTCATGTAAATAAAAATATTTATTTTCATTACAGTTAAAAGTTTTAGTAGAATTTTAAACAAAAAAAATACAATAAACAAAAAGAAGAAAATACCTCTAAAACCCCAACAAAGATCAAAACAAATAAGCAATGAGTAAATAATAATTCATGCTGACCGTTATTCACTTATTTATAAAATTGGAGTATCATAATATTAATGTTAAGTTATAGTATATTTTATTATATATGTATTTCATTTATGTATAATGATTGCAATGAAGTTTTTTTATTTGCAAACTAAAAAGCATTAAATTGACGTGATTAATTGTTCTCTTAATTTTTTTATTTTTTATCAATTAGAGTCCATTTTCTATTGTATTAAAACCTTATGTAATTAAAAATTAAGACACATGTTATTATATATACGTGTCAAGTAAAAAAAATTATTGACTTTAATAAGAGTTAAAAAAATTAATATTAAAATTTAATAGTTAGGAAAAAATATTAGAAGATGAAAATTAGTTTAAAAAAACTTTAAAATCCCAAAAAGAATAAAAGAAATATGTATACCCAGATTAGTCTTCTCGAAATAAACCTGAAAAAAATTAAAAGTAACAATAAAAAAATATCATATTGAAGTTTGTTGAAGTTATATCATTTATTCATATATCATAATACATACTTTCAATATTCAATTATTGTACCATTGCTATCATTAAAACTTTAATCCGCTGTCAAGAACGAATCGCATGGCCTTGTTTAAAAAACATTAAGAAAAACATAGAAGACAAAAGTAAAATAAGAAAATAAGTTAAAATCCCAACAAATGACATAAGGAATAATACTTGGATTAGTATTATGCGGCATGTAAATAATAAATATTGATTTTAATAAGAGTTAAAATGCTTAGTAAAATTTAAAACTTGGGAGAAACATAGAAGACAAAGAACTCTAAAATCTCACAAAAATCAAAAGAAATTTATACATGGATTAGTCTTCTCGAATAAACCTGAAAAAATAACCATCGAAAAAGATCATATTAGTTTGTCGAGGCATTATCATAGATTGTAATGCGTAGTTTTAGGATTTGATTATTGTACCGTTGTTGCTATCAAAACTCTAAAACAACTGCCAAGAACAAACCACATCGATTCAGTTAGAAAAAAATATGTATATAGAAGACAAAAGTAAAAAACAAATCTAAAACTTAAAAGGTATGTATGAATACCCGAATTAGTATTCTCAAAATAAACCTGAAATTTGTGAAATGAAACAACAAATTATGAGATGGAGAGGGAGAGAAGAGTTTACCTAAATTTTTTGTTGTAGAAGATTGTTGGTTTATCAAGTGATTAAGAATAATAAGAAGATAATTTCATTAATTTGTGGTGAACAAATCTTGAGGCATAAATACATTGAAGGTTTGGAGGTGAAACCTTCAAGAATGAAGATGAAATGATTTAGAGGATTTATTTTGAAGAATGAAGATGAAAATGTTTAAGAGGGTAAATAGATGAAGGATTTGTAGGGTGAATGAAAGGTTAGACATCTATGTCTTAGATAATGGTCAAATAAATAAATCACATTATCATATTAAAGATTTGGAGGTGGCAATTCTATTTATAAAAAAAGACCAAAACGACCTTATTTCAATGAACTTTTTGTTTTAAGTATAGGGATAGAGAAGTCTTTAACATATATAATATTTAAAAAATTCAAAAATCTTAGAAAAAAGATAAATAGGTTTCTAGCCCTTAAAGAATGTCACCTAGGATCTTATGGGTTTTCCTTTTAATATATACTAGTATTCAACATCGCGCGTTGCCGATGATAGAAATTTATGTTAACAAAAATTTATTAGATAGTTTAACAATATTTAGACTTACATTTGACCTAACAATATAAAAGTCAATTGTAATAAATGATTAACATACATTCATTTCGATTCTAATACAATTAGTAATTATAAAAATAATTACTTAAATATTATTATTTACATAATAAAATATGTGTATTAATATCAAAGTCATTATAAAAAAACATATTAAGAACCAAAGAATGTAATCTTTTGACAAATTACTATCACGTGTTAAAACTAATGTGATACCACATGATTAAATAAAATAGAATGTTTATACTTATAAGTAGGAAAAAATGCATCAAAATGGAACAAATTTTTACAAAATAAAACATAAAAGTCTTTTAGAATCAATTTTTTAATCAAAAATGTTCACATTTTTCCTTAATCGTTTATTTGTTTTATATTTTAATACTTTTTTTCGTTGATCAACAATTCCTTAATTTTAAACTTAGTTTTTCGTAATTTGAGTTAAAACCAGCATTTTAAAAAATCAAAATTATGAGAAAAAAGATAAATAAGAATGGTGCATTCTCATGATGCCACCTAAGTAACCTTAGATTTTGAATGAAGGACTTACGTGTAATAGTATATGAATACTTTTGGTGATGAAGCTTTCATGTTCTTTGACGATTTATCGATTTTCAGAGCTAATTTCTGTATATGCCACTTACTAAAAAATAAAACATAATAAATATATAAATCAATACAATAACAAATAACTTAAAAATAAAAAATTATACCCTAAATTATCTTTTAGCAAAAAAAAATCTATTGAGAGAAAATGAGTTAAAAAAAGAAGATTTGAAAGGTATGTCATGATGACAATGTGAAAGAAACCAACAACATGACCATAAAAAATCTATTTATACTTACACAAAGAAAAATGAATAGTCTATTACAATAAAGAGGAATGGGTTACTACCATAAAGAAGGGAAAACAAAAGGTTTATTAACATAAAATACAATAAATGAATATTTATCAAAATTACTATTGGACATAAATTGCAATAGATGTATAAAATTAATGAGAAGACTTTTATTTTAAAAAAAAAATCAAAATTATGAGAAAAAAGATAAATAAGAATGGTGCATTCTCATGATGCCACCTAAGCAACCTTAGGTTTTGCTTTTAAGTATATATAGACTAGTGTGTTGCACCGCGCTCGCGCAGTGGCGCGAAAGTTGTATAAGCACTACAGTTAAATAATATTAAGTAAAATAAGAGTATCGTAAGAGTCGTTTAAATAGTGCGTAGTTGCATTTCATGAAAAAAGGGAAACTGTCATTTGAATTTTATTAAGAAATAAATTAATGTAAATGAATAAGCAAATCAAGAGTTGTAAGTTAAACTTATTTATGTAAATTTACAAAAAAAAATGTAGGTTAATAATGTATCACATATGTTTCATATAAGGGTGAAAAAGTTTTTAACATATTTAACATTAAATAAATTTAAAAAATTAAGAAAAAAGATAGAAGGAATTGCGAGCATTAAGAGGTGTCACCTAATTGTTGGTGGTTCTTCCTTTTATATATATAAAGATATAAAGATATATTGATTAGAAAAATAAAGAAATATATATTTAATCTGTTAATAAGATATATAGATTTAAAAAAACTATAAATTGGATAAAAAAATAAAAATAATCGTCCAAGCATTTTCAAAATGTCAACATAAATTCTTTTAGCCTTTTTATAATAAAATATTAATAATGTTGTATCGTTTGACGTGTAAATAAAAATTGAATAGTAAATAAATCTAAAAATGTTTAACTATATTGATCATTAAACTAACAAAATAAACTATAAATAAATTGAAGAAAATATTAATAATTTCTAAAACCCTCCAAAAATATCATATCATCTTTTTAAAAGAATTAAAAAATAAAACTATTTAAAAAATTATAAATAAACAATGTATAAGATAAAATGAAAACCTAGAAGTAAATTTTGTTCAGCTCATTACAAACTAAATCAATGGAGTTTCCAACAAAAAATATTTCGACATTGGATAATGAAAAAAAAACCATTAAGATTTGATGATGATTGTTTGAGTTTGCAACGATATAATATTCTTACAACAATGACAATTTTAATTTCAATAGAAAAATCTCGAAATAATTTAAATTTAACGCAATTACCATGGATGTATTAACGATTATTATCAATGAAGCTTAAATTAACAAAATATCAAATATTGTAATCACAAAACATCTAAATTTTAGTCAACTCAAGATGATACAATTGTAAACACAATCATGTCCTATGATAATAACAAATCCAACAATATAGAAAATAAAAATATGTAATAACAAAACTCACTTTTAAAAAAATAAAATTTGCACATATTTATTTGAAATCTTTCATATTTTTTTCAACTCTCATCTTCTTCATCCGACACCAAATGAATTTTTTGGATTTCATCTCGATTATTATTGCAGCCTTCAAAAGCAAGTTGCGTTAAGATATTAAAGAAAGTAATGAAGAAGCAAATCAAGAACACAACTACTATGTATTATGATAATGACAAATCCAACAATATAGATAAGAAGAAATATGTAATAACAAATCACATTTTTAAGAGAATATAATTTGTACATACCTCTAAAATATCTTTCATGTCTTCTTCAACTCTTGTATTCTTCATTCAACACCAAGAAAAAAATCTTTTATGTCTTCAACTATTTGATATCATCTTGTTTATTATGTATTGCAACTTTGAAAAACAAATTTCAGTAAGAAATAAATCTTTATAGAAAATACCAAAATTTTAACCAATCAATATGATACAAATGTAAACACAACTATGTAATATGATAATAACAAATCCAAGAATATAGAAAAGAAAAAATATGTTATAACAAATCACATTTTTAATAGAGTATAATTTGTACATACCATTAACAAAATCTTTCATGTCTTCTTCAACTCTTGTCTTCTTCATCCTACACCAAATGAAATCTTTCATGTCTTCAACTCTTGGATCTCTTATTGTTTAATATTGTAACCTTGAAAAGCATATTTATTAAGAAATAAATTAAAGTAAATGATGAAGCAAATCAAGAGTTGTAAGTTAAACTTATGTATGTAAATTTACAAAAAGAACCTAGGTTAATAATGTATCACACATGTTCCATATAGGGGTAAAAAAGTGTTTAACATATTCAACATTAAAGAAAATCAAAAAAATGAAAAAAAAAAGATAGAAGGGATTGCAAGCATTAGGAGGTGCCACCTCATTGTTGATGGTTGTTGTTTTTATATATATAAACTAGTGAGTGGCTCGCGCGTTGCGCGATAGCGAAATGTAATTCAAAAAATATTTGTCTAAGTTTAGATACAACGATTTGTCTATGTCCATATAAAAATTATAGTTCATAAGTGAGAGGTTTTTTTTAGTGATTTCACATATATATTGCAATTTATATTATTTGATCATTTTTATATACAAAATATGTACAAATCCGTGTATAATACTTTATTTTAAACAAAATTTGGTTATTAAAATTATTTTAATAAAAAACAAAGTTTAAATGTTTATTTAACACTTATTGATGTCATTTTTTTTGAGTTATTTCTATCAATTTATTTTAAAAGACTTAGTATCACAATAGCCAAAAAGAAAATTATAAATTTAGAAATATATAAAAACTAGTGTCGGAACCGCGCGTTGCGCGGTAGTGCAAGTAACTCTTTAACTATTTTACCTGAAAATTTTACGAATATTAAGTAATAATATCGACAAAAATGGATTCTACAAAAAAGACACAGTAACCATACAAATTCAATATAATATAACATAGAACATAGAGATTGTTATACATTATATGTTGATGGGTAATGGTCTTATTTATAAAGAAGTTTGTTGTAGGTTTTCATTTTAATCAATAAGTGGGAATATGAAGAGAGTAAATTAATGTCTCCATTAAGTTAAAATAAATTAGAAGTTAAAGCTACTTAGATTGTAAGTCAAATTACCGAATAAACCTTCTTATTTTTACTAAAGGTAAAATAGACTTTTAACTTATTTAATACATAAAAAAAATTCAAAATTTTTAAAAAATTTATAGAACCAAATCCTACTATTAGATAGTGTCACATCATATCTTCAATATCTTCCTTTTATCGCACGTTGTGCGGTGATAACAACCATTTTTGAGAAGTAATTATGCATTATATATTAAACTAATAAGAACCACTATTTCATTTTATATGAAACCACCATATTATTTCTTGTTGTTTCTTTTAGCCAATGCACATTTTTACATTTTAAAAACATTCACATCCTTTTTATATATTCAAGTTTGTTCTCTAATTTATAATGTCGCCATTGATGTTGGATTACTAATGCAAAATTACAATTTAATTTTTCAAAATTCTAAAAAAAAATATATAACAAAAAATATAAGACCAAATTAAGATGAAACATATTTATTTACATATATTGATAAAAAAAATTACAAAATTTAAAATACTTGTTTTTAGCTTATTTAGAAAATCACATTACATTTTCTATAATGCTATGTCATTCATCTACAACAAAAATTTAATTTTCTTCTTAATGTTTATATGAATAATAATTAAGTTGAAACATACTTCCTTAGCATTTAATTTGCTCATTTGATATATTTTTGTTATGAAAAATTTAAGATGTATCATTAATAGTGAAACAAATACTTGTTTTGGAAAAATGTGGAGGTTAAAAGTCACTTTAATCAACCAAACTTCTCAAACATTAAGTCATCATTGTATACTCGTAGCATTATTGTATTGAGTTGATTTTTTCATATCGATTAAGAGAATAAAACTTGGCTCTCCATAGAACAACCTACATAAGCCACGAAACATAATTAGAGATGGAAGTTATTTTCTTGAATACTATAATCACAAAAGTATCCAAGATTTATAAGAATGTATATAATTCAGTCATAAACAAAATATATCATTTTATAACAAAAAAAAACCCAAAAATATAGAAAAAAGAATTGTATAACAATAAAACACATTCCTTAAACAATATTATGAATACATACCTGTTGGGAAGGTTTTGATCAACAACCTACATAAGCCACAAAACATAAGTCGCTTTAGAGATGGGGGTTATTTTCTTGAATACCGTAATCACAAAAGTATCCAAGATTTATAAGAATGTATATAATTTAGTCATAAACAAAATATCATTTTATAACAAAAAAAAACCAACATATAGAAAAAAGGATTGTATAACAATAACACATTCCTTAAACAATATTATGAATACATACATGTTGGGAATGTTTTGATCAAGTGATTTGTTCTATGTAATTCGATATTCTATGAGCAACTTATTTGTCTTCCATGTTAGTGCCTTAAATAGTAATTTTTTGGAATGAAAAATTAATGGTGTTATTGTGAATTAAAAGCATGTAATAAAAGAAGCAAGTGAAGAGTTGTCGGTTAAACTAAAAAAAACAAAGAGTTCTTTTTTTCTAATATTAATTAACATTAAATTAAATTAAATTAAAAATTAAAAAAAAATAAAAAAAAGGAGAAAATGCCACGTGGCATTGCCATGATTCAGCTTTATATATATATATATAGATAATAGATTAAAAATACTTCAATAGTTATTCAATAAAACTGTTATCAAATATTGATATTATTATGAAAATATGTAATTAAGATAATCTTTATTTATTAACCATAAAATAAAAAATTTAAAATTATACTCGTCTTAAAAAACAATAATATCTAATTAAAAGTATTTATATTAATTATAGTTATTATGTTTTTTATAATAAAAAATACTTAGACGTCTTTAGAAAAATATCAAGGGTCCACGTCATTTTTTGTTTAATTACAAAGTTAATTTCTTTCAATACTTTTCTTTTCAACAATTTCTTTCAATTTAAATTAATTGCAAAGTTAATTTCTTTCAATACTTTTTTCTTTTCAACAGTTTCTTTCATTATAATTTTTTTACGATCTTGGTCAAAGATTGGATTGATGCATGTTCCACTTGAGAAGATGCCATGGAGGTAATTCATCAACTTCATTTTCTAATATAATTGTCTTTAGTAACATTATTGACGGTGCTAGATATCTTATTAGATTGTAGAATAGTTTCATGGTTGACTCTCTTAAGTTGTATGAATTGAAAAAGAAATCCATAAAGAAAAATTGGTCTAGTTTTTAATATGATTCAATCATTAAAGATTTATGACCCATTTGTGAGTAATAATTTAATATTCGAATAAACAATACACATGTTTTTCTTAGCGTAGTGGATTATGCTCCTGAAAAAAAATACCAATGAGAATTTGGGTAAAAATACAATATGAAATTATAAAATAGACAAAATAAAAAATATAATGGAATTGAAGTAGTTGAATGAAAAACATACATGAAGAACTTTTCTTTGTGTAACATGATGATGAAGCTTTAATGATCTTCCACACATTTGACGATCTTTAGAGTTTATTCAAGTTTGTCACATACTACAGAAAAAACATAACATATAAATCATATGAAGTCAATGGCAAAAAAAACTTTTATAAATAAAAGTCCAAATCCTAAACCATTTTTTTGTGAGAGAAAGTGTGTTTGGAGAAAAGAATAAGAAATATGTTGTTGCATGTACAAAGAAATGAAAAAACTAATAACATGACCAACAAAAAAAACACTTGAATTAAAAAAGTAGTTGAATAAATGAAAGACTTATATGTAGAACTTTTCTTTGTGTAGCATTGTATTGAAGTTTTGACGCTCTTCCACATATTTGGCAATCTTTTGAGTTTAATGGAAAATAAATACAAAGCATAAACATTATTTAAAAATTTTAATGAGAAGAAGAAAATTATACTACCAACATGATAGAAAGTTAATAGCTGTAAATAAACTCCGAATAAAAAACTAAAAACTTATTTAACAACAAAATATAATGTACACATAAAACTTCAAAAATATATGAAATTTTTTTAATAGAAAAAAAATGATACCAATTGAGAATGATACACATATACACACATCAACAATGTATAGCTCATATAATCATAAAATAAATAAATAAAAATTTTACTTTACCTCGAAATTTTATGAAGGATGAGCAATTGTATCGACGAAAAGTAAATTTTACAAAGAAGAAACAAACAAAACAACACATACAAACATTCATAGAACATAATATACAACATAAAAGTGGTTAATTTCATTTTGATGGAGCATTAGGTTGTAATTTATAGATGATCTTGTAGTAGGTTTTCTTGTAATTAATATACGGAAAGATGAAGAGAACAAAATGAATGTCTATAGGAAGGTAAATAGTTTGTAACTTAAAAGCTACTTAAATTGCAATACAAATTACTAAAGAAGTTTTCTTATAATGAAATACACAACTTTTATTTAGGGGGTATATTAGTATTTTACACATCCAACATTAAAAAAATCAAAAAATTGAGAAAAAAAGATAAATAGGTTTGAAGGCTTGAGAAAATGTCATGTCATTGTCTTTGGTTCTTGTTTAATATATATAAATGATGATTAATCTAATACTTTCCAAATGTGTAATAAGCAGTAGTGTAGTTGTCTGTCATGTTTTGACATATTCAAAACTAATTAGTTCATGCTCTTCAAGTTTATAATTGACGTATTCAATACACGAAAAATGATGCATTAGATATATACATAAAAATGGTGTTGGTTGTTTTACAGGTTAGCAATTGTTTAAAATTAAAGCTAAATTTAGTCTTTTTAATATTAAAATTGGTTAAAATAATCATTTGGATAAATATGATATTTTGATAGATTAGTAATGGTATATATGATATTTGTAATTTAAGTTGGACAATATTTTGATTCTTATTAGGAGAGGGGTATAATAGTCATTTGCCTGTTTTTTATAATTAAAAATGATTAAAAAATACAAAAAACGGACATTTGGGTATATTTGATATTTTGATAGATTATTAAGGGTATATATGATATTAATAACTTAAGTTGAGCAAATATGATATTTTGGATCTTATTAAGGGTATACATGAAATTACCCCTTTGTAAAATTGATTAGTAAACCATAGTAAAAGAAAACATATTAAATACCCAAATGAATTTATATTGCTATATTATGGGTAACTTAATTTTTGTAATATTATTTTTCACCCCCAAAAGTATAATGTTTATGTTCCGCCATTGTATATGGTAGAATAATAACCATAGAATACAACCCAAATTGAAATGCTACACTTGTCTCATACACTATAGGGATGGTGAGAAAAATATATATCTTACATCTCATGGGCCCATTAAGAAAATCGAGAGAAATAGAAATGGGGTGGAGAATTTGTAACACCCAATCCCAATTGAAAATTTTTAAAAATAAAAACTTAAAATTTAGAATTTAAAAACCACTTCACAAAATTTTTAAATAAACAATCATCCTCAAATCCCAAGTCAACACATTAATAACCCATAAATGAAGTCAACAATAGCAATAACTACTCGGATCGGAATGCCATCGTGCCGGGAACCCTCAAGCCGGAGCCTTGCCCTTATCGACACCCGAACTCGTACCTAAAAACATTAAAACACGAGGGGTAAGCTCAACCGCTTAGTGAGTAAAGTTACATACAACATATCACAATTAAATGCACATACAATCATCCACGTCATCAGCTTAACGGTTTCCCGTTTACCGGACCATCACACAATCCGGACTCCGCGGTTTCCCGCCCTTTTGGGTCATCACGCAACCCGATTCATCACCATATAATATTAACAGCACGTATACACATATAATTACAATACATCGCATGTAAACCCACTCACCTTAAAGATGTCACGTACGCACAAGGTTAGCGTTCCTCTCACAATTGTAACCCACGCAACCACTCTGAAAATAAGACACGCATTAAAACCTACACATCGCTTTCTAGTTGCTAGAACGAACTCCTAACTATCATTGCATTTAACCGCATTAAACGGTAAGTCAAAACGACGTAGCCTAAGCCTTTACACTATTATCACCGCCGGTAACCGAGATGGCGACTATGGCGGCGGAGACCCGCCACCATCATCGCGCACCACCTCTATGCAGCGGCGGCGGCTGACAAGGCCACCACCACCGCTGGTCCACCTAACACCCGACACGGCAGCCGCAGCAGACGGGGTCTGCCGCCACCGCCGGCGTATCAACCCAAAACAGGCAACGGCGGGAACCGGGAAGCTTCAGTCACCGCCGGCCATGAGGAGAACACCACGCCACCACTGCCGGCTGGAGTACAGCGGCGGCGGGACAACAAAACCCCTGCCATCGCCGTCAATTAGATCAACGGCCACCAAGACAGCGGCGGCGGCGTAGCCACCACCGCCGAGACTCTCACGCACGCCACCACCGCGGCTGGCGGCGTTCTAAACGTCGCTGGCGTCGATCACAAACCAGCAGCAACCGTGGATTGCCACGGCCGCCGTCCAACGATGGTGGAGCACGGCGGCAGCAACGGCGACCACCGCCACTACCCCCGGCCTCTCAACCACCACGTCGACTGCAAGGGTGGTGAACCACCATCAACACGTTGCTTGACCTACGAGGGTTTCGACGAGAGCTTACCTACGACGCGAAACCGGAACCGGCGCTCTCTCTCTCTTCCCCGATCTCTCTCCCTAACCGGCCTCCCTTTCTCTCTCGTTTCCTAGCCTTCAAGTTACACAATGGGAAGGAATGCGTCTCTAGGGTTTTTAACTACAACCTCGGGCCTCCCTTCCCTTCGTTACTTCACCCACAAGAAAGGATCCTCAAATAACCCTAACCCTAATTATTATTATCATACACTAATAATAATTATAATAATAACAATAATAACAATAATAAATAAAATAAAATAAAAGAAAAACGGGGTGTGACAGAATTTGAATAGATCTCTTGTTTAGTGTCATCAGAGAAATGAAACGGATAAATGGTGGCTCATATCGCCAAATGGAAACATCATGCGGTAACTGACGGCTACTCTCGTTGTCGGAGATACACAGGTCGTCGGAGGCGGTCGTTGTCGGCGTATGTGGTCGTCAGACAGTTTGAAATTGAATAAGTCAGACACCAGTTCACATTTTTTCCTTATAATGAAAAGAATTGCATTTCTCTGTTTTTACATTACAATGAATTCCCATAGAATTCCATTTCTCCGTGCAAAATAATATCAATTTTTTCAAACAAAAGATTCACTTCCGTTTTCATTTCTCTGCTTCCAAATACAAAACAGCCTCTAATAGTTGTTTCTTTTAAAATTGGAATTACTTCAAAGAATTTTTCAATTTAACACAAATTTTCATCTAAGTGAATGTTTTTATGTGCATTTGATGCAAAAATACACTAGGTTGGTTAAGAAAAGTTTATAATTTGTCCAATAAAGTAATTTTACATTTATGAGTTTTTCTTTTTTTAGACAACGTGAATATTCATTTAATCGGTGTATATTTTAATTCACTTTTACCATAACTTATAATTTTTTTTTGAAAACTGAACTTTTATTGCACACCAAAGAAACCAGTACCACCCAAAGAGTACAACAAAACCCATATCAAGAATAAAGCTACAACAGACCTAAACCGAACGACCGGAAATGAGATAATACTCACAACGATGAAATAATGAAAGAAACAAAGAGACCGGAGCCGCTTACAAAGAGTTGTAAGTATACTTTTGAATAAATTGCAGCTATAGTCCCATGGTTTGTTATAATTTTTTTGATTTTCATCTATGTAGCAGACCGTAGTATAGAAAGTGTCATTTTTATTTCTATAATTTACATTTTTATTTTATTTTCATTCATAGAATAAATTCTTACCTTTAAGTAAAAGAGACAAAAATAACAATAAATGTAAACCATAAGAACCGAAACACCAATAAATTATAAACTATGAGAGAGAAAATAATAATAAATTACAAATTATGAAAACGAAAAACATTATTTATAAATTATAGAAACAAAATCTCATTTTTTAACGAGCTATTGGGACAAAATTGATAATTTACTATTTACATTTTAATGTAATCTATATCTATATATATATATATATTAAAGAAAGGTTTTTGTTGATGTCATGATTATGAAATTGAGCCAATTGATTGGCCAATTAAAAAAGAATCATCAAATGATGATGTCATCAATTATTTTTATTATTTTAATACCATAATTATCTTTATAATTTACATTTTTTCTCCTTAGAATTATTTGATTAAATTAATTTTTATCCATTAGTTTCTCATCTTTCACTTTACATCCTTATCATTTTAAGATAATAATATATATTAATTAAAATGTATTAATTTTTTTTCTTTTTAATAAATTATACCATTATAATCGTCTCGACAATACCTTCAAAATGAGTTTAATATTGAAATTTTTTTCAATTTAACTAAATTATTAAAATTAGATATAAATTAATTTGTTTAGATTTTATTACAATTCTATTCTTGAAATTCTTGAAATTTAAAGATTTTATCTTTTTAACCTAAGTATTTTTTATAGATTATTTATAAGTAATTAAAATTTATTTTATTTAAAACTCCATTGTTGATATGCTTGAAATTTAAAGATTATATCTTTTTAATCTAACTATTTTTATAGATTATTTATAAGTAATTAATTTTTTATTTAAAATTCTACAAATAAAAAACACTACATATTTTATTTTTGAATCCCTCCAGTTATAAAAATAGATATAAATTAATTTGTTTAGATTTTATTACAATTATATTCTTCGTATTCTTGAAACTTAAAGATTTCATCTTTTTAACCTAATTATTTTTATATATTATTTATAATTAATGAAATATTATTTTATTTAAAACTCAATTGCTAATATTTTTGAAATTTAAAGATTCCATCTTTTTATTCTAACTATTTTTGTACATTATTTATAAATAATTATATTTTATTTTATTTAAAATCCTACAAATCAAAACACTACACATATTTTATTTCTGAATCCCTCCAATTTTAAAATCATTCACGAAATTCAAATCTTTTGACAAAAGAATAATAAATTTTCAATTTTTAAAATTTTAACAGCTATTAGATAACTAAGATATCTATTGTAATAAGCAATTATAATGGCAATTGTGGTATAACATATAATTTACATAAGTATCTAAATGGTAATGACATTATCATGTAAATGTCTATTCTTATTAAAAATTAAAATAACATATTTCAAATGCCCGTATAATATACGGGTCATTAACTAGTTAAATTTAAATTTACTCATTTTTCTTTGCAAAATCCCTATGCTCTACGATTTGAGAAATTTAAATTTTTAAATAAAAGTTATTTGAAAGGCATATTATATATTTTTTTTCTAAGAGGTAAAAGTTAAAATTTCTAAAAACAATTAAACCTAACTCGGCAATTGCAATAGCAAACCTGTTTTTATAATTTTATTTTTTTCTATAAAGTTATATTATTAAAATTTTCAATATCTATAATAAAACATTACTTCTTTTACCTAAATATCTAATTTCAGTGTCTCTATTGATTTGAAAAGGGTAAATATTATTTCTTTCTATTATATATGGAGTTTCAAAGATTATTCAAAATCAAAGATTTCTATCATATGTTACGTATTGTTCTCTATTTTAACGTGTGATGTAGCATGTTATCACGTTGGAGCAAAAGTATACCATAATTCCATAAATCTTTAAAATATCTATCTTAACATAAATGTTAATATAGATAATTTGAGTTAGATTATAATAAATAAATCTACGGGTTGATGGGTTTGCGAGAAATATATGGGGGGATGGTGGGGGCTTTCGTCACCAAGGCTTACCTCCGTTGATTTCCTAATTTTGGATTTGCCGCTCTCTAGGAAGGACTTTCCTCACTTTGTCTTTAAGGCAGTATGTGCAACTGCTTTATGGTCCATTTGGGCCTGGAGAAACCAGATTCTTCATGTAGACGTAGAGGAGTCAGAAAAGTTGAAGAAAGAAGACCCTTTTGCTTATCTACAAAGATTGACAGGTCTCTGGTTTGCAAACATGAGCTCTAAAATTCATGTGAACTTGGACTTATGGTGTTCAGCCCCTGCCGATGCTACTTACTGTTGTTGAAAGCGTTAGGTGACTCTTTTTGGACCTGGTATTCTTTCTTTGCCTAGCAATGTTGTGTGGTAGTTTCTTGTTGGATTTTTACTGAGTTTTTTTGTGGTTGCTTTCTTTTGTATTCCTATCTCCTAGTGCCTTGCTAGAAGCTTTGTTTTTTAATAAAGTTTCGAGGCTGTTAAGCGGGGGTGATGGCTATACCGAAGCTCCTGCTTAGTTTTACTCTCTTTTTGTTGTTCAAAAAAAAAAATGAATAAATCTATGGCATTTCTTCTAACTTAAATCCAAAAATATATAAATGAAATTAATAAAGCTTATTTTCTATATATGTAATTTATAAACTTTTGAGACATTGAAATTGATTCACAGTTTTTAATGATGTATAGACGATTTATAATTTGTTTTTCAGAAAACAAACCAACAATAATCAAATAACAATTTTCCATTCCGTTTACATCTTAATTTATATAGAACCATAATAAGCACTATAAATTGATAATTGAATTCATAATATCGAAATAGATAATTGTGACAATTTAAATTTATAAGAGCATCCTTATAATGGCCCTAGCTACATTAGCAATATCTCCCATAGCCTTGTTCAACTTCGTCATTGGTGACTTCAGGGAAGACTCGTCGAAAGCATCCTCACATGCCTGCGCCTCGACGGCGGCATCAGCCATTCCATCCTCACCATACTTAACATCACCAAGAGTCAATGCGTCAACAGCTAATTTCACATTCACTACCACTGTAGTGTTATACACCTCAAAACATTGCTTTAGCGCTGGGCTAAACTCCGGTCGACCGTACTTTTGTAGATTCTTGATGTATCTTATAATTATGATACCTTTATCTCTGACTGCATAAACTGCAATAAGAGCTAAGTTTGTTAAATCGGCGTTTTCGCTCTTGGGATCTGCTAATAAGGTCTTAAGACATAAGTCGTAAGAGGGTGTCGACTTGCATACGCTCTCTATGAATTTTCTATCTGCCTTGGCTGGAAATAGTAGGGTTTCTTGAAAAACAAGAACAAGGAAAACAAAAATGAAAGAACACGACAACTTCATCGCCATGAATTTAGCTGAAGAAAAAACAGGAGCGACTAGTGAGATGTATTGGTTGCAATGTCAATGTGTGTGTTTTTGGGATGCATTTGGTGCCAATTTATAGAACAATATTCACTTGATATTTTTTTCAAATTTAAGTTTATTTCCTTATCATTTTCAAGCAATTAATGTATATTTGTTGCTTTAATAAATGTAAATTTATCACATAAAGATATTTTTTGTTGTCCGTTAGAATTGGTAATAAATACTAACAAACGTTTTATATTAAACGTTTAATTGCATGACTAAACTTTATAGAAAGTAGTATGACATTATTTGATAAAAATAAGTTCGATTATAAGTTACCTTATAAGTTAACTTATAAACTAGCTTATAAGTTCGATCATAAGCTAGTTTATAAGTTAACTTATAAGTTAGTTTTTTGAAAAACCACTCTCACTAATCTTTTGGTGACTCATGAACTTTTTGTTTTTTTATTTCAAATATACCCTTGCTAGTGTTATACCACTAATTTTCAAACATTTTTTTTGTCCTTTTACAATCATAAGCTACCTTATAAGCTAGTTTTTATCAAACGTAACTTATTCATCAGCTACCTTATCAGTCATAAGGTAACTTATCAGCTACTTTGCCAAACATAACCTAAGTAATTAAAATCGCTTAGTAAAAATTATTTGCATTCCAAAAAAATTTATTATACAAACAATGTCCAAAATTTATTTAGAAAAAACATTGATTTCCTTCGTATATCATATGGTTTAGTTTTGTCAATATCGTTAGAAGTTTATAAATTTGAGTAGCAGAATACTTTTCAGATGGACCTTTAGCTTGATAGAATCCTATTAATAGATTTGGATTTAGTGGAATCATTTATAATTGAATGAATATGAATTTATTTAAATCTTTGACAGTTAAATAGGATTTGTAAGTTGTATTGTTTTGGAATAAAGTTTTAGTTATTATTAATAATTTGTAAGTGATTACATTATTTTATTATTAATAATTAATTATCACAAAACAAATACTTTTAACACATTTTAAAATATTATTACATACAAATATATAACCTTATAAAGTACCGGACCATCTTAGTTGGATCTCAAGATCTTATGTGTGTGAATTTTTAATATAATTCGATGACTTTACATCCAATATAAAATTAAATTTAATTCCAAATCTAATCAAATTCTACTAACCATAAGAGTTTTAAACCAAATAAAAAATGAAATAAAAATATTTAGCATTTATGAATATGAAGGGTTTTTTAAACTAGTCTAAAGACCATGAATTTAATAAAAAAGAACACATTTAAGGTAATATCTAAAAGGTTGTGTTTAAGTGAAAATAAAGTTATACTAAGGTCATCCGTATTGGGGTCGGTGGGGGACCGTTACTGCCACCGGCACCGACGGCAACACCGCCGTGGGTGACCGGTAGGCGACCGGTACCGATGCCCATCGGTGCCCCCACGCCGGCGCAAACGAAGGGGTAACCCCCCTCCCCTCCAACGGTAACTTAACGGCTATTTTTAAAAAAAAAAGTTTCTTTTTTACCCACCTATATATATTAATAAACCCCATTCAATTTTACTCATCTATTTTACTCTTTTAACTCTTATCTTATTCTCATCTCTTTTACTCTCATCTCTTTTACCTTATCTCTTAATCTCTCTTCATCTCATATCTTTTACATGGATCCACACGGTACCGGTTCCGGTTCGAGGCGTACTCACCTGAGACTTCCAAATCTCTCGGTTCCGCTAGGGGTGTAAGTGAGCCGAGACAACTCGCGAGCTACTCGAGATCGACTCGTCAAAACTCGATCAAAACTCAACTCGAATGAACCCGGTCAAAACTCGACTCGTATAAAACTCGACTCGAGATACTAACGACTCGACTCGAACTACCTGATACTCGGCTCGACTCGGCTCAATCCAAGAAAATTCGCGAGCTACTCGAAATCGACTTGGTCAAAACTCAACCCGAATGAACCCGGTCAAAACTCGACTCGAATAAAACTCGACTCAAGATACTAACGACTCGACTCGAACTACTTGATACTCGACTCGGCTCGACTCGTTTACACCCCTAGGTTCCGCCATCCTCAACGTCCCCAACGCCTCCCCAAACGGGTCTCTACCGCCCCCAAATGTCGAGCCCAACGGCTTTTACGAATGTTCCGTATCACCAACCTTCCGCGGATTATTGGGCTTATGCGCACTTGCTTGCACAACAACATCCACCACCACCACCACAACATTCATATCCCCAACCTTCCGGTTCGCACCACCATTTCGGTTCACACCACCATTTCGGTTCGCACCACCATTCAACGCAACAAACGCCGACGGGAAGGTGGGCACTACGAGATGAGGACGAGGACGAGGAAGACGACGACCTTGTACCCGAAACCCAACCTTTGTCGTCGTCGTCGCCGGCACCACCACCACCACAACAACCCAAACGTAAAACACGTAAGGGTAAGAGTGCGGCCACGGACACGAGTGTGAACCCGACCACGGTAAAGCACGGTGTAAACCTTGGACGTTGAATGAGGAGGTCAAATTAGCAAAAGCATGGGTCGAAGTCACGGAGGATCCGGGAATAGGAAACTATCGAAAGAAAGGTATATAAAAAACCGTACTATTTATAAAGTTTTCCACTAACGTTGTTTAACTTTTTATTTTATGTAGTAGAAAACTATTGGGGGTCGATCAAAGCGGAGTTCGACAAACGCCATTCCGACCAAGGTGAGAGGGCTCATATCTAGCGTCTCGAAGTTCGCTTGCATTTTCAATAATGCGTTCAACTCGCGAGGCAGCGGGGAAAATGACGTTAATGTGCTTGACAAAGCCAAAGATCGATACCATTCCGAGTTCGGCAAAAGTTTTCCACACGAACACACTTGGAGAGTTGTCAAAGACTCTCTGAAGTTCATCCCGTTCTTAATGGTGGACCCAAAGAACATATGCGCGCCAAAAAATAAACGGTCGAAAACGTTCGAAACCCCAACCGCATCCCCCGACAAATCTGATGCTCGCACTTATTACGTGAACGTCAAAAGCGACCCCCCTCACAAACTGAGCGCACACGACCGATGGGTCGAAACGCCGCAAGACGTGCGACGTCTTCCTTACGATGCCCGCGTCAACCGATAGCGTGTCGAACATCGCGACCTCATTAAGCTCCATCGCGACCTCGAACTATACGCTTCTCGATTCGCTTGCCCAACGGCAAAGGAGTATAGACTACAAGATATACATGAAACCGCACACCGGGCTCGAGGGTTTAGAGTTGGAGGTCATGTTGGAAGAGAAGGAACGCTTACGCCAAAGATGGGGGTTTACTAAGTATTATTAATTTTTATTTTAATGTAATTTTAATTTTAAGTATGAAATTTATTTTTAGTTTTAATTTTAATGTATTTTTTTATTTTTATTTTAATATAATCAAAGTTTTATTTTTAATTTAAATGTTAGTTATTTTAATTTTAGTTAAATTATTTCAATATATTTTAGAAATTAAAAAAATAAAATAAGGGGTATGAGGGGTATGATTAAGGATGAAATGTATGGAATTGGTAGGGTAATGGTAAAGATAGTGGAAAGCTGATGTGGCAGCAGGTATGACCTGTATGGCCTGCACGGTTAAGGATGGCCTAAGAGGGTGTTTAGCATTGTGTTTCAAAAATTCCTTATTGACTTATTGATTTTGAAAAGCCAATAAATTAATAAGACTAGTTGGATACTTAAAAGGAACTTTTAAAACTCCTTTTTGACAAGCAGTGAGACGTGATTATCAAGAAGTCACAATCCGTGACTTTTTGATTTTGAAAAGTGTTTTTTGATTATTTTGCCACAAATCCTTATTTAAAAGTCGATAAGCTAAGCCAAACACCTTTTTAAAAAACAACTTATTGACTTTTACCATCACAAAACTAATTCAAACATTTTTTAAAAACTTTTTTTTTTTGGATAAGGTTCATCTAGGCTTTGCCTAGACTACATCCTTGGCAATATAGAACAGAAACTGAAAATTCGGCCGTTTGAAACTAAGCTTGGCCACAAGATGCGCACGAGGGGATTCGAACCTGGGGTGAATGGGATACCATCCACATTCCCCACATGCCTTACCACTACGCCACAAGCCTTGAGTGCGGCCACGGACACGGACACGAGTGTGAACCCGACCACGGTAAAGCACGGTGTAAATCGTGGACGTTGAATGAGGAGGTCGAATTAGCAAAAGCATGGGTCGAAGTCACGGAGGATCCGGGCATAGGAAACTATCGAAAGAAAGGTATATAAAAAACCGTAATAATTTATAAAGCTTTCCACTAATGTTGTTTAACTTTTTATTTTATGTAGTAGAAAACTATTGGAGGTCAATCAAAGCGGAGTTCGACAAACACCATTCCGACCAAGGTGAGAGGGCTCATATCTAGCGTCTTGAAGTTCGCTTGCATTTTCAATAATGCGTTCAACTCGCGAGGCAGCGGGGAAAATGAAGTTAATGTGCTTGACAAAGCCAAAGATCGATACCATTCCGAGTTCGGCAAAAGTTTTCCACACGAACATGCTTGGAGAGTTATCAAAGACTCTCCGAAGTTCAACCCGGTCTTAATGGTGGACCCAAAGAACATATTGTTGGGAACCGTAGGCACAAACGGTGCGCAGCGGATAACAAAAGGGATTCCCAAAAGCCGGATCCAACTTAAACCTAACAGACACAATCAAGAGGGTTTTAGATAGTTTACCTTTAAGCGAATAAATTCCGGAATGCGAGCAGGGGGTACACCGCTACTGACACCACGCGAGAGGGTTGCTAGACCACCGTGACTGATCGGAAAAATCCGATCGTTGTGTGAGAAAGGGGAGAGGCCGGCGGCTTCTGAGAGAGAGAGAGTAATCCTTTTGTGTGGGAAAAAAATCTATATGTAAAAACACTTTAAGCCTTTTATTTATAGATATAGATAAGGCAGTGTTTGTATCTGATTATAATTCCTTTTATAATTATCTTTATTAATTAATCCCTTAATTAATTAATTACTTAATTAATTAATTTACTGATTAATTAATCTAATAAATAATTATTAACTTATAATTATTTATTTCTCTCTCTTCTCAATTATCTCTTACACAAAAGTTCTCAATTAGGTGTGCAGCGGTGTGACCTACTAGTGTCTTATAACATTGGACATGATTAACACTGTTACTGTCTCGCACATAATCCTAACAGACTCCCACTTGTGCTAGACATGTAACTGAACTGTCACCATTAGCCTAAGGAGGTCCCTAGCCAGACACTTAGGTTTACCAGGTTATAAGATCTCTTATATCCAAAGATACAATTCACGCTTGAATTTGTACACATGTTCATTCCTTTTGCACACGATATTTCTAAAATGATTTTGAGACATGGAGTGGAGGATTCATTTCTCAAAAACAAGTATTTCTTGACTCTGATTTAGATTGCCTGCAGTAACGAATATTACTAAATAACAACTGTTATTCTATCCGAGCGTGGCCACGCGTTTTCTGCCAATCTTAATCGTCAAGGGGCCCGGAAATATCTCTCTTTTAGTAAAGAGGTGCAAATCCCTTCTTGACTACTTGCATTTGGATCCACGGCTTCCGTTGTATCTAGTCACGTCCCGTATGGCCACCCTGTTACGGTGCAGCGTTAGAATGCACTAAGAGTACAGTAGTCCTCATGTTCCCAAACCAAATATCTCAGGTCTAAGGACAACCTATCAAGTCTATGCTTTATGACTGGTGCTCCATGAAGCAGACTTGATACTGGTCACTTCCAATACCCAAGCACTCTGATGAGTATCTATAAATACTTGGTCACATCACTTGTGCTTTTATTCTCTACTTCGAATAAATCATCAAGTATTTATAATAGTGTTAAACTCCCTATTGAAATTCCCATTTCAATAAGTGGCTACGGAAATTTAGATTTCATACAAAACTTTGTAAAATCATGGATATGTTAAATATGCGAAAAATAGTTAATTTAAAACAATCATGAATTAAAACCTCCATTTATTACATCAAGAACTTTACATGATTAAATTGTTCTAAATTAAACTATAGTAATAATTAATAAACTAAAACTAGCTACTGGCGTCCAGGTACTGCATCCCAATGGAATTTGCATGTGCCTCATGCTTCACCCTTGCTAGTGGCTTTGTCAGCAGATCTGCGACATTTTCTTCTGTTGGAATCTTGCATATTCTCACATCTCCTCTTCCAATGATCTCTCGGATAAGGTGATATTTTCTGAGCACGTGTCTTGACTTGTGATGCTCTCTAGGTTCCTTTGCTTGAGCCACGGCTCCCGAGTTATCACAGAATATATCGATCGGTCTAGAGACACTGGCAACCACTCTGAGATCCGACAGAAAATTCCTTAGCCAGACAGCTTCGTTTGCAGCATCAGATGCTGCAATGTACTCCGTTTCTGTAGTTGAATCTGCAATCGTGTCCTGCTTCGAGCTCTTCCATGAGATCGCGTCTCCGTTTAGGGTGAAAACGTACCCTGACTGTGATCTAAAATCATCTCTGTCGGTCTGGAAACTAGCGTCAGAATAGCCGTTGACACTAATTTCATCCTCAGAACCTCCAAAGACCAAGAACATATCTTTCGTTCTTCTCAGGTACTTGAGAATGTTCTTGACAGCCACCCAGTGAGGTTCTCCTGGATTCTGTTGATATCTGCTCGTAACACTTACTGAGTAAGCAACATCGGGCCTAGTACATAACATGTCATACATAATCGATCCAATTACTGATGCATATGGAACCGATTTCATCTTGTCCTGATCTTGACTAGAAACAGGACACTGTGTTTTACTTAACACTATGCCATGTTGCATCGGGATAAATCCTTTCTTGGATTCATCCATCCTGAATTTCTTCAGGATTTTATCAATGTACGTGCTTTGGCTAAGTCCGATAAGCCGCTTAGATCTGTTTCTGTAGATCTTTATGCCAAGTATATAAGCGGCTTCTCCAAGGTCTTTCATCTGGAAACATTTGCTTAACCAACTCTTTACACTCTGTAAAGTTGGTACATCGTTTCCTATGAGTAGAATGTCATCTACGTACAAGACCAAGAAGGTTACTATGCTCCCACTGAACTTAGTGTAAACACACGGCTCAAACTCACTTTTCGTGAAACCAAACTCTTTGATTCGTTCATCAAAATGTAAGTTCCAGCTTCGAGATGCTTGCTTTAATCCATAAATGGATTTCAGCAGTTTACACACTTTATTAGGATTCTTAGGATCTATAAATCCCTCTGGTTGTTCCATATAGACGTCTTCTGTTAACTTTCCGTTCAGAAAGGCTGTCTTGACGTCCATTTGCCAGATCTCGTAATTAAAATACGCTGAAATGGCCATCAGAATCCTAATTGATTTTAACATGGCCACTGGCGAAAAGGTTTCATCATAGTCGATACCATGAGTTTGCGTGAATCCTTTTGCAACCAGTCTGGCCTTGAAATGTGTACATTCCCGTCCATGTCGGTTTTCTTCTTGAAAACCCATTTACGTCCAACAGCTCTACAGTGCTGGGGTAAATCAGTCAACTCCCATACTTGGTTGTCGTACATGGACTGCATCTCGGCCTTCATGGCTTCTTGCCATTGTTCAGACTCACTGCCCGACACAGCTTCTCCATAGGATGTTGGTTCATTCAAGTCTCCGCTGTCTTGAGAGACTAGAAACCCAAGATACCTATCTGGTTCTTGTCTTACCCTACTGGATCTGCGAAGGTCCTGTGTTTGCACTTCCTCAATCGGTTCTGATTGAGGTTCAACATTTTCATGTTGATTTTCTGGCTCAACAATTGGTGTAGTGTTTTCTTCGTCTACTACCTGTAGATCTACATCCTTTCTGGTGTTCCCAGAACTAAGAAACTTTTCTTCCAGAAATTTTCCATTTCGAGCAACAAAAACATTGTTCTCTTCAGGGTTGTAGAAGTAATATCCTACGGTGGTCCTGGGATATCCAACGAAGAAACACTTGTTGGATTTGGGCTTGAGTTTTTCTGAGGTAGGTCGTTTGACGTAAACCTCACAACCCCAAATCCTTAGAAAAGATATATTGGGTTTCTTACCCTTCCATAGCTCGTATGGTGTCTTTTCTACTGACTTTGTTGGCGCTCTGTTCAGTATATGTGCTGCTGTTTCGAGCGCATGTCCCCAGAAAGACATTGGTAGCGTAGAGTGACACATCATCGATCGTACCATGTCGAGTAAAGTACGATTCCTCCTTTCTGACACACCATTCATCTGAGGTGTTTACGGAGGTGTGAGTTGGGATACAATCCCACACTCCATCAGATGATTGTCAAACTCATCACTAAGATATTCGCCTCAGCGATCTGACCGTAAAAACTTGATCTTTCTGCCAAGTTGATTCTGTACTTCATTTTGAAATTCTCTGAATCTTTCAAAGCTTTCAGATTTATGTCTCATAAGGTAGACATAACCATACCTACTGAAATCGTCAGTAAAGGTAATGAAGTACCGGTATCCTCCTCTTGCCACATGACTAAATGGTCCACACACATCTGTGTGAATTATTTCTAACAAGTCAGTAGCCCTTTCATTTTCTTTGTTGAAAGGTTGCTTTGTCATTTTGCCAGATAAAGAAGACTCGCAATTATCAAAAGGTTTATAATCGAAAGTGCCAAGAAAACCTCCTTTTAGGAGTAGTTCAACGCGTTTCTTGTTTATGTGGCCCAAACGACAATGCCAGAGGTAAGTCTGATCCTCAATGTCTTTGGATCGTTTACTTATATGATAGATTTCACTATTATTGTCTTGTAGATTTACTGTATATAGACCATTCACAGGTGTTGCTTTAAAATAAAAAATATTATTTTTAAAGACAGAAATCATTATATAATCATATTTGTAATAAAAACCTTGGTCTACTAACAAATCAAAAGACAAAACATTCTTAATCATGTTTGGAATATAATAAAAATTATCCAGTTCCAAAACTAGACCCGAGGGTAAACTAAGACTATAAGATCCTACAGCTTCAGCTATCAGCGGAGTGCCTTCGCCAACTCGTAGGTTCGAACGGTCCTTCCTCAAAGTCTTTCTTCTAGTGAATCCCTGTAAATGATTACAAATGTGGTTACCACTGCCTGTATCAATTACCCATGATTCATAAGAAGTGATTAAGCAATCTATCATAAAGATACCTGGAGCATCGGGTAAACCGATCTCAATCTGGTCGATATTCATCGAGTGCTCGCAAATATCCTCGCTGCCGCATTCTGGGCAACTCAGATCCCCCAGCTCATCAATCCAATCAGTATCCATGAGATCAGCAGGTGCTGGCTTCGGCTCTAGACTGGCCAGAATGTTCTCATGTAGTGCTGCCACGTCAGTCTTTGGTTCTTTCATGTAGGCACTAGCTGTGTCACATATCTCCTTCGGGAGCGAGTACCACATGAGATACACTAACTCTTCCTGAGTCATCTTGTACCCCAAACGTGTCAAGCATTTAAAGAGCCTCCTCATTTTCATAAGATGGTCTTTAACTGACTGGTCCTTTTTCAGCTTCAGTGATAGTATCTCTTTCATGATCAGAAGCTTACTTGTATGTCTATAGAAACCTAACTGGCTTTCTATATCTTTCACGACCTCGTGGCAGGATTTATCTGTTAATCTATCCGTGAACTCGGATGATATCGAGAAAATCAGAATTGACATGACATCCGATTCATCCGCCATGTACTTAAAGTACTAAGTAAATTCCTCTTCAGGAGAATTACTCTTAGGTCGTGATACAGGTTTTTCTAAAACGTAAAACTTACCCTGTGCACGCAAGATATTATCAAGGTGCATTTTCCAAACTGGAAAATTTTGTCCTGTAAGTTTCCATTTTCCATTGATGAGTCGTAGTGATTCCTCAGGGGTATAAAACGGGATTACAGAAAAAGACATCTATAATAAAGAATAAAATTCCAAGCTTAGTTTATAATTATAAAAACTTCTAATAAATTATTACCCTCGAAATAAATTTATTAGACTAGAATCCATATCTCACATGTGTCGGGAAGCATGTGATCATGTCAAACCGACTCATGTGATCTATGGTATGGTAAAAACTATACCAATCGCATTTTAATTCGAAAATACGATTTCTAGATCGTCGGGACATCGGATATTTAATCCGTGCATATTTAGTCCCTCTAGTGCATTTTGGCCCGGTACCACCCGGTGAATAAGTAATTACCAAAATAGACTGCACCACCCGGGACCTGGACAAACCCTGGCCGGTACCACCCGGAGATAATTCGCAGAGTTTTATCATCCTCCAGTTTCGGTTTGAACACGAGCGTTCATAGTGTGTTCACTTACAACGCCCTATGTACCTTACACCGGAGGTGCCCCTAAAGTGGGTTGCACTTACTAATCTATGATTTTGATTAAGGGTTAAAATTGCCAGTTTTCAAAAGCTTGGATCCAAACACAAACTGTATTTGTATCCAATTATTCCTTTTATAACATTTAATTTTAAAAACGTTTATATTTAATTTAAAAGGAAATTACGTAACTAAACAACCATGCAATTCATATAACTATTAAATATAAACATCCACACAAATAAAACATGTCATAGTCAAAAACCCTTAAACTATGTCGTTTTGTGAGCCAACACAAAATGACGGTCTTATCCCTAGGTGACAACATAAAACTTTGATCTTCTCGGCGCTCCCACTGGCTCCAAGCTCCATGGTTGTCTCCTTGGTCCGTCTTCGGTTTCTTCGGTTATTTTATTTATTTAAAATTATTACAATTAAAGCGGATTGTAAATGGCACGCAGGCCTCCCGTAACCAACAATAAATAAAA
This sequence comes from Centaurea solstitialis, assembly GCA_030169165.1. Taxonomy (NCBI): domain Eukaryota; kingdom Viridiplantae; phylum Streptophyta; class Magnoliopsida; order Asterales; family Asteraceae; genus Centaurea; species Centaurea solstitialis. Next base: position 60,905,614 of record CM058046.1, on the reverse strand, counting down.
CATTCGCACATAACTACGGGTCAAAAGGGTTTGACTATGACTACTAAAACAAAATTTAACTAAATTTTATTTTAACTAAAATTAATTAAACTAAATTAATTTAATAATTAAATTAATTAAAACTAGGGTTTTTATCTGATCTGATTAAAAACCTTATCTCACAAAACTTGTCTCGCAAGAAACAACAACCATTGTCAGTCGTTATTCGCGGCGCGAAACCCCGTGACCTTGGTAACGACGGCGTATCATCGTCGCCATCACCTCCCGCACCACCACAGCCGCCGTTAACTAGCGGCAACGATAGCGGGTGCCATCACCGCCACCAGTGGCCAATCGACGACGACAGCATCGCGGAGCCACCATCGTCGCCGTGACCGGCGAGGAAAAACAACATCACCACCGTTCGGGTCGGTGGCCGTGATCTCAATCGCCGCCGACTCCCACCACTGATCCGCCTGACGGTCGTCGATCGGTGGTGGGGAGTCTCCGGCAACAGCAGCAGTATGAGCACCGCCACCATCGTCGTCCGACGGTTAGAGAAACAAACAGCCACCGCCACCGCTTGTGATCGCGGTGCGGTGGTCGCACACCAGCCGTCGCCGACGTGCAGCTTCGACGCAAAGTACCACACGCCACCACCATCATCGACGATGACAGCAGTGGCCACCACCGCCGATCGGTGGTTTACTCAAAAACGTTGACGACGGCAGCGGCTTTCGCCACCACCGTCGCCGTTTTTCCGATGAACAAACCAGCGCCACCGCCGCCATCACCACCCTTGCCACAATCGGCTTGGGTGGTTCGATCTGATCATCACCGCCACCATCGATCGGCAGCGGTTACAACCGCCACCGTCGATTGGTGGTTTACACATTCGCCACCGCCACCACAAACGGTGGTGCAGTGGTCGTCTTTGGCCACTATCGCGTGCGGCCTACGATGGAAAACACCACTCACCGCCATCGCCATCGACGACAGCGGCCATGGCTGCCATCGCCGTTTGGCGATTCGATTAACCACCACAGATCGGCCACCGCCACCACTAACGGTGGCGCGGTGTTTCCAATCACAGCCGCGACCACGACCTGTGGTGCGGCTTTCTGGTTGCGACGCGAGGACAGCCGCCGGCCACCACCAACTGTGGTGTCACCGACGGTGGTTCTACGGTGGTTACGTGCCGATGATCGTTAATACGTTTAGGCTTTCGAAAGGATTCAATTTTATAAATACAAACGCATAAAATCAAACAAACCTAATTCATCAGATAAACCTGATCTGTAGGTTTAAGAAGTGGCTCTGATACCACTGTTGGGAACCGTAGGCACAAACGGTGCGCAGTAGATAACAAAAACGATTCCCAAAAGCCGGATCCAACTTAAACCTAACAGACACAATCAAGAGGTGTTTTAGATAGTTTACCTTTAAGCGAATAAATTCCGGAATACGAGCAGGGGGTACACCGCTACTGACACCACGCGAGAGGGTTGCTAGACCACCGTGACTGATCGGAAAAATCCGATCGTTGTGTGAGAGAGGGGAGAGGCCGGCGACTTCTGAGAGAGAGAGAGAGAGTAATCCTTTTGTGTGGGAAAAAAATCTATATGTAAAAACATTTTAAGCCTTTTATTTATAGATATAGATAAAGCAGTGTTTGTATCTGATTATAATTCCTTTTATAATTATCTTTATTAATTAATCCCTTAATTAATTAATTACTTAGTTAATTAATTTACTGATTAATTAATCTAATAAATAGTTATTATTTCTCTCTCTTCTCAATTATCTCTTACACAAAAGTTCTCAATTAGGTGTGCAGCGGTGTGACCTACTAGTGTCTTATAACATTGGACATGATTAACACTGTTACTGTCTCGCACATAATCCTAACACATATGCGCGCCGAAAAATAAACGGTCGAAAACGTTCGAAACCCCAACCGCATCCCCCGACGAATCTGATGCTCGCACTCATTACGTGAACGTCAAAAGCGACCCCCCTCACAAACTGAGCACACACGACCGATGGGTTGAAACGCCGCAAGACGTGCGACGTCTTCCTTACGACGCCCGCGTCAACCGATAGCGTGTCGAACATCGCGACCCCATTAAGGTCCATCGCGACCTCGAACCATACGCTTCTCGGTTCGCTTGCCCAACGGCAAATGTGTATAGACTTCAAGATATACTTGACACCGCACACCGGGCTCGAGGGTTTAGAGTTGGAGGTCATGTTGGAAGAGAAAGAACGCTTACGCCAAAGATGGGGGTTTACTAAGTATTATTAATTTTTATTTTAATGTAATTTTAATTTTAAGTATGAAATTTATTTTTAGTTTTAATTTTAATGTATTTTTTTATTTTTATTTTAATGTAATCGAAATTTTTATTTTAATTTTAATGTTAGTTATTTTAATTTTAATTAAATTATTTCAATATATTATAGAAATTAAAAAAATAAAATAAGGGGTATAAGGGGTACGATTAAGGATGAAAGGTATGGAATTGGTTGGGTAGTGGTAAAGATAGTGGAAAGCTGATGTGGCAGCAGGTATGGCCTGTATGGCCTGCACGGTTAAGGATGGCCTAAGAGGGTGTTTAGCATTGTGTTTCAAAAATTCCTTATTGACTTATTGATTTTGAAAAGCCAATAAATTAATAAGACTAGTAGGATACTTAAAAAGAACTTTTAAAACTCCTTTTTGACAAGCAGTGAGACGTGATTATCAAGAAGTCACAATTTGTGACTTTTTGATTTTGAAAAGTGTTTTTTGATTATTTTACCACAAATCCTTATTTAAAAGTCGATAAGCTAAGCCAAACACCTTTTTAAAAAACAACTTATTGACTTTTACCATCACAAAACTAATTCAAACATTTTTTAAAAACTTTTTTTTGGATAAGGTTCATCTAGGCTTTGCCTAGACTACATCCTTGGCAATATAGAACAGAAACTGAAAATTCGGCCGTATGAAACTAAGTCTGACCACAAGATGCACACGAGGGGATTCGAACCTGGGGTGAATGGGATACCATCCACATTCCCCATAGGCCTTACCACTACGCCACAAGCCTTGTACAATTGTTTTTTTTTTAAACTTTCCACCACCATAAGTCAATAAACACTTTTGGCCAACAACATTTTTTGACCTCAAAAAGCAATCTCAAACACCCGCTAAGAAGGTAAGAATGGTTCACCCTTGGATATCATATTAGAGGATATTGTGATCTTACACGTTAATAAGATACACATGATCAATTCTCTTTTAAAAAACAATTTATAGGTTGGCGTGAGATTAAAAGTGATCAGCGGTGGAGATCCCGTCTTAAACTTCTCACCTTAACTTTTATCCTCATACGATATTTTCAATACCTAAATGGCCCAATCTCCTATTGCATCCTTATAAACCAGCCTTATCTAAAATCATGTTACATTCTTCATTTATTTCAAACTAGTGTTTGTTACCGCTCGTCGGGCGGTGATTAGTATTGATGTTCAAAAATCTAAATAGTTTTTTTTGTAGATTGTTTTAATAAACCTTGTGTTTGTTGAAATTGACCATCTTATAAGTCCATATGCAAAATTCCTGATGATTCAATTTCTGTATACAAAAAAAATATTGTTTCAAAATTGACTTATAAAATTTTGGTTTACAACGTTTTAGTTATATGTTTATAAAATTTATTGCATTTGATAAAAATTATTAACAATAATCATAGAATTATGTGTTGACTATATGGTGTACGATTAAATGGTGTGTGTATGAAAATAACTTAGTACGAAAAAAACATTGATTTGACAAAAAAAAATAGACCACTTATTGGTAAAAATTATATTTCCAAAATACTATAAATAATAATACTATATAATTGGAATTTTATTTTGTTAAACATCTTGCATATGGTTTTTGAGTTTAGTACATAATAACCATACATTATATGATCATGTAATTAGTCGTGGAGTATAATACCAAATTGGAAAAGTACGTTCAAAGTATATACGAAAAATGTTTCTCATTGCATACGATATGATAAAAAAAAATATTAATCATATTTTAGGTAAACTGGTGATTTTTTAAATTCCATTGTTTGTATTTGATACTTCACACACACACACACACACACAACACAAACGCACACACACACACATGGGGTTAGGTACCATGAGAAATGGTTATCCACCATTGGATGAGAAACGAACAAACATTAGAATGAGATGCATCCGATAAGATACATTGAAATGCATTTGATCAATTCGTTTTTAAGCCGCAATTCATGAGAGGGCATTAAATTGAAAGCGATCAAAATTTAAAATTATTTGTCATACTTCTCACCAAAAATATAGTTCTACATACTTATTTTGTGTAACTGAAGGCATTATGTAATTCAATGTATAATTTTTTGTAATATTTTTGATTTCGAACATTTATTGTTATAAATAAATGATATTTGATGCATTTATTAAAACTTTTTACGTGCATAAGATATTATGTATACTAAGTGTGTTATTTTATCATTATTGGGTAATATGAGTTTTTGAGTTGTGTGATAACTCCAAAATTATACACGTTTTGGTAGTTTCGGTTTGCAATGTTTAACCTCATTTTTACCCATTTCTTGGATGTTTTACTCACGAAAGTTGTTGATTCTTGGTTTTACAGGTTTTGGAGGCCATTGAGCGAAAAATACTAAAAGTTGTGAAAAAGTGGGAAAAAAGTGCAAAAAGTGGAACAGACAGCCTTTGCGTCCGCGAAGCCTATACTTTCGCGCCACGAAGTGTAGAGATTCTAGAAGATTCCTGCTTTTGGTGGACTTCGTGTTGGAGTTCAGGAGTTTAGCGTTCGCGAAGTGTTTAAAGACCCTCTATGGAATATTCTAGAAGGAGCTGATTTGGATAATTAGGGTTCGTTAAGTGTTTCACGCCGCGAAGCTGCTGCTTCGCGATCGCGAAGTTCAATGAGAAAGTTTAATGTTTTTTTTTTCAAAAAAATTGTTTAGAGGCTTAACCATTCAAAATTGAATAGTTTATTGGGTTTTTTTAGACTTTTCCCATTTTTTAATTATAAAATAATTAAAACCTTCTCTTTGTGTCCTATCTATCTTTTTTCTCTAATCTCTATTATGTGGTTGTTTGCCTTTTCAAAATAAGCTTTTAATTGTCGCTTCTGTCTAATTTGGCCAGACATAAGATAATTCAACCTGTTTGTTTTTGTTTCTTTTTCAGAGCCATTTAACTCTTAATATCATCTGTAAATTAAGTGGTAACCTAGCCACTTAATTACCTCTTATTTCTGACCAATATCATTCTTTTAATTTCAACATTGGTTTTAGCCATATGCATCCCAAAATTGCCAAAATGCAAAACACGAAAAACTATAGATATGTGTGCTGGCTTACTATAACATATTGAATTGCTTAAATGGGGGGTTTCAGTGTGTGAGATAGGGATGGCAACGGGGCGGGTTCGGGGCAGGGATTGGTCCCTCCACCCCCGTTTTAAAAAAACCATCTTTGTCCCCACTTAAAAATCTGCTGAGATTTAAACGATGATCCCCATCGGGTAATCGGGGAAAACCACGGGGAAACAGGTATCCAGGTTTAGCGTAAATGGTTAATTAAACGGGTTTTACCGCAGGGATCTTCGTCACCGTTTAAACTTTACCACGAATCCACAAGTCTTGGAAATGATTTACTAAATTACATAACATTCTCGAATCCATTCTTTAACATATCCGAAAGAAAATTAATGTCCTAAAATCGAAATGCATCCAAAATATTAACAATTTAGCTATATATATTGTTTATATGCATCCAAAATATTAACATTTTAAATGCTAAAGCATATATACGACCACACATAAACGACAATAAATTTCTATATTTAAGCACAAAGGACCAAAATAGTAAAAATTTGTAAATTACAAGAACTAAAACGACAATATATTGTAACATAAGGACGAGAGTAGTGGGGGTAAGCAAGTCGAGCTGTTCGTAAACTACTCGGGATCAACTCGTAATCGAGTTCGAGTCGAGCTGAAGCTTCATTTTAATCTCATTTAATAAACAAGTTCGAACTTCATTTTAAGCTTATTTGATAAACGAGCTTAGGCTCGAGCTTGAGCTCGTTTCCCTTAATGATTAAACTCACTAGCCTAAACGAACCTCAGTTAATATATATATATATATATATATATATAACAAAAAATAAATATTAAATAATAAAATATTAAAAATAAAATACATATTAAGTATTGATTTAATTTGGTAATCGAGCTCGAGCCTGAACTTGTTAAATTCTTGATGACCTTAAGCTTGACATGACCCGAACTCAAGGTTTATAAACTTAAACGAGCTGAGCTCGAACTTAGCTTGTTTACACTTAAAGGGAGTAGCAATGGTTTACGAACCATAGAAACAAATTTGTAATTTCTAAACCATAAAGACAAAAATGGTAACTTTTACTCTAAATACAATGGCAAACTTGAAATTAACCATCAAATGGATGGGCATATTTTAACAATAGTGATAAAATGGTTTCCATGTGAAGAGTGAGTGACACCCAATCCCCAACTAGGAGCTAAAAAGGGCATCATCAACCCTTTTCCTCCCCCTATCCTTATCACTCTCTCTCTCACTCTCTCTCTATCTATCTCTATTTCTCTCTCCATGGACCCTAATTCCGATCTACCTCCGATCACCTCCGATCACGTCGCCGGCGACCCTAACCTCCGGCCGCCGCCGTCCAACCATGCTCTCCCGCCCTACGCCGAGGTAAAACCTAACCTAACTTACTACCTTACTCTGATTTTGTTTAAATAGTTAGTTTCGTAGTTGTTTAAAATTAGGGCACCGAATATGTTTTTGTTTCTATCAGATGATTATAGCTGCAATTCTCTAGTTTTGCTTAAATAGTTTCATAGCTGTTTAAAATTAGGGCACCGAATTTATTTCTGTTTTCTATCTATTCAGATGATTATAGCTGCAATTACTGCGTTGAAGGATAAGGATGGTTCGAGTAGGCAAGCTATTTCTAAGTACATAGAGAAAGAGTATCCTAATTTACCTCCGACTCACTCTAGCTTGTTGACTCACCACCTGAAACTTATGAAGAACTCGGGTCAGCTCATGATGGTTAAACACTCTTACATGTTACCTGCTAGATCTGTTCCGTTTCAGCCTCCTACGTCCGCCACTGGTTACCATCCTAGTCTTGATTTTGGTGGTGGTAGTTCTAATGTTACTGATGGTGGTGGTAGTACTGGAACTGGTACTGGTGGTAATGGAGAGAATTCTGTTGGTTTGTTGAAGAGAAAGCCGGGCCGTCCGCCGAAATTGAGGCCGGATGCTGGGTTTGTGGTGCAAGAGCCGCTGACGAATGCGCGCCCGTTTGATGCTGAAGTCCCGCCTTATCAGCCTCAGTTTCAGTACAATGTTGGTGTTGGTCAGGATTTTCAGACTCAGGCGCATTTGGGTGGGACTGGTCAAGAACTTCAGCTCCAATATGGTTCTGGTTCTGGTTCGGAGTTTCAAGGGAATTCTGGAGGGGGTGCTGAGCCGCTTTTTGCTTCACTAGGGTTGGGTGACGATGGTGTTGTGGTTCCGTCGCCTCCACCGGCGGAGAACACATTGGTGGTGGCAAAACGGGGCCGGGGTCGTCCGCCGAAGGCTGCTGGCGGCGGCAGCGGTGGGTTTGATGGTGCTGGTTCTGGCGGTGATGGTGCTGGTTCTGGTTCGGGTGGTGATGTTGCTGGTGAAATTCAGGGGAACAAGACGGGGTCTGGGCGTCCTGTGAGGAAACCTAAGATGATGTCGGTGTTGATGGGTACGAATGGTGGTAGGGTGAAGAAGGGTCGTGGTAGACCAAGGAAAATCGGATTGGACCTGTGACTGTGCCTTTATCTGGGAATGTGCTGAGGCCAAGAGGAAGGCCAAAGAGGGCTGTAGGCAGGCCAGTTAGATCTACATCAAATGTCGCTGTCAATGGTGGGGTTAGCGACAGTGGATTGGCTTCAAGAAGGTCTGGTCGGCCTTCCATAAATAGTGGTGCCAATAATATTGCAAAACTGACTGGAAAACCTGTGGGAAGGCCCAGCAAGGTAATTGATTTTCATTTTCATCGTGCTGTTTTTTTGATTATCCCGTTAACTTCTGATTGTATGATAGTGTTATGGATCCATTTTGAACTGCATTGTCTCGTAGGCTTGGTTAGTATTCTGTGTGTATTTTTTTTTTTGTATAACTGAGAAACTAGCATGATCAGTGATCACACATGGGACCTTTTCAATGTCTAGTAGCAGCATAAGGTTCATCAAGAACACTTCAAGGATACTTACTTTACTAGAATTAGAATGAAGCTGTGGGGAGCATGAAAGATGGGTAATTTATTGGAAGTATTTTTTTGGGATAAAGGGGTAATTTATTGAAAGTCAAAATGGCTTAAAATATTGTATTTTGGTAATGCTGTTCTTATGGACAATTAGGAACAATATTTATCATTATTAACTTAAGTAATACACCAAGAATATTACTCTATTCTTGCGTCCTCTGCAGGTCGTTCTTGACATTTTATGGGCCTGGACATATGTAAAATCAGGGGACTCCATTAAGCACGGAAAAGAAATTCAATAAACATTTTATCATTGGTAAAAAAGTTGAATACAAGATATTGTAATAACTTACGAGGAAATAAATCTTATTATTCTTTTTTACAGATAAAAGAGCACTTAAGATTTTTTTTAAATTTTTTGGTAAGGTTTGGTTTTTGGGCAAGCTTACATGTACTGACCAATCCCTTTGGTGACCACGAGCGGTCTAGAGTCATAGCAAACCACAAGTACTTGAGATTTATGTACTTCTTATTAGGTAATAAGCAACCAAGAGTATAATGTATTAAAAAACAAGGATAATTTGTGAAGTCTTAAAATATAGATATATTTTACGACTCTAGAATGGTTGGTATAATTTTTTTAAGAGGTCAGAATTTTCTTAACAATAAATATGTGTTATTTACTTATTTTGATACAGAAAGAGAACTTATGTGGAGGGAGTAACTGAGAGTCAATGAGAAATCAATGGTAGGGAAGATTAGTAAGGTTTTCTAGACAAGTAAACAAACGAGTATTAGTAGAAATGTGGAAGAAAAGATGATTAGTGAAGATCCAATAAATTGTTGCTTAAGCGTTTAAAGTTAATCTTGTGGTGTGTAGTGGAATCCTAATAAAGATGAAGAAGTCATAATTGATAAAAATATTTAAATTTGATTTTCCCTTCTTTTTTGTTCTTCTGAAATAAGATGTTAAGGATTAAAAATTTAAGGAACATTACATATATAATAGACATTATTGAATACATTTAGTAAGAAAAATTTATTGTTTAATCACAAAACCATCAAACACATCATAACTCATACGAACAATAGATACATTGTTAAACAATAGCATACATTATACAATCATTTATAGAAGCAAAAATATATAGCAATAGCCAACATAAACAATTACGCAAACAACATAAGCAAATAACATGCATAAATAGATAAAAAGTATCCAACAAAAAACATATATCAATAGCTAGAATTCAGTTTAAAGTAGTTGTTCTTTGAATTGTTAAGGCACGAAAATAGTCAAACAGATAGATATATAAACAACCAGTAGCCTTGGACCTTTCTAACGGATAAATTTTTTAGAGAGGCAATAAACACTGCCATATAACGAGTGGCCACTTATTTAATTATTTTTCCCCTCTCCAATATAATTAGTTGATATGTTTTTTGGGCCTTTATTGTTTACTAACTTCTTTTTGCCACTAATACATTGCCACACAAAAAGACATGAGAAGAAAATGTCAGTCAGGTGCAAAGGAGCCAAGGCTCAAAGAGCTCCCTAACCTATCTTAATGAAAATGAAGTCTAAACTATTGAGAGTTCCAATCATTATATGATGAGCCCCTTCATAATAGTCGTTAGGATTTACTTACATTGTAGGTGGACTTGCTGTGCTAGCTTGGTTTTTTAAGATCATGAGTAGGATGCCCCCCTTTCTTGGGCGTTTAGGAGTTACCGAGTTACCTTGTGAAGCATATCATGATTGAGTGACATAAAGGACGATGGACTACTCAGTTTTGCTGGTTGGGGCCACCTCTTATTTTTTGGTTGATTTGGTTGATCATCCATGCAGTCAATATCGCAATATTTTGGTGATATCTCGGATATCGGTCATTTGAAAAATATCGGTGGAGAAATATCGGCCAAAATGTTGGTGCCAAGAATATTTGCCGATATTTACCGATTTTTTGCTTCGAAATATCGGTGATATATCGTTGGACCTATTTTTGGGCTAATATTTAAAAATATTGAGCTGTTCCAATGGTTTTTTTGTGTGTGGGTTTCAGACTAAAAGTTTAACCAGGTCAACAGTCAAATAAGTTCTCAGTATCTTCTCTCTCAAACTCTCGAGTCTTGTCGTTCTTAACCCTCTACTCTCTCTAATGTGGTCAGCTTCGATCAACTACAAATCGAATAATCAATTTTAACCCATCTGCTGTTTGATTCAAGCTGTTCGATTTTTGCTGTTTGATTCCAAGCTGTTCGATTTTACTATGTTGCTTGTGTTGTTTGAACTATTTGACATGATATGTATTAGACTATGTTGTTTGTGTGGTTTGAATTGTTTTGACTTGATATGTATTAAGCCTATTATTGGTATATATATATGTTTTATGACGGTATTTTTTTACCGATATCTCACCACTATAACTGATATTTCATATTAAGGTCTGGACCGCTATTTCCACTACTGACCGCATTAACTGCTTTGTTCTACCCATATAGCTTATGCTGCCTAGATTTGCTTGATGAAGTTAAGAAAATTTAATTGCAAATATCGAAATCAAACAGGCTTTGATAATGCTACAGAGGTTTGAAGGCGTTATTCCTCTAGGGTTTACATAGCCTATTTCTATTTGACATGGTAGGAATAATTCTGTATTCCCTAAAAGATATTAGGGTTTTGTTCTAAGCAATTGTAGAGAAGAAAGAATCTGTTCTACAAGTAATAGGGGGACACACACACACACGCACACACGCACACACACATATATATGTATATATGTATATATAGGTACTGAGTGATTGACTACTTGGTGGATGCCTGTGTTTCAATTTGCTTTGCTCTACTCAGATAGCTTTTGCTGCTTATATGTGCTTGATGGTGTTAGAAAATTCAATTGTAGAGTGAGAAACCAAACCAAAAGGGCATTGATTGTGTAATCAATAATTATCCTTAAGGGATTACTTCCAACTAGGTTGCAGTTGGACCTGAATGGCAGTAATCCTCTAGGATTTATGCCAGTGTGCTGTGACCAATGCAGGCAATTGCTGTAATGATTGGTTCAGAAGTAATACAATGGTGAGTACCAAGATCGTAACCTCCTCCTAAGATTCAAGATTTTCTTGAATTTTTTTATGCAAATTTTCATTAGAGAAGCGATTAATTTGGGTTTGTTTGGAATACCAAAATGTAGTTGTTCTCAATAGAAGCAAGGTAGTTTGCAGCTAGTGCAAGCCATACCCAGTAACTATAGTAGGCACTTAGGTTAAGGACAATGGGCTCTCTAATGCTACTGGGGTCACTTTCTTCCAAGATGTGACTTCAGCGTTAAGTTCCCGCAACCATCGTAAAGTAACCATTGTGCCAACAATAATTATTGTAGACCCTTCCATGTCCTTAAAGTCTAGATTGTATTAAGAGCTGCTGCATATTCCTTTGGCATAGAAGTGCTCTACCACAAACATTAGTAAATCAGCCTTGCTGTGAAAAACTGAGATTTCTCTGTGGTGAAAAGAACGTTTCCAAGCTCTATTGCATCACTCAAGTTGTTATTCTCTAGCTCATTCCTAAGTCCGAGACTTAACTTAAAATACAAACAAGTGATCAACTTTTCACACATCATTGGGCAGTGGCAATTGTGAGCAATCAAGCCAAGGATTAAGCGTAGATGGTGAAGCCAAGTGTTACCCGTTTTTCCTTAGGCTAACTTACACCAACATCTTGAAGATGTTTCGCCCTTGCTACACTTAAGAAATCTCTATTTGTACTTGAAAATAGAAGAAAGAGAACGAGGGACCATATTAATGCAGTAAGTATGGTGTCTTCTATTGCCTGCAGATGCTTGTCTTATTCTTTTGGCAGGTAGACGAGTAGTGGGTGTTGCCTGTTGGCATGCTACTTTAGTCCACATTTGAAGGTGGCAACTCTTAGCCAAAAATGGTAAAAACAGCTTTACCGCATTAAGCAACCTTTTGACTTTTTTCCTTTCTTTTAGCACTCAGTCACTCACATCTTTCTGAGCGATCTTTAGCATTCTCAGAGTGGTCTCTAAGCATTCCATCGTGCTTACTAGTCACTACCTTTAAGTGTCCAATGCTTCAATTTGGCGCCGTGTCCAAAATGGTTCTAAACTATTTGGACAACTGATCGGAAAACTTGGCTCAAATGGAATAAATTAAGAAGACAAATAAGCATAAAATAACTTAAAACCCCAAACAGAAATGCAACAGAGACTTTAGCAAACTGAGAGTTATCTATTTACAAAGCCAATTTGACATTACAGAAATAATTATTCTTATATTCCCTCAAAATGCATTGGAACTTTGTTGGGTTCAACTGAAGAGAAGATACGAAGTTGTTCTATACCCGTTGAGAAACACATTTATAGGTACTGGAAATAAATTCAATCTCCTTTTTGAAGTTTTAGTCATGCTTTAGCTCATTCTCGTGAAAAGACGGTTATAGTTTTGTAGACTAGCTATGTCGGAAAGGAGATCTCTCTTCATTCACACATTATCGTCAACCATCCAACACTTGATTGTTCCTGTTGGTGCTGAGCCGACTTTGCTTGGATATTTGGGGTTGGCAATTTGCTTTGATTTCCCCCCTTACATGATATGTTCCATTACTTGCGGCTACTGCAAACCGGAGTCACCGATTGTTTCACACTTATGATTTTGGTTTGATCCGAATTTGAAAGTGGTATGAACCTTGAATGGAAATGGAGCCGGGAATGGGCGGGGATTGCACCTCTGACCCCACTCCCTGTTTATTCCCCCCATCATCGTCTCATCCGGCCTAATCCCTGACGGGTTCGGTAAGAAGAAATTCCTGCTGGGTTTATGGAAGCGTTGGGTGACTGTTTAGTAAATAGAATGTTAATAATGCAGTTCAAATGTAATAAAAAAGAGTTATTAAAAGATGTCAAGTTTCAAACAACAAAATCAACCACATAACAACAAATTAGAACTTCAAGATTCAAGCCTCAAAATCCACACAAGAAATCTGCTCTAATAATCCACAATCATTAGATCTTCAAGATTTAAACATTAAAATTCACAGAACTTGGACCTTCTGCCGCCGTTTAACTTAAATATGTTGGTCTACAAATTTAGGCAACAATTCAAAGCTAACACATGTGTAATAAAACAATAATACTTTACAATAGCAGCATCAAAGGGCGTGTTAGGATCATATATGGCAATTAATTGACAAAAGTAAGATGTAAGCCATATTAATGGGTATCTTGTGAAGAGAAGACCATTAGCGAAATGAATCGCCATATCTAATATAGATGAGTTTAAAAGAGGGGATCTTTCTTAATAAAAGATCAAAACTATCCTGAACAATTAATTGTTTCATGGTATAACCCTTAATCAGCTTATTGCAGTTTATTAAATCCTTGGTGGTTTCCATGCTCAATTGGCAAGGACTGTAAGGTAAGTGATACCAGTAAGCGCTTACCAGGGTAAGTTTTAAGTAAACTCTCCCTAAGTGTAGTTAGTGAGGGTAAACATGTTCCCACACGTCAAAGGAGTAAGGACACAACCTCAACTAGTTGCATCTTGCATGCAAATTTTAAATAAGAAAAATTAAAATACTAAAGCTGGAAAATGAATTCATCAAGATTTTTAGCCACTCGACGGGTAGGCTCATTCTTTTTTTGATTGGCCTGGATCCGTGTCACCTTCTCTCTTTGTGGCCAATATGACCTATGTTTGTAATGGTCTTGCTGTGGCAGCCCGTTATCATTGGTCTTCTCATCAGCTAGATATCAAACACTCCTTGAACAGTCTGTTATCACTAGGATTTGTGGGTCAGGAGGCATCTAAACATTCCTACTTATGCCGCTCTTCATATGGTCTCAAACAATTTCTCAGGGCTTGGTTTGGTCATTTTTCTATATTTTCGTTATGCAGAAGCGACCATGATGCTTCAGATTTTTACCAACACAAGCAAGACAAGACGGTTTAGAAAATTTCTCAATATTCTTGCTATTGGGAATTGCCAAGCACAATGCAGGCCTCATCAATATTCTTGGATATTGTACTCCCCTAATATCTGAAACATGTTGCTGCCTTTTTCATCATCTCTCGACTCATCTTGTTTTTTAGGGTGAAATGTCGGAATACTCTAGGCTTTTCTACATCACATCCATACATCTAATAGCTCTTCCCCCTTAGGGTTTGTATGAATCATCTAGAATATACCTTTGTTTTCTCAGGGGTATGGTGGAGGAGTTGTAAAAGATTAATGTCTGAAGTGTCACATTATCCCCAAATATCAGTACTTTTACAACATTCATCAATAAAAGAATTAACACCATAAGTTGAGCATATCCACATGTGTGTATTTGTGCATCTCTATTCCAAAATTTAAGCATACATGTGGTGGGTGTGCTTGTGGCTTTAGATCGCTAAGAGCCATTTTTGTTTTGCCTGTGGTCGGTGTGCTTGTAGCTCTGATTGGTTAGTTTTTCATTAAGTCCTGTATGAATAAAGTTGTCTATGTGGCTTACTCTTTCTGTATAGATTGGAAAGGTTTTTGTTTAGGTGGGGTTTTCATAGATGGAAGGAGCATGTCTTTTAATTGGGGAAGACATGCCTGGACGAAACTTAGCTTTTTGCATAAAGCCCCATCCTAAAAGCTTACTATTAAGCCACTTTCTGAATCATTAAGCCACTACCAAATAGTCATGTATAGCTGACTGAATAAGCTATGAATCCTATTAAGCTCATTAAGCTTATAACAAACAGACCCTTAGATTGCGTTGTTCTGGTTTTGCTTTTGATCCCTACTCTACGACCTTATTTCTAATTATATTCTTTTGGAACATTATTGAAATATACAATTTGGAATAAAGGGAGGGCTTTGTGGAGATATTTAGCAAAAAATTCTGCATAATTGCCATGCATTTGAATCTGCATTTACAAGATTTCACAGATTTCTTTTTCTGCTCATATGCTACAGATTTTGCTAGTAAATATACCTTTTTATGAAGTATCAAGTCATATGGATGATGGATCTATTAGTCCTTTTTGCTGAATGCTTTACGTCTCTTAATGAACAACGGCTTCTACGCTGTGTGCTTTTTGGACTGCAGATTGGATCTGGGACAGCAGTACTAGTGACAGACCCGCGACAGCTTGTAGTGTATCAAGAATTGAAGAACAAATATGAGCTTCTAGTAAGTCGAAAATAATTTTTTTTACAACTGGTAGGTTTGGTCACTGGATAGTACAGAACAAAAACTTGTCCCACATTTGTCACAACTTTAGCATTAAATAGTTGGAACAAAAATCAGGGAGATGGGACAAGATTGATAAATTACTAAACAACCCATGTCGAATTAGAACCCTAAAACCCTCTAAAAAACTCTTACCCACCTACCCCATTCTCGCCCATCCAATTCTATCTGCCTATTAATCGCACCTGATAAGTAAGGATATTCGTTTTAGACCAGAAGATCATGGGGTTTGAGTTACAGAAATAGTTATGGCACAAGATTAGTAAATTACTAAACAACCCATGTCCAATTTAAACCCTAAAACCTTCCACAATTCCTTTACTCACCTACCTCATTCTCGCCTGTCCAGTTCCGCTTGCCTACCAAAAGTAAGGATATTCGTTTATGACTAGAAAGAAATGGCTATGGGACAAGATTGGTAAATTACTAAACTACCCATGACAAGTTAAAACCCTAAAACCTTCCACAATTCTCTTACCTGCCTACCTCATTCTTACCCGTCCAGTTTTGCTTGCCTAGCATAAGTAAGGATATTCGTTTTTTACTAGAAAGAAATAGCTATGGGACAAGATTGGTAAATTACTAAACTGCCCATGTCAAGTTAAAACCCTAAAAACCTTGCACAATTCTTTTACCCAACCTACCCCCAAGTGCACAATGTCGGATATAATGGGTTCGTTTTGTTTCTACTGTTTTTGTTTACCGATTGTGACCAAATTGTTTGCAGCAATCAAAAGTGAAGCAAGTGACAAGCGTGGTGAAGCCGTGCATAGATCCCAACTACGGAAACGCTGCATTAGGGGCGTTGCAAGAACTGGAAGCTCTGGCTGGAGCAGACGCGAATTCATCGTCAAATATGCAAATCCAAGAACCAGTGTCGTTTCACTGAGATTAGGACCACTTGGCAGGTAGATGTTTGCATGATCATTCGGCAAAAAAACTTGGGTAAGTGAAGGCGATCTCAAAAAGGTTGGGATCGATCAAAACTCTCGATGAATCATTGCTTTTGGGTGATGTATAAATGTAGTCTTGATGCTAACTAGCACAAACTCCTTAGATGGTTTCTATCCTCACTCTTTCATCTTGTACTTTAGAGTTGGTATTTGTAGGACTTGCCACTTTGTATGCTTCTCTTCTGTTCTATGACTTAGTTTTTATCTTGATCTTCGGCCTAAAATATCATTAGCTAGAATGTAGCCTGGCCCATGGGTTCTACTGGCTCATGGATGTATAAATCTAGTCAATCTTGAAAGAGGGTGGGAGTGAGTGAGATAAAAATGCATTTTCTTTGTCCTAAAGTAGGTGGAACCAAAAGCAGAGGGAGATAGAGACGAGATGAAATGGGTAAACAACTAAGCTACGTATGTTGGATTAAAACCCTAGAACTATAAGTAATTCTTTCATCTACCTACCTTCTTGTTTGCGTACAACCGACAATGTACTAAGTACACCTTAAAACCTGTTTTGAAGTTTTTTTTTTCCTTCGTGACTTCAGTTTAGTGGATAAATAGATGGGTATCATTACGCGATGAATGAGAGATGTACATGATATATCTTCTGGTATGGTTGTGGGACTGGTAAGGTGGTGATGTTTTGGAAGGTGGTCATTTCTTCGAGGGTTACTAAGTGTTCCTGGGGGATAGGTCAAGCCTAGCTAAACATAACAAACGTATACTTGTGAGAGTTCTCTTAACCGACCTCGAGTTCAACATGGTTATATCATTAAACTTCTCCTTGGGGCACAACAATGTGCATGTAATAAGAAAAATAATGTCGTAACAAGTACAATATTAAACTCCTTGGGGCATAATGCTATGTCGATTTAGAATTTTAGATGGTGTTTGGATAAACTTTTTTTGAAAGTGTTTATTGACTTGTTGGGTAACTCAAAAGCACTTTTCATGAGAAGGCTTCAAACGTGATTTTTTAGAAGTCAGAATTTGCGACTTTTGAACAAGGGTTTAACTTTTTGGATAAAATTGACACAAGCTTCTTAAAAAGCTCAAAGCTAAGCCAAACTGTCTCTTATAAAACAACTTAATGGCTTATTGCTTTTAACATCACAAAATCTAATCCAAACACTTTTTTTTTTTTTTTTAAATTCATTTTCCTACCACCATAAGTCAATAAATATTTATATGACCAAAGACCTCAAAGCTTATCCAAACACCCTCTTAACGAAGATATAACTGTCCTCATGCCTCTTATTTCTTGGATTTTATCTTTTTATCAATCACATCATCGTCCATTTATCACCAATTTTATTAAGTTTTTATACAATCATATCGTTATCTTCTTTTTATCTCCCATCTTGTCTACCAACCGTTGATCAACGTTTAAAACATTCACAACAAGCAAAACGAACAATAATAAGTTGATGAATGATTGTTATATTAATATGTCCAACAAATTCCCTAAAATGGAAACAATTAAAATCTCAAAGTTCTTAACCTATTTTTTGCTCAACAAAACCTCCAAAACTTCATGTAAAACAGAAAAAAAAAATTAGGACATAAGAGCGTAAAAATCTATAAATTTGGAGAACCGTCGATTTTTTTTCCTTTTTTTCTTTGTTGTCATTCCTACCAAATAATTGCTAAAAGTTCATCAAAACATTAAATCTATTGAAGATTTCAATAATACAAATAAACTGAAATCTCAAAAATGGAAAAACTGTTGGAGTTAAATGCCATTTTTTTCTTAAAGGTTTTAATTATTCCGTTTCCCATTTTCAGAAAATCTTAGAGAAACCGTTAAAGATGCGCTTAGAAATCAGACAATTATAAACTTATGGTTAGATTACGAAACTAAAATGCATTTTGAGGATTCTAGTGTTCTACCAAACGAACATCAAACGAAACAAACCAAAAATCTATCATTCGAACATATAAAAAAGAAAGAAATGGTGAATCAAGTAACAACCATCAAAATGGTAGCAAACATAAGGTACATAGCAGGCTTTCAAGACCATAATAATCCCTTTCAAATTGCTCAACCCCAATCATGATCTTAATCTTAATCTTTTGGTATGTAACAGATACTAAATTAACAAACTTAGTGTCCTACTTGGGAGATCAAAGAAAAATAAAGACTTACATAATGAGATGGGGTCTCGACTCTTGCTATTAAGGTAGACTCTGCGGGTTCCTTTCAACACTCTTCGCCAAAAAAAAGAAGTCCGATTCCTATAATAGTAATATTACGTAAATACCCTTGTCATATCATTACCATCTGTTGCTGGGTGGTTTGACTTTGTAAATCCTAACTATCCAGTTCGACGTCGTGAATGCTTCTTCCAAGTATTCAAGCTTCACATCTTTGTTCCCAATCTCAACGCCCCTTGCTCTATCGTACCTGTAATAAAATTACCACATTTATATAATAAAACAAGCCTAACGAAGTAGGGAGATGGGGCATGAGACGTATGCAGCAGATCTATCCTTTGTCCTAAAGAGTAGAGCAGTTGTTTTTGTTAAAACCCCGTGGCTTGTGAAAAGTGACAGAAAGGAAATTTTCCTAAAAAACGAACCATTTGATGTTTGAGATCTTTTCAAGATGTAACAAAAATTGGTATACTTCCATTTTTTGAAGGGTGTGCAGGCTATGCCTAGACTAATCCCGGCAAATTGTGACTGCAAGAAATTAGCCCTAATAAATTCGGTGGCTACACCTTTGTGTACACGCCTATAATTGAACAAATGGGATATTCCAGCACATCCCCCAAGGTCTCAACCGCCAAATTTAACAAAAAAAAAATCTTCAAAATTGATGTAACAAGTAACACACTGATTTCATACCATTTGATGACGTGGATGCCATTTATCAAAGGGTTACGGATAAAGGAAAGATAAACTAGAGACATCCACATCATCAAATGTTATCAACAGGGCACACTAGTTAAAATGGATATAAAATACAAAAAATTGAAGCTTTGTCACATTGATTAAACAGAAAGAATTCTTCATTACACTAGGCAAAATTCGTTACTTTTTTGATGTATTTTGCAGTATTGAAATTTACTTTAAGTCATAGCATATGCCATGACTATAATACGAATTTATTATCTTTAAGCAGTTGTAAGAGAAGCAAAAACAAAAACAAAAAAAAAACATTCACACACGTTAAGCAGAAACTGAACAGAATGACGATAAAATTAAGATACTCACCCTGGAGGTTTTCCATATTCGGTCGTCAGCTCCCCAAATCGATAATAGCATAGTTTGTACCTACGCTCGGTATAAATAACATAAATAAACAAGACTGCAGCTTATTCTGAAATGATCACTAACTTAAGTTGTATGCGTAGAGATATATAGAAGAATACGTCAAAAATTCATACATGTAGCCAATTACATATAATAGCAAACATCACTGGAAAGCTAGTTGTTAGCTGATGAACAAGTCATGTTTGGTAAAACTAGCGGATAAACTAGATGACAATGTAAATGACTTAAAAGTGAAAAATTATAAAGGGTATAATTCGAAAAATATAAACGGTGTAATTGGGAAAAAGAAGTGGAAAAGATCCCTTAAAACTTACTGAAACACCACCTGAAGTAGCTTTTCGAAAAGTTAGCTTATGACAATACCAAACAGGGTTTTTTTCAATAAGCTCATATAGAATTTTAACACTTTTCTTTTAGTTACTTTCTTGAACTTCATACACAAAAATAAAAGCTAATAATGATTGCTGACGGGTGGAAAGTGGGAACTTACATTAGACAATTCAACATCTTGGGAGCAGCTCCTTTATCGACACGATATTCACCATTAACGAGATAATCCGGTTCCTTGATCACGGGGAAAACCCCACCTCCGATTCTCACCATCCATAAAAACCTACATACAAACATTGATCCAAATTGTTATTATAGATATATCAAGGGAAAACACTACTTGATATATATCCCTTAATGCCATGTGAATTTTTATTTTTGAAGATATCAGGAGCAGAGCTAGAAATTTAAGATAAGGGAGTTAACAGTATTTCTAAAATGCGTTTGATAAATATAATAGCAAACTACATTTTTCATCCCTATGGTTTGTTAAGATTTACAATTTTCGTCCCTGTGAACTGTGATTTAGAATTACGGTTTTCGTCCTTATGGTTTATACTTCATTGCTATTTTTGTGCTTATGATTTATAACTTTATTGTTGTTTCGGTCCTTGTGCTTTTTCTTTACTGTTTTAGTCCCTTGTCCTTAAAGGTAGAAATTAGTCCAGGGACAAAAATACTAATTTACTCTATATATAATCATCAGTAAGTTAAAATTTTCACGAACTCAAGTGAGTATACCGACTAACCAAGGTAGATACTTTACTCATAAAACTCCTAGTATCTATTACTTCGGTATCAAATGAAAAAAAAGTCAAGGACCAAGAGTGTAAATCTTGAAATCTGATGGACCTGTTTTGCACGAGTTGGAAACTTAGGAAAATGAGAGGGTAGTGGGTATTATGAAATTTGTCGATTCATGTAATTGTTGGGGGCAGGGGCGGGGGGAGGGGGCGGGCATCGACCTTCCCCTACTGCCGCCGTCCCCAGAAGATACCCAAGATAGTTTCTCGATAACCACAGTTTTAAAAACACCAAATACTTACTTGTTAATATCATCAGACGAGTAGCCGGTAACACCTCCGAAAACAACCAACACGTAATCCACATCCAACGATCTCATTATCTCATACGCTTCATCCTCGTAAGAAGACATCGCCCGCCCTACAGTAGCGATATGCGTATTGTTCCACGTGTTATTGTCCACGATCACGGTTCGGTTTCCCATGGCCGTAATTTGATAACCGTAATCCCACCACGACATCACTTTAGCATCCGAAGGAGTGTTTTGTCGAAGCCAAAAGTACGCTTCACGATAATCGTCAAAAATGACTCGCTGACCGTGAGCACCCCGTGCGGCTAAAACGATCGAAGGAGATGAGTACGCTTCCGATGTGACCCAAGTGCAATGGATGGCGTATCGGCTTAGCAAGTAGAAAACACCGAGAAGCAGCACGGAAGCACCGTTTTTCAGATACGGAATAGATTGATCCAGTGACGCTTGTTGCTGCAAAAAAATATATTAACAGATAAAAATTAAGCTAAAAATGAACAAAACTAGCTTAACATAAAGAATGAAGTTTTAGGGTGCATTTGGTAAGCACATAGATTAGACAGGTGAAAGAATCTTGGAAGGTTTTAGGGTTTTAACTTGGGATGGGTAGTTTAGTAATTTATTAAACTTTCACGACCAGTCCGTGGTTATTACCAAATACTCCCTCTATGCCAAAATAGGTGTCCATATTTCTACTTTAGTTTGTCTCAAAATAAGTGTGATCAGCTTTCCAAAGTGTCTGCTTTCCACTTCTACCTATGAGAATTTCATTCCTCCCTCTATTATTAAGGGTAAATTTGTCATTTAATTAGTTAACATGTGTACTAGTTAAAAGCGAACCCAGTATAAAGCCAAAACTTGCATCATGTAACATCAACAATATAGCAACTTCATAACTCTTAAAAACTCCACTAATTAGGGTGTGTTTGGTACATGGACGGGACTGGACACGCGAGTGGTTGGTGGGTGAAAGAACTGTGCAAGGTTTAAGGTTTTAATTTGACATGGGCAGTTTAGTAATTTACCAATCTTGTCCCATCTCCCGGATTATTTTTCCACCAATGTCATGCCATGTCTAATGTCTAAGCATACATGCGACAAGTTTTTGTTCTGCCACTTGTACAAAACACGCCCTGATATAACAAGTACATGCCAACCAAGACAATTACCACTTGCTTTAAAAATTTAAAAACAAGGGGCTTTTACCCTGTTCTCGAGTTTAAAAATCAATGGAGAGAAAAGGAAAAGAAAGGGAGGGGGAAAGTTATCCCTCCTCCAAATCATCCCACTTTTGGGAGAAAAGGGGAGGATAACTTTCAAGAGAAAAATAAGGAAGAGTTATCCCTCCAAATCCTTTCCTTTCCTTCCATTAAAAAACTCGAGAAGAGAACACACTTTTGTTAGTTTCCTTAGAAATCCTTCCTTTTCCTTCCTTTAAAAAAACTCGAGAACAGGGCGTTAGTTTGTTCAATCACATACCACAATCCAAGACACTGGAATAAAAATGCACTTTTGTCCTACTCAGTCCCGTTCGCTCCCCAATTTAATGTCATGCCAAACGTGAAATAACAAGTTTTTATTCTGTCATGTCCCATTCTTTCTTGCATACCAAACACACCATAATAGGGTTAAGGGGTATATTTGGAATTATGAAATCAGAACATTCCATTCCATCAAATATTGCCAAGGAATGTTTAAATCCCTTATTAGTGGATTCAATGGATTTTGAAGATTCCTTCCCTGAAAAATAATGAACCAGACGAGGGAATGAAATTTGGTCACTAGAATTCAACATTCCAATTCCATTAGAATCTGCGAAGCAAATGCTACCTGAGGAACGATTTACCAAATGCTTACCGTGTAAGTGCTTACCGGTAAGAATTACCACCCTCATTTAACTTATTAGGTGACATTATCCGCCATCAAAATGAATTGTTGGCAATCGTCTTTTACCCAGTAAGCGCTTACTAGGTAAGAGTCTTCTCTCTCACTTGCAGGGTAAGATTCACGGTCCTTGCGATGCTCACTCAGTAAGGTAAGCGCTTACCCAATAAGCATTTAGTAAACGGCACGTAACACAATGATGTAGCACAAAACAATTTTCATATCATAAAAGAAAAACACAACAAAATAGGTTCTCACCTTAGATAGTCCTTTTGCACTGCTCGTTCCCTTGGAAGGCACGGTGGTCTTTCCCCTGATTGCTTGGGTCAGGTTCTTTATTGTAGCCGAGACCGCAATAGCACTTATAAGGCACATTGCAGGCGTCGCAACAAGAATCAACCGAACCATCACACCCGCGAAATACATACTTGTGAGACCATACATTATGATGAAGATCGTGGCATCTGACAACCGTTTGAAGCAAAAATATAGACCCGCTGGAAATAGGAAAAGCAGGATGTGGAAATCGAACATGAAAGACGACCATGCCGTAGGCTGATGCTCAGAGACCGAAGCTATAATGGGTATATGATCTTTAGCATACGTCGGGTCTAGTAAAGAGTAAAATCGGCCCGTCCATGGTGAGATATAGCCGGAAGCCGTGCCAAGTCCGAGAGCAATAGCACCGACACCTACCGCAGTTGTTACACCGATCCTCAAAAGGGCTTGAAACATCTTTACGTCATTTAACATGTGCTTTATCCAAATCAAGAAGTAAAATACCTACAAAACATAGTAAACTTGATGAGATAAGCATAGTAGTATGTTTAAATTGTATAAGAAAGTAAAAGCTAATAACTAGATGTCATTGAGCGAGAGCTATTTCAAAAAGGTTAGAAAAATGGCTGTTTGGTAGTGGCTTAATGATATAGAAAGTGGCTTATTCAATAATCTTCTAGGGGGAGCTTTATGTAGAAAGCCAAAAAATTTTTCTTCCAAACATGCCCCTCCCAATCAAAAATCACGCTCCTTCCATCTATGAAAAAGCTCTCTAGACAAAACCTTCCCAAAATATACAGACAACTTTATGTCTTTATCCATACAGGACATAAAGAAAACCAACCAAACAGCCCCTTAGGATGATGTTAATAGCTTAATGAGCTTACAAGGACTCACAACTTATTTGGTCAGTTATATATGATTGTTTGTTAGTGGCTTAATTATATAGAAAGTGGCTTATTCGATAAGCTTCTATGAGAGCTTTATGCAGAACAACCAAGTTTTTATATTTCCCAAGCCATCTATGAGAAAATCCTCCCAAACAAAACCCTCCCAATCTATATAGACAGATTAATTCATACAGCTTTATCCATTCAAGACTTAATGGAAAACCAACCAAACAGCCCCTATTAGACTATGTTTGGCAAACATGCCGATAAGCTAGTTGTTGGCTGATAAACCAACTAATAAGTTAGATGACAATGTAAAATGACATAAAAAGACACCTTTGAAAGGGTATAACCAAAAAAAGTGGAAAACCCCTTTAAGCTTCTTTAGCTAACAAAACCAGTCTCTTTTCAGTAAGCTCAAAAACAAGCCACCTTATAACCTAACTTATGGTTGCCAAATATGGCCATAATCAGATAAACCTACCAAGAATTAAAAGCCATACCTGAATCAAAAAGAACACTCCCATGGCAGCCATATGCTCCCCAGACTGAACATGCTGAAACCCAACAAACCGAATCTGCATCGCGAGCAACATCCCGACTATATACATACAATTATACGCAACGTACAACCGCATCGAATACCTCCCAGTAACCAACAACACCAACACATACAAAGGAATCAAATTGATAATAAACACATAACCACCCCAAGCAGACACCATATAGAAATACCCAAAAGCCGAAGCAAGCCCCCACGACAACTTCCCGGTATTCACCGCCTTAACAAACAAATAAAACGTAAGCAAAAGCGCGAAGATCGCAACCCCCTCGTTATCATAAGACCCCGCCACCGATCGCGAAATGTACCCAGGACAAATCGCGATCAGCGCAGCCGCAACAAGCCCTGCCCCGAATCCCACAACTCCTTTCCGAAAAAGTACGCGACGATCGTCGTATTGGACGCGAAAAACGGGGCTGTGAGCACGCAGACCTCGCGGATGTGGACCGCGAACCGGAGGAATTTCAAAGTCCAGTAGATTACGGCCGCGGTGACCATGAGACCGGGGTAAAGGGTCCCGCCGATGATGCGGCCAAGCGGGTACCAGCTCTCGGAGTCGAACCAGTTCCAGAACTCCTGGAAGCCCTGTTCGGTTAGGTAGAGGGTTGTTCGGTAGTTGAAGTAAGGGTCGAATTCGTGGATCATGCTCTCGTAACGGAGGACGGAGAAGAGGCGGGTGATGAAGGCGAGAATGTAGACGAGTCCGAGGATGGAGACCCGGATCAGGAGCTCCTGTTGCTTGGTTTTGAGCTTTAGGGATTTGAAATTGAAGGAGAAGGAGAATGGGGATGATGATGATGAGATTTGGGGTGGATCGGGTTGGGTGGAGGAGATTGGGGAGGGTTTCATGGGGTCTGGTTTTCCGACCATGGTGGATTTGGGGAGGTGGGTGATGATGATGAGGTTTTAGGGAGTAAACCCTAGAGGGATGGAAATGGAAATGGAAATGGAAATGGAAATGGAAGAACGATGGTGGACTCTACTGGTTGGTGTGTGATTTGAGTGAGATCCAAAAACCTGAAAAGAGGGTTTTTCAAGAAAATGATAAAACGGCGATGGTGAGGACTTTGGTGGGTAGTGTTGACTTGGTGTTATTTTGGATTGAGTAAATTACATATTTGGTCCCTCTTCTTTACGCTATATTGCACTGTTTTCTAATAAGCAATCCGACACAGTAGAAATGATTTATCTTGTACATCGTCTGATGGTTATTCGACATGATTTTGAGGGATTATGTGGGAAAATCCTACATCGTACTCCTCTTTCTTTAGTTGATTTAGTCATTAATGAATTGTTAGCATAAAAGACACATCTTTACACCTACGACTCTCATGTCTCCACTTTCTAATTCAACCAAGATCGCTATGTCTTCGGTTTCCTCTCAGATTGACACTTTCTCACCACCGGTCTTCGTTTAAGTGAAGATTGAAGATAAAGATCCAATGCAAACTTCTACTCCAACGCCTCCTAGCATTCGACAGTTCAAGGTCACGCCAGCCCATCTATTCTTTGGCCGTGATCCTCTACGCTACAACAGAGTCAAGCAATGTAAGCCAAATTTATTTGATCCAACGGGAAAGGAAGAGGAATCGGTTGCATTCTTTAAGGAAGCTCGAAGTGGTCTTTTTGTGGTAAAGAAGCTCGACTTCGACGGGGAAAAAAAATACTAAGGTCTCCGAAGGTGCAACGCCTATTACCAACTCGAGTATCTACATTACCTAAGGTCACAGAAGCAGGTCCAGTAAGATGACTACACCAAATACAAAATCGTCTCAATCAGGGAGATATCTGCAAAGCAGTTCATAAAGCTATGGTTCTCCATGTTTAGGGTTCTAAGGCAAGATATCAGGGAATGGACGTTCTCAGAAGTGGACTTTCCGAATATTCATCTAGAAGACATTGAGTTCCTGTACGATGAATTCCGTACTTGGGTGAACATACTTCATAGATTCCAAAAGGCCTTGACCCCTGTGAAGAAGTTCATCAAATACCACATCCGAAACTCGAAGATGGACGACTTCCAAATAGCGTTGGAAATCAACCATACCGTGGTCAACCCGGAGAAACCGAAGCAAGAGCTACCGAACTTCGACCACTTCCAACCATTCGAGATCATCTCAAGTCTCGAACTTGGTATCATCTTCTTGAACAAAGCTAAACAAAAATACTTCTCCAAATGCAATGACGTCGCCAA
The DNA here is from genome assembly GCA_030169165.1 of Centaurea solstitialis. Taxonomy (NCBI): domain Eukaryota; kingdom Viridiplantae; phylum Streptophyta; class Magnoliopsida; order Asterales; family Asteraceae; genus Centaurea; species Centaurea solstitialis. The sequence continues at coordinate 60,878,626 of CM058046.1, read as the reverse complement.
GTATTCAGATGACACCCTATACCAGATCACGAGACCTCTACTCAAAAGAGTTAAGGAGCTCATAAAGGGCGAGCCACACAAGGTGTTATGGATCGATGAGAGGATACAAACTGACATGGTGTTAAGAGGTTATTGAGTATCATCTTGAGCACGAAAACTTCTTTCCAGACTTGAAGCTAGCTCAGGTCTACGGGAGCGGGGATGTTGATGTGCAAACTGCAAATTGATACAAAGGGGAGATTGTTGTATTTTATTGTCTATTTATATTGTATCAATCTCTTGGGCCTACTTGTTAGCTTATATTATTTTATATTGTTGTAGGCCTATGCTGTTTAGGCCTTTTATGGTATTTTATTCTTTGTGTTTCCCTACTATAATTAGTAGGCTCGTAGGGTTTCTAACCCCTAGGAGAGATACTTATATTGAATCAACCGACAAACTAAGTTTAATAGTATACTGAATCTTTTGGTATCTTTATCTATATTGAAGAACTCAAACATATTTTCTAGAAACTTTAATGTTGATAACTATTTTCATGATTCTTCCATACTTTTTGGGATCTATAGAACAATGTAACCTCAAACTCAAACTGTGACAAATTACCTTCCAATTTGCAAGCCATAATGATTGAACTCACATTTAATCAACAAGCGAAATGATACGATTCCCATTCTACAATTACTTAGACTATCTACGATTTAGAAAATATTAAGAATACCTACTTTTCAAAGAGAAAGAAAGAAAAAAACAGAAATTAATCCCAAAACAAAGGTGGTGAATCTGAAAACAAGTAACAGGTATCTCAAACAAAAGTCTATCATGTATGATGAACCTTGTTGCTATTATCAATTAAACAAATGTTGGAAGTCTCACGACCACTGACAAGCATCAAAAATCCTTTTTGTTGTCTTCTCGATAATGAATCAAATGAAACCTTAAAAGGAAAAGAAGAACCACCTTTTTCGAGAGAGCTGTAATTATTGAACCTCTTATGGGTATTGTGGACATATAGGTCACATAAAAAACCTGAAATTATTTCGAATTGTTTCAACTTGATTGATAGCAAAACAATATACCGTGAAGATGAACAATGTCTTCAAGATTGATTAAAAAAATCATAAACAAAGATAAAACCTTACTTGAGTCGACTGGAGAATTCTTTCACATAGGGAAGATGGGAGATGGAAGAGATATTTGAGGGTTAATGAGGAGAGTTATAACCTTATAACTTGGCGACGACGATACAAGCATTGTGAAGCATTGAATTAACCAGGTGTTGACATATATGAAGAGAATTAAAGGGTCATCCTGGGAAGTAAAAGGGAGTAAGTCATATTGAGAATCGAGAATCTGATTTCAAAACTCAAAAAATAAACCTTTGAGTCAGTATCAAAATGTTATATTTGGGAAGTAAAAGAATTAAATAGTTGTACAATGTGCTTCTCGTTTTGTAGTTATAAGATTTTAAGAGATTAAGCATAAAACAACAGTATCATGTGCTTTAATGACTATTTTTAGGACTTTTTCATATATGCTTTATAAGGTAGTATAGATACAGATAAATAAATACATAATCTAGTACATATCCAGTATAACAAAGATTCCATATAGGATTCTAGTTGTTTATATTCAACATATTGTAAAAGTTACGATATCATATTATTGATCTCATCTTAACACACTTCCAAACTTTGTTGACCGAATACATTCACTGTTGGTGAACCTATCATTATAGTTATTCATCATGTGATTCATTTAAAGCAGTGATCCCTAGATTGATCGATCACAAGTTAAGGTCGTTAAAAAAGTATTGCTATCTTCTAGTCGTCTAGGTCATTTGATCTGTTTAGTATGGCATACACTCAAACATTCTTTCACCAATTTTTTTTATCACTTTCCTTACATTGGCATTCTTTGGTTTTCTTTGGATTTCCATATTCCATTACGAAATCTATCTAGGACATGTGAAAGACAATAAGAGCAGGAACAACGTAAAAATAGTATAAATATCAAATGAGATCAACATATATAGATAAAACTACCGTAATGTAAGAGCAAACAGTATATATATATATATATATAGAGGAATAATCCACAAATTCGGAAGAGGTATAATTCAATTACAAAATAGAAATTGAATACAAAATAGGGATAATTTCCACAAATCAATGCGCATATACGTCCCAAACAATGCTAATTCAAAGTGTATAAGTAGAAACCCAACACCAATATCTAATCCCTTTTTTTGGAAGAGGTATCCCACACCACATTGGGCCCAGACTAATCCTCGGCAATTTTTGGATCGAAGCCCGACAGCTAAAGCATGCAGCCAGGGGTCGAAGCCCCCGTACCTCCTGAATGCATCCCCAGGGCTCGAACTCGGGTTCACCACTATGTAGTGCCCAAACCTTACCACTAAGCTAACACTCCTTTGGTACCAATATCTAATCCTTGGATTGTAATGTATTCAAATATATGTACCAACAACCACGATAGTAACAGACAATAACGATAACCAATCAAAGTAATGCGGAATGAAAAACGCGATTGGATATTTGAGAATTCACTTAAAACCAAAAGTTTATATATTTATATTTGGATGGGTTGTTTTGATTTTTTTTGTTGAATCGAGATAAGTTTTTTGGGTTTTTTGATTGATTTCGAGATTTTTTTGGTTTTTTGGTTGATTTCAAGAGAACTTTTTGGTTGATGTCAAGAATTTTTTTTTTTTTTGGTTTTTTGGTTCTTTTTGAGAGAATTTTTTGTTTTTTAGATGCACCATCTAGAAGTTTCGAAAACGATACGGTGGCACCCTCTGAACTCGATATAGTTGCACCTTTATAATTTTTTTTTACCGTTTGTCAAGGAAATAATACGGTGTCACCCTCTTAATAGCTCCGTCCATGGATAAACCCGACATTGTTAAATTCTGGCTCAATTGTGGCTTAACTATGATTCAATGATCTTCATTTTTCTTTTCCTCTTGACGCAAAGTTAAAAAACGAGATATCATATGTTTGCATGCACTTAAAGAAACAATATAAAAAGAGATTTAAAAACGATTAGGAGATAACTTCAAATCCGTTATCCAACCATATTCAGACATCAACTGTTAGGAGAAAGTTATCTAATCGAATTCTGTTATTGATTAATTTTCTTTCCAAACAAAAGGATGCACAAACCAAAATGGTAATAGTTGAAACTTGTGTATATCATTTTATATAGGTTCAAGTAACATTTAAACTATAATTTAATGTAAATACCCTGATCAACAAAAAAAAAAAACCTTAGATAATTAGGATCCAACATTGAACTTCTGTTAGTACCACAATATTTCATACATTCATATCCTTATGTCACCTTAGTGTCATATTAGCCTTTTTATTTCCTATCCTCTTAACCCTAATTAAATTGGAGTAACATAACCTTTCATACCTTTTGAATTTTTATTATTACTTTAATATATATGTAAGAGAGAGAAAGAGAGAAAGAGGGAAGAGAGACTCACGGCTTCATCGGGCTTGGAATCCGGCTACCCTACCTGCTACCCCTTACCCGTGAACCCCGTACCATGAGCCAACCTCTCCCTGTCCCTCTACCCATCCCCTACCCGCCTCTATGGTACGCATGACCTTAAAAGCTATCAAAATATTCCATCATTCATGTAACTTCAATTATCTACTTGCATATGGATCCTCTTATTCTACGATATACTCGTAAGGAAGAATTAATGTCATTCAAATGCTAGGAAATTTGAATTTCCATGGCTCATAGAGAATTAATTATCTCCATTTTATGTAGTATCCAGTCATGGAAGGGAACCAAATTACTTATTCTAGTCAGGGGCGGAGCCAGGATTTTGGTCCAGGAGGAGCATCAATTTTATATAAATATAAATTGAAAGAATAAATAAATATTTGTTGTAAACATCAAAAGTAACAATATTTATGAAATACTAACTCATCAAAAGTTACTTTTGATGAATTTTCATTTTTAAATCTTATCTAAAATGTACTTATTATCTATCTCAAAATCAAAATTCTCAATACAAGAAATCAAGCAATTGATATTCAAGAAAATCTATGTAATTTTGTAACTAATAAGGAGTCGTTTATTGGGAAAATTATTGCATACGAAACCGTATTGATGGACTAAAATCTTACACGATAAGTACATATATTGAATTTTATTCATAAATGCTTATTCGGATAAGTGTTAGTTTAAACCGTAACAAAGTAACAATAACTAATTAATAGCCGAAAAACAAAAATTAACAAACACAACTAATAGACAAATAAATATAAAAATAAAATCTCAAAACACAAAAACAAAAAAATACAAAAGGAAATCACAAATACCCAAGTTGAAGGTTTGAAGAGATAAGTATGAAAAGCCTTGAGGACAGGTGCCAAAAATGGGTTGGTTGGTGGTGGCAAATTTGCATTACTTAATTAAATGTTCTTCTTCTATTGCATCCTAAAACAAAGAACTATATTAAATAAATTTTTTAAGAAAGTGAGGGTTAGCATTTGCTAACCCTTGTTAACACACAGCTCCGCCCCTGATTCTAGTGCGCATAGATCTAGCACCATTTAAGTAAATAATTTATGATAGTTGAAGTATAGAATATGAAAGGTAGCCTTATTAGGTATATATGACATGATTATAACCAAGAGAAAGCAATCAAAGTTTTGGTTTAGAGTAGGGAAATTTAGGTCCATATATTGCTTCATAATTCATTACTCTATAGATCTTAGAGAAAAAGAAGAAACGATCACATGCTTGTTTTTAGTTTGATGTGAAGTTTATTATTAACTGAACCTTGTCTAGCTAGCAAAGGTTTAAGTACTAGTTCCATTCTCCATTGGCGAACCTGTGGACGATTGATTCACTTCCATCTCACATCTACCGAGTGATACGCTAAGGTCAATATGCTCGCGGTTATCTTCATCAGTTTGTGAAGACGGCATACACCCAAACTCTCTTAACAGTGCATGATCCCTTGATGAACCGGACTTTGTTCCCTTTTCATTAGAGTAGTTCCATTTTCCTTCATGGCACATCTGGTACATGAGGCAAGAATCTCAACAACAACAAAATAAATAGAACAACCATGATCATACTAGATTAGCATTTATTAACTATTGCATTTTGCTGCAGTGAACTTCATATAAAATTTTCTCTACCACATTTAGAATGCTACATGTAAGACACCAAGAAAGATAGAAATCATGACTATGGCTGTAACTATATATATACACGACGTTTATAGATTTGTGCTAAAGACTTTATGATCAACTTTGAGGATTATGTGTGGGTTTTCTAAATGGTCTCTACCAATGGGGTTGAGAATTTTCCATATTGTGAATAGGCCAAACATGTTCAGATTTGAGAAACTAAAGGTAAAGTTTGTCTTATATTTCCTAAATCAATTGTATTGTTGTATTATAAAAGGAGATCAATATACGTATTACCAAAATACGACGAATTTTGCGAAACCCTAATATGGTAGGGAAATGATATTTCCACTGCTGAAATTACTTAATCCACGGCAATTCTTACAAAATGACTCTTTTACCCTTTTTTTTTCCACAGCAATATTAAATGATTATTTTAGAGAGAATCTTTTCACCCAAGATGGAGAGAGAAAAATCCTCAACCCACTTATTTTTTCCTTTTTATACGGTCAACTCTTTTTTTCTTTCTTTTTTCCATTCCTTTTGAAACAAAGAAGTTTATTTTCAATGTAAAGAAAATTTATCCTTTTCTATGGGTCAATGCTCATTTTTTTTATTGAGGCTGTTTTTTTTTTTTTGAAGTAGCAGAAATATATTAACCAACCAAAAGACCACAAAAACAAACAAATCAAATCCAGACTCAAGAAGAAAAACATCATCAATAGAACACAACAAAAGCATGCAACACCCACTAGTCTCATAATAGCTAGAGAAAAAAAGGAAAATAATGTCGGTGTCTGAAACCAAAACAAACTAAAAATCAAATATGGGAACTGCTCCTCGCATCTTTGAGCCGATTTGTCAACAAAGCCAATCCCAATCCCAATCTCAACAAAACAACATCTTGAAATTGAATTGCCGAATGTAGGAGGACTCTGAACAAGGCTAAACAGGTTGCGCCAATCCCGGTATCGCAAGAACAGCAGTTATGAGGTGTGATCGCAACCGCATCTCCCAGTTGGGCAGCTTCGATCAGCCTGACGACGAGGCGACGACCCACCGACGCAACAGCAGCCTCAGACTTTACGCTTACGTATGTATCTGATAACACACCAGCGAAGCGGGACAGTCACTGCACACTTCCGTAGGACAGCCGCTGCGAACCGGCGACCACAACGGCTAATCCAGTGACCACATCGGCGATTCTGACGATAACGGCAACGACAATGGTGATTAAGGCAACCACTATGGTGATTCGGGCTTCTAGCTCATAAGCCTGATTCGTTGTTTACTCGTCTGTTTGGTGGGTGGTCTATGTGGTTGTAATCCTGATTTGGTTTTGGTGTTATAATATTCTGCTGTTTAAAAAAAACTATGGTGAATCGGGAGACTTGAATGGTAATTATTCAGTTTAGATGGAAGGAGACAATAATATGGTAGGACTATTCAATTTTATGGATAAAAATCATTTAATTTAGGCATTTAATTTTCTCTCCAAGATAATCATTTAATTTAGGTTGGAAGAGAAAGGGTAGAATAGTAAATCTCTAAAAATTGCTGTGGAATAACTAATTATAGCCGTGGCTATATCACTCCCCAATATGGTATAGCTCCAGAATCAACAAATCAGTTAAGCTAGATATTAGGAACATTGCATTGAGCATGAAAAGCTAGCGCTAAATTAATTAGCATCCGGAGACAAAAGTGGCCGGTAAAAGAGTGTAAATCAGAACACCGATTTGCATAATGACCGTCCTTACAGCATAAAGCAATGAGGAGGTTGTCGAGTGGAACCTCGACCTTGGGAAAAGCCTCCACATGAAGAGCCGTGACCACGACCATTGGAGGAAAAACCACGACCAGAAGATGCAACAGTGAAGAAGACAGGAGAAAGTGTGTTACTGGTTGTGGTAGATAAAAATAGTTAATGACTTTTGGCTTGAGAGAGAAGGTCACAAAACGAGGAACGAGGCTTGATCAAGCGATGTGTGGTCGAGAACGTTACATTGAGATGCGACGTTCAACTTATGGGTACTCCATTATTCTGAGTGGAAACCTTGTTTCTTGGAGTACGAAGAAACAATCTACGGTTTCTTGTTCTAGATGTGAATGTGAGTACAATTTCTTGTTCTAGGCGTAAGCAAATACGGATGCTGAAATTGTTTGGATTACTCATGTGCTACAAGGGTTGTATGTTCCACCTTCTTCTCGTCCCACTATTTTATGTGACAATCGAACTGCATTATTTTTCGGTCAAAATCTAGTTTTCCATAAACGGGTAGAACATATTGACATTGATAATTTAAGAATCTTGAACGTAGAAGCTAGAAGAAAACTCTAATAGAGGGTTGGTGTGAAATCTCGACTAGGGTTTCATTAGTTGAAATAAAACATACAAGATACACGAAGATAATATAAGTTGAATAAAACATCTAAAACGCTAAATATACAACGGACAAAACTTAAATTTTCAAGAATATGAAGGTGGATTCATAATTTTACAAGAAGGCATAGCAAGGATATACTAATTCAATCGATATAATTAAAGAAATTTGAAAAACAGACCTGAAGATGATTAGCATCCTGCCTTTCTGTAAGACCTGGGACATCCATGAGCTCAAGTATCTCTTTTGGATAACATCCTAACACCAAAACTTAAAGCTTTTAAAACTATAGAAAAGCAAGAGGAGAAGAGGTTCCAACTTTCATGTATTATGTAACACATAAACAAGGTAGTAATATTTGAAAGAAACATGTTGAAAGGTCAATCTATACCTCCATCGCCAAGTTGACCAATAAAATCAAGGAATTTCTCATGAAGTTCTTCGGTCCACTCCACGCATGTCTCCTTATTTATGCTATCATCAACAACAACATTTTCGGCCGATTTATAGACTAGATTGTTATCATGGTAAGTTGCGATGACATTCTTCATTGGCTCATCTAGTGTAGATTCTTCTAGTATAGTAGCGTTACGAATCATACTCTTGTTTTGCCATTTGCCATTCTTTTTGATTCTATCTTTGATGATATATTGGCGTATATGCCTTACCACATCGACAGTAAGTGGCTTTTTGAGGACAAGGGAAGCTCCACTCCAAAGAGCTTCAAGTACGAGCGTATCATCTCCATCCTCAGCCATCACTTCATATACAAAAGTTAAGTTTTAATGCGTACCAAAGAAGGATAAATGGAGGCATTGCAGTGGAATTAAGAGGGCGTTTGGTTCATTTCACGGAATGAGAATGAAAATGAAAATGAGAATGCAAGAGAATGAGAATAGGAATGGCTATTGCATTGATGCTGTTTGGTTAACCCAATATAATCAATGAAAAATTACTTCATATTAAAAAATATGTTTTTCCAACTTGAAAATACAAAAGATGTTTCATTTAACATTCATAGATGGAAAAATGAATGGAAAAAAGAATCAATTAGAAATTAAAATTTCATTCCCCCCAATTTGGTTAGGAATGAAAATTAATGGATCTACAGGAATGATTCCATTATATAATATCAAACCAAACAACAATTTTCGTTATCATTCCCATTCCTGATCCCTCAGTACCCACCAACCAAACGCCACCTAAAACTCACCCATAGATAACAAGTCCATTTTCTTCGCTGATCTCAGAAATGCATAAACATCCACGTCCGGTATGTCATTATCTATGAGAAGGAGGTCAAATTCGTTCTTCTTCTCGAATAGCATTTTTAAAGCCGCTCCAAAATGATCAACACATGTAACTATTATGAGCATAAAAAACGAATTAATGACCAAACAGGGTATAGATTCGTTCAACCCAAGTTACCTTAAAAATAACTTGAAAAATAAACTTTACATATTCACATAATAACACGCATTCATTTAAGCATTAGAATAACCTTCAATAATATCTCATTATCTTTGATTTGTCCAGCTACAACTTCATGTATTAGGCAATGTTTTAATGTTCTTTAGAAGTAATTTGGATGTAGTTGATCGCCGAACTATTAAATTAGTACTGTGTTATTTATCTTTTTTATTTCTTCACATTGTAATATATACATCAATTGTGTGTTTACTTTTAATATAGTAGTATCCTGTTTAAAATTATTAACAAGTATTTAACATTTTACAGATATTTGAAACTAAAAATAAATTTAATTAAATATTTGGGTGTGCAGAAATTCGATAGATATAACTAAAACCGACCGATCCAAAAAGAACCAAAAGATGCTAATGGAATACCCAATTGTAATGGAATTTCATTGGTTGAAATTTTCAACTTTCAATTTCGATCAGTCAGTTCTTGAATAACAGTTTAGAACCGATCAAAACCTACCGAACTAATCCGATTATCCATCTAGTTATCATTCAACTACCAATTCAATTTAATAATTTCCTTAAGGAAAATTAATAATTAATTTGGGATTATTTATATATAATATTCATATATATATATATATATATATATATATATTAAAACAATTAATGTCCCATTGGATGTTGGATGAATCCAATCAAATCCAATGGATGTAATCAAATCAATCCAATCATCTATTTGATTTGAAAAATCAACATTCTAGATGATTAGTTCAATTCCTTTATATCAATTGAATATCATCTAATGAACAACCTTAATTACAACTAGAGCATAAATGAATATAAGTATAGCTTTTAACAAATATTGGTAAACATTATAACCAAAATATGATTACAATTAATTAAATTAAAAAGGCCTAAGAATAAAAATTGAAGGACTATTTTGTAATTTAAAGAATAAAACACCAAATTGTATGCTAATTATACCAACATTCATCATACACCAAATTGGTGTGAGATTGTATATTCGATAGTGACTTAGTATGAAATTTGGTATAAAGTATAGGCATCGATCTTTGGAAAGGGATGCCCAAACAAGAAAAAATATAGATGAAGCGATATTGTTACCTTCAAATGAACCAGAATTTAACAAGCAAGCGACAGAAGAAGAAAGGAAGTTCACATTGTGGCTAATGACCAAAACTTTGAAAGAACGAAGCAAGTTTAAAACTTCGTTTTGATCAACATTTTGAGAAGATTCACGACACTTGGACATTTTAACGAGTGAAAGATTAATGTGAGGAGAGATTTGAGAAGGAAGGATATGTTGGGTTGTTGATTTATAAGTTCTAATCCTTCTTTCTAGAACATCAAACGAAAAGCCATTAAATGTCTTAGGTAAAAAACAAGATTCCACATTACAGAAATCCCAACAAACTTGTTTAGTCAACACTTATGCTAAAGAATCTTTTCCTATCCAACAAATATATTGAATAAATAGTAAAGGATAAATTTAGAGATTCCAACAAACTTGACAATTCATTTATTGGAGGTTACCTTCTTTTAATATTAGTCCCCTAAAATGACCATGTTTTTATTTTTAAAATGTGTTACAAAGTTACACTTGAAATATTTTTTAAAAAAACAAGAAAAATATTGTTGCAATGAATTTTAGTGCAAAAAGATCAACTTGGGATAGAAGAATTTGGACATATAAAACCAAGATCTTAAAGTTCTAGAATATGCTGTGTCAATATTTAGGTGGTCTATAGGTTAAAAATGATCTTCTTATATTCTTAAGGACAAGGTTGTTTAACATAAAATGTGTTGTGAAATTTGAGGCTTGATCAAGTGAGGCCCAAAAAATGGTCAGGGACTTAAGGACAAAATCGTCATTTAGCAAAAAAAGATTCGCCATATGAAACATAAAAAATTCATGGAACTCATATTTACAAGATGAAACTTGCAAATTCATTCATTAGATGAAACTTAGATTCACCATATAAACTTCAAATTAACTAAATAAAACTCAGATTCACCATGTGAATCATATTCACTAGATGAAACTTCAGTTTCACTAGATGAAACTCAAATTAATAATATGACATAAACAGACACCCTAATTTATCTAGTGAATCCAAATATAATGTCCATATACATCTAAATTCACCTAACGTATGAAAATCAAAATTGCATCTATAATCAACATTCATCAAATGAAATTAAGTACAATTAATGCCTAATCACCAATTCATATCCTATTTTCAATTTAACTACAAATTACACATACGGATAAACATCGTTTATTGTTGAAGTTTTTAGTTTTTACCCTTAGAAGTTGAAAATTGATCGAACATTTTAGGCTTGAAATTGAAGATCAGAAAGGTTTGAAAATTAAAATTAAAGATGTCCATCCCTAATGTAATCTTCCGCACTTCCTATATGCTCATTTGTTACATTTATGTCTATTACCTTGTAATCATTGTTAGAATCTATTTCAATTACACTGTTTTCTTTGTCATCCGGTTATGTTATTACATGTGCATTCTCTATAGTTAATTTCTTTAGAGCACACAAGCCAGGTCCCATGCACCACTCACTCGATTATTATAAGAGGAAAACAATTAGGTCTCTAAAAAGTGCACCTACAACTTGATTTAAAGGGTGCTCTCAAATACTCTGTAACCAAATTTATAACATATATCAAATATGGATGATATGGTCTTAGATACTTAGACGAGATGTAGGAGTCTCTAGGTTCTAGTCTTGTACTTATAAAATAATTACCTTCCGATATTCACCTCGAGGGGATCGGATAGCGCATGACCTATGAAATCCAATACAATTATACAAATAACTATCACTATGTTAACATGACTTCTTGTTTATTTTTCTCTTATGTTGATTTTGTACCCTTTTTCATGATTTAATTTTTTTTTGGACGGCAGTTAAACACATGCACACGCCCTGACCGAAGTCGAAGAGGTATCCGGGATCCATTCGGGCACCCGACTAATCCTCTCGACCATGGAAACCGTTACCGGCCCATAGTCTCGCCCATGCCCAGCCCAAAGGTCGACCCATGAACTGGGGTGTCGCCTCTTGTTCCCCCTCCGAATCGAACCCAAGTAGACAGGGATACCATCCACTGCCCCCCTCAGGATGTTACCGACCATTGAGCTACAAAGGAATTGACAAATGTCCTTAGTTTGTGCATGGAGGGATTCGAACTTGGGTGGGCACTATGTACCCTCCAAGCAGTCTAACCACTCCACCACAACACATTGGACGATTTAATTTTCTTTTAATTGCGAATTCATCTTAAAAGTCGTTTTTATGTCGTTTTCAAAGCAATATATGTTTATTTTAAAGATCATAATCCATTCCATTTGGAAATACGTAACTTATTCTCCAAATTGAAACAATTGAACTTATTCTCCAAATCCATTCCATGTCAAACCGTGTTGACTTTTTCCAAATAAAATTGCTACTTCCTGGATCCTTGATCTACCTTAAAGGTGTACACGCTCAGAATTATTTTGGGTCCACACGCCACTGTGTTTCTTGACCAAGTAGTGGCAATTTCCGATACTGACACCCACATTAAAAAAATCCCTATCTTGCGTCGTACTTGTTAGTTACTCATTGTCAACGAATCTATCATTTGTGCCCAATGTTAAGAACTAATAAATTACTCAAAGTTTATACTAGATGACAAGGTGATAAGAGCATCCACAGTGGTGGAACCTCCAATCACTTACCATATTTTTTTCTGTCACGTCATTGTCATCTCAACAAACTAAGAAACTCCTTAAAACTCTACAATGGAGATTCTTACAAAAACCTCACTTCCCTTTTCTGAAGGGCGGTAACATTCTGGAAGGGGCCGGATGGCATCCCAGTCATGCCCTCAAATTGACTCCCCTTGGATTCGAACCCGGGTAGACTGGATGCCATCCACATCCGGCCCCTTCCAGAATGTTACCGACCTTAAGAAGACCAACTAAGCAAAGACATGATTTGTGACCTAATTTGCATAACTCTTTTCTGTACCAGGTTATATATATAACTCTTTTCCTGCATCTTTGCTTTGAGAAGGTCATTATATATTTGACCCCTGACCAACTATAAATTTCTGTTTCGCTATGTGATCACTCATCAGACATCTAGATAGTCCTTATTTAACTCTTATACTGCATGTACACTATATTCGGTATTCTCTTATTAAATATAATATAGTTTCAAATATATACAAAATAAAATCATAAAGCAATATTTTAGTGACTGAGTAAGAATAGGATTATTATTAATTAGTTTTATTATTGGTTTAAAATTACAATAGATTTAATTTCCAAAGTTATGTTTTTTTTTTTTTTTTTTTTTTTTTTTTTTTTTTTTTTGGAAAGGGGACGGAACCCCGGAAATTTCCAAAGTTATGTTAGCTTAGATTATAATAGTTTATTCTCTTTCATTGATAATCAGTTAATATAATTCTTCTTTTTGAGAGTTTTATCTCTATTTTAACAGTTTTTTTCTTATTTTTTGGATTCTATGTTGTTAGACTCGTTATCCTTTTGGATTTAAATGTTTGTCGATCCCATTCCACACGTTTCCCATCGCGTCAGTTGGTGGTATCAGAGCACGGATTTCCCGTCTTTTCACCTTCGAGATGGCATCACAACCACTACCACTTACCCAAGCAGATCTTGACGAGGTCACAACGGCTTTTACCACAACCCTTGCCACAATAACAACCACCTTCGTCAATCAGACCAGCCCGGACAAAACTAGACGACGAAGAAATGACAGGTACTAGGAGCCGATCAAGGTTCCATGCAGCGTTGACGTACTTTAACCATATTACGGAATTGTTTCTTTTCCAAGTCAAACAAGCATCCCTTCCGAAAAAAGTGCTCGAAAAAATAAGTGTTGGTGAAAAAATTTGAAGAGGAAGTCATCCCTGTTGTGATCGAGCCACAACAAGAAACCTTTACCGAGACCAGAGTTTCTAAACCAAATCTCAAACTAACCATCGAAGAAAATAAATTCGGGCTAGTCGAAGAAATTCCCGAGCTGTCGAAGCTTTGCCACATGAAGTCAAGATAGTTAAGCCCAAAGAGGATGTTCCTAGTATCTCGAAATTCAAGGCTTCAGATCAGATTGAAACATTTCCTATATATTAAAGCTATTATCACTTATTATCCTTTTAAGTTTGATGAAGTATCACGATAGAATTCTCTAGGACTTGAAGACTGGCCAACCCTCTTAAACTTTGAAGATCTAGTTATGGATCAACACACATTATAAGGAAGGAAGATTTATTTCTAAGTGATTTGCTATTGCATCAAGACCCCAATAAGTTAACTGATTCTCAAGTGAACTCGAGGTCGGGTTCTTTCAAGTGAGGGTGTTTGATGTAGGGAGATCTAATTCAAGATTTAATACGGTTTTGGAAAAGAAGACAACGTGCTCGAAAGAAGGATGAAATCGGGCATCGAAATTCACCGGAGTTCAGCGTGTGCCCTCAATCAGCCACCTGCAACTCACTGGAGTTCAACGTGTTCCCGCAACCAGCCACGTAGTTTGACTCACGACCAGCCATGTGGCTTGACTGGACTCCCCTAGCCGTGAGCATGCTTTGACGATTCCCAGATCGGATCGATTTCCTATTTTCTTGCTGATTATCTTTTCTTTATTAATTATCTAAGATTATTATTAATCACTTTAGTATATATTGGTTTAAAATTAGGATTTCCATTATCATCTCATATTTAGCTATGTTAATCAGTTTTTATCAGTTTATTATGATTCTTCTTTTTTGAAAGTTTAGAGTTTTATCTCTATTTTAAAAGTTGGGTTTAGTTCCTCAAAATGTATCTAACTTGTCACCTTTTGCTATTGTATATACTGTACTTTAAAAATTACCACTTAATACATCATACTACTAAAAACCTAACATTTTAAATACTAAATGACTTGTAAACCCGGTAGCTGGTCATTCCGGCCACCTGGTCAACTTCTCCGGCGAGAATTTTTCCGGCGAGACTTTTTCCGGCAAAAACCTATCTTCTCTGGCAACCTTCGGCAAGAAGCCATCTTTTTCCGACGAGACTTTTAGCACGAACAAAAACCTCCATCTCCGACACCCACCATCTTCTCCGACAACCTCCATCTCTGCCACCCACCATCTTCTTCTTTGGCAACGTCAATCTCCGCCACCCACCATCTTATTCGGCGACCTTCATCAACCCTTCCGCAACTCACCAGCTTACTCCAATTCGAAAATAGTTGTACATTGTCCGAAATCATCAGCATCGTTGCCGGAGAAAATGGTGGTCGTTAAGAAATCGCCGGAAAAGATGGTGGTTGCCGGGAAGTTGTAGGAGAAGATGGTGGTCACCGGAAAAGTTGTCGAAGAAGACGGTGTGGTGTTGGAAAAGTCACCGGAGAAGATGGTGGTGGCCGGAAAAGGCGTCAGAAAAGATGGTGCTGGTGGCCGGAAAATTGGTGGTCGCCGGAGAAGATGACCGGACGGCGGGAAAAATCGCCGGAGGGGGGGGGGTGACCGGCTGGTAACCTTTGATAGCAGGTCAGATACACGAAAATGTTAGGTTTTAGGTAGTATGATGTATTAATTGATAATTTTTTAAGTACAGTATATGCAATAGCAAAATGTGACAAGTTGGATACATTTTGGGGAACTAAACCCTTAAAAGTTTTCTCTTATATTTTTCGGGTTATACGTTGTTAGACTCTTTATACTTTTGAATTTAGACTTTTGTTCAATCCATTCCACGTTATTCTACTGCGTCATTTATAATTTAGTTTCCTTTTAGTTGTATGTGTTGGATGTAATCTTGATTTGAGTTAGTATATTAGCTTGTTTATTATTAAACTAGTTATGTCTTTTAAGCAACCTGGCTCTGATACCAAGTGTTGGGTTGAGATCCTTACAAAGCACTCAAAGACGTACCAAACTATAATAAAGATTTGAAAGAAAAAAATAAAGAAGTAAAAACAGTAACAGTGAACAAGTTGCTGCAAAGACTTTCATTGAAACGGAGTTGAGAAACTTTCTAAAGTTTAGCAAGAAATGGCAGCAGGTGGATCAACGATACGTGAACAAGGTAGTGTCGCACTCCAATGTCCTAAATTGACCGAAAGCAATTACACCTCATGGTCAATTTTGGTTGAAACCCAACACTTGGTATCAGAGCATCCAGGTTGGGGTTCATATAGGAGAAAAAGTAGCATGTTTATGTGAGTTGCAAGGAGTCGTGAAGACCGAAAAAGAGACCGACGCCGTCGAGAAGACCGAGAGACCGAAGCTCCGACGTGAGACCGAAGACCGTGAAGAACGAAAGTAGCAAGAAAGCAGTAGCAAGAGGCAAGAAGAAAAGAAGCAATTTCGAGATCAAGACCGGTGTTGAAAAACTCGAAAGTTTAGCAAGAAATGGCAGCAGAAAACGCAGGTGGATCAACGATACGTGAGCAAGGTAGTGTCGCACTCCAATGTCCTAAATTGACCGAAAGCAATTACACCTCATGGTCAATTTTGGTTGAAACCCAACAGTATGATTTATCTTTAGTATCTTATATTGATTTTGTAGTACATTAGGTTTATAATTTCCATAGCAATTTTCTAGTTTAGGATTATAAATGCGGTTTATTTGTTTTCAGTTATAAGTTTATCAACAATATAAAAGTTTATCATTTAGAGATTATTCTCCAGTTCTTTGAGTTTTACGTTTTGTAATTTTCGTCTATCAAAAGGGTTTAGACGTTAATCGATCCTTCCGCGTTTTTCCTACTCGTCAGTTGGATGGTCTAGATTTTCTGATAAATGCAGCACCTTTTAAATATTAATTTCTGAGAAGTTCCTAGAGTTCCAGCGAAAAACAGCATTGAGAAACTACAGATAATTAGTGGTCTACTAATGTTTGAGAAGATTTTCTCTTGACCAAGATTATCACTCTTGTTCCCAAAGGGACTGACCCTCTCTCTCTCTGATTATCGTCCTATTAGCCTAATCGGGTGTATTACAAAAGTAATATCGAAAATTCTTGCAGGAAGGTTGAAAGATGTCTTGGACTCGATCATCAGTAATTCCCAGACAGCCTTCATCAAAGGGCGAAACATCCTTGACGGACCGCTGATGGTTAACGAGTTAATAAGCTGGGCAAAAAAGAGGAAAAAGAAGCTTCTTATCTTTAAGGCTGATTTTGCTAAAGCTTTTGATTCTTTAAACTGGAACTTCCTTGACAATGTTTTTATGCAGATGGGTTTTGGTCACAAATGGAGGGTTTGGGTGAACGGAATCATTAGAACGGTGAATGTCTCAATCCTTATTAACGGCTCGCCCACAAAGGAGTTTACCTTGGAAAAAGGCGTAAGGCAAGGCGACCCCCTCGTCTCTTTTCTCTTTCTCGTAGCTGCGGAGGGGCTTAGTGTCGTGTTGCGCGAAGCCCAGCGGGCAAATCTATTTAAAGGGGTTCGCCTTGAGTGCTCAAACGAAGAAATCTCCATCCTACAATTCGCTGATGACACCATATTTCTAGGGGAATGGACGAGAGATAATGCTAAGAACCTTATTCGGATCCTTAAATGTTTCGAGGTGTGCTCCGGGCTGAAGATTAACTTGAACAAGAGTCGGCTATCGGGGGTGACGATAAGTAAACAAGAAATCAGTCGGATGGCTAGGTGGCTTGGGTGTAAAGAGGAGTCCCTTCCGTTCTTGTATCTTGGACTACCCGTCGGAGCAAATATGAACTTGTTAACCAACTGGCAGCCACTAATCGACAAGTTTCGATCTAAGCTCTCGGGGTGGAAAGCGAAGTCACTCTCGATCGGGGGGCGCCTGTGTTTATGCAAGTCGGTTCTTGGAAGCCTCGGTACCTATTACTTCTCTCTCTTTAAAGCGCCAAAAAAGGTTATTAACATTCTCGAAGGCCTACGTTGCCGTTTTTTTTTGGGGAGGTACAGATGAAATTAAGAAAATCAGTTGGGTGGCATGGGAAAACCTCATTCGAGACAAGAAGAGTGGAGGGCTGGGAATCGGGAGCCTTCGTGCTGCTAATTTAGCTTTGTTAGCAAAATGGCGGTGGAGGGAGAGAACGGAGACTGATACAAACTGGAAAACAACGGTGTTACATTGCAATAACGATCGGGGAACTTGGTACAAAATCTGTGGAGTCGAGAAGGATTTGAGAGACTTGGGAATTAATATCAACAACCTAATGCATAGGAACGATGCCGATACTGACTGGGTCTGGGAGCTGGAATCAAACAAGAAATTCACGGTCCGCTCTCTTAGAACTTTCGTCGACGCTGTTGCACTTCCGCCTGCGGACTCTGAGACCAGCTGGATTCCGTGGATTCCTAGCAAGGCGAACATTCTAATTTGGAGGGTGCTGATTAACAGGATGGCGACAAAGGACAACCTCCATAAGCGTGGGGTAACTACGACGTCAAATTCTTGCTCGATGTGCCAAACGGCTCCTGAAAATTTGGATCACATCATGTCCCTCTGTTCCACAACGAAAGTAATAGGAGCTTACCTTGCAACGTGGGTGGACTGGTGGCCTGCCTCGGAAACTTCAGCCGTTGGAATCTGGTTGAAGATTAGAGCTATAAAAGGGGGTTCAATCAACAAAGAAGTTTGTAGAGTGATTGGTGCGGCTTTTTTTTGGACGGTGTGGGCCCAAAAAAAAAGAAAAGGCAATATCATATATGATTGAATTAATGCACTTAAAGAAACAATAGAATAGTAATTTGCAAATTAATGATTAGGAGATAGCTGCAAATCCATCCTTCAACCGACGGTTTATCATCTAACCGAACTGAACCTTATCCAGCAAGGTTTTGTGGATTGGATGCGCGGATTCTTTATTGCCGAACCTGTATAAGTTTGATTAGTTATGGCTGCTATCAATTGAGAGATAACTTGAGGTCAATCAGATTGCGCACGCCTAGACTTTCTCTCAACAACTTCTTGGGGAGAGTGAGTACTTGACAATGCATGATTCCTTGATGAACTGGTTTCTCTTTGCATTTCATTAGATTTTCGTTTTTCAACACGATGCATCTGCTACAATGTGACGATAATCTCAATAGCAACCAAAAAAAAAAAAAATAGAAAAACCATCATACTAGATGAGGCAGCACAAACAAAGCTGGTTGTGGTTCTTAATAAATTTGCCATTCAAAAATTTTTTTTTTACTCAAAACAAGTTATCATAAGGTTTATAAAATGATATCAACTTTTTAATTAAGGACTGAATTTGTTTAGTGAATTTTATTTAGTAAACATGAAAGTTGTTTCTTTTGCTATTGAAGATAGAACTAGCTTGATTGACATGATCCATTCTCCTAGATTAGAAGTTTAGAATGATGGATTAAGGATTATGAATTAGGTTCATTCAAACTTTTGCACACTAGAATTAAGGGAGTGTTTGAATCCTAAACAAAATTGATACAGATCGGTTTCGAGTTGTATCACAAGTTTTTAATTATATTTGGAAACCTCGGAAAAGAGCTTGGAAGAAGATCGAGAATCAGCATCGAAAACACGGCCGAAGCCGACTGAAGCAACCTCGCGACGCGAGGGAGATGGCTCGCGCCGCGAGCACGGTGCTGGACCATCCAATCAGTCCTGATCTGATTGCTATGATTTCCTTATTTAAATATTTTATTACTTAATTAGAATAGGATTATTACCATTTACTAGTTTTCTTAATTATCAAGTTAGGATTTATCTTTGGTAATTATTTTAATTGCTTTTCAAGTTATAATAGAATTAGGTTATTTAGTTTCCTTAATTATCTATTTGTCTAGATTATAAATAGGATAGCTAGGATTCATTGTTATTCACCCTATTTTGATTTAATAATATTTTCTCTTTGAGAGTGATTTAGAGTTTATCTCTTGTTTCTTTGCGTTTCACGTTTGTGAACGTATTTATCTTTCGGGTTTGACGCTTGTCGATCCGTTCCGCGCATTCCCGCCGCGTCAGTTGGTATCAGAGCCAGACTCCCTGTCTCTTTTCCTTCGGATAGCATCACCACAACCATACATCAATCAAGCTAGTATTGAGGCAATCGCCATGGCTTTTTCCACGGCCCTCAACACTGCCCGTGCTAACCTCGCCAATCAGATCGACACTCTCATCATCGAGCGTCGGAGAAGAGACAGGCAACCCGATTACCCTAACCGGGTTAGCTTTCCTCGTCTCAGATTCGAAAACCGGAAGGAAGAAAAAACCGTAAAGCAAAAAAGAAACGCACACGCCATTCATACAAATGCAGAAATTCCGTTTTTCTACGGTGCTTTAGAAGCGGAAGAATTTTTAAATTGGCAAAACGAAGTGGATCGATTCTTTGGAGTTATCGAGATTCCTAGAGAAAAGCAAGTAAAGTTAGTTGCTTTTCACCTAAAAAGCGTTGCGTCCGTTTGGTGGGATAAAGTGGTCAAGCAAAGACAACGCCTACGAAAAAGACCGGTTCAATCATGGAAGCGAATGAAACAACTCATGGAGGAGCGATTCTTGCCAGAAAAGAAAGGAGAATCACCGGAGATTGCCGACGAGGAAATCGTCCCCGTCGTGACCGAACCGCCATCCATCACAATTGAGCCGCCACAAGAAATCGTCTTCTTCGTGACTGAACCACTACCCGTCGCGATCGAACCACCACTTGTCGTGATTACACCGCCTCAAGAATTTATCCCCGTCGCAATTGAACCGCCACAAGATGTTATTGTCATCGCGACCGAGCCACAACAAGTCCTTACCGAGCCTAAGTTCGATCTCAAGCTGGTCGCCAGAGAAGATGAAGATGAGAAAGTTGAAGAAACTCTCGAACCGAAGCTTTTAGTGCAAGAAGTTGTCCCCGACGTTCCCGAGCCTCCGAAATCGTTGTCTGAAAAAATCCCCAAAGATAGTTTCTCTATCATGCCAACGACCAAGATTTCGACTTACACGAAGTCGATTCCGTGTGATATGTCATTGGTTTATTATCCTTACGAGTTGGATGAGATCACGCTTACGTGGAGTCGAGTACAACCTATGGAAGTCGATCCCTTTTGGAATTTCGACGATCCGCTCGTGAAGCCGAAGAATGTGGTTTATGATCTATTGTTACATCAAGACCCCGAGCAATTTAAAAATCTACATGAGAACTCGAGGTCGAGTTCTTTTCAAGTGGGGGTGTCTGATACAGATCGGTTTCGAGTTGTATCACAAGTTTTTAATTATATTTGGAAACCTCGGAAAAGAGCTTGGAAGAAGATCGAGAATCAGCATCGAAAACACGGCCGAAGCCGACTGAAGCAACCTCGCGACGCGAGGGAGATGGCTCGCGCCGCGAGCACGGTGCTGGACCATCCAATCAGTCCTGATCTGATTGCTATGATTTCCTTATTTAAATATTTTATTACTTAATTAGAATAGGATTATTACCATTTACTAGTTTTCTTAATTATCAAGTTAGGATTTATCTTTGGTAATTATTTTAATTGCTTTTCAAGTTATAATAGAATTAGGTTATTTAGTTTCCTTAATTATCTATTTGTCTAGATTATAAATAGGATAGCTAGGATTCATTGTTATTCACCCTATTTTGATTTAATAATATTTTCTCTTTGAGAGTGATTTAGAGTTTATCTCTTGTTTCTTTGCGTTTCACGTTTGTGAACGTATTTATCTTTCGGGTTTGACGCTTGTCGATCCGTTCCGCGCATTCCCGCCGCGTCAGTTGGTATCAGAGCCAGACTCCCTGTCTCTTTTCCTTCGGATAGCATCACCACAACCATACATCAATCAAGCTAGTATTGAGGCAATCGCCATGGCTTTTTCCACGGCCCTCAACACTGCCCGTGCTAACCTCGCCAATCAGATCGACACTCTCATCATCGAGCGTCGGAGAAGAGACAGGCAACCCGATTACCCTAACCGGGTTAGCTTTCCTCGTCTCAGATTCGAAAACCGGAAGGAAGAAAAAACCGTAAAGCAAAAAAGAAACGCACACGCCATTCATACAAATGCAGAAATTCCGTTTTTCTACGGTGCTTTAGAAGCGGAAGAATTTTTAAATTGGCAAAACGAAGTGGATCGATTCTTTGGAGTTATCGAGATTCCTAGAGAAAAGCAAGTAAAGTTAGTTGCTTTTCACCTAAAAAGCGTTGCGTCCGTTTGGTGGGATAAAGTGGTCAAGCAAAGACAACGCCTACGAAAAAGACCGGTTCAATCATGGAAGCGAATGAAACAACTCATGGAGGAGCGATTCTTGCCAGAAAGAAAGGAGAATCACCGGAGATTGCCGACGAGGAAATCGTCCCCGTCGTGACCGAACCGCCATCCATCACAATTGAGCCGCCACAAGAAATCGTCTTCTTCGTGACTGAACCACTACCCGTCGCGATCGAACCACCACTTGTCGTGATTACACCGCCTCAAGAATTTATCCCCGTCGCAATTGAACCGCCACAAGATGTTATTGTCATCGCGACCGAGCCACAACAAGTCCTTACCGAGCCTAAGTTCGATCTCAAGCTGGTCGCCAGAGAAGATGAAGATGAGAAAGTTGAAGAAACTCTCGAACCGAAGCTTTTAGTGCAAGAAGTTGTCCCCGACGTTCCCGAGCCTCCGAAATCGTTGTCTGAAAAAATCCCCAAAGATAGTTTCTCTATCATGCCAACGACCAAGATTTCGACTTACACGAAGTCGATTCCGTGTGATATGTCATTGGTTTATTATCCTTACGAGTTGGATGAGATCACGCTTACGTGGAGTCGAGTACAACCTATGGAAGTCGATCCCTTTTGGAATTTCGACGATCCGCTCGTGAAGCCGAAGAATGTGGTTTATGATCTATTGTTACATCAAGACCCCGAGCAATTTAAAAATCTACATGAGAACTCGAGGTCGAGTTCTTTTCAAGTGGGGGTGTCTGATACAGATCGGTTTCGAGTTGTATCACAAGTTTTTAATTATATTTGGAAACCTCGGAAAAGAGCTTGGAAGAAGATCGAGAATCAGCATCGAAAACACGGCCGAAGCCGACTGAAGCAACCTCGCGACGCGAGGGAGATGGCTCGCGCCGCGAGCACGGTGCTGGACCATCCAATCAGTCCTGATCTGATTGCTATGATTTCCTTATTTAAATATTTTATTACTTAATTAGAATAGGATTATTACCATTTACTAGTTTTCTTAATTATCAAGTTAGGATTTATCTTTGGTAATTATTTTAATTGCTTTTCAAGTTATAATAGAATTAGGTTATTTAGTTTCCTTAATTATCTATTTGTCTAGATTATAAATAGGATAGCTAGGATTCATTGTTATTCACCCTATTTTGATTTAATAATATTTTCTCTTTGAGAGTGATTTAGAGTTTATCTCTTGTTTCTTTGCGTTTCACGTTTGTGAACGTATTTATCTTTCGGGTTTGACGCTTGTCGATCCGTTCCGCGCATTCCCGCCGCGTCAAAAATAAACAAAAACTTGGCTTTACAAAGGTGGGGTACATATTATTTTACAACAAGACAGAGCAAGCATATATACCAATTCGATCGGTGTAATAATGTTTATATCTATACAACTAACCTGAAGATGACTAGCAACCTGAACTCTTGTAAGACCTGGGACACCCATCAGCTCATGTATCTCCCTTGGATAACATCCTAATACCAAAAAAAGAAAGCTTTTATAGAATTATAGAAAAGGGTTCAAAACATTGGGACCAAAAGTAAAAGCATTTGAAAGAGAAATGTTGAAAGATGAATCTATACTTTTTCCATCACCAATCAGCTGACTGATAGCATTAAGGAATTTCTCATGAAGTTCTTGGGTCCACTCTATGCACATCTTCTTCTTTAAGCTATCGTCGGCAGCAGGGGCATCTACGGCCGATTGGTAGGCCAGATTATTATTATCAAGGCTACTACGGACGTCCTGCTTCGATATTATCTCATCTCCATCCTTCCTCTTACTTCCAAAACTTATATTATCCAATATAGATTCTTGTGTAGCAATCATACTCTTGTTTTGGTTTTTTTCATTCTTGATGATTCTCTCTTTGATGACATGTTGGCGTAAATGCATTACTACATCATAAGTAAGTGGCTTTTTGAGGACAAGCAAAGCTCCACTCTTAAGTGCTTCAAGTACGAGGGTGCCATCGCCATTCTCAGCCATCACTTGAGCATAAATTAAAACCAATTTAAGTTTTAGTGAGTGCACCACTACTAGACAAATGGCCGGTTTCACCGACGAATTTTTCGGTCGATTTGTGACGGATCGAAAAGAGTTAAAGGGTGTGTTTGGTAAACTACTAAATCAATTTTCTAATTCACATAGAAGTTAGAAAACCGAAAATTTTCATTTTTTGAAATCTAAATGAAACAAACGCGTTTACTAAATTTTCATTTTCCTTGGAAAATTTTCGTGAAATACTAGAAATTTTTCCACAACCAAACACACCCTAAGTTTTCCAACTAGATTTGTTGACTCTCATCACAAATCCGTGGGTGATCCGGCACCGATTGTAATTTATCTTTTTAATTTTAAAATTCTAATTAATTCGTTGAGGGATTTTTTAAACAAATCCGCGATAATCGATCGGCTTTTATAAGATTTTTTGTATTTTAAAATCTAAAAAATTAATGAGTAAAAATAACTTAATTCAAATTCATCGGCGACAACCAATTGATCAAATTTCGTTGTTGATCCCCGGTGAATTTAAATTAAAACTCATCCAAGGATATATCATGGATCTGAAGTGCAATTCAAAACTCACCCACAGATAGCAAGTCCATATTCTTTGCTAATCTTAGAAACGTAAGAATATCCATGTCTGTTGTGTTACTATCTATGAGCAGGAGTTCGATTTCGTTCTTCTTTTCGGATAGCAATCTTAAAGCCGCTCCCAAATGATCAGCATATGTAACTATATATTAGGATCATCACAAGAAAAATAACAATGAATTCTAGTAAAAAGTAATGACCAACATTATTTACCCACAAGATATTGATTCACTGAATCCAAATTAAGCTAAAAAAAAGCAAAACAAATATTCCTGAAAATAAAATATTTAAAATTTGGAAACTTTAACGGAAGAGTCACTAATGTAATCAATTTTGTTAACAAATAAGGAATTAATTTTAACCAAGTAAATTGAAAATAACAGCATCCACAATGGTGGAACTTTTAAGAACCTCACTTAGCATATTTCTTTCTGCCACATCTTTATCATTTCAACAAACTAAGAACGTCTTTGAAACTCTACAATGGAGATTCTTTCAAAAAAACCTCACTTTCCTTTTTTTATTTATAGTATAATTTTTATTTATGTAAATTATTGTATAACAGAAAAGGAAACTCTTACAAGAACCTGGGTTCTTGTTCAAGCACCCGGGTTCCAATAAGAACCTGCGACTGGGCAAGAACCTCGGTCCCACAGTGGAGGTTCTTTTAAAAACCCCATGAAGAACCTAAGAAAGAACCTCCACTATGGATAATGAACCAAAACTACATGGCATCTCAACTATAATTTCAATATGTTTCTAGTAAAACTCAAGTAAATTGTATGTTTAACAAATAAAATGTTTATCAGAATTATTACCTTTTTTTGAACGGTCATGTTATAAAACATGGGAAACTAGCAAGGAGTTAGAGCGACAAAAATTCCAGAAACAAAATTATAAGGATTATTACCTTTAAATGAACAAGAACGCAACAAGCTAGCAACACAAGTAACGAACTTCGTATTGTGGCTAACAACCAAAACTCTGAAGGGACTAAATAATTTGAAAACTCCTTTCGTTGCGTTTTGAGAACATCGACACTCAGACATTTTAAAGTTGTATACAAAATAAGGTAGATATATATATATATATATATATATAGATAGATAGAGAGAGAGAGAGAGAGAGGAGGAGAGTATATGAAAACAAGGATATATATGTTGGAGTTTTAATTTATTAATACGTTCTAATCCCTCTTTCTAAGATTTCAACTAATGAGGCGTTTGGTTGAGAGTATTGAGTGATCAGGAATGAGAATGATAATGAAAATTGATGTTTGGTTTGATAATATATAATGGAATCAATCCTGCAGATTCATTAATTTCCATTTCTGACCAAATTGGGGGAAATGAAATTTTTATTTCTACTTAGTTCTTTTTTATGCATTATTACATCTATGGATGTTAAATGAAACATTTTTTTGTAATTTCGAGTTGGAAAAACATATAATTTTTTCTAATAAAACAATTTTTTATTGATTATGTCGGTTAACCAAACAACATCAATGCCTATTTCCATTCTCCTACATTTCCATTTTCATTTTCTCTTCAAAATGAACCAAACGCCACCTTAATAGAGGCGGAGGAAATTGATAAAATGAGATTTTATTTTGAACAAAGGAGAGAATGAGAATTTTTTTTTAACAAAGGAGAGAATGAGATGTCATGAGCAAACCATACATAAATCTTTGATGGGATAAATCCAATTTAAAGCCATTAAATTCCCCGGTAAAAAATAATAATAAAAGAGCTAAATTGCCAATTAAAAACTCCCAACAATTGCTTAGTCAACATTTTATTCAATTTTTTAAAATTTCCAACAAATGTATTAAATAAATCATTTGAAATATTATCTTAAAGATATCATCATATTTGTCAATATATTTAAAGTTTACATTCTTTTAATATTAGTCTCCTAAAATTTACTATTTTTTATTCTTAGTGTGTTTGACAAACTTATACTTGATAAACAACTTTTAATATGTTTTCAAGAAAAACAAGCAAAATATTGTTGTAATGAAAAATGGTACAAAGAGATCTACATGGGGTAGACGAAAAAAGGAAGTATAAACCTACGAGCAAACTGAGATAACGACTCAACCCAGTAAAACCTGACATCCTATTTATAATAAGCATGTGTGATTATAAAGTGTTACAAATCTACATAATACCCTTATAGATACACTATTAAACCCCCTCAATCTGAGCAAGGGAAATCATTTGCTAATGGAACACAAAAACTCAAAGTTATGTCGAAACTAGCTTTTTGGTAAATGTCAATTGAGTAGGAAAATAGTAAGCAGTTAAATTACCATCAACAACATGCTGTGAACGAATTGATGATCATATGAGATGTGTTTGCTAGGTCATGTTGAATGGGATTGGTGCATCAAATAAGATGACACACTATACTATGTAGATGAACACGTAGATGGAGGTCGATTATTTTACGTATGTGGATTAGGACCAAAAGTGTTCATACAAGAGTTAGTAATGGCAAAGGCCTGTGATGTGCGGTGCTCTCGTTAGATCATGTTGATGAATATGTTTGCTATGCTTCCTAGAATCAACAATTTGACATGAAGATCCCAAAGGTAATGGTTCTAGAAACATGAGTAATAGCAATATATAACAAGACCTTAGTCGTGTCAAAGTGAGTAAATGTCGTTTACAACCATAGTGATCGAGCAACGATCCACATGACATGGACGGTGGCCTTAGCCGTGGCCAAAGTAGTGTGAGTCTCTATTTGAGGATCAATTGGATGCGGGAAAGTTTGTTATGCAACCTAGGGGTCGCAGTCAAGATCAATAGTCCATCTAGAGACTTTAATAGGCCAATTTTACTAAGGTTCGCTCATTTTCTTCATCTTCTTAATTTCTCCCATGGTTGGGGTGATATGTTGGCACTTGACAAATGATATCTGGGGATCTTCAAGTGTGGTTTGAAGATTGAGAAGTTGTATGTAAGAATTCATATTGGATCCTTCAAGTTTTGAAGAGATAAGCTTTTTGGGTATTTTAAGATATATGTTTGGATTTTTTGGTGGATTAGAATTTATGTGTAATTTTTAGTGTCTCTTTAGCTTGGTTGATGGCCTTTAGGAGTTTCCTTAGAGATATTTGTGTGTGGATCTAAAAACCTTAACTTTGGGAGGCTAGAGATTGGGTTTAGAAACTAGGTTACGCTAAAGTTACCATCTTGCATTGGTATTCAGTAGAGTTGTTTAGAAAGCCTACTGGCCTTGACACTCTAATTCGGTAACATTGAAACGTCACTCACTTTAGTGTTTTTTCCACATGTTTATGACATTGAGGAGAAGTTCCCAAAGTTCTAGTGGAGCAAGCTAGAAGTGTTGATAAACTACAATACAACATAATTAGTTTGACAATTTGTTTTTGGGTTTATTTCATAGAATAGTAACCAAGTTTGAAAACTATCCCATTTAGATCACTCATACTTTGTTTTCATTCAATAATAGTAACAAAGTTTGAAAAGTGTCCCATTTATGTGAAATTTACCTTTTATTATAGGTTACCAAGTCACCCTATTTAAATTCTTTATAAAAATAAGAGTGAATTGCAATTTTGGTCCCCGTGGTTTCAAGAAACCAGCATGTTTGGTCCCTAGAAAAATTTTATTGCAGG
The DNA here is from genome assembly GCA_030169165.1 of Centaurea solstitialis. NCBI lineage: Eukaryota > Viridiplantae > Streptophyta > Magnoliopsida > Asterales > Asteraceae > Centaurea > Centaurea solstitialis. Next base: position 60,850,196 of record CM058046.1, on the reverse strand, counting down.
AAAACCACCAAGGTATGTATTTGTGCTTGATTTTGGTCCCTGTAGGTTAACTCCGTCAAAATGACTTCGTTAAGTCCATCCACGTGACCTGCACACGAGGGTAAAAGAGTCTTTTCCAAATTTATGGTTTTAAAACTGAACGAATTGCAATTTTGGTCCCTGTGGATACCCTCTTTAAATACTTTGTTATCTCTCTCTCTCTCTCACTATAACCATCGTCTTCTTCAAATTTCTCCAACGGTCAACAATGGTGGAATGCCACTGTGGATGTCGTGCGATTGTGAGGATTTCATGGATAAGTGCTAATCCCGGTCGAAGATTCTTCTGTTGTCCAAACACCGTAAGTTTAATTTTGACCAATTTGTGTTTCCCTAAATGTTTATAATTGCCCTAATTGTGCTTCTCTGATCAACCATCAACAGGGATATGATTGTGGGTTTTTCATGTGGGTGGACACACCAATGTTCAATCGAGCTAGTGTGGATGGTTTACTGAAGTTGAAGATCAATGCTGAAGCAAACTTGAAGGCAAAGACTAAGGAAGCTCGTATGTGGAAAATGTTGATGTTAAGTAGTTGGGTTTTGTTTGTAACTTATGTTCTTTTCACCTAATCTGTGTAAAGGTGAAGGGCAAAATGTTGGTTTGTTGTGTTGAAATCTACAAGAATGTAAGATGCAACTTTGTTAATGTTAATGAAATTGGCTTTTGGTAACTAATCTGTGTACAGGTGAAGGGTAAAATGTTGTTTTGTGTTGGTGAAATCTACAAGAATGTAAGATGAAACTTGTATACACATTGGCAGTAAGCAAAAAGAGAAAGCAAATTAACCAAAAGTAACCAACTTGTATCATTTCACTAACCATGTACATGTAAACATGTAACCAAAATAAACAAATTAAGCATCCATGTGCAATAAACTAGCAACCAAACTAAACATCCATGTGCAGTAAACTAGTAACCAAAAGCACCATCCATGTACAACAACCAAAATAACAAAATAAGCATCAATGAATCAAGTGTTTATAAACATTCACCAAAAGGACATCCTCTATCTGTCAACTGTTATCTTGACCCTTGCAAGTTCTGGAGTTGTGGCCTTTCTTCATGCACTTGCCACACGTAACAGTCGTCCCACGGCGTAGCAATTTGGAACCACTTACAATTGGCTGACTCCCTTCATCAGTTGTTTTCCTTCTTTTCTTTTTGGGTCTACCCACTTGAATGTGATGCTTGGGTGGAGTAATTGTCAATGGACTATCTGTAGTGACCCACCTATCTCTACTGTTGATTGGATCAATTGTAAAAGCATACACAGATTTCCATGTCTCCATTGTATAACAAGGATGCACCCACCTTTCAGGAATGTCCACATTTAACCCATTTGCTGCCATATGCCATATGACAGCAACAAGATGTTTACAGGGTATACCTGTCAACTCCCAAACTCTGCATGCACACTCCATCTTTGTTAAATCCACACCACACTGGTCCCCCCAAGGTCCTGTAACCTGATACTTTGGGCCCCCACTCCATAACACTCTGTACTTGGCAGCAGCTGTCTTCACCAACTCCAATTCATCCTTTGCTGTTGGTGTAAGAATTCCTTCAGACTTTTCAATGAGCTTCTTTACATTGACAATCCTCTTCATCAAGTAAACTCTAACATATTCCAGTGCCATGATTATGGGTTTGTCTCTAGCATCAACAAGTTGGCTATTGAACACTTCACACATGTTGTTCAAGGTCACATCAGTATGAGCTCTACCTATATCACATGCATAACAAATATATCAAAATATATCACATATAGTCCAAGCCTAATAGGTGTACACATCAAAATACACACATACCTGAGAAATGAGACTTTGCCCAACTTTGAGGTGGTATTTCTTTTAACCAAGCATATGCATCTTTGTTCACCTGTCTTAACTCAGCCATACATCTGTTGAACTCTGGAATGGTTGTACATCCAGCACACTTGTATAACAGATCCTTGTACTCCTTGCCCCTCCATCTTTTCTTCATGTTCTCATAGATATGTCTTATGCAATATCTATGCTCAGCACATGGAAAGACTCTGGCTACAGCTGGTATAACTCCCTGTTTTGGTCCATGTACAGATGATGGTTAGAGTAAGGAATATAAATTAAAAACAAGACTAAGAGAAGTGAAGTTAGAGTAAGTAAGATGTACCTTCTGCCTATCACTGATAAAAGTGAAGTTAGAATTCCTCTCCGATTCCAAATCATCTCCTAAACACTCAAGAAACCATGACCATGAATCTGTACATTCAGCTTCAACTATGGCATAAGCAAGAGGATATGTGCCATGGTTTGGATCTAGTCCAACTGCAGTTAAAAGTTGTCCTGGAAAAGGACCTTTCATAAATGCACCATCCAAGCCCAATAAGTCTCTTTTACAAGCTTTGAATCTTCAAAGGCCCAAGACACACATAAATTCTTTTGAATTGCCTTGTTGTGTCTGTGATATTTGGTGGATGTTCAAGCTCAAGCTTGACTGTTGTACCAGGGTTGGTTCTCTGCAGCTCATATGTGTAGTCCCTCAACAGTGAGTATTGTGCACTATAACTACCCATCACCCTATTCATTGCCTTTGTTTTTGCTCTAAAAAGCTTATGCCTTGAAACACCCAACTCCAACTTCCTTTCTAATTGTTCTTTTAAGGCTACCAATGGAATATGAGGATTAGGGATGATTGTTTCTTCAATTTGTTCTGCTAGAAAACTAGATGTGCATTACCTGACCTTTCTACATTGAAGACAAGTGTGCTTATCAACATATGTTTTCACCACCCATGTTCTGTCATCCTTGCTTGTTGATATATGCAATACCCAAGGACAGATTCCTTCATCTTTTGATACTTCAACTGCCTTTTTCTTTCCTTTTGACTTTGCCTTACCTTTTGATGCTTCAACTGACTTTTGGTTGCATATTGGTACCATGCCTTTGCATACAGCCCTCATTCTTATTTTGTCATTCCTTATGATCAGTAAGTCTCTCCTAGTTTCAATGGAGTGCAACCTGATTGCATTTTTGACCTCTTTCTTAGTCCCAAACTGTTGGCCTATATAAAAGTTGGTATCACCTTTGTGTTGTTTTGCAAGGGACTCCAACTTCTTCCTTCTTGGTCTTTCAACATCAGAATCTGAGCCACTTGCAAAGTCACTTATGTCTATGGGATTTCCACTTTCATCCATAATGTGCTCCTCAAATGCATCTTCTGTCTGCCCAAGCCATTCAACATTCCAGTCTACAACTGAGTTGAAGTTGCTCATGTCTGCATCCCCTTCATCCCCTACATCCATACTATAATCACTATCTGAATCATCCCCTTCATTCTCTATTTCATCACGGGTCATTTCTTCCATCCTTGTTGTTGCTGGTTCATCCCTTTCATTCTCTTCACCTCTTTCTTGTCTTTCATCTAACTTATCAGCCCAGAAAGGATCAAAATCACCAAAAGGATCAAACTGTTGCTGCTGGTATGTATCTACATCTGGAATATCATCAAAGACTTGTGTTGGTATGTAACCTTGATCACCTTGTACACCACCCTCTGTTTCACCACCTTGATCACCTTGTACACCACCCTCTGTTTCACCACCTTGATCACCTTGTACACTATCTACTCTTTCACCATGTTGTACACCCCCCTCTGTTTCACCCTCTGTTACCTCTATTGACTTATATTCCAAAAGCAACTGTTTTTTGCATGATGCCTTTACAGATGCCTTGACAATTTTTTGTGGCTTCTCATAATTCTGTTCTGGTGGTACTTGGCTAGGAAGTTCCTCAATAACAACATGGGAACCCGCTGGTGAGGTAAAAGAGGGTGTTACATTTGTCATCCAATGCTCTATGAATACCTCGATCACCTTGTATTTGCTAGTGTATTTCAACAAATTTATGATGTCTTGGTCAGTTCCTAGGTCTTGCAATCCCCTATCTAGGTCAGAATTAGGGATTTTAAAATGGTACCACATTGGATGCTTGCTAGTGTACCCTAACTCTTGGATCATATCATTGATCTCAAGGACACTAAATTGATCACAATCTACCAAGTCAACAAAGGTTGTCTTACCTTTCACATATTTCCTTCCTGGGCTTTTAGTAAAGAACCCACCATGATTTATAACCAAAGTAATGAAGTCAGGGAGGTTTTCTGCAAATAAAAGAGTAAACTTTAAAATCAAAAACCACTCTACATATACTAGATTCTTGATCAACAAGCAAAGAAATACTTACCATATGCTTCGTCAGGATCAAAGGATTCAAAACGACCACGAATGCGCCAAGATGTTGGACTCATCGCAAAAGCTTTCTTTCTTCGTTGTAGCAGGGTGGTGTGTGGAGAAGATGAAGAAGCATCAATGGAATATAAGGGCTTCTTAATTGAGAGAAGATACCGTTTACGTCATCAGGGTATCCACAGGGACCAAAATTGCAATTCGTTCACTTTTAAAACCTTAAATGTGGAAAAGACTCTTTTACCCTCGTGTGCAGGTCACGTGGATGGACTTAACGAAGGCATTTTGACGGAGTTAACCCACAGGGACCAAAATCAAGCACAATTACATACCTTGGTGGTTTTCCTGCAATAAAATTTTTCTAGGGACCAAACATGCTGGTTTCTTGAAACCACAGGGACCAAAATTGCAATTGACTCTAAAAATAATAATTAATGATCTAAAAAAATAATATATACATTTAACTGATGGGTTAATTGATTTTATCCTCCTAATATATACGATAATTTAATAAAATATTATAACAAAATTAATCAATTAATCAATATTATACTAAAACTATTCACATTTTTATTAATCAATATTATAACAAATTATTCACGTTTTTGTTTATATTCTTAGTTATATTTTAGTACTAAAGATAAATAAATTATTTAAACATGATTGATAATTTTTTTTGACGTAATATATATATATATATATATATATAGAGGAAAGTTCAAATGTGAACCACTTTTTGGTTGTGAATATGAGGACAGTCGAGAGCGCGACACGTGGCGAAGACTAGTCAATAAATGCGGCTTTGAGTGTGGTCCCCCCCTCTAATTCAATGCCCTCCCATGAATCGCGCCTAACCATTCGCCGTGAACCTGATGTGACGCTTAGTCATCCACCACGTGTCGCGCTCTCGGCTGTCCTCACGTTCACAACCAAAAAGTGGTTCACATTTGAACCACCCCTATATAGATATTGATTTTAAATAATTATAATATATTATTAATATATAAAATATATGTGATGTACAAAATTATCGTATATATTATCTTTTTTAGGAGGATAAATCAATTTATCCATCAATTAAATATATATATTATTATTTTTTTAGATTATTAATTGTTTTTTATAAAAAATTTAAATAGATGACCTGGTAACCTATAATAAAAGGCAAGTTTCACATGAATGAGACACTTTTCAAACTTGGTTACTATTATTGAATGAAAACAAAGTATGAGTGACCTAGGTGGGACAGTTTTCAAACTTGGTTACTATTCTATGAAATTTGTTTTTTTTGGAGGAATTGAATGTAAGGTTTTGTATAGTAATACCCATCTTTGAAATAACTTATCAGTTCTTTTTCGCCTTTTTTCTCTTGACAAAGTATTGAAAATAAGGGATAATGTTGAATGAAATTAAAAAAACTACAAAAGTGCTACTATATGAAGTCATCATCTATATGGATTGGTTTTTTTATATATATATATATATATATATATATATCTAGCTACGTGAATCAAGCATCTCGTTGTTAGAAATGGGTTATCATGAAGTTAATAAGATGGTGTAAGAATTTGAAGGACTACTATTGCAACATATATTACGATAACTAGAGCAAATGCCTTTCGCAAAAGGGAGATAATAATCATATTTTTTTTAGAGGGACGAAGGCAAACTTATACATATGAGCGTTCTTAGTTTGGCTTATGGAGGAAGATTGAACCAGTTCGATCTTCATGATCCATGTTGCAAAGCAACAAAACATTGATGAGTTGATTGCTTCAAATCTTTGCGTATCTGTAGAACCCATGTGTTGAGAAGAGTCAGAATCAACTATCTTTTAAATGCTTTCTAGCTTAGTTTCCTTATTCCGTAAACAATCTTATTTTGTGTAAGCCCTTGTTTGAGGTTTAGAACCTCGAGGGCCTTTGTTGACAACCTTTGTAACTTCCTTTCTCCTATAAAAGGAAAAGGATGGTTAGGGTTTTTGTGTTGGAATCATTCATACTAAATTGGGCAAAAATACTCCATTGTTGTGTTATTCAAAAGCTTCATTGATTTCATCCCTTTCTTAGAGGATTTCCATCCATTTCTATTGCATTTCAGTGTTTTTAGGGACAACAATTGGTATCAGAGCCAATCTTGTTGATTCCTTGGCTTTGCTTGTGATTTTTTGGTTGATTTTCAAAAGGTTTTGAGTTTTGAGTTTTTTCAAAATTTTCGGGTTTTTCAATCCAAAAGGTATCTTTAAAGATTCAAATTAAGTGTTAAGTGATTCCCCATAGTTTTATAAGTGTTTTCTTACAAATTGGGGATCAAAACACTGATTTTTAAGAGGTTTTGAGTGGGTTTTAAGAGTTTTTCGGAACTTTCTGCACTGGTTTTCCGCATCGGAAAACAAGAGCTGAATTATCAGCTCAACTTTTCCGAGTCGGAAATTGTGCATTTCCCGAATCGGAGATCTCTCCTTTTCCGAATCGGAAAACTCAGTTTTCCGAATCGGAGAACGAGTCTTTGACTAGGGGTCTTGCTTCTGAGACTTCTCTTTTTTCCGAACCCATTTTCCGCATCCAAGGTTTTCCGAATCGGAAAAGTATATTTTCCGAATCGGAAAAGCCTCTTTTCCGCATCCTGTTGTCTGAGCCAAATCCGAATCGGAAAACATCAGTTTCCAAGTCGGATTTCGCCTCTTTGAGCCGAAACTCTTGCCGTTTCGTTTCTCAAATTCGACACTAAGCTTGCTTTCAAAATCTTTTACTTCTTCCAAGCTTTCTGTGTCCCGAGGCGCTCGAAACATCAGCTTTTTCAAAACCTTTCTGTGTTCAAGCCAAGTGAATCTTACAAGGAGGTCTCTTTATTTTCTCAGAAATGTCGAAGGAAATCCTGGGGATCGGTTCCGAAACTCGCCCTCCTGTACTGGTGATGGGCGAGTACCAGCAATGGAAGCGCCGGATGATACACTTCCTAGACATGCTCGACGGTAATCTCATGAAGTCAATCCGCGAAGGCCCAATCCGACCAACTGTCACGGTTGCTGCTGTTCCCAAAACAGATACGTGTCCCGAACTACCTTCGTATGTAGTTGAAAAGCCAGTTGAAATGTTCAACCCTGAACAAAGAGCCCGGCACCTCGTCGACAAGCGTGCACTGACCCTTCTGATCATGGCTCTTCCCAATGATATGTACGCAAGGGTGGATAGTCTGACAAACGCACGAGACGTTTGGTTAGAAATAGAGCAGCAGATGCAAGGAGGTGACACCGCCCTTGAGAGTCAAAAGGAAAGTGCCTTAAACGCTTACGAAGGCTTCAAAGCCAGGGAAACCGAATCCCTCACCGAGTCCTATCAACGACTGAACTCCTTCGTAAATGATCTACGAAGGCTCGGGATCGAGAAGTCAAAGTACGAGGTGAATGTTAAGTTCCTGAAGAACCTGACATCAGCATGGCAGAATCTGGCGATCAACTTGCAGCTGAGCCGAAATCTGGGGATCATGGGTCTACACGACCTTTTTAGCATGATGGTCCAGCATGAGGAATTCATCACGGGAGGCAAGTTCAAAAATGCTGTTGACCCTCTGGCACTCGCGGCAGTGCCATGTGGAGGATCAAACTCAGCTCCCTTCCAGCATCAACAGTACAACAACTCATCTCCTCAGCAGTACAACCAGTTACCACCTCAGCACTATCAAGAGAACTACAACCAGGAGGTCAACGGGAACTATGGTTCAAGCTACCAAGAGTTCAACTCAAACTACAGTCCAAGCTATCAACATCCAGATGATCCACTGATTATCTCAATCTCTGATGATGAACTCTTCCACGTGAATGAGTCTCTTGCCCTTATCTCAAATAGTGTACAGAAGCTGAATTCCAAACGTGGATACAGTAGACCTAGGGGATCTGGATATCCCAGTGGTGGAAGGATGGGGCAAGGCCGAGGTGGACACTTCCAGCAAGAACGAGTTCAGTTTGGGAATCAAGGAAGAGGAGGATACCAGCAAGGGGACAGATATCAGAATCAGCATCCAGGAAGGTACCGTGGTGATCAAGGCCAGTATAGGGAAGCTCGAGGAAACTACAGAGATAACACGTACCTGGACTATCAGGGAGGCTCTGGAGATCAGGGAGACTGGAGAGGACAGGTTTCTCATATCAACTATCGCCAAAACCAGAGAAACTACACTCCAGAATCGGGATACATTGATCGTCAAGGATACAGTAGCGGGTATGAAGGTGGTCAAGATGGAAGACGTGAAGATGGCAGATATGGAGGATTCGTAGGTGGTCAAAGTGGTCCGGGATATGGTCAAGAACAGGAGAGGAACTACAGGGAATATGATGGTCAGTCAGCTCATGGAAACAGAAACTATCAAGACGGGAATCATCAGAGTGGTTCATCTAGGCAAGCTCCGAGAGAAGGACATCAACAAGGTCCTGTTGAAATTGGTGATCAAAGGTTGAATGCTCCTCCAGCTCCAGTGAACAGTGGTGGTCCTAACCCAGCCCCTCAAAAGATTGCTAGTGCCACTACATCCTGTTTCAAATGTGGCAAGCTGGGTCACTATGCAAGCAACTGTCCTGTCAGGTTCAAGGACGCTGCATACTTTGAGAAGAAAGCAGCTTTGATGAGGAAGAAAGAGAAGGGAGTTGCTCTGCTAGTGGATGAGGAAAACTGGGTATGTGAGGAAGAAAGCTCAGACGAGGAAGATCATCTTGTTGGGGGTCCGTGTTTGATGGCAGACTTCGAAGGACCTGAAGCTGTTGGCCCCAGCACATATCGAGACCTCGACGCTTCTGAGGTATCCACTATCCCAGACTTAACTGATGATGTGACAATGTTAGAATCTAGAATTTGTGAACTTGAGAGATGTCTCCAATCGGAACGATCTCTCGTCACGAAATTTAGAATCGACAGTGCCATATACAAAAGCTCTCTTGAGGACTTGACCATAGTGTATAATCGTGAGACTCTTGAGTCTAGTGTCAGAGAGTCCAATTTGTCCAACAAACTCAGTTGTCTTCAGAAAACCCATGAGGAACTTAACAGTGACCATGGTGAGCGCAAACTAAAATTTCAGTTACTTTCAGAAGAAAGAACAAAACTGTTTTCAAAAATTCAAGAGCTTGAAGATAACAACTTTAAAAGAGGACAATCTGAGCAGACCTTGAGCATTCTCACGCAGCATGCCAACAAAAATCCTTTCTATAAAGCCAGACCCGGACTTGGATTGTCTGAGAACCATGTTTTAGAAAAAGCACCTTCTCATCTATACAACTTTGAGGACATGGCCGCCTCCAAACCCAAACCTGCCCTAGTAGGAGGACATGTGACCGAGGAATTCGTTAGGCAGACTGTCACATACACCGAAGTTATAAATGGTGAGACCATAACCACGACCGTCAGTCCAACGAACAGCACCTCTAGCAGTCCACCCACTAGCCCTGCTACCAACAAACCTATATTTGTCCCAGCCAGTGATCCTACAAATACTAAGTCCACATGGGAAGGCATCAAGGCTAGGACCCCTAGGGTAGCTATGCCTCCCATCAACTATTCAGACCTTAACACTAGTTATGACACTAGGGAGATGGATTTTTCAGAAGAGACCTTAGTTATCCCACCAGAGGATGTTTCCGCAACTAAGAGTCCCGACCTAGTCGAACTAGAGAAGGAAATGTTTGGACTTAGATTGAAAGCCATGGATCTGGACGCATGTCAACATCAGATACTGAATCTGAAAGTGATTATTTCTGAAAAAGACACCTTGGTTCACGCTTTGAAGAAAGACTTGATCGAGGCAAATGCCGAGAGACTTAGAATGTCTTCAGAGTGTGAGACCGCAGCCTCAACCTTTACTGATTTTCAACTCAAGGTTGCGGATCTTAAGGCACGATATGTTCTCCTAAATGTTCATTCAGAAATTGCAAGAGAACTTGATCATGATGAAAAGATCAATTATCGTGTGGCCTTAACCAACCAACGTGTGTCAAATTCCATATTAAAAAGAAAAGTCATGTACTTTGAAAACCTTTCAGACTCAGTTGATGATAGGACTACTCCACTCCTCAACCAACCGATAGTTCACTCCCAAACCAAATCTGTTACGGAACTAGATGATTATTACACCTTGCTGTCAGATGATGATGAACCCTTCAACTCACACCATAGGATAACCGAACCAAAGACTATCCATGATCCTAACGTTGAGTACGATCTGAAGGTGTTCTTAGATGAAGGTGATGATCCTTCAGGCTTTATCCCAAAAAGGCCAAAATCTGTTTTTGTAAAACCTGAGAAGTCTGTTGAGTCACGAGCTCCTGTTTCTGAGAACAGTAACCCTAAGGGTGAAAAATGTATTGGTACTGACAAGGGGAAGTCAGTTAAGCCTCACGCACCCAAAGGACTCCAGAAAAAGCATTCAAAGTCTAACGATGCTCGTAACTCAGCTAAACCCATTAAAAGCCTTGACCTTAATTCAAGCAGCTTTGAAGTGGGTGAGACCTCTCGGTTAAAACCAAAGCAACCTTTCTCTTCCACAAAACCTAAATTTTCAAAAACATCTTCTGGAAAGGGTGGCAACTCTTCTCCTATTAAACCGTCATCTAACTCACACCATGCTCATGCAGATGGGAGGAAGAAGGATGGTGGACAGGAAGTGAAGCCACCAAGGAAGGATCACCGAGGAAGACCCAACTCTTTTCAAGCTTTCCCTAAGCAGCATAGTCCTAACCGTGCGGGTCTTGGCTATGCTCCACCTAGTGTAGGAATTAATTCAAACATGTCTGTAAAACGTAATCGACATTTAACTCATGCTTTTGATTCTTTGCGTAATGACATGTGCTTTATGTTTGACAATTTTCTGCGCTATGGTGTTTATGATTCCTTTAATGCTGATGTGCCTAAAATCAAATCTCGAAAGAGAAGAGGGAGAAAAAGAGGAAAGGGGAAACCTTCCTCGTCAGTGCAGTCCCCTAAGCCTAAGGAGAAATCCGAAAAGGAGACTGCATCGACCAATTCAATTGTTTCTGACCCTAAGGAACCCATTTGGCAATGGGTCCCTAAACAAGCCTAATTGTTTTGCAGATCAGTCATGTGTGGTACTTTGACTCGGGGGCTCACACACACATGACTGGGCAGCGGTCCTTCATCTTCGATTACGTTGAGAAGTTTGAGGGATACATCAAGACTGCCGACAGAACGCCGTTGCCAATATTAGGGTCGGGAAAAATCACCAATGGAAAGTACATCATCAAGGGTGTACGTTATGTGGAGGGATTGGGGTACAACATGTTTAGCTCCAGCCAGTTCTGTGATAACGGATACTGGGTGAAGACCTTTCAGTACGGAAGTGACGTGAACGATGAAGACAACAATGCTATTCTCTCCGCCAGGCGAAATGGCAATCTCTACACAACCGTCTTCCGTTCAATCCCTCAAACACACCCCCAGTTTGAAGCTAACCCGAAGAATGCGATCTGTCTGCTCTCAAAAGCATCAAAAGGGGACAGTTGGTTATGGCACCGCAGACTATGCCATCAGAACTTCAAAGATATGAACAAACTGGTTTCTAAGGGATTAGTCAGGGGACTACCTGAGCTTCGCCTTTCCAAGGACACTCTCTGTCCTGCGTGCGAACAAGGAAAGATGACTAGAAGCTCTCATCCACCGAGAATGGATACGAATTGCCAAAATCCCCTCGACTTAATACACATGGATCTTTGTGGACCTATGAGAGTAGAAAGTCTCGCCAGAAAGAAGTATATGCTGGTTCTCGTAGATGAATTCTCTAGGTTCACCTGGATTGAATTTCTTCGAGACAAATCAGAAGCTGCTGAACGAATCATAGCCTTCATCAAACGCACTCAAGTTCTCTTGGGTCGTCGGGTGAGGAAAATACGTAGCGACAACGGTACTGAGTTCCGCAACACAAAGCTGCAATCCTTTCTTGAAGAAGTGGGGATCACTCACAACTTCTCAGCAGTTCGCACACCTCAACAGAATGGGGTCGTTGAAAGGAAGAACCGTACGTTGGTCGAAGCAGCAAGATCCATGATGGCTCACTCTGGAGTTCCTCAACAGTTTTGGGCTGAAGCCGTTTCGACAGCATGTTACACGCAAAACCGGACTCTAATCGTAAAGCGGACTGGTAAAACCGCTTACGAGATGGTCGAACAGCGTAAGCCAAACATTGACTTCTTTAGAGTTTTTGGTTGTAAGTGCTATGTTCTTAATGACCGGGATAATTTGGGTAAGTTTGACCCTAAGTCTGATGAGTCTATCTTCATCGGATACTCACATAACTCTAAGGCTTACCGGGTTTTCAACAAACAGACCCGAACTATCCTGGAAAGCTCAAATGTTGATTTCTCTGAATCTGAAACCTATCTGAATGCTAGTTCTAGTAGTGTGTCTGCATCTTTCCCTGAATTGTTCCCTTCACCACCGAGCACAGATCCGTCTTCTAACTTTTCTGCTTTAGACTTTTTAGATCTCGCGGAATACGATCTGCACACTCTAACGAGTCCAATCGTAGTTCCCGCTCCAACAGGTTCGACCACAACCACAGTGACTTCTGATGCCTTCGTCACGGAGCCCTCCTCCAGCACTTCAACTCACTCCGTGACACCTGAGTCCGCAGCTCCCCCATCTGACGTTTCATCCGCAGCTTCACCGGCACCTGATCAAGAACAGACTCCGCACCCTGTTCTTGATCCAATTCCAGAAGAAGCTCCACTACCTTCCCCTAGCACAGCCCAACGATCATATGCTCAGGTAGTTAGAGAGCCCCGGTTAGAGGCTGCCCCACGGCTCACCCAAGCTGAAGGCTCATCAAGTGGGAACCTAGAAGAGATCTTTGCCGTGCAAGATGAGAACGACGCCACCAACAACCGACAGGCTTATGTCACTCATCCTCACACTAGACGATGGACAAAAGATCATCCCCCCTCCCAGATCATCGGGAGTCCATCACAACCTGTAAACACTAGATCTGCAAAGCACACTGAAAATCTGATCCTTTTCGGTGGATTCTTGAGCGATTTTGAACCATCTGATGTTTGGCAAGCTCTCACCGATCCCGACTGGGTGATCGCCATGCAAGATGAGCTGGCCGAATTCGAGAGAAACAAGGTTTGGCGCTTGGTAGAACGACCATGGGGAAAGACAATCATTGGCCTCAAATGGATACTCCGGAACAAAACCGACGAGAATAATCTCATCATCCGGAACAAAGCTCGCCTGGTCGCCAAGGGTTATCGCCAACAAGAGGGTATCGACTATGATGAGACGTACGCGCCAGTAGCCCGAATCGAAGCAATCCGAATCTTCCTTGCGTATGCTGCACACAAAAATATGACAGTCTATCAGATGGACGTCAAGTGTGCCTTCCTGAATGGAGTCCTTCAAGAAGAAGTGTACGTTGAGCAACCGGAAGGGTTCGTCGATTCTCGATTCCCAAATCACGTCTATGTTTTGGACAAGGCGCTGTATGGTCTAAAGCAAGCTCCGAGGGCATGGTATGAAACTCTCACTGACTACTTAATCGGAGTTGGCTACAAGAAAGGTACTATCGATCCCACTTTGTTTCTCAGGAAGTCAGGTACAGATTTAATTATTGTTCAGATATACGTGGATGACATCATCTTTGCGTCTACTAAACCTGAGATGTGCCAAGAGTTTGAGAACACCATGAAATCCCAATTCAAAATGAGCATGATGGGCGAGTTGACGTTCTTTTTAGGACTTCAAGTTCGACAACGCCCTGATGGCATTTTTATAAATCAAGCCAAGTATGTTCAAGATCTTTTAAAACGATTTGATTTCGGTGGCTCAAACTCCGCGGTAACACCAATGCCCAAAAATTTTCAACTCTCTGCTGATACTTCTGGTAAACCGGTTGACCAGAAAACTTATCGGGCAATCATTGGTTCCCTTTTATATCTCACTTCTAGTAGACCAGATATCGTCTTTTCCACAGGTGTCTGCGCTCGTTTTCAGTGTGACCCACGGGAATCACATCTGTCTGCAGTCAAGAGAATCCTTAGGTATCTGAAGGGCACACCGGATTTTGGCCTTTGGTACCCAAAGGATTCTGGCTTTGAACTAATTGCATATACAGACTCAGACCATGCAGGTTGTAAGCTAAACAGGAAAAGCACTTCTGGTGCTTGCCAATTTCTCGGGGACAAGTTGGTCAGTTGGTCATCCCGGAAGCAGACTTGCGTCTCTTTATCCACCGCGGAGGCAGAATATGTAGCCGCCGCCTGTTGCTGCTCGCAAGTTCTGTGGATGAAAACCCAACTCGCTGACTTTGGATACACCATGCATCGAATTCCAATCTACTGCGACTCCAAAAGTGCAATTCAGATCACGGCAAATCCGGTTCAACATTCTCGGACGAAGCATATCGATATTCGATATCATTTCATCAAAGATCACGTCGAGAAAGGTAACATTGAACTTTACTTTGTCGAGAGTGACTATCAGCTTGCTGATTTGTTCACCAAGCCGTTTGACGAGAGGCGTCACTTTTTCCTCCTAAGCAAGTTAGGAATGCTAGACCTCCCTGCCTGAGGTCTAGGGGGAGTCGGGAGTTCTTATTTTATATGCATGTGTGTAGGGGGAGTCTGTAGGAATTTTCTAGATGTTGCATGAATCGAGGGGGAGTACTAAGTCCTATATATACTGTTTGGTGTGCTTACTAACGTTCTCGGATCCACATCACTTTGGATACCACGTTTATATTATATCTTATAGGTGTGGACCCTCACAACGACTTCTGGTTACTTCAGACCAGGACTCGCTCTAAACCCCGTGAGACGAACCAGGTAAGTCTCCTTTCTCGGAAGTCGAGGGCTGAACTTGTAACTTTTTATGAACTTGGAAGTTCAGGGGGCGGTAGAGTACATGTCTTGAACTTACAAGTTCGGGGACTAACTTTGCCACTTTCTACTTCTTAAAGTTCAGGGACTCGTTTTGCAAATTTTGTGAAACTTGTAGTCCAGGGTCTGTTTTGAAACTTTTCTAAAAATACAAGTTCAGGGACTTGTTTGTAAGTTTACTCAAACTTCAAGTCCAGGGGTGGTTTTTGCCAAATGGTGAAAGTCGGGTTAAGAGAGCCAAAAGGAGAGCCAAACACAGTGTTTTTGACCCAAAACACAGTGTAAGTCGGTAAAAATATAAATACCTGACTTCAAGGTATCTTTTTCACAATTTCAAAAATCTTCAAGTTTTCTCTGAAATTTCTCACCCGAACCACTTCGCGCTCGATTTCGAACATCGCTCGTTGTTGCTCCGATCGTCGATCTGATTACATATTCGGATTCCTGAAATGGCTGATCAACAACCGATTGCTCCCACTTCACCAGTCGCCAACGCTGCTGATCTCGCACTGATCAACCCGGCAGACATCGTTCCGATCCACCAGAACAACCAGTTCGTTAACTTGGCGAACTTCACAGTCCAAGATGACGTTGTTCTCGAGATTCTCCGAGCTCACCCCCTTGCATACGCGATGCAAGCCACTGCTGATGTCCCGATGATTTATATGCAGCAGTTCTGGCACACTTCCCGTGTTGAGAACCGGGACGGAGTTCAGGCCATCGTCGGCCGAGTGGACCAGACTGATCTGGTCCTCACAATGGAGGATCTTCGCAGAATCCTTCGTCTGCCAGCTGCTACTTCGGAGGCACCATTTGACCCTCTCGTGTCGGGATCTGAACTGTTCAGCGAAGTACTCGCTGTCGGAGTACACTACACTGAGAACAACAGACCGAGAGGAATCTCCCAGATCTCTCAGGGAATGCTGCCCCCAATCTGGTATTCATTCTTCAACATACTCAACCGGACGATCTCCTCAAAGACCCATGGCGTGGACAAAGCATCCACCCAGTTCTGGCATATCTTTCATGCGGTCGCCTACGGAAGGCGGATCGACTTTGCTCAGCAAATCTGGGCGGACATCATCGGTGATGTCAGAGCTGGGCCCGGACGCACAAAGCACACATCCATCCCATGGATGCGCTTTTTCAGTCTGGTCATCCGAGATCACATGAACCAGAACCGAGCTGTCCGACGCAGAGCAAACCATCTCCGTTTTGAAAGCCAGCAGATTGGACGAGCCAACAAGAAGAATCTGAAGTCAGGACAGGTAGAGATGCCCATACCGGACAACGTGCTGAGCTTGGCAGACCGTAGGTCTACGAGCGTTAGGATGTACCGAATATCCATAGGCCTAGAAGACACGTCTACGGACTCCTCAGAACCGAGGAGCCCTGCCCAAGATGTGCGACCCGTCCTTACTAGAAGCCGTGCCTCTGGTACGGCGGGCCAGAGCTCCAGTGGGGGAGCTTCTGGCTCGGGAGTGATGAGAGTCGACGTAAGGGGAGGAGAGGGTAGAATAGTCGGTACGTCTGCCACACCGCACACCTCCAGAGCCGGTGCATATCAAACCATGATCCAAAACCGTGCCACTCGTGCTCGCACTCCTACAGTTGTAGAGGAGTCTACTGATGCCGTCCGCTTGCGCGAGTACACAAGCCACTTCAGAGTAAAGCAGTATATGGGCACCCTTCAGCAGTCTCCGGTTCACTCGTCATCGGAAGGGCACCAATCACCGACGCCGCCGCAACAACCTACTGGGGAGGACGTGGAAGCTTCCCCACAAGAACAAGCACATGTTCCTCCACCACCTCACTCGGCGGCCGTCACTTCTCAGGGAGGCGAACCCTCAGGCGAACCATCAGGTGATGACTCCGACGGTCACGAGTCCTCAGAGCACACTCCTACCGACCGTCGTGAGCCCGATGACGAGGCAACAGAGTCAGAACGAGTAGACTACGGATCGGATTCCGAATTCCAGCTTTCAGAACCACCAAAGGGCGGGAAGGCCCAAGTGATCGATTTAGATGAAGCCACCTCTTCCTTCAACGACGACCGCATTTCTGGAGATCCCACTCTTATCGCGGATCTGGCGTCGGATGACCGTACTGTTGGTCAGGAGGAAGAAGGTGAGGCCGAGGTAGCTACCGGCTGGGGTAGAGAAGACAGCGAAGAGGAAGAAGAGAGAGAGAGGGGAGAAAAGGAGAGAGAGAGTAGAGAAAAAGAGACCGAAGACGTAGAGGTCCAGTTGAGCGAGCCTTGGGCTCAGTTAGAGGAGGCGGAAGTAGAAGAAGAGCCGCGTAGGTTAGATTTGGATATCCCTTCCACCCAGAGTCAAACCCCCACAGAGGCAACCCTCATTCAGACCGGTCACCTAGTGACGTCGGGTCAAGACACTGGCAGCCAACCAGCGCATTTGCACGCCCAAACCAGCCACTCGGCCATCTCTCAACAGATGGTCGTTTCACATTCTCACGGGGATTTAGCTCAACTTCCACCGGCCACTCAATCGGAGTCTGCCGGTGTTGAAATGAGAGAGGCTCTGCCCCACCTCTCGACGTCTTTCAGAGCACCAGTAGTCCTAGAGCCACTCGTAGACACCTTCAGGGTTGTTCATTTGTCTAGGACACTTGTGGATGCTTCATCTGCCCGCCCAAGTGGCGAGGCCGGAACGGGGAGAGTTGGTGCGTCATTGGACGCCCTTCGAGGATCCACCGGAAGCCCCGACACCGTCAGCATTATACCAGCGGTGACATCGGGCCGAGAGAGTACCTCTTTAGGACTCTTCTCGTCAACTGGAGCCCAAGTGGCACCGGGTTTAGTTCTTCCGGGACCGGGTCCGACAGACTCGAGCAAAGTCTATAAAGATGCTCACGCAACACCGGGGCTTTTGAGCCTGACGGATTCGGGCGGAATCCCTAAAACCGCCCCTGCAACACCGGGACTTATAGGTCCGACGGATTCGGACGACATCCTTAAAGTCGTCCAAAGCAGGTTATTAGCCGTGGAGCAAGCCAATCAGGCTAGGGACGCGCGGGTCGAGGCACTCGAGAAAGCCTTGGCCGAGACGGAGAGGAAGAGACAAGCCGATCTTGAGGCGTCGCGCAAGCTTCAAGAAGACCGGGATGCGGAGCTATACGAGCTCAAGAGAAGGATCAAGGGCAAACATTCGGAGGCTGCCCCTTCTACTGAAGCTCCCATCCCCCAGCCAACTGAAGACGTCCTCAGGCTCGCTCCTCCGACTTCGGGCGACCTTCCACCGATTCCAGGCTACGTCACTGAGGTGGAGCACTTGATGATGGTCACCTCATACACCACTCAGAATGACCGCCTGTCCGCCCAAGTCCGAGAGCAAGCTGCCCAGATCGAGCTGCTACAACAAAGGATTAGAGAACTGGAGGCCGTGTGTCGGTCCCAGGCTCAGCCTTCGAAGAGGAGGCATGATGACCCTGATGACTCCGCACCAGGTCCTCATGAGGGGGAGGTACAAGCTGCAAAACGGCTTCGCACCGACCCCCAACCTGGTTCCGGCTCCGGTTCATCAGCTCCAGCCACAGGTTCCTCAGCCGCTCCCTCGAGCGCCCCCACAGACTTAGATGCCGCCGAAACTCCCTATGTCAACTCCGATACAGAAGACATTCCGGACATGGGGAGTTGGAGATACGAGAGGATTCCGGAAGGGGAGAAAGTTCAGTTTCCTCAGATGACGGACACTGCCCAGATTGATCCCGTTCTCCCAGAAGCAGCACCGACTGATCCTTCAGAGTTCCAGATTCCGGAAGCAGCCCGGAAGATCTTGCGGTCGCTCGCTCAGAGTCTAAGGGTCTATCACAAGGGAGACGACATCGTCAAGGATCCTGACTACGCCAACCTCCTCTCAGCGCTCAAGTTCCCAACTCCAGAAGCCCCACGGACAGTCCACTCTACCGATCCAGAAACAGATGCTCCTACTGTAATCCAGCTCAACTGGAACCACTCCATCATCTTCCGTCCGTTCCTAGAAGAAACGTTCACCCGCATCTACCAGCAAGAAAAGCTGCATGCCTGGTCCCGAAAAGTCTACTTCGGGATCTCTCACATCAGCAACAAGAGACGAAGGACGGCGTACGTGCATCAGCGAATGTGCAACTGGGCCACTCATGGACGCCAGAGGATCAGACGTCGCTTCACCAAGGTAACTGCTATGCGCCCCTACAAACATGGCCATCAGTTGTTCCTGGAGTTTGATGTCCGCATGTACGGCACCGGTGTCCCTCGAGGTGAACTGCAGAACTGGACCTTCACAGAAGCTGACTTAGATCGGGTGCATCTAGAAGATCTTCTCACGATCATCAAGTACCTCCAAGGCCCGATCCTCCGACCAGAGTACTACAGAGATGGCACGGAGATTCTGAAGAAATATGTCCGTCATGCAATCTCTCTTGCGAGAGTGTCGGACTACCAGCTCGCCATAGAAAGCCGCCAGCCGAAGGTCAACCTGCTGAGACCAAATCTGCTCGTTCCTGGTATCGATGCCTACATTCCTTACATGCCAACCAGGATACCTGAGCATGGAGTCCTGTACCTGACTCGGAAGAAGAAGGAGCGCAGGTTCATGAGGTTTGGGGAGCTCTCCAGGTTCTGCGACGGGACCCTCCTTTATGTCTACAACGGCATGCAGAGCAGACTGCTGGCGGATCAGATACCTAGTCGGAAGTTCATAGATGGCAAAGGAAAGCTGCTGGAGGCAATGAGGTTGATCGAGAAGAAGCTAAAGGAGCGGATGATGTACAGACGAGCTGAGGCTGCGATGCAGATGAGAGCACGGATCATAGGAGAGTGGGAAGAGTATCTGCAGATGTCCAAGTGGGAGCCTGCACTGGAGTTACCTCCACCATTCTGACTGCTTCTCAAAGGGGGAGATTGTAGAACCCATGTGTTGAGAAGAGTCAGAATCAACTATCTTTTAAATGCTTTCTAGCTTAGTTTCCTTATTCCGTAAACAATCTTATTTTGTGTAAGCCCTTGTTTGAGGTTTAGAACCTCGAGGGCCTTTGTTGACAACCTTTGTAACTTCCTTTCTCCTATAAAAGGAAAAGGATGGTTAGGGTTTTTGTGTTGGAATCATTCATACTAAATTGGGCAAAAATACTCCATTGTTGTGTTATTCAAAAGCTTCATTGATTTCATCCCTTTCTTAGAGGATTTCCATCCATTTCTATTGCATTTCAGTGTTTTTAGGGACAACAGTATCGTTTATCGTTGAGGTACATTAAACCTTTTACCAGAGGTAAGGTGGTCCCAGAGCCTTTAACAGATCAAATAAAATCATATAGGTAAGTCAATGTTTCAATATAATGTAATTATCATAGGTAATCATATAATTACTTATAGAAAAAAATACAGCGTCTATAGTTTTAGTTACTTGATCTAAATCACTAGGATACACCATTGAACGTCCCGAAAAGCTACAAAAACATTCCACCACGCATCGAATTTTATTTACTCTGCATATGGATGTATCATTTCAGTCAACAATAACTCCTGAAGAAGAATATTCTTCATAAGCTAATGAAATCTGAAAGTGTCTTGACTTGATCTCGGCTAGATGTAGTTGTTGCACACTGTGGAGGTATGGTGAAGTAAACGTTGTCCTTCAAAGTTTTGATGATTAGATCCATTCTCCATTGGCGAAGCTGTGGAAGTCTGGTGAAGTAAACGTTGTCCTTCAAAGTTTTGATGATTAGATCCATTCTCCGTTGGCGAAGCTGTGGAAGTCTGGCTATTATTGTGGTTCACTTGCGTCTGCCGTCCAAGTGACAAGTTGAGGTCAACAAAGTAGCTGACATCTTCATCATTTTCATCTATTTGTAAGGATGGCATACGGCCATACTTTCGTTCACCATGTCCTTGGGAAGAGAGATTACTTGACAATGCATGATTCCTTGACGAACTGGGGTTTCTTTGCTTTTCACTAGATTTCCATTTTCTATTACGACACATCTGGTAAATGGCACAACATTTCGTAGCAACGAAAAAGTAGCACAACCATCCCACATATGAGCATAGATAAAAGTAATTTTCATTGCAACTAGAAAACTATATATAAAATAAAAATTGTCCGTCACATTTGACATGACATGTGAGAGACCAAGAAAGATAGAAATATGAAGGACATTTACTACTCGTGTAATTGTTTTGGCTGATCCAATAGTAAGATAATGGTGTACGTATTGGGACAGAGTTTAAACAAAACATAATAGATTGTTCTCTTGACTTGGTTGTTCTAAATTCAAGCAAAACTGGAATCTCTGTATTTTCTTCTTTGAGTGAATCCTAGAACTTAAAGGGTTGTTCATGATTATTGCAAAGTGAACTGGGGCTATTCTTAGGATCGAAGGGTTTAATCACTAGAACAAAAAGAATCCCTGGTGTCCAAGGCGCCACCCTTAATCTTTATAGACCAAATCCTCGGCCTTAACCTCGAGTCGAATGTCTGTCCTCAGCCTATACCTCTTTCATTATAGTACCCTCAACCATATGGCTAATGTTGGAACTCAAACCCCATAAATCGGACCCAACAGTTACCAAACCATTTATAAACGTCTTAAAGGACTACCATTGCTATTTTCAAGATCTATTGTGGTGACATGAATGTTGTTTCATTTACCAGTGAAGATAGAACTAGTTTGATAGGATGATCCATGTTGCAGAATGGTGAAATATCTATATGTTGATAGATTAAAGTGGAGTAATCCTCAATAAATTACTTATAAGAAAACCTAATTTTATAATAACTTAGGGTGGAGTTCCATTTTACAAGAAGACAGAGAAAGGTGCAATTTTAAATCTGAAAGAAAACTCACCTGAAGATGACTAGCAACCTGCATTCTTGTAAGACCTGGGACACCCATAAGCTTAAGTATGTCCTGTGGATAACATCCTAATACCAAAGCATTTTTGTAAGGATATAGAAAAGAAAGAGAATTCCAACTTTCATGTATGTATATATTTATAAACAAAGTAAAATTATTTGAAAGATGGATGTATACTTCCTTCGCCAAGCTGACCAATTGCATCCGCGAATTTGTCATGAAGTTCTTGTGTCCACTCCAGGCACATCTTTGTCTTCATGCTATCATCACCAGCAATATCTCCATATGGTTGTTGTGCTAGATCATTGTTGAGGTCACTTCCTTCAACTTGCTTCATTAGCTCATCTCTATCCATGCTTTTACTTCCAAAACATCTATAATTCCAAATAGTTTCTTTTTGTGTGGCAACCTTACGAATCATACACATGCTTTGGCAGTTTTCATGCTTATTCATTCTATCTTTGATGACATATTGGCGTATACGCATTACTACATCGATAGTAAGTGGCTTTTTGAGGACAAGAAAAGCTCCACTCTTAAATGCTTCAAGTAGAAGGGTGTCATCATCATCCTCAGACATCACTTAAGTAGCGAATCAATTAAAATTTAATGAGTACAAAGAAGAACGAGAAATAATATATAAGACATCCATTAGCTAGAAAGGTAAATCGAGGCAGTGGAGTTCAATTTAAAACTCACCCATCGATAGCAAGTTCATATTCTTGGCCAATCTTAGAAATGTATGAACTTTCACGTCGGTCATGTCACGATCCACGAGCAGGAGGTCGAATTCATTCTCCTTCTCGGATAGCAGTTTTAGAGCCAGAGCGGAATGAGCAACACATGTAACTAATAGGAGCAAGACAAGAAAAAAATACACTAAAATTAATTGACCAACATATACCCTAAAAAAGAACAAACATGAAAATAAAATCTATAAACTTGACAACCATAACGGATGAGTGTGTAGCACCAATGTAATGAATTTTGTTAACAATTAAATACAAATAAGGAGTTAATTTAACCCATTAAGAGACTATGAGTTAAAGAACTAAAATGAAAACAATGAACCAAAACCCATAGTAAGCAAGACAAAAACAAAATAATAAATCGCCATAAATATAAATGACCAACATCATTCCTAAAAGTGAACATAAAAGACAATCTTGGAATGAAAATACTAAAATTGATTATCACAAAGGGTGTCTTTGCTATACTAAACAGGGCAGAACAGACAAGAATAAGGAACAACGCTCCTAGAACTTTTGTGAAAAGACTGGAACAAAATAGAACAAACTAGTTTTTTCTTTATCCGGGACAAGTTGGAACAAAGTAGAATGGAATTATGTTGTACCAATATAATCTTAAAGTAAAACGTATTTCTTTTCAAAAACATCAAATACATCTTCCTATTTACATTTATTAATTTTTTAAATTTTATTTATTGTATTTTGTAGCCTTCAAACTTTCACTTTACCGTCCTAAAATGTTATCTTTTTTTACAATTTTTATATTTTGATTAACTATATATTTTATTAAATGTTAATACTAATAAAAATACTATATAAAAGGTATAAAATAAAGAAACTAATTAAAAATTTTATTTTGACAAACACTTTTTTATGTCATACTATGTTATAAAAAATATTTTTTTATTATAAGTTAATCAATTACGTAATTAATCAATATATATATATATAAACTATAAGGGATAACTAGGTCATTTATTTGTTGTGTCAAGTCTAGTTTTGTCTTACCAAACATTGAATAGCTATCATGTGCTGTCTATTGTGTCTGGATACCAATCGCACCCTAACGGATTAGTGTACATGTAGCACTAATTTAATCAATTTCGTCAACGGATATATACAATAAGGAACGAAATTCATCCAAGAGACTTTAGGTTCAAGATCTAAATTGAAACCAATGAAACCAAACACCAACATGATGTCTCAACTTGAACTTTGATATGCTTATAGTAAAGTTGAAGTTGTACAAAATACCTTCAAATGAACAAGAATGTAGCAAGCTAGCCACGGAAGTAAGGAAGTCCTTGCTGTGGTCAAGGATCAAAACTTTAAAAGAACTAAACAAGTTTAATACTCCTTGTTTCTTGTCGTTTTGAGAATTTCCACACCACCCCGACATTTTTTTAACAACAAGAAAAACTTATAAACGAAACCAACGAGGAGCTAGAGAAGTGCAAAGGTCAAGAACTCCGATAGGGTTACAAATCCACAACTCCCAAGACAAATTCTTACCAGATTTAAGTCTAAGGCAATGAATTGTATATTCTCAAAATACACGTAGAGAGATAGTAGAGAAAAGAGTAGGTGAGGTAAGAAAATAAGATACTCTGGGGGTATTAATATATAGAGGGAGGTTCAAACGAGAAACATATCAATTTAAGAAAACGTGAGGAGCAATCTCAGCCACTCATCTCAGTCAACAAAGAAGGCTTTGACCGATCCCCCTTTAATAATCTCTATCCTCCCATGAATCGCGTCAATCCTCCGTGATCCTGTCCACCGTAACCGCGAGATGAGTAGCTGAGATTACTCCTCACGTTTTCTTAAATTGACATGCTTCTCATTTGAACTTTCCCCTATATAGACATGCTCTAACCAAATGAGTGATAGCCTAGAGGTAAGCCTTGGGCACTACATAGTGGTGAACCCGAGTTCGAGCCCTGGGGGACGCATTCTGGAGGTACGGGGGCTTCGACCCCGGGCTGCATGCTTTAGCAGTCGGGCTTCGACCCAAATTGCTGAAGATTAGTCTGGGCCCAATGTGGTCTCGGATACCTCTTCCAAAAAATATACATGCTCTAATCTTTCTTTCTAAAATATCAAATAAATAAGTAAATAATATATATGGGCCTTTTTCGAAAAACTATGCAATTTATGTGATCCTTGAATTTAATATAAATCACACCTTATATTAAACTAAAAGTTAAATTAAAAAACTAGTACTTTTGTGTATTTTATAAAACTAAAAATTTAAAGAAATTGACATCAATGATATTTTACGTTTCTTCTATCTTCTCTCCTTTTAATAACATAACCAAAACACCAAGTATATTAAAAACTTAGCGAATATAATTCATATTCACATTTATTAACAAACTACAATATTGTAAAAGAAAAAAGTCTACAAAAATAAATTAATATATAAGTGAGGGGAGAGATTATAATTAAAGTATTTAATTTATGAAAGAATAATCATATATGGAGAGAGAGAGAGAGAGAGAGTTAATTTATGAAGTTGTCTACCAAATTAAAAAGTATATAATTATCCTTCTAATATTAACTAAAAGAAAACATTAATCATCTCTAATAAATATTGAAGCCATTATTAAATATCTCGGTCAAAAACGCAAGATTTGCCTAATAAATATCTCAAGAATTGTTTAATTAAGTTTTTAAAGATATTACCAAATTTGTAAAATCTCGGTTTATTTCATTATCTTCCACATTTTGTAAATGAGAAAATCAAAACACCTTCCCTTGAATCACAGAGTCATATGAAGAACAAATACACACTATTGGTGACATAGAAATCCAAACGTGTAAGGGTGTAAAGGACTTTAGACCCATAAGCCTCATTGGGATCTTGTACAAGATGATCGCAAAATTATTAGCAGAAAGATTAAAAACAGTGATGGGTAAGTTAATAAGTAAGGAACAAAATGCCTTCTTGAAAGGGAGGTCTATAGTACTAGACGGAATCTTAATTGCAAATGAGACAGTCGATTTTCGGAAACGAACAAAGAAGATGTAGGTTCCAAATCAACACCAAATAGATGAACACAATCAAGATGTATATAATGCTCTCAAAATGATTGGAAAGTGTAAAGTACAAATGAAGTTCAAAAAGACTATTTATACTAACACTAAATGGACTAGGCTTTTAGAAATGGATGGGCCCTAAACAATGGGCCTCAACCACAATTTACAAAAATGGAAACTAACTTCTAAATTATTACAAATTGACACAACTTAACAAAATATCTAACAATTTCCCCCTTTGTGTCAATTTCTTCGCTTCCGACGATGATGGCTCAATGACTTTCTTCTTGAAGCATTTGTCTCCTTGAACTTCTTAGATAGTCATTCACGTCTCCGAGGCGGTGGTGGTGGCGGTCTCTCTTGATGTCTCTCAGCCGGTTGTCCTTCGATCATCTACAACCCATAGTAAGCGGTCTATGTCGGGGAGATGTTCGTGATTGGAGACGGTGTTCGAGTCAACACACTTGGAGATTCCCAAGGTGTAGGAGACGGCATGCGCAGGAGAGGTGATCTATGAGGTGAATGTATGTCGAATAGTGGTGGAGGAGACTAGAAACTGCAAGTACTTATCATCATCATTTGAGAAGATATCATCAAGATTAATAATCTCCTCGAGCTCATCATCAGTAGCGGGGATGTATGTGATAGGAATCGAAGAAATCACAATAAATTACAATCTCTCGACTCATCCCATTAACGTCAGTCGCCGAGTTCCAACCAGGCTATGAGTGGTGATCATCGACGCCGATATGAGTGTCGGACGCGGCGCCAGAAGATGTGCATGTTGGAACTATGGAGTCGTGCCGAGCCTACTTTCGGATTTCCCCCTCACGGCGATCGGGGTAATCTCGGTCGTCGTGTCGTCTCTTTGGTGGCTCGGCCGTTGCACAGCAGGAGGTCGCAATGACTCTATGAATGTCTGAAAGGGAGTCCTTTACCTCAACAAACTTTGATCTCACCTCCGTCTTGAGATCATCAAACTTCCCTTCAAGCCTCTGGATGGAAGGGCCTACCGCATGAGAGGGTGCGATAGCCGGCTCGGGACGGTGCTCGGGAAGGTCTAGATATGATGACCGCTAAAAGTACCCAAGTATGTTGACTTCATCCTCAAGGAGATTCCCTTTTTGAGAGTAACTTTGCTTACAAATGATCCCTCAACTCATCAGTCGAGTAAGCGGGTGCAATCGGTGCTGGAGGTAGTAAAGTATATGGAGGTGGTGATGTACAAGATCCTCATGGACAGCCTTTAGGGCGCCGTCCATCATTTCCCTGACAACGAATGCCGGGTAAGTAACACGGGCTCACATAGAGTACCCGTTTGCACAACTGCTGAATCAACGGTGTGGCCTACGTTCATGGCTGGCGTGGTAGTGACCATGGTAGGACTTCCCGCCGGTCCTTGTGAAATGCCCATCGTGGACACCACTCTCGGGGTTCCGATCACGTCACATAGACTCGTGATGGGTGGAGCAGAAACTGCGTCACATAGACTGGTAGTATGTGTACCTAGAAGTGTATAAAGCTCTAGACTCTGGTGCACATGAAGGAAGTGTGGGGATCGGGGCAGGGATCCTCCTGTTTCAATATCACTACCCTCCAAGTGAGGGCGCAATAGCCGTTGTGCTAAGTCCCCGTGGAATGAAACATCCACCTTTTGAGAGATGAATGAGTGGCTAGGTGGGGCGTGCAGTTGCACCTCTGGGTGGGAGGTGTCTTATTCAATACCCGTACTCAACACATGTGTATGGGTAGCGGATGTGGCTGCCCGGCATCTACCTAAGGAGAAGGAAGGACCGGTTAAAACCTTTGGTCATGTCTCTCACTCATCATTTCTTTTACTTCCCTCGCTCTGCTCAGTTTCTTCGACTATTAGGTCTCCCTCAAACCTTATGTCGTCCTCACCCTCAGTTGGGTGGTCATCACCGGAGTCATCGAATCATAGTCCACCAAAGGAAAAAGTGAAGGGCTTTGGTGACTGTCATATGAATGTAAGGTACTGGCTCTAGAGCGATCATCATCACCGCTTAATCTACCCCCGTCATATCCCCCCACTCCTCATCGTCAAACCCTTGGTCACCACCCCCAGGTGAATGACCTCGCTCGATACCCTCACTCACTGTCCTAGAGGATACCTCTGGGGTGCCAGTCTCCGGCTCTAGAGATGCTGGTAGAGGTGATACACCTAAGTATGCTCTCACAACCGATGAATGATGATCGGCAGAATCAAGTGACGCAAGTGGCACCCTCATCGGTATATCATGAATCTTTGGGGCTGCCATAAGGTGTTTGGGGTATCGCATACATCATGCACGTAGGGTGTGATGGGTATGGCATGAGGGGTGATGGGTAGAGCATGAGGACCAGTGTAGGAGGTACATCATACATGTAGGGAAGGAAAGATTCGTCGCGCCTTAGGATTTAGTCGCCACGTAGGATATCGCGACGTCGTAGGAGGTACGTCATACATGTAGGTTGTTCCCCCTCGAAACATGCGTAGGGATGCATTGTTCCCCCTCGAAACATGCGTAGGTTCTGTCTTGAAGGTTTTTTTTTTTTTTTTTTTTTGGAAGTTGGTGATGGTGTTGGTGTAGATGTAGGAGGAGATGTGGGTGTAGGTGTAGGTGTAGGTGTAGATGTAGGAGGAGATGTGGGTGTAGGTGTTGGTGTAGATGGAGGAGGAGATGTGGGTGTAGGTGTTGGTGTAGATGGAGGAGGAGATGTGGGTGTAGGTGTAGATGGAGGAGTGTGGGTGTAGGGGTGTAGGAGTGTAGATGGAGGAGTGTGGGTGTAAGTGTAGGGGTGTAGGAGTGTAGATGGTGTTGGTGTTGGTGTTTTTTCTTTTTCTTTTTTCTTTTTTTTTTTTTGTTTTTTCTTCTTTTTTTGTCTTTTTTTTTTCTTTTTTTTCGTTTGGGAACGTCAGGTTCGCCATGATACCTGAAAATGATATACGGTTAGTGCATAGAAGGTGTAGGCAAAACTTATTTTGAAGACCCTCACAACATTGACCTGCACTCCTTCGTACCAAGACCAAGGTGTTGGTATAAGGGAATGCAACTCATTGGGTGAGAGATGAGCATCCGATATGAGATTCCTTGAGGCCTTACCAACCAGCCAAGGTGCATGAATGATCATTCCGGGTAGAGTGTAGTTATACACAAATATGGCACACAAGATCACTTAACATGCATGTAGCAAATGATATAGAGATACCATGGGTACCCGTTGTAAATCTAAGTTTAAGCACACACAAATGCAGTTACATGCACATAAGGCCAAATTCACTCTACACTCATACGTCAAATAGT
This sequence comes from Centaurea solstitialis, assembly GCA_030169165.1. Taxonomy (NCBI): domain Eukaryota; kingdom Viridiplantae; phylum Streptophyta; class Magnoliopsida; order Asterales; family Asteraceae; genus Centaurea; species Centaurea solstitialis. The sequence continues at coordinate 60,821,108 of CM058046.1, read as the reverse complement.
GCACACACAATAGTTACAACCTAAAGCACACACTTCACATCCATGCACTTAAGTCCAAAACAACACTCATTTAATGTCATAAAGCCCATGATTTACAAGCATTCACGTACACAAATGCACACACCAATTCATTCACACGTACAAAGAGCCAAATTCAATCTACACGCATACATATCAATTAGCTCACACAACTGAAGCACACGACATTTCAGGCATGTATATACAATGAAGGAGTAAGCCTGAATTGTACACACATATACACATGCACGCAAAACTCAACTCATGAGATCAAGGAAAAAAATTGCTTTAAAGCAACCTCTCAACCAGCTTGAATTTGGAAATTTAGTAAGACTTGCGACCCGAGATGCGATTCCAAACACTACTCTACCAGAAGAATAAAAAATTCTTGATAAGCAAAAAAAATAAAAAAACAAAACAAAACAAAACAAATCAAAAGAATAAAATACGAGTATATATGTAGAAATTAAGAAAAGAAAAAACATGAATGAAAGCAAAATCAGTATATGTTTTCTTTTCCACTAAAAAGAGTATTTGTTTTCTTTTCCATTAAAAAGAGTATTTGTTTTCTTTTCCATTAAAAAGCAATGAAGGAAGAAATAATAAAAAAAAAAAAAAAGAAGCAACAGTACATACTACATAATGGTTGTGAGAAAAAGGATAAAAAGAAACCTGAAGTCTTTCTTGGAAAACACACAATCAAAAAAAACTTAAAAGAAAGAATAACAAGGGTGGTGGTTACGAGAAGGCTGAAAAGAAAAGAAAACATAACGAAAGGCCGGAAGAGGTTTGGAAGGCTGGAATTCTTGCACAAAGCCCGGAACGGAATCAACAGCCGTGGTCGGAGTAGTAAACCACAAAGGCCGAACACAAGAAACAAAAGGCTAGATGGCCGGAATCTGCACACGGCCGGAATTCAGACGACCGGAAGGTCGAAACTCATGATAGTGCGACCGGAAGACTCAACGGACCCGAGAAGGCCGGAACAAGACCGATCCACGGCCGGAAGTTGATCAAAAAGGGGCCGGATCCAGGATGGCCACGGAAGAGAGTAGAGCTGTAGAGGTCTTGAGGAAGAAGAAGAAAAAATAAGAGATAGAAAGAAAAGAAAGTGATAGGATAAAGAGGATAAAAAAAATTGGGAAAAACAGATGAGAGAGAGAAGGACAAAAACTTTTTCTAAAATCAGATATTCTAAAACCTTCTTTTTTTTCTTTTGGTTCTTTACTTTTGTCATAAGGCTTGGTGTTATCCTCGGGAATTTGGTAGTCAGCTCTACCACCCTGTTCAACCCTTTTCAGCTCAGGTTTCCTTTCATGCTTCCTTCCACTTGAGTACCGATGGTTGTTAGAAGACATGAGCTTTCTTGTATTTCTCTTGGACATAGACTTGGTGATCAACTCCAGGCCTTCTTTATGGCATTCATCTCTTCATCGGATTCTTCTTCATGTACATGGAGAACCGATGGTCGGGTATCGGACCCTATCGCAAGAGCGTCACGTGTGTTCATCGTGATGTTGATTGTGGATCCTAAACCACTAGTATGATCCAAGTTTGATGACACCGCAGGTGAGGTGCTATGTACCTTTGGAGACTAAGCAGGTGAGGTGCAATGTCAAGGTGCAGTGACTATGCAGGTGTTCTGGTATATGGGGGTGTCCCGGTATATGGGGGTGTCCCGGTATATGCGGGTGTCCCGGTATATGCGGGTGTTCTGCTATGTCAAGTGATACCACACAACGGATCAAGAGCAGTGGTAGGCTCTGATACCAATTGTAGGTTCCAAATCAACACCAAATAGATGAACACAATCAAGATGTATATAATGCTCTCAAAATGATTGGAAAGTGTAAAGTACAAATGAAGTTCAAGAAGACTATTTATACTAACACTAAATGGACTAGGCTTTTAGAAATGGATGGGCCCTAAACAATGGGCCTCAACCACAATTTACATAAATGGAAACTAACTTCTAAATTATTACAAATTGACACAACTTAACAAAATATCTAACAGAAGAAAAACTTGATCTTTAAAGACGGTGCATCTTTGACAAGAGTCTCTCATTGAAACCGGTCATTGAGAGAATGAAGAATAAGCTAGCTGCTGGGAAGGCTAAAATGATCTATTGGTTCTTGGTAGGGTTCCCTTATTTTTTTTGAACGGCAAGGCGAAAATTTATAAAGAACATCTCTAGCGAGGAGCTATACCGAGACAAGAGTACACCGCATTAACTGGATTACACATCCAACTATCCCAACTAATCAACTTACACCCTTTTGCCCGACTTCTAATCCAGTCGAAAGACAGAAATTGAACGTCTCTACATATCGCCTGCTCGTTTTTGAACTCGCCATTAAACGCCTTTCGATTTCTTTGCTCCCATATGCTCCAAAGAAAAGCTGCTCCAATCACCCAAGAAACCTGTTTTTGCGTTTTATCTGCCCCACTCCGTTGAACTTTCCTCCACCAGTCTTCAATATTAAATTCATTAACCGGCCACCAATTAATCCAGTTCGATAAAATGGCACTAGCAATCTTAGTTGTTGAACAGGAAACCATCACGTGATCCATATTCTCCGATGTCGACATACAAAGCGGACATAAGTCTGTGGTAATCGTTACCCCTCTCTTCTGAAGATTATCTCTTGTTGCTAGCCTCTTATTACGCACTCGCCATAAAAAGATGTTCACCTTGCTGGGAATCCACTTTGACCATTCGGTATCCTGATTAGACAAAGGCAAGGAGATAAGATCAATCAACTTTCGTAAGGATCTCACCGTAAAAGTCTGATTTGCTTCTAACTCCCAGACCCATCTACTTCCATCATTCTCCAAATGCATAAGCGTGTCGAGATTGATGCCCAAATCACGAAGTTCCATTTCTACTGCATAAATCCGATCCCAAACTCCCTTTATACGTCTGTTATGGTTGTCCATCTCAAGATTACAATGCTAATGCAGAGAGTGCGTCGTAGGGTTCCCTTATACTACTTCTCTTTGTTCCATACCCCGATGAGCGTGTTAAAAGAGTTGCAGAGAGTGCGTCGTAGTTTCTTTTAAGGGGTGATGAGGGTGAGGTAGTGAGAAGGGATCTCTTTTGGGTTAATTGGGATTAGGTATTGGGGGTCTTTCGGGAGGGGAGTTTGAATATAGGGGGATCAAAGAACTTTATTGGGGATTGCTTGCAAACTAGTGATGGTAGTTCCATAATGAAACCCAAGTCTTGAGAAGGATACGACACTTTGGAGACTTGATTCACAAGATGGGTTTTCGGTTAAGAGGTTGATGAACTTAAAAAAGGAGAGGCGTGTAGCGGCAGAAGGTAACACAACAACAACTAATTGGTCTAATTCAGTACCAAAAAAGGTTTTCATTTTCATTTGGAGGGCCAATCTCAGGAGGCTTCCAACTCGCTCGATCTTGAATAAAATAGGAATCGACCTCGACCCATTCTTTGTCCGAGGTGTAGGAAAGAAGTGGAATCAATTGAACATGCTTTGTTTCTTGTGAAATGATGAAGCCGCTTTGGAATCTTGATGGTAGATGGTGGAACATAGATTTGGAGGCAAAGAACTCATTGGCGGAAACAATTGAAAGCAAGAATCAAAAAGGCAATTGCACAAAGGGGTTGAAGAGGTGGGTGGCGGTGGTGTGGAGCTTTCTCTATCTCATTTGGGCTAATTATAGATCTTATGTCTCAACTAAGAGGGGTCATGGAAAGAACGGGTTCAAAATCATGCGAAACAAATGTATTTTTGCAAAAGTGAACGGAAGGGTTGCAAAGTGCTTTTTTGAGTACCGAGTAAAAACATTAAGTGAATTGGGAAACATGGCTCGTTGATCTGTACAAAAGATAAAGACTGGTAAAAGAACGATTGATCAAGATTGGAAAGGTCGCATGTTCAAAACTACTAGGTGGCACTACGAGGACTTCGGGTAATACAGTAAGACGAAACAACGGTTGATTTTGATGCGACACTCAATGGCTCATGTGCGAGGTCAGTGGCGGTGTCCAGTTGCAGACCTCTTGTGCAGCGGCGGTGGTGAATTTTGGTCGGAAAGCAGTTGTCAGCGTCTTAATTCGATTTTGGGGACTTACAGCTCGTAAGAAAATCGGGGAAATCTACAGTTGGGTTAAGCCCTTTGGTTTAGTAGTAGTGGTTACTTTGGTTGTTGTCTAGTCTTGTCTTTGATGTGGTTAGCTGGTGTATCCAGTGTATTATTTCCTATTTTTGGTTGGTAATAAATGGTGATTGTTGCTCAAAAAAAACAATTGGTGCTGTAGTAACTTCATGTGGTGCTCCAAGATATTTTAATTTATGTAGAGTTAAAAGGTGCACATTCATGAAATCAAATAAAAAACTAAAAAATTCTATTGAAATCAATTTAAAAAAATACCCCAAAAAACTCTCTCAAATCAACTAAAAAGCCAAAATAAATCTGTGGAAATCAATTAAAAAAAACTTAAATCCCTTTAAAGCAACCAAAAACTTTAAAAATGTCTTAAAATCAACAAAAAAAAGATCACCTAAAAGGCGGAATTCGGCTACAAACACATCAAGCAGCTTCTTAGACATTTAAAGGTGCAGTCGTTCGGCAAAATTCTTGCGTCCGCAAGTGACCTCCGCATGATATTGAATTTTAAAGTTCCACAATATACGATAATATGATTGTTGGGCGGTCGGTAACATCCTTTCATGTATGGCACATTGGCACTTAAATAACATGATTCTTTAGAGAGCGTCATTTAAGTAAATAATAAGTTCAAACTGAAGTTAATATGTATATGACATGATTGTAGACATATAAAATGCAATTCAGATATTAATCAGAGTTCTCGTTTTGTTGCAAACCGATTGAGCTCCCTATCTTCAGTTGGTTCGCCACCACCCAAATGATTTAGGTCGTTTAAGGCACGTCTTCGGTTTGATGAAAAGATATGGACCGAACCTTGTCCACGGTTGTTTTTCTGACTAGATCCAATAATTCTTTGCAAGCCTCTGGATGTTTGATCATTCATGTCATTCACTTCGATTTGAGGACCATTGAGTGACAAGCTAAGATCAACAAAGTTACCTCTATCATCTCCTTCATTTTGATCACTTTGTAAGAATGGCAAACAACCAAACTTTCTTTCATTGACACCTTGGTGGGAGATATTACATAACGAATTGGGCATTCTTCCCTTTTCGGTATATTTGCATCTTCCTTCACGGCATTTCTGGTACACGAGACATAAATTAAATTGAAAGTGAAAATATAGCACAAATGTTCATAAGAGATGAGCATAGCTAAAAGCAACTGAATCAAATAATGTTGTATACTGTATATAATTTAATAAATATATTCTTGTAGACTATTTTATTAGACTTGTATTATAAAACAAACCAAACCACGGTGTGAGTCTTATGTAAATATGTTACACTAAGTCGACTGAACTAGGGCTGTCAAAAAATGACCCAACCCGAACCCAACCCAATAGTAGCAGGTAGGGTTGAGATTTTCAACCCGTTTAAGTTAATTGGGTCAACCCGCCTAACCCAATTACTTATTGGGTCTGGGTTGGGTTGAGATTTCCAACCTGTTTACAACCTGATTTCAACCCACTAGTAACCTGTTATCAACCCATTTCTAACCTGTTTGTAACCCATTTAACATATTATTTAACTTAATTTTTATATTTTAACATAAAGTTTAATTAATAAATAATAAGAAAACTAAAGGAAATGATATAACCCTAATTCCCTAAACCTAAAACAGTTTGTTGTTCATTCCATTTTCTTATTTCCATATCACTTTCTCACTTATTTCTTTTCATCTTCAATTTCAAAGTTCAAACTTCGCCATTGCCACACCTCTATCGGAAGAAAATTTGATGGACCGTCGGCAGACTTCGCCACCGCTACCGGTGACTATTACCAAACAGCGACCACCAGACAGTAAGTTACCGAAATCGATTTTAAAGTCTATATCCTAGGTATAAGTTTCAGATTATAGAAAGGGTTTTGAGAAAATTTAAAGTTTAAATTAAATGGGTTAACCCAGGTTCAACCCGCTACCAACCCATTTACACATAAACAGGTTAACCCGCAACCAACCCATCAACCCATCAGGTTGGGTTGGGTTGAAAATCTCAACCCATTTAATTAAAAAGGTTGGGTTGGGTTGAGATTTTTAACCCAATTAATAAACGGGTTGAACCCGAACCCAACCCAACCCGACCTATTTACACCCCTACACTGAACACTTTTGGGTGTCTTTAGGATTAAAATTAATCGTCCTATTAGTTTTTTTTTTTTTTTGTACGATATGTTTACGAAGCCTTTTATGAACATATATTTAATTTTCAAATAATGTCATAAAAAAGGACTAACATGACGTTTTATTTATAGATTATCCTAAAAAACTTCTTATGGTGGTGAAAATTGTCATATTAACTTATGGTAAGGCATTCATATAGGCTGTTAAATTGTATGGTCGTCCTATAACTTGATTTAAAGTTATATAAAGTGAAATATTTATACATTTTTTTTGAAGGGTGTCCGGGCCAAAGCCCAACTAATCCCCGACAATTTTGGGGGCTAAACATGGCCCCACTTAAATATCCCCAGGCATGTGCACAGAAAGGCTCGAACTTGGCCGGTTAGGGCACTATGAATCCCGAGTGATAACCAATCCGCCACAGCATTGGAAGACAATATTTATACATATTTGATGTCCTATAAAGTCAAGTCGGTTTTGTAGTAAGATCGAGCCTCAAGCCTTATTAGCCACATCAAGACTTATGAAGGCAAATGTATATAACACATTTGAGTTTATATGTTGGGTTATTTTGGTAGTTAATGTTGCAGCAGTGTTATCGAGCTTGACAGATAAGACAAAGTATGGTTACTACTGCTACATCAAAGATAATGTTGCTGAAAGATGGTTATTGCTGCAGCAGTGATAATGGAGTTGGTGGAAAAGATAAAGTATGGTTACTGCTGCTGCTCACAAGTTAATGTTGCTGTTTGAAGACCTAGAAGTAGTAATGGTTATTGCTGCTAAGGAGTTATTGCTGCTATCTGTTATTGTTGTTGGTTACTACTGCTAGTCAGATTTATTAGTTTCAGTTAATGCTTCTTGTTTTAATGCTGCTTCTAAGGTTACGATAAGAAAACAATTTTGTTTGATGCGATAAGGCAAGGATTCCGAATATCTTGGAATTAGTTTAGAAGATTTGTTTTCCTTATGTTTATCCTGTGATCTGTATAAATAGATGATAGATGCTTTTGGTTTAGATACGAGTGATTACAGAGTTTGTTGAGAGAGATAAAATAGAGCCTCAAGAATTTTCCTAGCAATAGAGAAGTATTGCTCGTCTGTGAGATTTATGTTCTTGCAGATTGAGGCTTTGGTTGTAATCTGTTAACAAGTTGTGATCAATACAATTGATTAATTGAATTCATTGTTTGCTTTTACAATTAAAGTGTTTTTCCGCAACTTCTTTAATTGTGTTTCTGAGTTGTTTTAAATTCTTGTTACGAATTCGATCCTGAAATTATATAAATATACGCACGTACATGTCAGGAATCAGTTCTGGTTAAATGAAATCTAGAGAATTAGCATATTTTAGGCTTGGTTATTATTGTTGGGTTATTCAAGTTTCTAATAATTAAATTCATCACCTCTAATGTTGTTGATGAGAAAGCTCCAGATTTTCATACTATTTATTTAATAAGAGTGATATCATATGTTTTAATGGAGTCAAAGGAAGAAGAGGTAGGCTATTTGAATCATAATTTGGAGAAGCTAGAAATGTATTTATCTCTTAATATATAAAATTTAATTAGGAGTTGTATCTGAGTTACATGTGGTCACTATTTTTAATCTATACTACTTTCTTCCTTGTTCTTCATAGACTATTTCTTAGCTTTTGTGAATTTTTCAAAGTGAATTGAGGTCCATTCAAAGTTATACCACATAGAGGTAAGGTAGCACTTGAATCCTCAATAAATTGAAGGAAAAAAATACATATTAAGTAAAAAAAGAAAGAAAATATAGGATGGTATAATTATCAGATCAAGATAAAGAAAACAGATATTAATTTGGTCTAATTCAATTCAAATCTGAAAAACTAACCTGAAGATGACTGGCAACCTGCATTCTTGTAAGACCAGGAACATCCATAAGATCAACTATCTCCTTTGGATAACATCCTAACACCAAAACACAAGTTTTAGCAATATAAAACTTAAAAGAAAACACTTACATATACTTATGTGACATAACAGAAGTTAATATAGTAATTGAAAGAAAAATGTTTGATAGATCGACGAATTTATACTTCCTTCGCCAAGCTGAATAACAGCATTAAGGAATTTTTCATGAAGTTCTTGCGTCCAGTCCACGCATATCCTCTTCTTCATCCTATCATCAACATCATCATCTTCAGACGATTGGTAGGCATGTTTCATTGTCTTGCCTTTATACTTCCTTTTAGTACTCCCAAAACTTCTATTATCATGAATGCTTTCTTCTCTTGAGCCAGCCTTTTGACTCAAGTTCTTGTGTTGATCATATTCCTCATGCCTACGAAATCTGTCTTTGATGACATGCTGACGTATACGCTTTGCATTATCTAAAGTAATTGGCCTTTTGAGAACAAGGAAAGCGCCATTTTTAAGAGCTTTAAGCACGGTGGTGTCATCATCTTCCTCGGACATCACTTGAGTATAGAACAAATTTAAGGTTCCATTAGTATCGAAGAAGAATAATTAACGACAAATATTTAAAAGTACTACAACAAATCTATTGCAAATCAAAACTAACCCATAGATAGCAAGTCCATATGACTCGCCAATCTAAGAAACGTATGAACATCCACATTGGATATGTCGCTATCTACGAGCAAGAGGTCAAATCCGTTCTCCTTCTCAGATAGCAATCTTAAAGCCGCCCCGGAATTATCAACACATGTAACTAACAGGAGCACGACGAATGAAAAAGAATAAATCATACAAGATTTAGACGTGTATATATATCAAGGATGGACATGAAAATAAAAAATAAAATTGTTTATGAAGATTGTTACCTTGAAATGAACAAGAATATAGCAAGCAACCAACAGAAGCAAGAAGGTCCTTCTTTTCATCCACAACCAAAACTTTCAATGATCTAATTAACTTTGAAATTTCATCTCTCTCAGTGTTTTGAGAACAACCATGGCACCTAGACATTTTCAGAACACAAAGAAGTAAATTAAGAGGAGAGGAGAGATGTGAGGTGAGAGAGCAAGGATATGTTATGAGTATTGATTTATATGTCTCAATCCCTCTTTTTGTAAATTCAAATAAATAAAAGGGCGGGGGTTGGAATGAGATGTAATGAGGAAAGGATACACAAATTTGTAATTATTGGATCACACAATTTCGAGGCATTAAATGTTTTGGTCAAAAAAGTATCGTAAGACCGTCAATTAGAACATAGAGATTTTATATATTCGTCGACGACGGTGAATGTAAAGTTGTCGTTAACTGGATTGATAGTGTGAGCGACAAAATATTACCATTTTAATTATTGTATTTTAATTAAGGGTGATAATATATGTCAAATTGAATTTGAGAGGGGAGAGAAAAATCAAAAGAAAAAGAAAAAAACATAGACATGTGAGACAAAAATCCCAAACGCAAAACCATGCATAACTATTTTTGTCTGCCTATCTAGCAAACAACGAAGACAACGAAAACAAGGATGATTTTTCTCAAATTTGTTTGTAATCACTAGTGGTTAGATTGGAAATATAAGAAATCATTTGAATAAAAAAAGAGGGTTAGATATATTGAGACTAATCAATATTGATTTGATGTTGAAGGACTCGATAAAAGCGAATTCTTTAGCAAAGACACTCATCTAGCTTCGTCCCTTCAAAAACGTTTATTTAAGGGTGCGTTTGGTATAGTCTGTGAGACAACGTAAAATAAAAACAGTTCTGTACGTTTGACGAGACATTGGAGAATGGAACAATGTGGAACCTAGGGATACAAAAATGCAGCCTCTTTGTTTCATTAAATTGGTAGAGCAAAAAAAACGGCAAGACTTATATTATAAAATAATATATAATATAAATAGATTATATATATTCTTATATTATTAAAATAACAATAGCATACATATAATATGTATTACAAGGGTATATACTATAAATATACATATTTATATATCATCAAAATACATCTCATATTGTCAAATAAGATTATATCATCAATGTATGATATATATTATTATAGTATATATTAAATTATATTATACAGTATCAAATTATATAATATATTATTAAAATATGCGTATAATATTAACAAAATGTTTTTTATATTATAAAGATTTCATATATTATATTTTTTGTGATATGATGTAATATATTTTATAAATTGTATTATGTGTATGACACTATCACCCCCTTTCCAAATAATATATGTTTTTGAGACATTGATTTTTGATCCTGGCGTTTAAAATATGATTTGCCAGGTAATATATGTTTCACATTTGTAACGTAAAAGTTTTATATTTTATATAATTATATTTTTTAATATGATATAATATGTGGAGTTGGGTTTTGGTGAGACGGGGCAATTTCTGTGAAACCGGTGACACCAACACTTTTACATGAAACTTCACAGCAAAACATTGTGAAGGTTAAAAAAATTGAACATTCATAGTAAAAACATATTGAAAAACACTATTGAGAAAAAATTCCAAAAAAAGGTAAAAAAAACGAAACTATCACAGCTCAAAAAACTGTGAAAGTAACAAATAAATAATTCGAACCTTCACAGTAAAAATGTTGTGCAGATAAAAAAAAATCGAATCTTCACCTCAAAAAACACCATGAACGTAACATTTACAGTGTTTTATGATGAATGTTCGATTTTTTTTAACATTCACGGTGTTTTGCTGTGAAATTTCATGTAAAAAGTGTTGGTCTCACCAGTCCCACGAAAATAGTTTGGTCTCACTTAAACCTAGGTCATAATATGTGTTTGTATATTGGATTATATGTACCGGTCTTTTTGGGAAAAAGGAATATGTTTTTTTATGGGTGTCCGGGCCAAAGCTCAACTAATCTCCGGCAATTTTGGGGGCTAAACATGACCCCACTTAAATGTCCTCAGGCATGCGCACGGGAAAGCTCGAACTCGATTAGAACTCTATGAACCCCCCGAGCGATAACCAAACCGTCACAACACTGGAAAACAAAAAAGAATATGTTATGCAACATTGATTTGCATCTCTATATAAAATATGATTTGTCCGGCGGTGATGTATCATGTAGGTTCACATTTGGGGATTTTGGCACCTATGCCCATGAAGGCACCCCACTATTAACCTTATACCCATTTTCTCTCCCTCTTTGCAAACCATACCCCCAAAAAAACCGTTATAAGAGCCGTTAAAACGGACTTTTATATAGACGACAAAAAAAATTAAAAAATGGTGTAACGGGGTTGGTAAAAAAAGGAGAGGAAATGGGTATAAGGTTAAAAGTGGGGTGCCTTCATGGACATAGGTGCCAAAATCCCTCACATTTGTTACGTGAATTATATATCATCATTTATATTCCATATTATCTAAATATACGTTAAATATCATTAAACATATTATATAGATTTGGTTCATATTTTTTAATTTAATTAACCACTAAGGTTCCAAGAAAGGAAAGTTTGATGACCAACGTCTTTGTAACTTCATTTTTATAACGATTATCGTCTCTTTTACTAACATCGTCGATGAACTTTTGAGTTACTGAAGAAAATTTTATACATTAACACTCCTATCCCTTAATTTTTATTTTCTATAAAGGATTGGGTTCCTCAAGCTACTTTTGGGTTTCTATAACAAATTTGGTCTATCTCTCAATTTGTTCCCTAGATTTAAGCATATATCTTTTTGATATAGTAAGCAAAATAATTAAAAAAGTCGAACCCATGAAATATGTTATTTTGGTAGAAACTTTAGAAATCATGTAGCACAATAAGATATAACTTTGATAAATGTTTTTTTAATTATAGTTGAAAGTTTAAATTAATGTTTTAAAACTTAAAATGGGAAATATAAAGGCATGCCTACTAAGAGAGTAGGGGTGCAAGGGCATAGGCAACATTGCTTTCGACATAAGCTAAAAATGTTTAGGTTCGAGAAATGTACAATTGTGTTGTTTTATAATGTGTAACCATATTATACTATTTATATGGTATTATTGTACAAAAAATCCTTGTGTCCGTCCTATACGCAGGCCCAATGAAAATTAAAATACGTGCAGTAATTATGTATCCGTTTAATTTTGAAGGTGCTCCTATATGTTTTTAAAACCAATTGTTGAACAGAAGTGTGGAGTTGTGGGACTATCTTGGGAGCTACTTTTTTTCGTGAACGGCAAATTTAATAACGAAGAAGATTAGCAAGGGGCTAGCTAGAAAGGGGGGAAACGAGCAAGTACATTAGATTACAACACCATAAAAGCCAATTTAAACTACTACCCCAAGAACTCCTGCTAACAAGCTAACGTGCCATGAAGGGTTATAGCATGGTGGAAGGGAGTTTTCCCTATGAAGGTGAGGTCTCAAGTTCAAGCCTCTCTAAAGGGTTTCTTCCTTGGAGCTTCCTGAGGGTATTTCCCTTGGGGCCCTTGGGGTTATTATCCCTGGGGGTAGGTGAAGCAGCCCTACCGATTTAATTAGGGGGTGTAGAGGAGTGGGTTTGAACTTGGGGCCCGGATAAGATCAACCGTGTTCAAACCCTGTGCCTCTATAGCTGCGGCGAAGCTGTTAAAAAAAACAAGCTAATGAAAAGTAAGTATTGAATCAGATTTGCCATCTTGGAAGGATTTAATTGGACTTGATTGAAGACCATTTCATTCCTGGCGGCGTGCCAAATAGCGCAAATATAATCCTGCAAGACAACCATTTTGATCAGATCCCTTCGGTCTTTATTACGCACCTAGGCTCCACTTTCTATAAGATCTTGGAAGTTTTAGCATCGAACTGGGAAGAAATTCCACCACTTATTCACCGCTCTTCTAACCTCCTCTGACTTACAACAACCAACAAAAACATGATCATTGTTTTCTAGATGTCTTCGGTTAAGGTTGACGCGAACACAGAGGATTGACGCGATTCATGGGAGGGTGGAGATTATTAAAGTAGGGGACCCGGTCAAAGCCGCATTTATTTACCGGATGAGTGGTTGAGATTCGGCTTCATGTTCACAACCAAAATTGAGTTCACATTTGAACTTTCCTCTCTCTCTCTCTCTCTCTCTCTCTCTCTATATATATATATATATATATATATATATGGGAAGGTTCAAACGAGAAGCATGTCAATTTAAGAAAAAGTGAGGAGCAATCTCAGCCACTGATCTCGCGGTTACGGTGGACGTGATCACGAAGGATTGACGCGATTCATGGGATGGTAGAGATTATTAAAGGGGGGGGACCGGTCAAAGCCGCATTTGTTGACCGAGATGAGTGGCTGAGATTGCTTCTCGCGTTTCTTAAAAAGTTATATTTTTCGTATGAACCTTCCTCCCTCTCTCTCTCTCTATATATGTATGTATATATATATATATATATAGAGAGAGAGAGAGAAGGTTCAAGGGAAAACATCAAATTAATACCCGGAAAACCTCTATGCGCTTATACATATGAGGTAATTTGTTAAAAAAATTACGTACGTACAAATATGCATACATAAATATAAAAAAAGGAACAAAAAAACCTGCATACGGGTATTTTGTAACATACACACGTGCATATGCACAAGTGCATACCGTTTATATAAAAAAACTCAATAAAAACCTTATAAAATCATTTTTTTTAATATTTATGTAGGTACTTTTAAGTACGTACTTTTTTTTACAAATTACCCTCTATGCACAAGTGAATACGATTTTCCAGTTATTTGAGTTTTTTCCATATAAACGAATCAAACTTTCCTACTTTATGTTTCTAAAAAAAAACCTATAACTATTTCAAACCTTTTGAGGACCTTTTAATCCTCATATTTGAATATATGGTGAAACGAAGACAAAATTTTGTTTTATGTTTGTCGGAGAAATTTAATGGAGATAATATATTGTTAGGAAACATAACGGAAATAACATAAATGATTGAGGCATTTATTTAATAGAGTTCTCTTAAAACATATATGCCACCTAGCGTCTGTTTCCAAGGCACAATGGCCTAAAAAGATGTGCTCCTAGGATACACAGTTCCCTTAAAGCTTCGATCATCCTCTATGCTTTCTTCTTTTACGGTAGCCTTTTGAGTCATGCTCTTGTTTTGACATTCTTCGAGCTTACGAAATCTGTCTATGATGGCACACTGGCGCATATGCTTCACATCATCTATAGTAATTGGACTTTTGTAAACAAAGCCAGCTCCACTCCTAAGAGCTTTAAGTACGGTGGCATCATCGTCTTCCTCACACATCACTTGAGTATAGAACAAAAATAAGGTTCCATAAGTATTCAGGAATAAAACATTGAGCCATTGAACTGCAATTTAAAACAATGAATCTCACCCATAGATAGTAAATCCATATTCTCCGCGAGCCTAAGAAACATATGAACATCGAAGTTCGTTATGTCTCTATCGATTAGCAAGAGATCAAATTTGTTCTCTTTCTCAAATAGCAATCTTAAAGCTGCCCCAGGATTATCAACACATGTAGCTAATAGGAGCATGACAAGGAAAAAAAACGTTATCCAAGAATTAAAGAAGGTCAAGATCAAGGATAAGTAAATATCAAGTAAACTTGATGGTAATAAATATAGACATAGATTGTTTATAAAGATTGTTACCTTGAAATGAACAAGAATCTAGCAAGTTAGCAACAGAAGCAAGGTCTTTCTTTTCATCCACAACCAAAACTTTCCAGGATTTAAATGACTTTGAGATTTCATCACTCTTGGTGTTCAGAGCATAGCTATGGGACTTGAACATTTTCAAAACACAAATAAGTAAATCAATGATACAAGGGAAGGAAGGGGATGTGAGAGAAAAGATATGTTATCGGTATTGACTTATATGTCCCAATCCTCTTTCTATAACGTCAAATAAATAGAGAAGGGAGGGGTCGGAATGGGATGTAATGAGTAAATCATACACGCCTTTGTAAATAGATAAAATTTCAAGGCATTGAATGTTTTGGTCAAAAAAGTATAGTAAACACCGCCATGACGTATTGGTCGGTGAATATAAAGTGATCATTGAACAATTCTGGATTGACAGATGGCAGAAAATGACCATTTTACTCACTATATTTTGATCATTAAACTATTTTAGATTGATAACTTGAATGACAGAAAATTACCATTTTACTCATTGTATTTTTATAACGAATTACAATATGTAGCAAATCAAATTTGATTATTGAGAAAAACAAACGAAAACAAAATAAAAAATGTAATGTAAAAATATGAGACAAAAATCTCAAACGCAAACCCATAAGGATTATTGCTCTCTCTGCCCCTCCCTTGTTCTCTATCTAGCATAGGTCTATAAATGAACCGAACGTTTATGAATAATTCAATAATTTGTTTGGCGGGAAATTCGTCTATTTTCGTTCGTTTAATAAATGAACGAACACGAACAACATTTTATGTTCCTCGTTCCAATTATGTTCGTGAACGTTCAGTTAGATATATGTGACTTTGTTGGTTTTCGTTTATAGATATATGTGATTTTGTTGGTTTTCGTGTTCTTTTAAATATGTATTCTTCTCGTTGAAACTAGACTCTATATCTATATTGTGTATATACAATAATAATATACTATATAAACTATATATAGTATGTATATAATAATTAAATCATATATATATACATTATGTTTTTAAAATATATTTAAAAAATAGATAAAGAGACTAACACCCCCCCCCCCTCCCTTGCTCTCTATCTAGCATAGGTCTGTAAATGAACCGAACGTTTATGAATAATTCAATAATTTGTTCGGCGGGAAATTCGTCTATTTTCGTTCGTTTAATAAATAAACGAACACGAACAACATTTTATGTTCCTCGTTCGTCCAATTATGTTCGTGAACATTCGGTTAGATATATGTGACTTTGTTGGTTTTCGTTTATAGATATATGTGATTTTGTTGGTTTTCGTGTTCTTTTAAATATGTATTCTTCTCGTTGAAACTAGACTCTATATCTATATTGTGTATATACAATAATAATATACTATATAAACTATATATAGTATGTATATAATAATTAAATCATATATATACATTATGTTTTTAAAATATATTTAAAAAATAGATAAAGAGACCAACACCCCCCCCCCCCCCCCCCCCCCACCCCTCTCTTGCTCTAACAGAAATTCTTAACCAAGTTTGTGATGGAGGACCACTTGCAGAGAAAATTGAGAATCACAATAACGATTTCTAGACTTGTCAAAGTTTTGGTCTCACTTTCAAAGATTTCACTAAACCTTGAGGACCAAAATTAGAGTTTATTTTATATTTTATAATAACAATTTTATATTTTTACGGCTGGTAATTAGGGGTGTGCTAGGACTTGCGACGAGAGTAATTAGAATCTCAAGTTCAAGAATTTTCAAGGGGTTTATCGTAGTTGTAGAGACTTGTCCTAAATTTAGGCTTTATTCACATTATTTCATTTGTTTTAGGATATTTGTTTGCAAAGGTTTATGTTTGGTTTTCGTATATCCTAGGGGATTTATTTAGATTAATTATTTGTTTGAAGTTTAATTACTTATTGGAGACTAATTATTGGAGTTAAATTTCGATTCCGTCATGTTCAGAGTAACCCCTCTTTCTTCGGAATGGGGTGTTACAATGTTTGATAGATTTAGTATAACAAAAAAATGGTTAAGAAACAATAAAACAAGAACACGAGTTCTTGTTCAAGCATATGGGTTCTTTTTAGAACTTCTGACCCAACAAATATCCATGTCCCTTAATGGGGGTTCTAGTAAGAAGCAAAACAAGTACCTTTTATAGAAAGTTCTGCTCGAACATCTTAAAATTTGACCAATTCAACATCTTTTTTACCTTTAGACTTGCACTTTTATTTTGTTTAGTCGTCCAAAAATTGTTGTAATTTATACAAGAAATATGATCTCTGTTAGGACTTATTCTGTTGCATTACCACTGCTAGAAGTCTTTTGATTAACACTGCTGGTTTTGGAGTTCTTACCACTGCTAGTTCATCTGAAGGTTACCACTGCCAGTATGTGTGGTTTCACTGAAGATAAGATTACCACTGCTCTTGGAGAATTACCACTTCCTGTACAAGATTACTACTGCTGGTTGAAGGTTAACACTGCTTTTGTTATTACCACTGCTGACAAGATAATGATAAGGAAAGGATTGCGATGACTGAAGATATGGACAAGATACGATCTGCTTGGAGATATTTTAGAGATTATCTTGTAAATCTAGTTTCCTTATTGTAATCTTGTAATTCGTATATATAGCTGATAGGTTTGTCTTTGTTAGATACGAGTTTTTCAT
The DNA here is from genome assembly GCA_030169165.1 of Centaurea solstitialis. Taxonomy (NCBI): domain Eukaryota; kingdom Viridiplantae; phylum Streptophyta; class Magnoliopsida; order Asterales; family Asteraceae; genus Centaurea; species Centaurea solstitialis. The sequence goes on along the minus strand of CM058046.1, from coordinate 60,803,566 downwards.
TAGCTTTTGTTTAGAATTCTAGCCTCAAGATTGTTCTTGTAATCCCTGCAATTGAGAAGAGTTGCACGTTTGTTTGAGCCTGTTCAAACAGATTGGGGCTTGTGTTTGTAATCATTAAGCTATTGAATCAATGCACATTCAGTTTGTTACAAATCCATTGTTTTCATTATATAATCAAAGTGTTATTCAGCAAACTTCTTTGATTAAGTTTTCTGATTTTGATATTTAGATCCTGTCAAGTGGTATCCGAGCTAGTTTTAATCCAGAAAACTTGTCTACAATGGATACCCAGGAAACAGTCTTAGTCTCAAAAGTTCCCATGCTCAAACCTAATGAGTTTGACATGTGGAAAATTAGGATCCGTCAATACATGCTTCTCACAGACTATGGTATGTGGGAGGTTGTTGAAAACGGACCTGGTGTTGATGAAGCTGCTGCTGAAGGAGAAGCTGCTGCTGTGGTATGTGGGAGGTTGTTATTCCGCAAACGGACCTGCTGCTGTTGATGAAGCTGCTGCTGCAAGACCCCCACCCAGATCTGATGCTGACAGAAAGAGAAGGCAAACTGAGATGAAGGCATTGAGTACATTGTTGTTGGCTATTCCTAATGAATACCAACATCAATTCAGTACTTATACTGATGCCAAATCTCTTTGGACTGCACTTGAAAAGAGGTTCTCAGGAACCAAAAGCACAAAGAGGAACCAGAAAGCCATCCTGAAGCAGCAATATGAAAACTTCACATCCTTGAAGAATGAATCTATGACTCAGACTTTTGATAGATTCAACAAGCTGATTGGAGAGCTAGCAACTGTGGATGTGAAGATGGACAAAGATGATGTGAATAGAAAATTCCTCAGATCTCTTGGAGAGGAATGGACTATTTACACTGTCTCATTCAGGCAGGGAGATGACTTGGAGGATAAGGAACTTGAAGATCTATACAATGATCTAAGGATCTTTGAAGCAGAAGTGGAGAAGAAGAAAAGACCCATTGGATACACTCATAATACTGCTCTTCTTTCTGAAAACCCTAGTTCTTTCAATACCACTTCTTTTAATAATACCACTGCTGCTTTTAATACTACTGCTAATGAAACTGTTTCTAATGTAAATTCTTGTTCATCACAGGAAATCAATGAGGATACAGTTCTGGAAGCTTTCTTAGCAAGTCATGTCAAGTCATCATTGATCAATGATGATTTGGATCAGATCAATGCAGATGACCTTGAAGAAATGGATATCAAGTGGCAGATGGCCATGCTTACCCTGAGGATGAAGAGGTTTATCAGAAGAACTGGAAGGAACAACTTTGATCTCAAGAGAGGAGATAAAGCTGGTTTTGATAAATTAAAGGTGAGATGCTACAAGTGCAATGAACCAGGGCACTTTGCCAGAGAATGCAAAGGTGTAGCCACCAACAATCAGAATAATGGAGGTGGATCTACACAAGCTTCTAGATTCAACAACAGGGGAAGCAACTCAAATCCTAGTTCTTCTCCAGCATTGGTATCTCAAGAGGGACAAGGATTTGATTGGAGTGATCATGCTGAAGAAGCAGTTCAAAATCAAGCCCTCATGGCTGAAATTAAGGAGACTAAAGTTCCCACTGAGGTATCTTCTAAACTCTGTTCTGATTCTTGTTTAGAAACTGTGAAAAAGTATAGGGATCATAATCAGACCATGAGTGATAGTATCAAGAAGATGGAAAGAGAGAGGAGAGAGTATGTTAAGATCATAGACAATCTAGAGGACCAAATAAAGGCCTACAAAGCCAATGAACTTCAGTTTGAATATGACCATAACTACTGGAAGTGGGAAAAGAAAGAGCTTGAGAGAAAATTGTCAAAAGAAAAGGAGGAAGTAGAGAGTGCTAGGAAAGAATTGTCCAAAGCCAAAGAAGACCTAGATAAATTTTCAAAGTCCTCTAAGGCTTTAGAATCAATCATTAGAGCACAAGTGACTGATGACCTGAAAAGGGGTATAGGATACAATAGTACCCCTCCTCCTTAAAATCAGAATTACATTCCTCCAACAACTGATCTTCTTGAGAGTATAGACAGAAGTGAGATGAAAGAAGGTTTAGATAGTGTAGATCCAGTTGACTCAGAGGAGGAACCTGATAGGAAAAGCACTGCTGAGACCGTTCCTGATGAAAACCACCTTCTCACCAATGAGAAAGGTGGTATGCCATTTGTTCCTAGCAAAAAGGTAGAGACCACTAGGAAAGATAAAGGGAAATCTATCATGCCATCAGAAAATAAAGGGAAAAAGACTGAGACAACTAGGAAAGAGAATAGGAAGGACCACTACACTCAGTGAACTGTAGTTGAACCCGGTACTTCCTCACAGTCTCAAAACAAAAATCATTCTAGAGGGAATAAAAGGAACTGGAACAACCATTGGGCTCAATGTCATGGTGTTGATTTGAACAAAATTAACAGACCAAAACCATGTTTTATCTGTTGTAAGACAAATCATCTAGCAAGAGACTGTTATTTCAATCCATTTAATCAAAGAAACAGATATCAAGCTAGAAGATTTGTCCCTACACACAAAAAGGTTGTTCCTAAACAAAACAGATCTAGTCAACCTAAAAGAAAAGTTCAAAAGAAAAAGGTTGAAAAGAAGTCTGTTAAATTGGTTACTAAATGGGTACCTAAAGCTTCACTTAGCAATACTACTGCTTCAACAAGTAGTGGTAACAACAGTGTTGCTTCTGAAAGCAGTGGTAACAGCATTAATAGTGTGGAGGTTAACACTGCTGCTAGCAATAACAGCAGTGATAACTCAAACACTGCTAAAACTCATGTTAACACTGCTGTTAGCAATAACAGCAGTGGAAACTCAAAACATGTTACCACTGACAAGTCTTCATTGAGAAAACCCATTATAACCAAATATTCCAGTCATGAGATTCTTAATAAAGATTATCTTTTAAAACTTAACAGATTGACAGAGGTCAATTATGTTAATGAAAAGGGAGAACCCAAGACCATATTGGCTTGGGTTCCCTCAAGACACTAACTGTTTCATTCTATGTGCAGAGCAACCAAGGAAGAAGGAGCAGTCTTTGGCATGTGGATAGTGGTTGCTCTAGGCACATGACAGGTATCATGTCATTACTTAAAGACTTTAAAAGGTTTGAAGGTGGACATGTTGCCTTTGGGGATAATCCAAATGGAGGTAAGATCAGTGGCAAAGGTAAGATGACTTTTGATGATGTCTATTTTGTAGAGCAATTAAAGTATAATTTGCTTAGTGTTTCTCAAGTTTGTGACAAGAAGTTTGGTGTATTTTTCACTGATACTGAATGTCTCATTCTTGCTCCTGGCTACAAGATAGATGAGAGTAAAGTGATGTTAAGAACACCTAGGAAGGATAATGTTTACTGTTTGGACATTGAAGATGCTTCTTCTTTATCATCCTTAAACTGTTTATTTTCAAAAGCATCTGTGAGTGAATCATCACTGTGGCATAGGAGGATGTGCCACATGAATTTCAAAAACATGAACTTACTTGTCAAAAACAACCTTGTAAGAGGTTTGCCTGCCAATGAATTTTCAAGTGATGATCACTGTGTAGCTTGTCTCAAATGCAAGCAACACAAAAACTCACACAAGTCCAAAGAAGTAAACACTATCTCATCACCTTTACAGTTATTGCATATGGATCTTTTTGGTCCTACCAATGTGATGAGTATAGGCAAGAAATCCTATTGTCTGGTGATAGTTGATGATTACTCTAGGTTTACTTGGGTTTACTTTCTGAGAACAAAGGATGAGACAAGTGGACTGATCAAACCCTTTGTGACCAGAGTGGAAAACAAGGCAAACCTTAGGGTAAAAGTCATTAGATCAGACAATGGCACTGAATTTAAGAATGCTGATTTAAATAGCTTTTGTGAGGAAAAAGGTATTGAGAGACAATACAGTGCTCCTAGAACTCCTCAATAGAATGGTGTTGCTGAGAGGAGAAATAGGACACTAATTGAGGCTGCAAGAACTATGTTGGCTGATTCTAAACTTCCAATCACTTTCTGGGCAGAAGCAGTTAACACTGCTTGTTATGTCCAAAACAGAGTTCTTATAGTCAAATCAAAAGGCAAGACACCCTATGAACTTTTGAGAAAAAAAAACCCTATATAGGATTTTTACAACCATTTGGGTGTCCTTGCACAATTCTTGATACCAAAACTCACTTAGGCAAATTTGAGAGCAAATCTGATGATGGATTTTTTGTTGGATACTCTTCTCAAAGCAAAGCACTTAGAGTTTTTAATAGTTCTACAAGGATTATAGAAGAAAGTGACAATGTCAAATGCAATGTGAACACTCCTAACATACCTGGAAGTGGTCCCAATTGGCTATTTGATATTGATTCACTAACTAACTCTTTGAACATGAGCTATACAGTGAATACAGGTTCAGGTACAGAGCAAGCACAAGAAACAAGTCCAACATTTGTCATGTTTCCAATGCCTCTTGTTGATTCAAATGATGCCAGTACCACTGATGAGTCACATGTTGATGACCAAACAGAATCTGAGTCTACTGAGAAGAATGTTGATCAACCAATTGAGGAATCCTCACCCTCTCAGAATCTAGAAGGCATACCTGCTTTAGAAGAGGGACCTCAATGGGATCAAGAACCAGAAGTGAATGACTCAAATCTAGGGGTGGATCTGACTGAAGAACCCCTGCATCTTACAATAACACAAAAGAATCATCCACCTACTCTGGTAATAGGGGACATTCAGTCTCCTATGATTACAAGGAAGCAGAGTAAATCCCTTCCCAATCCACACTTGAGCATGATTTCTGTTTTCCTCTCACAAACTGAACCCAAGAAGGCCTATGATGCAATGAAGGACCCAAGTTGGATAGAGGCCATGCAAGAGGAATTGCTGCAGTTTGTCCTACAACATGTTTGGGATTTGGTAGATTTACCAAAAGGACACAGAGTCATCGGAACTAAGTGGATCTTCAGAAACAAGACTGATGAGAAAGGCATTGTTATCAAGAACAAGGCCAGATTGGTAGCACAGGGGTATACTCAAGAAGAAGGGATAGATTATGATGATGTATTTGCACCTGTTTCCAGAATTGAAGCCATCAGGCTATTCTTGGCATTTGCATCTTACAAAGGATTCAAAGTCTATCAGATGGATGTCAAGAGTGCCTTCCTTTATGGCACTATAGATGAAGAAGTTTATGTCAGTCAACCACCAGGGTTTGAAGATCCCAAATACCCTGATAAAGTTTACAAGTTGAGGAAAGCATTATATGGTCTTCATCAAGCACCTAGGGCTTGGTATGATACCTTGTCCTCATATTTGTTGGAAAACAAATTTGAGAGAGGTGTCATTGATAAGACCTTGTTCATCAAGAGAACTAAGACTGATATGCTTCTAGTGCAGATTTATGTTGATGATATCATCTTTGGATCTACAAAGGATGATATGTGCAAGGAGTTTGAGGAACTGATGCACAAGAAATTTAAGATGAGTTCTATGGGAGAACTAACTTTCTTTCTTGGTTTGCAGGTCAAGCAGAAGCCTGAAGGAATATTCATCAATCAGTCCAAGTATGTTGCATCCATGCTTCAAAAGTTTGGAATGAATGATGCAAAGCCAGCAAGCACTCCAATGGAAACTCATAAACATCTTACTGCTGATGTTGAGGGGGAGGAAGTTGATGTTGATAGGTCCAAACAATCAAACAACGAGATGAAAAAGAAGAGAATCAAAGAAGATGAAAAGAAAAGTTTCTTGCATTTATTGGAAAGCTCTCAAACTACAAGAAAACACACACTTCACCTTAATCGACTCTCATGAGAATGTTTTTCACACCCTTCCTTTCCAAACCCTAGACCTTATATAGGTCCATTACACTAAAGCCCAAGCCCAAGCCCAATAAACTAATTAACTAATTAAAAGCTAATTAATCCCTCTCAAAGCTTCCTTAATAAAACTTTCTAATTAGGACAATTTAGTCCTAACAATCTCCCCCTAAAGTTTTATAAAGGAAGCATCTCTGATCTTCTCCCCCTAGCTTTCATGAGAAAACCTTAGTGGCGTTCGGCTACATTTTGATCTACAAGCTCCCCCTCGATTGTAGCTCTTCATCTCCAGTTTCAACTGAAAGACCAGATCCGATTTCCAATAACCGCGACTGATTGCACAAACTACAGCTCAACCTGTAAATAACTCGACACATCTGATAACCGCAGAATGCAACAGCTTGAGCCAGAGATGTTGATTCATCCAACTATGTTGATCTCCCACCAAGAAAAACAAAGGGATAGATGCATGTGTGAGTTACCGTGCAGATCAGCAAGAAAAATAAAGGATCTGTCTCTGGTCGCATGTTGAATAAGAGCTCCAAATCTGATAAGTTCACAACAAGGTAAACAGCGAAGCTTGGATCACCGAACCACCGTATGGAATGAGAAACTGGGAGTAGATACTGAACGAGACGCTCTGCTTTGATCTCTCTACTACTCAGAAAATAGTCGATTTCCTGAAATCTTCCAAAATGTCAAGCAATCAGATCCAGATCTAGTCTTCTTAGTCAGATGGATGACGACCGTCACTCAAAATTCTAGATCGCAAATGAACCTCCACAACGGTAAAATGGTTAGGAATTGAGCGCGTAACAATAGTACCATTCACCGAAGCTGGCATCCAAGGAAAAACTCAACTCCACCGCACAGGAGGAATAATTCCATCGAGGAAAAACTCTAGAATAATGGTTGCAGAGAGTCAGGCTTCTGAGTAATCTAACCAAATGCAGAATCCGATCACCATCGTTCTGAAATCGTTACAAATCTGACATGTCTTCAAAGAATCTGGAGCAGTCGGGGAAATGAGAGAAATTCAATTTTCAAGGTTGAAAACTGAATATGGGCTAAAAACGGGGCTGATGTTGATCTTTACGTACCAATTGGGAAAGAAAGGTGGCTAATTAAGCGCAGGGGTTTTGAAACACAAAAGTATTTGAATTTGGGTGGGTCTAGATCGCAGCGGAATATGATCTTGAAGGCTTATCTGAAGATGATACTCGAGTCGGGACAAGCAGTTTCCCGAGTCGGAAATGGAGTTCGGAAATTGTTAACAAAAATTGAACATAACCTTGACTCAAAGGCGAGTCGGAAAACTCGAAAACCCGAAAGGGTATTTCATGTTTCCCGAGTCGGAAAATAAGAACAGCAAGGTAGTTCAAGACTTAAACAAAATTTGAGCATACCCTCGTCTCAAGAGCGAGTCGGAAAACCTCGAAAACCCGAAAGGGTGTTTCGTATTTTCCGAGTCGGAAAAAGAGAACAATAAGGCACTCAAAATATTTTTTTTTTTTTTTTTTTTTACTATTCATCCGGTTCGGAAAACACTATTCCGAATCGGAAAAACACTATTCATTCAAATATTTTTTTTTTTTTTTACTATTCCGATTCGGAAAACGAGGTGAAAAGCACTATTCATGCGGAAATTTTTTTTTTTTTTTTTTTTACTATTCCGATTCGGAAAACGAGGTTTTCCGATTCGGAAAAGCACTATTCATTCGGATTTTTTTTTTTTTTTTTTTTTTTTTGGATTCGGAAAATATGAGTTTTCCAACTCGGAAAACTTGAATATTCAAGTTTTCCAACTCGAAAAACATGAATATTTAGCCCAAAACTTCAATCCAGATCCAAAAAATGAAGCAACTTGAAAAATAGATCATTTCAAGCTCAAAGATGCTTCAAAACACAACCCAAACACCCATTTTTATCACCTTCATCAAGATCTAAACCCCAAAAAAACCCAAAAACTCAAAAATGAAACTTTTTCAAAAAAATAAAGTTTCAAAACCCAATAAAAAACATCTCAAGTTGTTTGATTCAAAAGGAACAAACAAATCTAATGATTTGTTTGGCTCTGATACCATTTGATAGGTCCAAACAATCAAACAACGAGATGAAAAAGAAGAGAATCAAAGAAGATGAAAAGAAAAGTTTCTTGCATTTATTGGAAAGCTCTCAAACTACAAGAAAACACACACTTCACCTTAATCGACTCTCATGAGAATGTTTTTCACACCCTTCCTTTCCAAACCCTAGACCTTATATATAGGTCCATTACACTAAAGCCCAAGCCCAAGCCCAATAAACTAATTAACTAATTAAAAGCTAATTAATCCCTCTCAAAGCTTCCTTAATAAAACTTTCTAATTAGGACAATTTAGTCCTAACAGATGTTCACCATTATAGATCCATGATTGGATCATTAATGTATCTTACAGCATCTAGACCTGATATTATGTTTGCTGTTTGTGTTTGTGCCAGGTTTCAGGTTAGGCCCAAGGAGTCTCATCTACATGCAGTCAAAAGGATATTCAAATATCTGAAGGGCCAACCAAGATTGGGACTGTGGTATCCCAATGATTCCTCCTTTGACTTAGTGGCATACACAGATTGTGATTATGGAGGAGCAAACTTGGATAGAAAGTCTACATCAGGAGGATGTCAATTCTTGGGAGGAAGGTTGGTTTCATGGCAATGCAAGAAACAGACCACTGTTTCACAATCCACAACAGAGGCTGAATACATAGATGCATCACAATGCTGCTCACAAGTGCTTTGGATTCAAAATCAGATGCAGGACTATGGTCTTTCATTCTTGTAGACACCAATCTACATAGACAATAACAGTGCTACTAGTATTGTCAACAATCCAGTCAAGCACTCCAAGACCAAACATATAGAGATCAAGTACCACTTTATTAGAGACTGTAATGAAAAGAAGCTAATTCAAGTTCTGAAAGTCCACACTGATGATAAATATGCAGACTTGTTCACAAAAGCATTTGATGTTGGCAGGTTTACATTTTTGGTTACAGGTGTTGGAATGATGAACTCTGAATAACACTTCTCTTTATTACACTTTTGTTTGTACTTTCTCTGTCTACTTTCTTCCTTTTTGTTTTTATTCTTATTAGTATTTTAATGAGTTTGTGAATGTTGCAGATACTATTAGGAATAATGTACACAGTTGACAAACCAAGTAATTACACATCCAACGTTGCAAGACACTTGAGGGTCACACCTGTGAGGACCTATAAGTCGAACAAGTTAAATGAAACCCAGAAGTGGAGAGTTAGGATTTATAATAGTGTATTATAAATCAATTGGGTAATTACAGTCAGAATTACCAAAGTTGGAGGGTTATTAATTAATTAGGATATTATATATTTATTAGATAAATAAATATATAATAGTTAATTAATAAGTTTTTATATATATTAGATAAATATATATAATTATAATTATCGTATGCAAATTCTTTTCCAGTTATTTAAAAAGGAAAAAGGATTAGAGATAATTATAAAAGGAAACTGAATCTCATACAAACATTGTTTTTCCTCCATATAAATAAGGCTTATGGGCTAAAGGAAAATTAGAGCTTTCAATCAACAATTCAGTTTCAGTTTCTCTCTCCCTCTCTCTCTCTCTAGCCGGCGCCGCCAAACCCCTTTTGGGAATCCAGTTTGTTTTTCCAGTCTTCGGGTTTCATTACGGTTCAACTAGAAGAACGTTTGTTGGTCGATCACCGGTGGACTATTCTCGAGCAATCCAGGTAAATTGATCTAATCCAAACTATTAGGATTAAACTAGAAACGATTAAAGATCAATAGGCTTTTAAGGGTTTTAGCTTTTAAACGCTTCCGCATAATAAAGATCGAAACAGTGAGTTTTTGATCACGTAAGGTTTTATCAGTTTGATTAACCTATAAGATTTATCAAACCAGTGAGGTTCGTTAAATCCGAGATAATCCTCGAGTCAGTTTGATCCGAGGATACCCACAAAAACCCAACAGTGGTATCAGAGCCAGGTTAAAATCGTTTTAGTTTTTTTCAATTTATTAGTTTATGTGTGATCCGTTAAAATTATTGTTTCTTGCGTATCAAGTTTAAAAATCTGAACTTTATCAAATCTTAGAGTTTTTCAAATTAAGTTTCAATTGATTGTTCATACAAAAACCCGGATAAAGTGGATGAAATCGGTACACCACCACTGTGCCACCAGCAAGATAGTGGCATCCGGGCGGCGATGGCGTTGTTTTGTGATCGTCGGGCCGCACCACAGCTAGTGGTGGCGGCGCCGGTTGCTGCTCCTAAACCACCAGGTCACGCCACCAGTTGAGTGGTGGTGACCGAACCGTTTGCAGCCATGGCCGAGCCACCAGGTGGTGGTGGCTGTGGTTGTTTGTGGTTGATCGATCGGTTACCACCCGATGGTGGTGACCGTGGTACTAGACCACCAGTCGCAAAAGTAACGGTGGTAGCGGCGGTGGTGGTAGCCGTAAGGTACAACTCACCTATGGCCGAGTTCCACCACAAACCGAGGCCGGTTCGAAACCCGCAACCACCAGAAACCGCCAACGCGGTGGTGGACGGCGGTATTCGCAACGGTGACGGTATTTGGATGTTGTTCTTCGCGAACCGCCACACCACAGATCGGTGGTGGCGGCAGCGGTAATCGATTGGGGATTGTGATTGTTTCGTCACCGATAACGGTGGCTGTTGTTCGATCAATCGCCGGCCGCACCGCGCATAGCGGTGGCGGCGGCTGCTGCTGTTCAATCGAATGCCGGCCGCACCGCGCGTAGCGATGGCAGCGGCTGTTTCTCGTTTGATCATCGGCCGCACCGCGCATAGCGGTGGCGGCGTCCGGATGCCGTACCTAGACCAACCACACCACAGATAAGTGGTGGAGGCGTTGGCCGGACGGCGGTGGTGGTGGATTTTGTTCAATCACTGGCCAAATAAATCGAATCGACACCCGACTATGGTCGGGTTACGGATCATCTACGGCTACACCACCAGCGTGGTGGCGATAGTGACGGCGGCAGAGACATTCTCTTTACCGTCGTCGCCGGCTGTTCATGGTGGTCGACGCAACCCTTGCAGCGCGAGATGATTTCTGTTGTGACCTTCGCGGCTCAAACCGTACGCACTCTTCACGAACCAGACTTCCATCTAGGGTTTTTTCGACATTCTGGGCCAAGTTCTGTTATCAGGCCCAAAACCCAGTTCTTTGGACCAAGTTATGGCCCAAATTAGATCGTTTGGTTCTAAGCTTTCTTATCCAAAAATTATTTTTCTGTTTAATTTTTATCTAATAAAATTTATTCAAACCAGTTGAATTGTTTTTCGGGTTTGATGAATATTTTATAAAAATTAAATTTTTCACCGGTTTTTCAAATAGGCCTAATATCGTGTTTTTTACTAATTAATTAAAACACTAAGGGCCAGTATTATAAAATTGGATCAATAAAACCCGTTTGATATAATTTTTGGGTAAATGGATTGTTTTTAGAAAAAAAAATGGTTTTAGTTTTGTAAAATAAAATTTATTGTTTATAAACCTCAGTTTTTACGTAAAAACCATTTTTCAGTCTAAAGGTTTATGATTCGTAAAACAGTTTGTTTTTCGAATCAGTTTAAAACCAAGTTTTACGATAATTGAGACAAGATAATTTTTAACGGATCCAGGTTTATTTTTCGTAATTATAATATTGCTTTTGTTATATTGCATATATAATTGCGTGATTGCTTGAGTTCTATATATGCATCTCAGTTTGAGTTTGTATCTATATCTATTATAGTATTTGCCAACCTAGACCCTTGACATATTCACGGGGAGGCCTGCGTGCCGTTTACAACCCCTTATGTAATAATGACCTTAGGATAAGAAAATTTTTTTATTCTTTCGGGATAACGAGGCCAGTGGGAGCTACTAAAATTCTTCATCCTACCGGAGTACTAACAAAACATGGCGAGGCCAGTGGGAGCTACGCGAGTTTTGAAGCTTTTAGTAAAATAGGTCTTTATTGGTCCCTAGGAAACGTTGGCAAAAACTATAATTAGGTACTATGTGATTAATTATTGTTTAAATGCATGGTTGATTAATTATTTGTGATATCTTGCATGTTAATAGTTTTAAATAAAGTTGTTATTTTAAAACTAGGTTGTATCACAAAAGGTATATAGGTTTTATTATTATCAGTTTCTTCAAACTTTTCAAAACAATAGTTTTTGTTTTAAAACCTATAGATGATTGTTTTATATAAAAGGCAAAGTTGACAAAAACAGTTAGTTTTAATCAACTAGGTGTGCTATTAAAACAGTTAGTTTTAATTAGCAAGTGATTTTAGAACAGTTGGTTTTAAGATTACATGTATGTTTGAAACAGTTAGTTTAAAACATAAGTAGCCTTTATAACAATCAGTTTTTCAAAAGCCTGGAAGTAAAGTTTTTCAAAACCCCGAAAATCATAGATCAGTAGTGCAACCCATCTAGGGGCACCTTCGGCGTAAAGTACATAGGCGTTGTAAGTGATCACACATTCAACGTCCGTGTTCAAACTGAAGCTGGAGGGGTTACATAACTCTGCGAATTATCTCCGGGTGGTACCGGCCAGAGTATAGTGATCAGGTCCCCGAAATGGTGAGATCTGTTTTGGTACTATAATGTTCACCGGGTGGTACCGGGCCAAAAAGCACTTAGAGGGACTAAAACATGCGCAGGCAGTTGCCATAGTCCCGAAAAGATCTAGGAGTCATGTCAGCTGGACATGATTGGTAAAAGTCCTTACCTACCGAAATAAATACGGATCTGGTGGAGCAAGAACATTACGCACATCAGGACGTATGAAATAAGGATCCTAGTCCAATAAATTGATCATTTAAGGGTTTATTGATATTTTATTGGAAATTAATCTATTTACAGTTGCTAAGACCAAAAATTTTATTTTGTGTAGATGCCAAGCACTGTTACCAGCACTATTAATCTTTCCCTCCGATCTATCCTAGAAAAGGATAAGCTGACCGGCTCTAATTTTCTCGACTGGGAGCGCAATTTGATGATTGTGCTCAGACATGAGAGAAAATGGTATGTGCTTGAAGAGCCACTTGGGGAGGCACCTCCGGCAAACGCTCCGGCTGCTGCCAGAAATGCCCACAAGAAGCACTCGGATGATCTCCTTGATGTCGCCTGTCTGATGCTAGCAACTATGAGCCCAGATCTGCAAGCAGGGCTCATAAATACAAATGCTTATGACATGATCCGCCAGCTGAGGGACATGTTCCAGACCCAGGCTCGTACAGAACGCTACGATGCCACCAAAGCATTTAATGAGTGCAAGATGGTAAAAGGGACATCAGTAAGTGACCATGTCATGAAAATGAAACGGCACTTAGATCATCTGGAGAGGCTTGGTCATCCTGTTCCGTTGCAGCTAGCAACAGATACCATACTCAATTCACTGTCAAAAGACTACAGCCCTTCGTAGTCAATTACAATATGAATAACATGGAGAAAACAATAGCAGAATTGCACTCCATGCTTAAGACAGCTGAACTGAATATGGGGAACAAGAACAAGACCAAGGATGTCTTGATGGTGAAAGACGGAGGGGTTAAAAAGAAGAATGGGCATGCTAGCACCAGTAAAGGAAAAGGACCAGTCCAGGCCATCCAGAGTGCACCCAAAAGGCAAAGGCAAGGGCAAGGGCAAGAAGGTTAAGCCAAACAAAGCTAGGACCGAAAACCGCTGCTTCATATGCAATGAGATCGGTCACTGGAGGCAAAACTGCCCTAAGCGTCATGAAGCAGGTATGAAAAACCTCATAAATTTATGATTGCTTTAATTGTCACTTCTTACTTGTTAGTTTACAAGTATACTGATACCTAGAGCAATTATTGCAGGAAGTCAGAAGTGAAATGCCCAGAGGTTGCTGAGGATCTGAAGTACAAGTTTATTTCAATTTAAGTCAAGATATTTTGGATTTAAGTTTTAAAACAGCTATTTCTAGTTTTTATGTTTTAAACAGTTTTTGGATGATTGTAATTTTTGAATTTATAATTCTATGGTTTTATTTTCAAAAATTATTATCTTGACATTGAAATATCTGATTGTGCTTATTGTTCTTGAATTTGTATGATCCTAGTTATTGCCTGTTATAGTTACTTCAATAAAATCTATTAAATTGAAGTAATTTGTATAAAAACTATCAAAACACACGAGATTCTATAGGAATGTGTTTTGAGAATAAAACATTTATGAATAATAGTTTTGTGATCAAGAGGGAGAATTTAAGATATTAACTCAGATAGCGTTAATAACAGTATTTATAAAACTAGAAAGATTCCAAGTTCTGGAATTAGGATTTGACCAAATCCAGTTAAGTTTTATAAAAGAAATTCTCAGAATTAACTAATCAAGTTTGATCAAGTTTTATTATTCAAATGTTCTGAGAGGAGAATTTAGGATATTAACCCAGCTAGCGTTAATAACAGTATTTATGAAACTAAGAAGATTCCAAGATCTGGAATTAGGATTTGACCAAATCCAGTTAAGTTTCATAAAGGGAAATTCTCAAAGTTCATTACTTGAAATTAGGATTGACTAATCAAAGTTTTGACTAAGTCAATAGTAAATTTTGAGTAATAGTTAGTTTTTATATAAGTAAGTGGGAGCCCAATTTATTCTCTATCTAGTCTGAGATAAAAGAATAAAGGATATAATTATTGATATATCTCGGAATTCATAAATCCAGATAGGATAAGAATTCATAAGATATAATTTACCCTTTTAGTCAAAAGGATAAAAGTTTCAAGATCCTTGAAACAAAGGTCGTGACTGACTTTAAAATCAATAATTAAAGTGTTGAATTAAAATATAGGATTCTAGTAGATTTGCCAGTATTGCAAATGGAATCTGATTTCAGGTAGAAATCATTCATCTACACAGCAACTAAGGAAAGTTGCAGTCTTACATATTCAGGAACTGGAAGTTAGTCCAGGTCTCCGAGTTCATGGAATATGATAAAAGTCTAGTTATTATAAGGTGTTTGCAGAACAATAAGTAGCAGATACAAGTAGATCGTATAAACAGACTTGTATTATTTGGTTATCACTTTGATTAAAATGGTAAACTTTAATCAAAGGGTTTAAACTAAAGATAGGTGATACTTTATTTTAGACCAGTATCTAACAAACGTTAAATAGATGTTATGAAAGTTATTAAAGAAAAGATATTTGATTTTGTTATCATTACAGCGTGTAATGTGGACTATACAAAATTGATTTCTTTATTACTTTCACATTTTGCATGTTTTAATATATCCAGGAATGAAATCAGTCTCCGATTTTTCATTCAAAATCTGTCCGTGACAACTTATCATTGTGGGAACATGATAAGGTGTTAAAGTCATTGTGAACTTTTAGGTAGTTATGATCAGTTGCTGAATAACAGCTACAAG
Source organism: Centaurea solstitialis (assembly GCA_030169165.1). Taxonomy (NCBI): domain Eukaryota; kingdom Viridiplantae; phylum Streptophyta; class Magnoliopsida; order Asterales; family Asteraceae; genus Centaurea; species Centaurea solstitialis. The sequence continues at coordinate 60,788,266 of CM058046.1, read as the reverse complement.
TGTTGTAGACTAAAAGTTGCACAGATATTTGATAGAGTAGCAAATATCGGACGTGATCCGCGGTTGAGATTACTTCTTGGAGTGAAGTCATAAGTGAATCTCACAGTGGTTGTCCCTATCACCTGAGGTATCTGATTTGATATCATGAGGACTACTGAATTCTTAGTGCACTCAACCGCTACGCCGTAACAGGGTGGCTATAAAGGGTGTAACTAGATTCAGCGGAAGCCGTGGTGTTAAAGGCAGATATGCAAGATGGGATTTGCACCTCTTCTCAGAAGAGAGATATTTCTGGGCCCATCTTGACTGACTGAGTATACTGATGAAGTGCATGGCCATGCCCAAACGAACTGATTAGTTCTTTGTCGTTTACCTATCAGTAAAAGTCAGATAATCAAGAGAACAGAATCTTGAGTATTTAGAGTTGACACTTTCCAAGCTCATACTCACAGATGAAATATCGCGATGCAAAGGGAAAAGCCAAGATATACCCAATCAATGAACAGTAGTTTCATAGATACCAGTTCCTCACGGAATATTTATATCACCAGTCTGGGTATAAGAGTTCTTGTAACCTGGTCAGCCTAAGCGCCTGTCTAGGGGCCTCCTTAGGTCAGTGTAATTAAAAGCGGTATTGCCAACTTGCACAAGTGGGAGTCTGTTAGGAATAATGTGCACAGTTGACAAACCAAGTAATTACACATCCAACGTTGCAAGACACTTGAGGGTCACACCTGTGAGGACCTATAAGTCGAACAAGTTAAATGAAACCCAGAAGTGGAGAGTTAGGATTTATAATAGTGTATTATAAATCAATTGGGTAATTACAGTCAGAATTACCAAAGTTGGAGGGTTATTAATTAATTAGGATATTATATATTTATTAGATAAATAAATATATAATAGTTAATTAATAAGTTTTTATATATATTAGATAAATATATATAATTATAATTATCATATGCAAATTCTTTTCCAGTTATTTAAAAAGGAAAAAGGATTAGAGATAATTATAAAAGGAAACTGAATCTCATACAAACATTGTTTTTCCTCCATATAAATAAGGCTTATGGGCTAAAGGAAAATTAGAGCTTTCAATCAACAATTCAGTTTCAGTTTCTCTCTCCCTCTCTCTCTCTCTCTAGCCGGCGCCGCCAAACCCCTTTCGGGAATCCAGTTTGTTTTTCCAGTCTTCGGGTTTCATTACGGTTCAACTAGAAGAACGTTCGTTGGTCGATCACCGGTGGACTATTCTCGAGCAATCCAGGTAAATTGATCTAATCCAAACTATTAGGATTAAACTAGAAACGATTAAAGATCAATAGGCTTTTAAGGGTTTTAGCTTTTAAACGCTTCCGCATAATAAAGATCGAAACAGTGAGTTTTTGATCACGTAAGGTTTTATCAGTTTGATTAACCTATAAGATTTATCAAACCAGTGAGGTTCGTTAAATCCGAGATAATCCTCGAGTCAGTTTGATCCGAGGATACCCACAAAAACCCAACAGATACATGGTGAAGTTCATGGTATTGAGTGCCCAACGCTTGAGGATGTTACCACTGCTTAGTTGGAATTACTTCTACTAGCAGTGTCAATATCACGATATATGATTTTCATCTCTAAGTCTTTACCACTGCTAGTGTTGCACATTACCCCTGCTCGCACACTCGCACATTACCCCTGCTCGCACACTCGCACATTACCCCTGCTCGCACACTCGCACATTACCCCTGCTCGCACACTCGCACATTACCTCTGCTTGCATATTCGCACATTACCCCTGCTCGCACACTCGCACATTACCCTGCTTGCACACTCGCACATTACCACTGCTCGTGCATTCGCTTTTTACCTCTGCTCTTACAATCGCATGTTACCACTGTGCTTGATTTTTACCACCGCTGGTGTTATATGTGTCTTTTTACCACTGAGCGTGTACTTACCACTGCTTTTCTCTACATATGTGTTTTTACCATTGAGCGTGTAATTACCACTGCTTTTAAACTTACACGGGTTTTTACCACTGCTTTTAATTTGGCACATGTAATTACCTCTGTTTCAGTAAGTTACCACTGCTTTTGAATAGACACGCGTAATTACCATTGCACATGTATTTTACCACTGCTTTTGATTATGCTTAACTAATACCACTGCTAGTGTTGCTTAACCCTGATTGAGATTTTTACTACTGCTTGTGTTCGTTACCACTGTTGGTGGTAGTTACCCCTGCTCATCAGTTCACTATAAAAGCCCTAACTTGACCGCCTTTTTCACAAACGGCTATTCTGAACTTTTTCTCTGAAAACGTTTGCGATTCTGCATCTCTTCTCCATCTGTGTTCTTGAATTTTCAATCGAGTACTGATTTTCTTCTAATTTTAGGGTTTATTGTGCGAAATCGATCATGGATTCTCTGTGTTTCATCAAGGATCACAATAAGGTGGGATATTTCACAAAAGTTGCCAATTCCGAAGGGTTTGAAGACATTCTTGACTTCTTGGCATCATCACATATTGCCTATGCTACAACCATCAATCCAACCATCTACATTCAACACATGCACGATTTCTGGTCGAATGCTGTTATTCAAGAAGAAGAAGGAGTCAAAATCATTCAGACCACCATCTGTGGTCATTCATTAACCCTTACCCCTGCGAAGATCAGATTTCATCTTCAACTACATGACGAAGGAGGTATTTCTATGCTTACACCCTCAGTTATCATGGAAGCCTTTGTAAGAATGGGGTATACAGGCTCTCGCACTTTTTTAAAATACCTTAAGGGTAAATTTTGCCCTCAGTGGATGTTCTTTGTGCATACCCTATTGCACTGTTTTTCAAAGAAAACCACCAGTTTTGGTGAGTTTAGCAGTACCATTGCCTCTGCCATGGTCTGTCTAGCCACTAATCAGGTGTTTAACTTTTCACAAATGATTTTTGATGATCTTGTGTACAATCTTGAGAACATTAACAATTCTAAAGTCAAAACGTTTTATATGTTCCCAAGATTTGTCCAAGAAGTTATAACTAAAGAATTGACGGTTGTACCAATGCATGGTGACATCTATAAGAGCTCTGCTCTTGGTCATAAGGTGTTTGCCAATATGCAGAGACCTGCAGAAGGCTCTAATGACCAATTCACTCCATTGTTCTCTACAATGATGAGAGTGAACCACCCACAAGGTGAGGCATCAGGCTTGCAGCCCACACAACCAAGCATTCCCACTGATGACCTACCCAAACCTATCACTGATACAATCCCTCGGTCCCTTGATACAACCCCCACCCCTACACTCAAAAAGTATCAAAGAAAGAACAGGGGAGCTCCTTCCTCCTCTGGTTCTAAACCCAATGAGCCTTTAAGCCATCAGTTGGAGCACTCTCCTTCTGATAATATCCAAAGGGAACCCATGGAGTGATGCCCCACTCAAGTATAAAGAAGGTGCCCTCTAAGGAGATGGAAGGGCATGTGGTTGGTGAGGCTCAAACTACTGGTGTTGCACAAGGTGTGCATCAGGAGAGTTTGAACATAGATAAGACCCCCACCACGGCAACTCCTATTGAGAAATCAAAGGGAGGTCCCAGGTGCCAAGAAACCAAGGGGGCATCTAGTGCTTCAGCAAGGCTGAAGACTAATGTCAAAAAGCTCAAAGATCCAGTAATGGAGGTCAAAACTCCTAAATCTGGTGAGGGCAGTTTTTCACAACAAGAATTGATGGCCAACTTCACTGCTATTGCCAAGGATTTGAAGGCATTTGAGAAGAATTTTAATGTACATGATGAGAAGCATGGTTCTCATGAGGCAAGGCTGGATACTTTGGAAGAGCTAGTGACTGCCCAACATGATTTGCTCAAGGTGCATGATGCAAGAATTGTGAAGCAAGCCAAGATTATTCAAGCTCAAGGTGCTGCTATGGCTTCAATGAAAGGCACTATTCGAGCTCTTAGGCAGAAGTACTCCACTTTGGTTGCATTCACAAAGGGGGAGAGGAGATCTAAGGTGAAGGGGGAGCCAGAAAAAGAAAGAGTTGTTGTGAATGAACCAGCTGAAGAGAGGATCAGACAAGTGAGGTGTTCTCTAATGTCAACAGAATGTTTACAAAGCTCTCAGCTTCAGATCTGAAGAAGTTATATGAGGTTGGATGTACTAAAGGGATGACTGAGTTTGCAGATGCCATTTTCTTCCAAGAAAAACTTCAAACCATGTTTGCATACGAGAAAGCTAAGGAGGAAAAGAAGAAGAAAAACATGAGGTTGGAAAAAGGTGAAATGAAAGAAGGAGAGGTAGTTGCTTGGAACTGCTACAAGGCAAATAGAGTATTCACTGTCACTTATGATAATGGTGTCAAAATCTACTTCTTAGTGGATAAGAGTTATGACTTGAAAGAAAGATGATAGAAGGAGTTTTGAAAAGAAAGAAGTCTGTTATGACTGAACTGGAGAAAGAAGTCATTGAGAATCTGACAAATCAGTTAGCAGACTTGAAAGAAGAAGAAACAGCAGAAGAAGAAAAAGTAGTGCTATGGGGAGTAAGAGGAATATTCAAGAAGTATTACTTTGTACAGTGGAACAATGGAAAACAAAGGAGCAATGCAGAGTTTGATGGGATTCTGAACTTGGTTACTGCTGATGATAGAGTAACTATGCATGAGTATGGGTTGGAAAAACTTCAAGAATTTTTGAAGGACTCAAATAGTTCAGACCATGCTAAGATGATTAAGAAGGCCATGCAACAGTTGAAGAACTTAATTTCTGATTAAAATCAGAAGTTAAGTTAGGGGGAGATTGTTAGGACTTATTCTGTTGCATTACCACTGCTAAAAGTCTTTTGATTAACACTGCTGGTTTTGGAGTTCTTACCACTGCTAGTTCATCTGAAGGTTACCACTGCCAGTATGTGTGGTTTCACTGAAGATAAGATTACCACTGCTCTTGGAGAATTACCACTGCCTGTACAAGATTACTACTGCTGGTTGAAGGTTAACACTGCTTTTGTTATTACCACTGCTGACAAGATAATGATAAGGAAAGGATTGCGATGACTGAAGATATGGACAAGATACGATCTGCTTGGAGATATTTTAGAGATTATCTTGTAAATCTAGTTTCCTTATTGTAATCTTGTAATTCGTATATATAGCTGATAGGTTTGTCTTTGTTAGATACGAGTTTTTCATTAGCTTTTGTTTAGAATTCTAGCCTCAAGATTGTTCTTGTAATCCCTGCAATTGAGAAGAGTTGCACGTCTGTTTGAGCCTGTTCAAACAGATTGGGGCTTGTGTTTGTAATCATTAAGCTATTGAATCAATGCACATTCAGTTTGTTACAAATCCATTGTTTTCATTATATAATCAAAGTGTTATTCCGCAAACTTCTTTGATTAAGTTTTCTGATTTTGATATTTAGATCCTGTCAATCTCACATGGCACATGGGAAAGAAAGGGAAAATACTTCTAAGCTTAAAAGACGTAGTCCTATAAAGGTTAACAAATCGGGCAAAGGTTATCTAAGATACTTGTATTGGGCTAAAAGAGGAGCTTGACATACATTTACTAATTTACATGCTAAAGATTAGGCTTTGTGGTTCTTGAGGTCTCTTAACCTCAAAACAAAAAATTTATTAGAATCAACCGAGTCTCCCATGATTTCAAAAACGGGTTATGCCACTAGGATACCCGTGCAACTCTGTATGTTTTGACAGTGGCTCCTGAGGCTTCCCATGTAACCTTAGTCGTGGGAAACCCACACAAGTCTCGAGTTGGGTTGTGACTTGTGTGACTAGAGTTGCGATCTATGTAGTAGAGGGGTAAGTCGCACGACTAGTCAGGGGTAAATCTCAAGTTGGGTTGTGACTATATGAACTCATCTTTCCTTTATGTACTTCGTGCCAATCAGAGTTTTCCTCCATTTTCTTTGGTTTCTCTCCCAAAAACAATCCATGAATACATAAGGAAACCCGATAGATACAAGAGATAGTTGTATCCTCTAAATGGACTCTCGAAACTACCGCACGGAGTGAGGGCAAAATTTTGTCTAAGGACACCGTAAAGCAATCTCCTATCCAATTAAAGGGTGTTAGCTCAGTTGGATAGGTAACATCCCTGGGGTGTGGGGTGAAAGCCACACCATCAGGGTTCGAATCCCACGGGTGACATTTCTGAGATATCCAGACTTTAGATCTGGTCCTTTGGGCCGGGTTCGGGGCCGGTATGGGAGGATCCAGTTTATGGGATCCACTTCCCTGCCGGTCAGGTTCAACCATAGGTTGGGTCGGGTCGCAGCGGATTAGTGGGATTGCCCAATTGGAGGCCCGATACCGCTGGAGCGTATGTGTGTTAACTTGTCGTTCAAAAAAAATCTTCAAGCAATCATCGATTTCAAGTTAGTATCTCTACTTGATTTGATAAGATTTTCAATATTTATCACACATACTCGCATGAATGATTTTTATTTTCTTTAAGCTTTGTTTACACCACTTGCACACAAATATTTGTTTTGAACAGCAAACACACGCACCCACTGAACCTACTCCTAAATCTACACCAATGTCCACGACGAGACTAGAACCCACAACCACAAAGGAGGGGCGAACCTTATCAAACACCAAATGCCGTTGGACAACAAGCCCTTTGGCACATGCACACAAATGTATATGCACATTATTGAAGTTTTAGGCTTGTTAACCTGGGTTCTAACAAAAACATAGCAAAACACTTATAGAACGCTTTTACTTAGGATTGTATAATTATCGCAACATTTTTACTTATGACACACAGTTGTTGGTAATTAAGAAAAATTTATCGTCATAGAGAATTGAGAATTCAAATTTCCAATAAAAATCTTGTATTTTTTTCTTTATTTTTTTAAAGAATTGAACATATAAACTTAAATCCTATTAAACAATCTATTGGAGCAATTAAGAAACAACCCATAATCTCAATTGGGGAGTAAACTGTTTGTATCAACTTATATCCAATAATCATAACACAACCACTAGCCCCATCAAAGCATGAAATATGGAAAACAAGTGTTATTCAGATGGAGGGATTCAGGCAGATAATGTATCTTAATTGATCATATAACATTGTTCAAATGTTGACAACAATCCTTCCCTTCTTAACATCTTATAATAAAGCTACAACAGGTTGTTTTCCTCACTAATCTTGTCATCATCAATCATTTCACCTCTACAAACCACAATCCAAACAGATTGTCAATAGATCTTGCTACTTCTGATCCGGGTCCACATTAGATCATGTGGGCCCGGCCCAGGCACGGGCCCCGTTGTCCGACATCTGGCCACCGTTGATCCCCGCCTGCAATGCTGCATTGCTGTTGAGAAGCTGCATTCCTTCTTCACCCATCTGCTGAACTTCGGAAGGTGAGAGAATCCTGATACACCGCACACACCCGACGAATTCCCTGCATTTCACGATTTAACTCATCAACAACCCTAAAACTGCAATTCCTAATTGATTATCAACAAACCCTTTGAAGGAAGTGTTATGAATTCCACATAATCACTGCTTTTTTTTATTTTGAAGTCCTATAAAGCAGCTTATTTGGACAATTAACTATGTCCTATAAACCAAATTATATTAGTGTATCCCACCCAGTGTAATCTAGTGAAGGTAAAGCATATGCAGTCATGCAGACCTAACCTCTACCTCAAATAGCAAAGCAGTTGTTTTCAGCAAGAAAAGGCATAATTACTAAAGAACAACGAACTTACTCCCACGGATCGTCTCCAACAAGAAGAACATCGTTCTCGAAATCTACATACACCAACTTCCAACCGGATCCCCTCGAATCATTAAGCAGTCCCTCGAGCCCAAACATCTTCTCTATTTCCGAACAAAGTTCATCATAGTTCTTGAAACTCGAAACGTCGATAGACCTCCCTACCGACCCCGCCTTTTGAATCTGCAACACCCCAACAAAACAAACTTTAAACAAAGATCGATCTACACAAACCGAAACCCTTCACTTTCACATTTCAAACTCCATTAACAATCCCAAGAATAGAACGAAATAATTACAACTCCCAGACATGTTTGGCGTCCTATAAAGTCAAAGCAAAATCAAGATAAAGTTCCGACCTTTGTGTAGGTCCGTACACGAGGAGGGGCGGTAACTTGTTGCCACGAATTATTCGGCAAAAGCCCGCTATCGTCAAACTCCCCGTTGCTCGAAGAAGCCCCACCCGAGTTATCTGGCAATTCTTGCATCGAGTAAGCTTGAGAATCGACGAGACTCGCGGACGTGATTTGCGACTGGACGTCTTGGCTCGAGCTGAAATTGTTGCTGACCAAATAATTTGACGGGTTTTGGAACTCGATATCTTTCAGGTTGCAAAAATCGTCCAAAACCGTGCTCGAGACCGAGGGATCGACCACCGTGCTTCCCCCGTTGCTGCCTTCGAAATTGAGGCAATTATAGGCGTTGACGCTTTGGTTGTTGTTGTGGTGGCTCTCATCGGATAAGTCTTTGAAACCGTACACGTTTGAGGGTAAGGTATTCGGTTGGAAGAAAGATTTGGAATTATTATTCACGTGTGAATCCCAAGTTTCTTGGCCGAGAGACGGATAGGGGTTTAACACGTTGGTATCCGGGTACGGGAATAACCCGTTAAGGCTCGAAGATTCGATCTGGGGTGAGTCGAATTGTTGAGAATGGAGCACACTCGAATCGAACGGTGACAGCTGGTTAAGAAACGGCAGCTCGTGTACGAGATTTTGCGGGCTGTTGATCGGTTTTGAAGTCGTAACTTGCATCGATTCCGGTTTTATTGTTTCCGAAGAAGTGGAAACGGGTGTTTGGTTAATGGGTTTCTGCTGGGGTTGTTGGGTTCCAGAAAGATTTGGGGTGGATTGTGGTGGTGAGATCGATGTGACGCTGGTGGTGTTGGTGGTGGTGGCGGTGTTGGGTTGAATGAGGTTGAATTGTGGGCGGTTTTCGGGTTGTAACAGGCTTCGGTTAGCGGCAAAAGTTTCTTGAACACCCGGTGAAATTGAAGTTGTCATGTTACCGTTTTGTTGAGGTTTCATCAACATCTTGATCAGCTGTTCCGACCATAAGCTAGACATCGAAGGGTTTGAGTAGTTTCCGTTTATGGTTTCCGGGGCCCGCATGAAAGGTCGGTTTACCATATTGTCCCATTCGGGTTGTCCTCCTAATATGATACGGAAAAATAAACGTTGCTAAAAGAGTACTTTAAAAGGAGATAAACGAGCAACAAAAACAAAGTTAAACGAGAAGAAGGAACTCACCGAGAAAAGCGGAATTGAACGGTCGTTTAAGACTCGAAGTGAGTGACGGGAAAATGAAGAGACTTTCGGGGGCTTCGATATCCCACGGACTCACTCGACTTTGCTTGTCACCGCAACCGGGCTCATCCCACTCGACCTGATTTTAATACGACATTTATCAATGGTGTGATCAAATTAACTTTGAGATATTTAATAGTCGCAAGTAAATTGATCATTGTGCAATAACGCTTTAGTACCTGAAGATTGTGCCACTTAGACCCGGGCCATCGTAACGGATCCACGTCACTTATACCGACAATTGTGCCCATATATCTGCACAAGATGATCGATTAGCATCACTATATGGATACGAACAATCACTCTTTTACCAATGACCAAATGGTTAATTTAATGAAATTGTTTAATTTGATGAAATTGTCTCATAATTTTTTTCTTATTTGTGTTTTTTTATTTAAAACTGAAATTTGTTTCATCTATTTTCTCACCCACATTCTGATGGAACTTTTTCACTTTTTACATAAACAACACAATTGCACAAATATATGAACAATTTAATCAAATTAAACAATATCTTTAATTTAACCAATAAAATTGACGGTTTGCACAGTATGCACAAATTAGGGTGGCTTCCCTATATAAAAACTCAAAAGAAGTCTTTTACGCACACATACCTGCGTTTCCCTGATTCATCGGTTTCAAACATCATTCCAAACCTCATGCCTACGGAAAGTTGTGTCCCATAGACCGACTTCCGATATCTTGCCAACGGGATGACGAATTCCGATGGACATGCCCTAAATGCATCCAAAAGAATAAGCTAAAATAACAAATCAAGCATCATAGATACATTTTCGTGTTATAATCTTATAAGAGAACTACCTGGGATTGTAGAATATAGTAAATGGGCTTCGGTTAGCAGCGGCATGAGCTGCAGCCGCAAGGACTCCTATGTGCATGCTATCGGCCGATAAAACCGATGACGGCAAAGACGTTTGTTGACGATTTGCTCGCCTCACTCCCAACAATAACTGTGATTTCTCGTCCCTGCCAACAAAAATATTATACATAAAGTTAGTTTGTAACGAAAAAATTAAGAAATGTGGACAAAAATATTATACATAAAGTTAGTTACTTTCTGACAAACTGAAATAGAAATGTGGACACTTATTTTGTGACGAAAAACTTAAGCGACTGTCAAATTACATGTAGATTCGAACAAGAAAATATCGAAGTTTTGTTCATAACAAAACACAATTATTGCTACAGATATGATGAGTTCACCAACGAAGTTGACGCAAATTAAACACAATTATAAAGATAAAGAATCATACCTAATAAAGAGAACGGCATCGCCTTGTTTAAGCCGTTTTGCACTAACAAACATACTCCAACCCGTTGTTAGTAGATGTCGTTTTGGTTGCCCTACATCATAAACGAAATCCAAAGTTTTATTACAATAACTCGCATTAAAACACCAAACAAGAGTGAAAGTGGGCCTATAGAGATTTGTGAGCTCACCCCGATATATATGACGAAATGTCCACGTGTTATCATGTAAATCTCGAACGATGAGCTCTTGAGTTGGAGGTTGCATGGAAAAATCCTAACAGAAAAGAATAAAGATTAAAGAAATTCAAGCTCAAATGGCGGCTTTTAACATTTTCACATTTAGAATACACAAATGGGGAGATATGGAAGTCTACCAATTGTGGAAAGAGCTTTTCTGCCGCTCTACGAGGTACAGAAAAGCCGCCATGCGTGCTCGTATCACTTGGGGTCAAAGTCTTGCAGAAGAATTCGGTCGGATGCCTACTCGGCTTCATTCCAAAGTCCGGTATAGGAAGAACATCTTTTTCCTGATATCCATGCGTATTCAAGAAACATTAGGCATTAAAATTGACTTGTATGCTAAAATTTAGAACAAAAAACCGAGTAGTTTGACTTCTAAAACCATCGAAGTTGACTTTTTGTCGCAGTAAAAAACCATCAGCGTAAACAAAACACACCATTTTGCAAGAAAGATGCCAAGTTTTTTCTATACCTCCAAAGAGACGATGGTAAGTTTGCAACTAAAAAAGAAGTAAAATTCGTCAAAAAGTCAATCATTCGATTAATAGTCAAAGATACGCCTTTCATCTCAAAAAAGTTGTCAAATTTGGGTTTATGGTAATTTCAAAATAGTTAAAACTAATTTTTCCGCTCTAAAACGTATCTAAAAACAAGTTCTTTGAACTGGAAAACAGCAAAGTTGACACTCAAAAGTCAAATTTTGACTTGGATGGTGGTCAAACTAAAGTAACACAAGATATTAACGATATAGCGGGACCCACCGAGTTCACGGGTCGAAGGCTCATTTGGGCGTAGATCTCATCGGTCTCTTTATCTGCCTATTTAAACAACCAAAAAACTTAAGAGAATTAAAGAAAGCATAATATAAGCAGAAAAAAACTATATATAGTGTTTGAGAGAATTAAACGAGACATACGTGTAATGTAGCATTTAGAACTTGGCACAACAATTGTGACGGAAGATTTGGATAATTAGGAACTTGTGAAGTTGCGGTTCTATTTGTCGAAACTGCAACCTGTTAAAGAAAATTATAGCATGTATTAAAACCACAACCCCAAAAACCAAATAAATCGCCTTACGGGACCCACATTAAGGTGTTGTTTGTTTACGGCTTAATGAGCTTAACAGAACGGCTTATTCGCTCAATCATTAAACTATGTTTGTTTACAAATAAAGTGGTGGCTTTTGGTTGGCATTTTTACGTTAAAGCACGATCTTTTCCATTTTTTTCGAATTCTATACTTTAAATATGAAAAACAACCAATTTATTCAAGAAAATCACAAGATTTGTTAAAATTACACAAATCAAATAAGGGAAATCAAACCTGTTCACTGTGACCTTGTGGGAAGTAATACACAAGGCTTCCCACCTGTGGAAGAGACACCAATGGACCAGCACATGCATGCCAAAGCTCTGAATTTATTGGCTTCTTTATTGCTGCAATTTTTAACAAGTATTCACATGTATTCACAAGTAATCTAAAGAAAACACCAAGATACAAGATAAAAAGATCATTTTTTGTGCATTTCTCATCTTTCCCGGGTTTGAATCGACCTCAAACAAAGGGTCTGAGGCAACTTGTCATCTGACCTTAGGTCGCACGAATCACATGTGATTATAGTGTAATGTTAGTGTAAATTCACATGTAAATATACATACTTTTAGTGTAAATTCACATGTGAATAAGCATTTTTTTTCCTGTTCTTTTACTTGGAAGTTGGAACCACCACAAGTAATCTAAAAAACCCACAAGATACAAGCTAAAAATATCATCTTTTTGTGCAATTCTTTAAGGGTTTGAATCTAATTTTACTAAATCTTGCAAAATGCGAAGAAAACAGAAGAGTGGATTTCACCATCTTTTAGGGGTATAATTTGGAAACAAATATTAGTGAAAGCAAAGAAATTTACCAGAATGGTCCTGCATTTCCTTCAACAATTTCATTTCTTCAAGTAAACTGTGTGCCCCACTGTTCACACCTGTTGAATTGAGCTTCTCTTCAATGGTGGTCATACTACTTTAATCCTTTCTACATCAACAACCTTAAAAAAGACCAAAAATAAGGGGTCTTTTCACAAAATCATCAACTAATCAAATCAAAACCTCACAAACCCATTAATCTTTTCCACAAAAGATCCAATCTTGACACAAATTTGAACACACCCACATAGGTTTTCCATCTCAAACAAACAAAGAAATCAAAACCCACTTGAGATATTCATATTCATAATGAAAGAACCCAAAAGGAAGGGATAAAAAGAAGCCAATTTACCCAAAAAAACAAAAAGAAACCCTTCACATTTCTTAGAAACCACCGAAAGAAAACAAAGAAAACTAAGGGAATCTTGATGGTCTATTTTAGGGGGCAAAACACAGAAAGAATCTAAAACAAAATCCAAATGAAAACACAGAAACATGCCCCCAAAAACCCACAACCAAGAAACATAAACCTGCAAAAATCTAAAGGTGGGGCTAAAACTTGTAATCAAAACAACACCCCCCTAGCAAAAAGATAGAGAAAAAAAGTCCTTTTTTTTTTTTTTTTTAAATAAATAATTTTTTTTTTATAATTTGTATCAAAGCACGCCTATCAAAGCATAGGAGTGCTCTGTGTGTTGAGTGATTATAGGGTCCTCCATGAAAAAAGCAATCACCTTTCTGTGAAAGTGGTCATAATACTGATCTCCCCCTTCAATATCTCTCTTTTCACTCCACAAAAAAACAAAAAAAGAACACACCCAGAAACCCTTTGTGCATTAAAATAACTTCTTTCTTTTTTCTTTATTTAAAAGAAAACATTTTTTTAAAGAATTAAAAGAAACAAAAAACAGAAAGAGAGTAAAGAAATATGGAATGCATGCTATAATCCTAACCTTGTGGCTGGCTGTCAAACAAAACACTTTGTTGTGTAATTGGGTGGATTACATTTGCAGCTTTGAACTCAGAGAGATTCTTTTCAAGATTTCTTTTAAATTTTTATGAAATCCAACAAAAAATCTTGCAGAAAAACAGAGAAAAAAGGGGGAAGAGTATAGATACACGAAAACGAACTCACACTTTCAAGATCAAGACAAAAGGAGAGTATTAAAAAATTGGTGGTTAACTTTTATACTTCATCTACGTAGGAAAGACAAATTCTTTATATTAAATTCAGTTTTATATTTTATATTATTAAATATGTGGGAATTGGTATATAAGTGTCAATTTTGTATTAGGTTGGGGTTTTTGTATTTTTTTTTTATCTATTTTTATTAAAATAAAATGTGAAATAGACGTATTTGAGAATATATGACGTTGGGGTTTTTGTGATGTAATGTGATAATTATTTGGGTTAATTAATATATTGGGTATTAAACAATTATAGTAAAACGAATAAATGATGTATGTTTGATTGTTTATTTATATATGTAACTTTTTGTAATTGGATAAAATTGTTTACAAAAATGTATTATATTGATTAGAGTGTTTACTTGGATGTGTATTAATATAGTTATTAATACTATTAATGACTTTGTTTTGTAATATTTTCTTTAACATAATTTTAGAATTTATTTGACTTTTACGATTAAAATTTTCTTTGACTAAGCTAACTTTGTTTAGGTTTGAAAATTGCATGCTCGCTTGTATCATTTGCATCTAGTTCGAATTCTCTTATTTTGTCATCATAATAGTAGAAAAACAATCTTTTTTATTATTGTTTTTTTAAGAATATCTTATGCTATATAAAGACTAATTTGTAATTTTGACAAATTAAAACCGCAAGACATTAAACTTTTTAGTTTTGTTTTTTTTTTAATTGTTTCGTATTTCTCATTGGAGACATATTCCAAGGTTGAAATTAGTTTCATGTTTATACTTTAAATCGGATTGGATCCAATATCGAAAAACAACATTTTGTGCAATGCATTGACGAAAATTCAAACAAAAAAAAAAACATTTGGTTTTATTTAAAAGATAAACAGGAACAGAGAAAACCCACGTTTTATTTGTATAATTTTAGTAACATTTTAGATTAGAAGGATTCAAAAAGTTTAATGACATTTTGTAATCAACTTTTTAAAGATGTAGACTATAAACTTCTACGTATTACTATAAACACATATTACTACTTTTCTCTTTATATGCATGACCATTAAATAATAATCAATTTAAATATTTTATATAATAAAATTGGTTCATTTCTCAAACCTCAAAATTTTATTTTTGATTAAATTGTGGGAAATAAATACTCCTTATTTTTATTCTAATCTTATTTCTATTCCGCAATCTAAACCAAATGTTGTTTTGATTAAGATACAAAAGCAAAAAGCGTGCGTAAAGCATTACCTTTCTAAAAGAATTTTTTATAATATTTTCATGATGATAAAAATATAATTTATAGTTTAATTGAAAAAATAAATTAAAATTGATTGAAAAAGAGTTTATTTATATAAATATAATGAGAAAAGGAGAGTTGCGGGGAAGGGGAAACTGGCAACATAAGGCGCAAATTAGCACGTGGGTTACGAGGAAATGTAAAAGGGCTTCTTTCGATATGCTTTTTTCAGGGATCGCGACTTTCGGGGCTTTTTTTGCTTTTCGATTTTTGGGTTCCTTTTCCACTTTTACTCCCTACTCTTTCTATTTTAACCACATAAGTCCCTTCAATTAATCTAAACCATATTCACACCCTCCCACTCAGAAAGTTTAAACACCTTTGGTTTTTTGTTGCTAACTTTCAATGCATAAGGGGATAAGGAGATTTTTAAGTATTTTGCTTAAAGGACAGGCATAAGGGCTCAAATTGGATATATGTATACTTTAATATACTCAACATTAATTTTTAACATAGTATATGTATACTTTAATATACTGCAAATATAGACAAAAGAAATGATTAAATATATGTATACTTTAATAGAGGAAAGTTCAAATGTGAACCACTTTTTGGTTGTGAACGTGAGGACAACCGAGAGCGCGACACGTGGCGGCTTTGAGTGTGGTCCCCCCCTTTAATTCAATGTCCTCCCATGAATCGCGCCTAGTCATCCGCCATGGACATGACGTGGCGCCTAGTCATCCGCCACGTGTCACGCTCTCGGTTGTCCTCACGTTCACTACCAAAAAGTGGTTCACATTTGAACCCACCCCTACTTTAATATACTCAACATTAATTTTTAACATAGTATAATTACATTATTATAATCATAATATATAAAAAAATTCTCAACTTTAATCAAATTAACCATACAAGAGCTCAATTTGGATAAGTGAGTGATGAAAAAGATTTATAAAAATATGTTGGTTTGTTTTTCTTATTAATGTTGTACGTTAAGTAATTTAATTAGAACTAAATGAAACCCATATTATTTATATGTCTACACAATTATAAGTACGTGGTTGCTATTTGTTATCTAAATAACTATAATTATACGAGGATATATTATCTACGGTGGACATTAAAGAAAAGCGTAAACTTACGATGCGAGAGAATTAGCAAGTTTTACAAAGTTGAAGGGTGAAATATGTATATCCTGTAAAACTAGAGGACATTAAAGTGCACCTATAATTCTGTTTGTCCGACTTGTACCGTCCCCCTCTCTCTGATTCTTTTGACTAGCTGTCACGCGTGCCGCTCACGATTATTTATAAGAAGCGCAATTTAGCAAATGAGACACGTAAGCCACTTTCCATTCGGTTGGTAATAAAAAGATATACAAGTATTTTAATTACAACCCACAAATAATATTAAAACGTAAAGTTTTTTTTTACGGCAAATAAACACATATATATACGTTTCGATCGAAGTCGAAGAGGTATTCGGGATTTATTTAGGCACCCGACTAATTCTTTCGATCATGAAAACCGTTACCGGTACATAGCTTCGCCCATGCGCGACCCGAAGGTCGACCCATGGACTGGGGTGTCGCCTCTTGTTCCACCTCCGAATCGAACCCAAATAAACATGGATATCATCCACTGTGTCCCTCATAATGTTACTGACCGTTAAGCTATAAAGAAATTGAAAAAGTTAAGGTTTATAATACTTAAATGTCTAGATGTCTAGTTTATTTATGAGAAAAGAAAAAGAAATATGTAATAATACATATTGATCTAATTTTTATTTTATGTAACATTAGAGACTAGTCAAGTCGTATCGTAAGGTTTGTCTCCGTTTTTATGTTAAATTTATGGTATGTCATTCTTTGATGGGTACATTTTTGTAATGTACTTTTCTTAGATCACTTTTTATTATTTTACTTTTAGGATTTAGTGTATAATTTATTTGCTGTTTGTTCTTATATTAGAATAATAATAGAAGAAATATATGTAACTATATATAGGTTAATTATATGGGTATGTATCGAACTTGTTACGTTTTATCATTGTATATACTCAACTTATAAACTTACCATTGTATGTATCGAACTTTCTAAAATTGTCATTGTATGTATCCAACTTTATCAAAACCTCAAGTTCGATACACTTTCGTGACAACTAGAATACATTCAATGATAGGTTTTGATAAAGTTTGATACATACAATGGCAATTTTAGAAAGTTCGATACATACAATGATAAGTTTATAAGTTGAGTACATACAACGATAAAACGTGTCAAGTTCGATACATACCCTTGTAATTAACCCTTATATATATACACATATCATATGATAGTATTAGGTTCAAATGACAAATGCTAAAACAATGAGAAGTAGAGAAGCGATCTCCACCATTCATTCGGTCAATAAAGGCGGTTTTGACCGGGTTCCTTCCTTTAATAATCTCTACCCTCTCATGAATCACGTCAATTCCCCGTGATCGCGTCCACCGTAACCGGTCAAAGTCACCTTTATTGACCGGATGAGTGGTGGAGATCACTTCTCTACTTCGTATTTTTTAGCACTTCTCATTTGAACCTTTCTCTCATATGATATATATATATATACGTCATAAATAATCATACATTTAAAATGTTCCGACTCTTAAGGCTTGAAATTTTTATTCGTCACGCAACGTTTAACTGCCACTTAGAACATTAATACGTTTTTCAATATGTTTGAATATCGTATATAGCTTCCGTCTTAACACCTCGGTTTCTAGCAGACGCGAACCTAGCATAGGGCCTACGATGGCACGTGCCACCCTTTCATTCTCCGTCGTAGTGTAAAAATTTACAGGGTCATGAAGGTGACATCGTATTAATTTGTTTTGTGCCACCATATATATTTTGAAAGTGCAATAAAAACGCAAAGCTTCCATGGTAAAGTTAGTAAAAATCTTTGCTTTTCAAACTTAAAGTTTTGGGTTCAAGCCCTGTTAGAGATATTTTTACTAAATTTTAGCTTTAATTTCATTTATTAAAAATATGCTTGCAACAAGACTCAAACTTGAGCCTTTTTCATTGAAGAACAAAGGATCAACCACTAGACCAATATAGATTTTGTGGAAAGTATTTTTAAATACGTTTTTTATAGTTAAGTTGTACCGACTGTTTGAAAAAAATTCTAGGTGTGCCCCTGTTCTCCTTTTTCATAGTAATCTTGATGGATCCCAGATACAGTGATATTGATTAAGAACAAATATCAACTTGATTCAAAAAACAAATTAAGCAGCGGAAGACTAATATATGCTGAATCAAATCAATAGAAGAAAATCTAGATGAAGAACAATATACTCAAACCAGATTCAATAAGATAATCACAATTAATTCAAGAATCAACAAGATTAAGAATGCTTCAAAAAGATCTTCAATTCAATGGAAGATTACATTAACAGTGAGGGAAGCATACAATCTTGCGTATGAAGTTTGAACAATTAAATTGTTGTTTATACTACTAAAAAGGTAAAACCTAACTAACTCTCTAGGATCTTGACACATGGCCCAATCGACACCGTGGAAAGAAATTCGGTTGAGTAGGTCACGTGAGATGCACGAGCAAGTAACCGTTTTCCAGAAGTTGTTAAATATCACAGAGGTTGAAACCGCAGAACCTCTATCAAGCGTGACAGAGGTTCTGTCGCGAATGACTTGTAAGCATTGACACCTTCTGTAAGAGACCTCTGCGAACTTCTGTGAACCTTTCCTTCTGTCAGGAGTACCTTGCATCTTTTATTTATACTTTCAATCATGTACACTATTGGAGCTAACAAATCCAATGTTTGCTCTAAGTGACTTGAATTGGAAAAAGGGCTTTGGATGATGATTTTAATGTTATTATTAGAAACCAGACTTTAAAGAAGGTTTCTCATCCTCCTAACGCTAATTTCATTCGTTCAATGTGGATTTTTGCTCACAAAAAGTGTTATGGTAGTTTATTTCAAAGGCATAAGGCTCGTCTTGTAGGTAACAGAAAAACTCGACATGCCAGTGACAGTTGATTGTAAGGAGACATTATTGAGCTTGGTTGTCAAACCAGCGACTATTCGCACGGTTCTTAGTCTTACTTTCTCCAAAAATGGTCAATTCACCAACTTAGTGTGAATAATGTTTTTTTTTCACGAGGAGCTCGAAAAGGTTGTCTATATGCCTAAACCTATGAGGTTTAGAGACCTAAAATTCCAAACCATGTATGGTTATTGAGGAAATCTTTATATGGCCTACAATAGACTCTCTAGGCTTGGTATAAGCTTTTTACATATTCAAGACATCAGTTTGTTTCTCTGATTTCCTCGTAGCAACTATGACCATTCCCTTTTCATCTAATGGCACGGTAATGACATGGCATATCTGATATCTCTTACTTTATGTTGATGATAACATTTTGACTACTTCTTAAGATACGCTATATATTGCTCTATCAGATAATTTAGTTTCAATTTGCAAAGAAAGACTCGGACCCATTGCATTATATTTTGGGGATTGCAGTAACCCAACATATAGAGGGTCTCTTCTTAACTAAATATAATACGTGACAGCGATCTTGGAACAAGTTGGCATATCATCGTGTAAATCGTCCTTACAATAGTTGATATTATGCCCAAGTTAAGTGTTGTGGCTAAGTGCCCTTTAGTATCTAACTTCATTGCAGCATGGTCGGTGTCCTTCAGTATCTAATTTTCTCTAAACCAAATATCACATATGTCATGCAACAAGTATGTCTCCATGCATGATTCCCGAGATGAGCACATAAATGCACTTAATCTTCATATACTCCAATGTCATATACAGATGCAGATTAGGGGTGCCTAGACACACTATGGTCTACATTGGGTATTGAATGTTCTTGGGTGATAACCTTATTTTCTAGTCCGTTAAGTGGCAAGCCACATTATCCCACTTACGTCTAGCATGGACAATGTGGTGTCCAAATCCTGTTGGTTGCAAGAAATTTTCTTAGAAACTAAAGTGTTCAATACGCAAAGTATTTTTTTAACAACAAGGCATGTCTTTATTACCAAAACCAAAACAAAACGAATACAATGTGTAAGTAAAACCAAAAAACGAACAACCTCTAAAAAGACACAGCAAGGCAAAAGGCTCGAGATGACACAAAATTTAACACAAGACAATCTCGACAAAACTGATCGGATAGTTTACAAGAAGTAAACCGGCCATGTCTACAACTCTGCAGTGTTTACAAGAAGTAATACGCAAATCTATATTACCTAATACACAAACCTACATTGATTTGCTGTGACAATGTGGGTGTTATTTGTTTATCGAGAAACCCTGTTCAACATCCATACATGAAATGTATTAAGATAGACATCCACTTTGTCTATGAAAAGGTCACTAGAGGCTAAGTACGCGTTTTACATCTGCCATCACGATGGCTAGAATATCGACTTTTTACCCATAGCCCTTCCCTTGGTAATATTTGAATGCTTTAGTAATAGTCTTAGACTCTTAGCATCAACCTCCGACTTCAACTAGGGGGGAGTGTTAGAATAAGAATGCATGCCTATTTTGCTTGCATTACTGGAAAATATATGCATTATTAGAAGAATATTACGTTTTTTTACATATGCCATCACGATGTTGGATAATTGACTTTTTTTTAACCATGGCCTTCCCTTGGTACTATTTAAAGACTTCAGTAATAGTCTTAGCTTCCGTCAACCTCCAACTTCGACTATGGGGGAGTGTGGGAGTGTTAGAATAATAAGCATGTCTATTTTGCTTGTATTGTTAAAGAGATTTTTTTTATGTGTTGGATTGGATTTCCTTGTTTCCTTATTTCCTTATTTCCTTATTGTGTTCTTAATGATAGGAATGACAACGCTTTGTATTGTATTTTTATATTGAGATAATTGAATAGTGGAGAAGTGAGGGATTGACCTCTTTCATGTACATGATAATAAGGAATAAGAAGCATGATAAATAGCATTAAACTTGTACAATAAAACAAGTAATTAATGTGTTGTGGATTATTTTTAAACTTGTTTAATTAAGAATAGGAAAAAACTTATTGCTAATTTTAAGTATTTTTGTTCTCATTAAGTTATTTTCATATATTTTAATTATTTAAAAAATTCATTCCCAACACTTGATATCAATTATTGAGACCTTTACATTTGCCTCGTTAAAACATATATGGATAACAGCAATCGTATATGTGTATATGTTTTTGATAAGTATATTATTCATTTTATTTAGTAAATGACAATTTCAATAACAAAATTTATTATTTTAACATATGATCCTAAAATATAAAAACATATACACATATATGTTATTTTTTTAGTACCTGTTCTCAAGTTCTAAAAGAAAAAGATTTCTAAAAAAAACTAACATTAGTGATTAAAAATCAAGTTACTTCTCTTACTTATTAAAGAAACTACTAACACCATCTCCATCGTAATACTTAAAAGATAGAAATTTTTTTACTCCTATATACTTTTAAGTTATTTTTTAAAGTAAGAACTCTTTAAAACTTGATTCGTAATTAGATAGATTAATATTTTATTCATTCTTTTATCCATAGGATTAAATTACTATTATTTTATATAAGTATTTATAGAAAGGGCATGTGATAAATTTATAAATACTTGGGAAAACTACTATTTTGGTCACTATGGACTATGGTGTATGGTTTAGACAAAATTTTGAAAGTTTTCCTTATAATTGAGTAACTATAATCATCATCCCTATTATTTACATTTTGTTAATTTTAAAAATGGTATGTGATTTTTAACTCTCTTAAGACTCATTTGTGTAAAGTATCTTCTTCGTTTGTCTTATATGTTTTGCTTTTACTCAAATGATTTTAATTGCAGTTCATTTTTTATATATTCATATTTATATTTATATTTGTATTTGAATTTATATTTATATTTTATTTTTTAAAAGTCGCTATAACTATCTTTTTAGCCATATTGGTAAAACCATCTCAATAAAAAGGGTTAAATGGGTTTATCCTACAGACTTAGAAAAAGGACCGAAAAACTCATCCAAACCTTTATATTGAGTTTATCCTACGGACGTGGTTATAACCATGTTTTAGAAATATAAATATAAATATGCATATAAAAGGTAAACTACGACTTTGGCCACTTGAGTAAAGATGAAGAAAAGATACAAACGCCTCTTTCTTAACCGAGATATTTAACGGAGTTAGTGATCAGTGACCATTTTCAAAGCAAAATGTAAATAGTATGAACGATGGTTGTATTATTAAAGTTTAGAGTAAACTATGATTTTTGTCCCTGTGGTTTGATGAACATAACTATTTTCGTCCATGTGGTTTAAAAATTGCTTTTTTCATCCTTGTGGTTTCAATTTGCTTCTATTGATGTCCTTGCCTCTAACTATGTTAACAAAGGGAGTTAAAATGTAAGAAAAAAAACATGTTTGAAATGTTACATATTTAGTCCTTGTGGTTTGTAGAGTAATAAATATGTATCTTTAAATTTCAAAAAAATTTAAAACTTATATATTGGTTTTTTTAAAACATGTTTGAAATGTGTTTTATTCACACTAATAAATAAAAACTAATAGTTTTACTTGTTTATATTAAATATGCTTTAGTCATACTAATCCGTATATTTATACTTTATTTTTTATTAATTACTTTTAATATTTAATATTTAAATTTAAAAAAGCATACATATATATAATGTTGTATATATATATATAGTATATAAATATAATAAAGGATAATAAAAAACTAAAAAAGAAAAAAAATCATTTAAATTAAAAATAAAAGACACACATGTACATATTGCTATTATATGTGTATATATAAAGGCTGTGTTTGGCAAGCATAAGCTAGCTTATAAGCTAGTCCATCCAAACATGTACCAGGAAGCTAGCTTATCAGCTAGCTTTTTGAAACGCTACTTTGAGTAGCTTATGAGGAGCTTATTGTAGCTTTTTCCAATTATACCATTATTAATATTAATTATTAAATTCAAATATACCCTTTTTGGTCATTTACATACTCATAAGCTAGTTTTTGCCAAACATAATTTGTTCAACAGCTAGCTTATCAGCTACTAGCAAACTTATCAATCAACAGCTAGCTTATCAGCTATCCGCTAGCTTATCAGCTACCAGCTAGCTTATAAGCTACGCTTGCCAAACATAGCCAAAGTCTTTTAAAAATGTATATAACATATAATATAGAAATATAATAAAGAAATAATAAAAAACTAAAAAAAAAAAACAAATATATATGTTTTAATTTTTTTAAAATTTAAGGATAAATATTTATTGCTCTACAAACCACAAGGACTGAATATGTAACATTTCAAATATGTTTTTTCCTTACAATTTAACTCCATTTGTTAACAAAGTTAGAGTCAAGGACGAAAATAGAAGCAAATTGAAACCACGAGGACGAAAAAAGCAAATATCAAACCACAGGGACGAAAATAGTTATTTTTATCAAACCACAAGGACGAAAATCGTAGTTTACTCTAAAGTTTATGAACCACTTTCACTGATTCATGTAAACCACAGGGACCAAATTCGTGGCTTACTCAAAATATTTAATTGCATAGTTGTTGTTAAAATATCTAAAATAGAGAATTTCGTTAAGTTAGATATAAATCTTTTAAAAAGATTTTAACTTTGTTTATTTATTTCAAAAAAACCATAGTTATGTTAAGTGAATAAATCATTTGAACAATTAAACTCATTAATGCAAACAAATTTCACTTAAAAGTAACTACGTAAAAGTATCTCCAATAGCTTTGCTAAAAAAATATATAATAAAGAAAGAAAAGTAAAAATTGCTAAGGTCATCCGCTGTCGATCCACTACAACCCAATGAACCAACTGCCACATCAACTTTCTATTATTTTATCCAAAACAACCCAATACATCCACTATCAACCCAAAATTATTTAATTATAAGTAAAACAAAAAAATTAAATAAGAGAGAGAAAGAAGAAAGAGATAGAGAGAAAGAAGAGAGGGGGTCTGGGGGGGGGTCGGGTTGGGGTGGGTGGGGGTGGGATGGCTTCGGCTTCTCAAACCCGAAGGGTACTACCCGATGGAGGCACGATGGTGTTCCCCCAAACTACCCAATGGGTACCACCTACCCGGGTAGTACCCGAAGCAAACACACTGCATCGCCTAAAAGCATTTTATTCCATTTCCAACAACTTTTCTATTTTAGGAAATTCATCATTACTTATATTATTAAAATATTCAATAAATTTAGTATTTCAATAAAAAATTTAACCAAATTTTAACAATCAATTATACTATTGGTGGAAAGTATTAAGAAAGTATTTCTCTCTCCTAATTTAGGGATTTTAGAGAATTCTCTATATTTAGGAAAAACTCTAAAAATTTCTATTTTAGCAAACGGTTTAGCAAAGCTGTTGAAGCACTTTAGCAAACAAAATAATTTTGCTAGTTTAAAATCACTTGTAAAATGCAATATGTAAAATCACTTTTGAACAAGAAGAATAAATGTGATTTTGCTTAGTCTAAAATCACTTATAAAACAGCCTGAGATCGTATGATTTTGTTTAGTTTAAAATCACTTGTAAAATCACATATGATTTTGTACGTAATTTTAAAAATCATATGTGATATTGACTTGGATATTAGACGTGTAAGTAATATGGATATTACACGTGCAAGCTAAATAGATCACATATGATTTTGGTTTAAACAAAAAGAATAAATGTAATTTTGTTTAGTTTAAAATCACTTGTAAAATCACATATGATTTTGTACCTAATTTTAAAAATCATATGTGATATTGACTTGGTTATTAGACGTGTAAGTAATATGGATATTACACATGTAAGCTAAATAGACCACACATATGATTTTGTACAAATGATATTCACACATTTTAAATATTGAATATGTTTAATAAATATAAGATTACGATCTCACAAATACTTTTAGAAAATTCAAACTCCCGCTAATTTTCATGAATTAAATTAGAGCTTAATTATTTAAACTAATTAAATAAATATAAGATCATGATAAATTACAATACCTTGTATGTTAACAAAATCACATATGATTTCAGTATCATATATGATTTTATACAAATGTTAATGTAAAATCATATGTGATTTTGAACAAATGTTATCGTAAAATCGTATTTGATTTTGAACAAAAGTTGTTGTAAAATCATATATATATATATATTTTTTTTTTTTTTGGAAGAGGTATCCCAGACCACATTGGGCCCAGACTAATCCTCGGCAATTTTGGGCCGAAGCCCGACTGCTAAAGCATGCAGCCCGGGGTCGAAGCCCAGACTAATCATATATCAATTTGTACAAATGTAAAATCATATATGATTTTGTACAAATAATAATATATTAGAATAATACTAGTATATTAGAAATATATTATAAATAATATATTAAAAATACATTAGAATAATATATTAGAATAATACTAATATTTAGAATACTAATAATACATTAGAATAATATATTATTACTTTTCAACTCTACCAATTTTACCCCTAAAAGTAATAACCCTTGGTGGAAAGTAAGCAACTTTTCCCATTAATTACTATGGTGCCATTCAATATAATACAATTTCTTTTAACCAAATGTGTGGCTAGAATAAGGTTCCTTTGTTCCTACATATTGGGTTGTTCTTGTATGAACCTCCCTCTACATATATATATATATATATATATATATATATATATATCTGTGTGTGTGTGTAAGCTAGAGGATGGTCTTGGACTTGGAAACCTGTCCACCCTACCCACTCGGTTCACCTAATCACCTGCGCCCACCCTACCCGCTCGATTCACCTACATGAGACGTATTCCACTTGTTGGAACCTACCGAACCCAATGCCACATACCTTCTCAAAACCCGCAAGTGCTACAGATGGTCTAATAGATTTTTTTTTTCAAAAGAAAAACTTTTGTATAATAACTTTTTTTAATGACATAATAATAACTTAATATTTTTTTTATAATATAAATCTAAAAAACAAAAACGCAGATCAAAGATATTAACTTTAATTATATATTCATTTAACTATAGACGTTTGCATATAAATTTCAAGAATACTTTTTATTAATATAAATTAAGTTAAATTATGTTTATCATAGGATTTACGTTAGCTAAAAAATAAAATATAAAGCAAAATGATATCATGTATTTATTCGGTAGAACGTGTGCATGTATATAAATCTCTAAATTGTGATATCTGTTGAACCCATCGTTTAACTATTTTTATATTAATTTTATCTATAATTAGAATTTAATATGCTGATTGATTTTTTTTAAACGGCAAAAGAAAGGATTAGGAAGCGAGTTTCGGCAAAGCCTCGTTGACAATGTAAGATTTTCTATCATGTTGTGAAAGAAAAAGATATGCATAAAAAAGTTTTACACCATAAGCAAAATACATAGAAAACAAAACATTACTAAATTACTATATCTCAATCAATTAATTAAATCTTATACTCGTATAATAAAAACTATGAACAAACCTCTAAGTTATAAGACCATAAGTTGTGGTTTACTCGAAGTATTCGGCTTTCTTTCAGGTTGCCCGGGTAATATCAGCAACACCATTATTTACCCTTTCTATTTTGGAAAGGTTCACTTGAGCTATGCCCAGGATACATCCTGGCAATATAATTTAGGGGTGAGCAAAACCGGGTACCCGGCCAAAATTCATGGAACCGGAACCAACGATTCCTAGAATGAAGGAACCGGAACTGGAACCGGTTGCACCGGTTCTTCATATTTGGGAACCGGTCCCGGAACCGCCGGTTCCGGTTCCGAAACCGGGTACCCGGTGTCTAATTTTTTAAATGTTTTTTTTAAATATTTTATGTTATAAAAAAGAAATTATTAGTTATTACATAGTCACAATGTAACGAAATAAATAGTAAAACGATGAAAACTTATCCGATAAAAACAATATAAATAATTACGACAATTTTTGAAAATGAAAATAACAAAAAACAAAACTTGAAATGTTAAATACGATATAAAAATATCGAAAAAATAGAATAAATAAGTCGAGTGAAAAAGTGGTCGTAAGTTTATGCGTAATGTAAAAGGTAAAATAATAATTTTAAATTTAGTCTATTAAACATAATAATCATATATATAAAATTACATTTATTAATATATATAAATATATACATATATATAGCCTAACCGGTTCCGGCGGGTACCCGGCGGTTAGCGGTTCCACAAAAATGAGAACCGGAACCGGTCCCGACCGGTTCCGTATTTTAGGAACCGGAACCGGTCCCGACCGGTTCCGTATTTTAGGAACCGGAACCACTCACATCGGTTCGGGTTTCGGAACCGGCGGTTCCATAACGGTTCCGGTTCCAAAAGCAGGTACCCGGTTCCGATGCTCACCCCTAATATAATTGAGAGCGAATAAATGCTCCCCTGGGCATAATACCCAGTAAGTAAACAAATTTCACCTTCGATTTCTTCATGCCGAACGGCAAACCCCATCCCCACTACCCCACCCCACCCCACCCCTCACCCCTTTTCTCTCTCTTATTTCTCTTTATCTCTATCCTTTTTTCTTTTCTTTAATAGTTATTTAATTAAATAAAAGTGTAAGTAAGATTGAGTTGGGTATAACTTAAGTATTAAGTAATTTTGCGTAAGTGATGGAAAACTAATATGGCATTGGGTAGCATTGGGTTCAAAAGCAAGTATATCTCATGGTCAAAATAGTCACGGGTCTTACAAATTTCAGAATTTATGAAATAATTGAGCTTCTGTATACATTAGTACGCATATTTACATCTGGTTTGTTAAAATTGATTAAAGGTTGTAGTTTTACAAATTTCAGAATTTATGAATTAATTGAGCTTCTGTATACATACGTACACATATTTACACCTGGTTTGTTAAAATTAATTAAAGCTTGTATAGTTGTATGGTTTCAAAGGGGCAATGGTACGGTTTCTGGTGTTGTTTTGGTACAATAATAACATCCCTCTGTGACATTTAATAATGATAATAATAATAACACAATGAGCTTATCTCTGTAAATTCTTTAATGCCTTAATAATTATGTTCTTTGGTATATGTTTTTTTTCCTCCAGTTACTACATTGAGATATTTAAGTTTAAGTTTTTTTCTTCTTTGAAAAGATTATGTCAAAGTGTTATCCGTTCTTTTTTTTGAACGGGAGATAATCAACACACACATGTTTTGGAGGTATCCGGATCCAAACAGGCACTGAATGATCTCCCGCGCCCATGAATCGGCCCTATGGACCGACCCATGAACTCGCCCCTTAAAAAAGATCATCATTTAAGGAAATAGAGCAGAATTTGCGCTTTTAAGAGATCTGTCTACGGATTAAGTAGGTAATTTGTTGTCTTAAAATAAATAAGGTTTTATACGGTAGATTATAGTTATTGATTACGTGTAATCATTTTAGATTTATTCTTATAATATAAATTTAATCATAATATGGAACTTTAGTTGACAAAATATTTGATTTAAACTGTTATTTGTATGTAAATAGGTGAATCATACCCATAAATAAATGATAACTTTGTCTTTTTGTTTTTAAATAAAATGATGATTTTGAAAGTTGAATCCTTAAAGAAAAATCAGATAAAGTTGGTTTTATTTTGAGACAATTTTATCGCATTTTTATTTCAACATGTCATTTTTTGTTATGTATCACGTTAATTTTAGAAGAGAAAAATATTATCTTTCGGTTCAAATGTCTATAGTGTTATTCAGTTGGCTAGAAAAATGGGCATGAACAATCTTTCCGAAAAAGTAGGCATTTGTAGACAATCTATTAACATTAGCGAGCTTACATAAGTAATGAAAAATAACTTCGTACAGACTCATCCGACCTGTCTATACTATTTTTCCCCACAAAGTATAAGTTAAGTTTTATAATCAACTTTTTACCAATAAAACTCAAATGTTAGCGGGTGGTGCAACTTGGAGAGAAAATGTCCATATTTTGTGAGAAAAAATAGTTACTCTAAGACTATGCATAGGCCGTCTTATTTTAAATAAGAATAAAAATTATGTATTTTGAATAATTGTACATATAATTTTAAAGAAAACTTTAAAGGCTTGTTAGCCCATAAACAAACTTAACCGGTTTATAAAACGTAAAGACACATTATCAATTACATCTGCAACAATAGTTTGATTTTACTAAATAGTCATATTAAGAAACCATGTTTTGCATGATTTGTGTCCAATCCAAATCCGCACATTATCATTTCTAGAATACAAGTAGTAGTAGATTCAAGTTTTATAGATTTTCTTGGTCAAATATCGAGCACATTAGTCAGTAGTCACCAGGAAAGGGAAAAAAACGTCTCCCTTTTTTTCTTGTCACCATGATGAAAGATTTGAGTTTAAAATTTTCTTATGTTAACGTATTATTACTTGTTAGAAGCCATCTTATTTTTTTTAATCTAAGTACATTAATTTATATTCCAATTTTATAAATTTTGATGGCCAAATATAGAATCTGAAAAAAGGAAAAAGTGACTTGCACTTAAAAGGACAAGCCACATTAATTTTTCAATTAATACCTTCGTAAGGGTTTTGTTCGATCCGCATAAATAGGGGTGCTTCATGAGTACTTATATGGGTAGAGAAGGAAATGAAGGATATTGTGGCCTCATATTCGTCTGACATTTGATATTCGTATTTAACATATATCTGGTTTTTTATAAGATATGTTTTTGCTTATTTGTTTTGATTTTGGCCTTCTTTTAACTTAAATTAATTGTTAGCATATAATTGTAAATAACATTGATTGAAAAATACTAATTAAAATAGCTAAAACGATATATTAAATTACAAATATGATCCGCATTTCTTTATTCTTTTTCCATATATGAGATAAGGAGGCAAAATACATTGTCATGTCTATTTTGTTTTTGTTTTTTAGCACCAGAAATTCTTTTTAATGAGGTAGAGACATTACAACATAACTTATTTATAGACATGTTTCAGAAAGTGTTATATATTAAAAAGTTAATATAAGAGTTCATTTTTTATGTTTTATTATGTTACATAAATCTTGCCATAACAAATTATTATTTCAGAAAGATTATATTTGTTAAGTTGACTTAACAATATACTGTAATGCATTTGTATAATATGTTGATTGTTGCTTTTTTAAATTTAAATGTCACCCTAACAAACAAATTAAATTATTATAGTTAATATTATGGTGGCATCTATATGTGTAATTCATGTTGAAATACTGTATTAACATGTTTAAGACTTTGATGGACATCCCAATATGTTATTGTCAATTCAAGGGTTTTGCAATCCAACTTGACTACTTGAGTGGTTTAACCTCCTAAAATATAGACCAAACCACAACATCAATTAAGAAATTTCCAAACGTGATCAAATCAAATAGTCTGGTGGTCTGATCGAACTAGACGGTTTGGATATCTTATTGACTTAATTTAAGAAGGCATAAAATCTATATCCTAAATAAAAATTTCTTCAAATATATAACATTACTAAGATAGGGGTGGGTTCAAATGTGAACCATTTTTTGGTTGTGAACGTGAGGACAACCGAGAGCGCGACACGTGATGGATGACTAGGTGCCACGTCAGATCTACGGCGGATGACTAGATGCGATTCATGGGAGGGCGTTGAATTAGGGGGGGGGGGGAACCACACTCAAAGCCACCACGTGTCGCGGTCTCGGTTGTCCTCACGTTCACAACCAAAAAGTGGTTCACATTTGAACTTTCCTCTACTAAGATATAGAATATATATATATATATCTATGAAACTATAAAAATAAGTGTTTTTGTATAAATTAAAAAATAACATTGAACAAGTAGAAAAAAGTGAAACACGTCCACCATCAAAAGTTGATCTTTAGACAAACGTCAAGCAGAAGGACGATTTGGAATTTTATATTCATTTTTAAGGGATTCTAAACTTTTATCGGTTTAGATAACACTTGAGAAAATGAAAAATCTAAAAATATAATGTCATGAACCAACTTTCTTTAATTGGGCCATAAACGTTGAGCTTACAACATGAACACTAGTCGGACCAGACCACTAGATCACTCAAACTGCCTAAAACAATTTATTTTAATTTGGTTTGAATGGTCAAACAGTTTTTTACTAGCTCAATTGGAGGCCCGATACCACTGGAGCGTGTGTGTGTGTTAACTTGTCGTTCAATTTTTTTTACTATTTCAACATCACATGCAAATCCCATGTATAGACCTTTAGGGTGCGTTTGGTACACTGGACAGGATGGGACAGGACAGGACAGGACAGACCTGTCCCATGTTTGGCAGGCATCTATGTGGGACACACCAGAACTAAGTAGAACAAGAGTGGGACAAGCCTGTCCCATCCTACCCCCCTGGAACTAAGTAGAACAGAGTCAGATTTACCATTATACCCCTCAAAATACAGATTGATTTTCTCTTTCTTTATAATTTTATCATACTTAGGGGTGAACAAAACTCGACTAAATCCGAAAAACCGAAAATCCGATTCAAAAAATCTCGAATCTACATGACCCACATAACTCTAACTAACTCGATCTTTGAAATCCAACTTTATGACGAGTTATTTGGTTTGGATAGGGTCTTAGGGTCTCCGTACCCATTACCCGAACTCACCCGAAACCCGAATAAAACCTTTTATTAATATTTTGTAACTTTTTTATGTAGATCTTTGAGATTTGAACTTATTTTAATTGGTTTAAGTGTTTAATTTAACTTTTAATGTGTGAAATTTGGATTTTGAAGTTTGAATTAATTTTAATCTTTAATGATTAAGCATGTAAAACGAAATATTTCACACTTAATTTTGAGGACAACATTTCATACCGAAACTCGATCGAAAATACAACTAATAATGTATATTGCTACTATTTATCTTGCAAGTTATGATTTTTGATTATATACTTGACTATAGTTTTGTTGATACATAGATTGTAGTTTTTTTGTTTTTTGTTAAATTTCATTTAGATCGATTATTAGGTAAAAAACGCTAAAAATTTCATCAGGGGTAAAATGGTCATTTAATCAGTCATGTTCTGTCCAGTCCTGCCCTATCATGTCGTACCAAACGTTGGACAGCTGTTCTGTCCTGTCCTGTTCTACCTTGTCCTGTCCTGTCCTGTCTGCATACCAAACGCACCCTTACGTACCTTAATTGGCGTCATTTATACCAGAATTTGAAGAACATAAGAACCATTCCGTTCATTCTTCATAATTGACCAATAGTTTTACAATTCCAAACATTAAGAGACATTTGACAAAAGTAACATAAGTTTGTTTTAAATCCCCTAAACGATATATCAAACTACTCGATGAACAAAAAAATGAAAATTCTGCCTTACCCTTCTCCATTGATGTAATTCAGAAAATTCAGTAACAATGCCGTTTCATTCTTCGATATGAGCAACTGAATAATTTAATTGACGTGTCATAGACTTCTTTCTTAGGGGAACAAAACCTCACGGTGCCCCATTTTTCTTATACCTTGTAGATCACTCACCAGACTGAAAACTTGTAGTTACCAATACTTATAACTCAGCTGAGTACGCACATAAAAAATAAACATGCTTACTTGTGCACTTGATGGTCACTCCTTTACATATTATTGTATTATGCAAGCATGTTTGCATTTGAAAATTGTTGTTTGAACATCTGACCTTGTATGACTTGTGATTATTTGGAAATGCTCTTGTAAATCATGTTTGTGAGGTTGCAACAGTTTCTTATGTATTCTCTTGTCATTGCTCTTCAGTTTTGGTTTTAAAGACTGCTTATTAAAAAGTGTTGTGAGTGATTTTAGAATACTTAGAAAACTACTTAAAATTAAGATGTCTCACTATATAGTGTAATGGCCTAATAGTTTCTATCCAATTATGGACTTCATATCATAAGCTTTGACAAGGTATAAGAAAAATGGGGCACCATGAGTATGGTGCATTTCATAGTAAATGTGTAGGTTAATGCTTGAACTTCTATATATTCTTGCATTAATGTCGACAACAAAATTTGTCTTGTTCACCGTAATTTTTAACCTTTTGTTTATGATGTCAAATATTCTTCAACAATATTATTTTATGTTTCAACCAATAAGTGAGATCAACACTCTATACTATATGAGTATATGTTGTACGTTTTACCATCTTTAGACCCCACTTTGTGTAGTATTTAAGAAGTTTATTTGATGTTGTTTGGTTTATACATGGCATTAAGAAATCTCATTTCATTTTCAGTGGTATTATGATACTGCTA
The DNA here is from genome assembly GCA_030169165.1 of Centaurea solstitialis. Taxonomy (NCBI): domain Eukaryota; kingdom Viridiplantae; phylum Streptophyta; class Magnoliopsida; order Asterales; family Asteraceae; genus Centaurea; species Centaurea solstitialis. Next base: position 60,754,799 of record CM058046.1, on the reverse strand, counting down.
ATAGTACCAAGTGCTTCCACTAAACTTGTACATTATATGTTGCCTAAAAGGTGAAAAACTTGAAACACAAGAATATAAATATATAGACGTTTTTTATGTAATAGTTCATTTTATGATTGTGTATTGTTTTAAACAGTTGTTTATTTTGAACTAATTCAATGCATATTATGGATGCTCAAAGAGGATAAGGTGTAGGTAACATCAAGAACCAACTCGATAATAACTTCACTTCCAAGTTTGAGAGATGGTGTTGAACATTGACGTTGTGCATAATACCTAAAGTGTACGAGTTGTTGCCTGTGTCACAAGTAGAGGTGCACAAAAAACCGAATAACCTAAAAACCGAAACAAGTTGTGTTCGAACCGGTTATTAAATAACCGGTTTTATAACCGGTTTGAGATTTAGAGCTAGACCGGTTAGGATACCGGTTAAATAACCGGTTTTTTTCTACCGATTTCTTAACCAGTTTTTAACCTAACTTAATTTGAACTTATATATATATATATATATGCATTTTTATTTGAATTTCTATGTATTTTTATTTGAATTTATATAATTATATGTATTGTTTTATTATATTTATATTTATATAAATTATCATTATATGTATTTGATAATTATATTTATATAATTATTATATAATTATAAAACTAAATAAACAAAACAACAAACAAAAGAAAAAGCCCAAAACAAAATCAGATTTTTAACCCAAGCCCAAAAGAAGCCCAACCCAAATCCTAGCCGACTGGTTTTTCCAAAACCGGTTTTTTTGTCTTAACCGGTTATAAACTAACCTAACCGATTTGATGTAGTATTGATTTAGAGGTCCAAAATCGGTATTATGTTTGATCGTTTTGAAATAACCGGTTTTAAAATAACCGGTTAGGTTATTTAACCGGACGTGTACATCTCTAATTACAAGTATATGTTAGGATTATTATGTGTTTTAGAAGACTTCATAAACAATACTTATCAAACTTGTTTGGTTAATGTCATGAATAGTGATATGACAAAGATGTTGAAACAATGATAAGAATGCTATAATATTTTTGTATCTTTATTCAAGATATATTATATATGAATGTATATATTACTTTGGAGAGTTGAACCTAATATTGATTTCTTATTAGAAAAAAATGGTATATGCCATCTACTAAAGTTTCATATCGTACAAATATCATAGTCATTATATAGGGAAGGAAAACCGGTATGAGCCAAATAACATGTGATAGTGTTCGCGCCTGAACCCAGGGACTTCTTTGTGGACTTCTTTGAGACAACATGGATTTGTCAAAATTGGATCTTTTTCCTTATGCATTTATGAAGAAGGTAGTATGTACGACTTTCATTTTATTTTAGTTGATTAAAACATTTGAATTAAATAATCAAGTAATTTCATTAAAAAAAATCAAGTAATTTTTTTTGTTCTCTCCTGTATTTTTTAGCACAAATTGTTAATGCATTTTAACTAAATTTATAATAAAAGATAAAAATGATGTAATTGTATAAATTTAAGTATAGATAAAGACTCAAACATGAACTCCTCCATTTTATAAAACACGAGAACACCCTGTGATAGTACATGTGTAGAGACATGGTGGTGTACGAACAACTTGACCCACAAACTAGGTCGTGGAAAAGTCATTCGTACCTCAAATTTAATATTATATATTACTGATTATGGTATCACTTTGAGAAAACCCTTATCACATATGATAATACTGATACTTATGAGTGGGTTTAGTGGTGTGCATATGACTTGACTCACAACCTAAGTTGGGCAAAGATCGTCAACGTCTTTGAATTAGTATCAAATATATCAGATGCAATCAACTATAGTACAAGGGTGTTCTTACGTTTTTGTAAAATGAGGATCTTCTCATGTGAATGATTTCCTATATATGTATATATAAATATATAATAATAATTAATTTGATCTAAGATATAATGTAACATCCTAAACCAATCCCGTACACAATATTGTCTCTTTTGTCTATATTTAAACTCAGTTTTAAAATGCTTATAATATAAGAATATTCAATGCCTTGTAAGTTAACCTCAATTCTACTCTCCAATCAATTTGAAATCTTATATATAATTAAACCAACTTAATAATTAAAACACATAAATATAACATTTATTTTGTGGTTGATTGGTGGAGGGTTGGTAGAAGACGTAAGAGGTGATGGTTGTTCCTTGTAGTTGTAGACATGCTCATGAAATCTACATGACATTGGGATAATTTTGATTTTCTAAAAGTACTTCTAAATAAAATTAAAAAAAACCGAATATATAATTAGATATGCTAAATACTTTAACACACATGATTGCATCTTTAAATCACAATTATCCTAGTTATCACTTTTTAATTACAAATTTTTATTTAGTTATATATCAAATCAAATATTATATGTTATAACAAAAAAATTGCAAAACAATAAGCTACTAAGCTTTGCAACATGCTAAATTTAGCACATGGTAATTTAAATGTCATGTTTGGTTTATAGCCGTGTCTTTGAATTTCAAATGCAAATAATAACGATTATCCAAGTTGTCTTTCTTCACCGCTATAACAACATTGATGAAAAAATAGAAAAAAAGTTGTTCTTAACCAATTAGCTCCAATTCTATGGAGTTCAATGATCTTATGACTTTGGTGAGGGTGATTAATGCCAGATCCACACAATTGTTTTCGAAGGCACCATACAAAACCAAATTTCCGTTTCCATGACCAATGGCGACTAACGACGGTGCCAATTACAAAGAGAGCTAAAAGAGTAGAGGGACCAATGAAAAACACTAAGGCCTCAGTTTTTCTCTATTGTGCTAGGCTTGGGAGTTTGGGCTTAAATCTTAATTGTCGAGGGTCTAGGCTTCTAATTAATAAAAAATGCAAGTAGTTTTTTGGGGTCTGGGACTCCTACGAGCCTTACTCAATCCGCCCCTAATTGATGCCAGTGAAGAGACACAAGAATGCAACAAAATGGAAGGGACATTGTATATGAATGTGCTATAGTTTTTAACTATCCAATATGGTGGTGCTCGCTCGATGAATATGCCCCTATATTATGACATATAATTAAGAAGACGTCAACAAAACATGGTTTATGAGGGTTTGACTTATCTTATGGTTACGTAGCTTAGATTGGAAAACATATTTTCTAACATGTCTAAGTTACACTTATGTCACACCATCATTAAAATCATTAATTTCAAGTTCTATACCCTTAATTTCTTTAACTTTATATCAATTTATATTTCACATCTCTTTTTTATATTTTGGAAAACCAACTTTTAAAAAAGCTTTCTTTTAAACCATCTTTCAAAGATTTATCTTCCAGATACCAATTCTTTTAAAACTTAAACATTTTGAATAAAAAAAACCAAAACTAATTTAATTTTGTTTTCATTTATATTTCTAAAAAACACAAATTAACCATAATGATTATTAATTTATTATTTTAGATTATTGAAAAATGACATTCGACTCGCCGGTCCACGGTTTCACCATTCTTCAAACTGAACCGGGTTTCTGAATATGTTTTCTTTTTTTTCCCGCCTTTTTATATAAACCATTTTGGCCGTACGATCTCCGGTTAACTAACTACTATCTATACCCATCGAAGCTCAACAAAAATGGAGGTTTCATGGGAAGAAGCCCTAGATGTAGACGACTCCGATCTCCACTCACTTCCCCTTCTCCGCCCTTGCAAGCAGCAGCGCCGCCACCGTGACCAAACCAATCCTCCTCCCACCGCCGCCGATCTTCCTCTTCCTCAAACCCTAGATTCCTCCCCAAAATCGCCATCTCAAACCGACAACTCTCTTCCTCAAAACTTCAATGACGTTTCTCAGTATGAATCACCACCACCACCACCACCACTACCACCCTCTCGTGTGATTCCAGGCCCTGCCGGAATTGTTCAGGCTGCTAAGCTTCTCAAAACTCGCGATAACGATAGGGTTAGGGTTTTAGGTCAGGAGGAGGTCATGGCTACTCAGGAGTATATAAGGAGAGTGGTTGAAGATCCGGAAGAGGATGCTGATTTTAAGCTCACTCCTTGGCTTTCTGCCATGGAATTTTGCAGTGGTGATGGTAATTACATTCAATTGTTTGTATCCATATTCAGAAAATTTGATGCTTATTTGTAATTTGTGTGTGTATGTTCTTTAAGGTGTGTGGAATTCTGTTGGAAGTGCACATCTGGGAGATATAAAGGGGTATCTGAAAAATGGAAAACTTGATCAGGTATTTTGCTGAATGTATTTCTTTATTTACTTGAAAATGAATTAGGTTTTGATGGTTACTTATGAGAAATTGACAGGGGTCCAATGAATTAGGTCTACTTTTGAATCTGTAATTTTTTGATTGTATGTAGTGAATAAAAATATTCCCAATTTCAGGCTGTTGATAGGTTGATTGATGTTCTTCTGTAACCTATTGTAATTTAGATATTGGTCAATGTTAGTTTTGGTAAATTTGATTTTCAACTTCGTTTTCGAATCATTGACTGTTGCAAGATTGCTCTAAAGTCTCTTTAATTGTTTGGGTTTTAGATAATGTCTTGACTGTTTCGATGAGAAAATTGTGCGAATGGAAATGTAAAGATACATAAAAGTAAGTAAGAAATACACGAGGCATGGTTCTAATGTCCACTTCATTTCAGATAGAATGCTGATAAACATATGGACATCTTTTATACCATGATAGCATTAAATGTGTTTTGGTAAAACCAACTTTTTTTTTTTGCTATTCAAGTAATCTGACATCCTTAAGACAATATAATATTAACAACTTGTATGGATGAGGTGCCCTAAGTTATCTTGGGTGAGGGTGTGTATGTATTGAATACATATATTAAGAGCTTTCTCTTTGATTATGTGTGACAATCAACCTTAGATGAGATGCCGTAAGTTTTCTTATGTACAATACTCAAGAAGGCTGGGAAAAATTTAGAAATCTTAGTTCCTTTTCTTGTTTGCCCAAAATCAGTATATTCTACATTCTGTCATGTATCATAACTACCAAAGTTAATTGTATATCGACTATGCCAAAAATATCTGGGTATCTAGTTCGCATTGTGATTATCAACCATCAAGTACTTGGATTTTTATCAAACATATATTTCAAGTAGTTCTAAGTAAAGCTAGCAATTAAACTTATCTGAATTGATTAAGTCCAAACAAATGACCTGATCATCAACATTTCTAGCCCCCTTTTTATTGCATCACCAGTTCCCCATTAATTAGGAAACTCTGAAAACTTGAAAGTTCTTGTTCCTCCTAACTATTTTATATTTTGGTTTCATGGAGAAATAATAAAATGAGAAAGATAACTGAAGCAGAGTATTGCATGTTTGTGCCCTGAGACCATTAAATGTTCACATACGATGTATATGGACAAATTCCTATGTTGTTATTGTTGGGTAATCTTGATTAGTATGTTTAGTTGGTATGTTAGTTTGTTTCTATTGGTGTTTGACTAGTTATTTGTTAGTTTGTTTTTTAGTGCCTTGTGTTATGGAGAAAGTGGTCTACGTCCCACTCTCTAGCCTAGTTAGTTTTATGCATGAATTAAGGAAGTAGTGGAAGTGTCTTTAGTGGTTTAGGCTATTTATATTTGAGTTTTGTAATTGGTTTTCTATGAAAGAGTAATGCAGTAGTAGAAAGTTTTAGCAGCAAAGAAAAAGTTCCAAAATCCTTATTCCATTTATATACGAATTGGTCTCTTTTTTTTGTTTTCAACTGTCTGATTTCCAACAGTTATTAGTATCTGCTGTGGTAAACAATATCGTGTCACTGTAATCATAGTTGACTTGAGACTATGCATCATATGATACATTAGTAACTTGCAATGTTCTTAAGATCAGAAAAAGAAGATATTTAGCGCGGGTTTAGGAAACACTATTAAATGTTTAATTTTTGAATATGAATTTCATCATCAAGGAAATCTCATAGGTACAAGAGGTCTTGTCAGTCATACAAGTAAAGAGTTCTCTTTCATTGATGGAAAAGTAAACTGATGAATGGGATCAAATTGATATAACTGAAAATGCTTGGTGGCAAACAGTTACTAAAATAGACAATGAAGAGAATTATTGCTCAGAGACTTGAATAAAATTTAGTGTAATGTGGTTTGTGTCATTTAAAGTAAACTGATTATTGATTATGTTTGGTATATATGTAATAGGTTGTTGCTGTTGTTAAGTCTTGTGCTCCAAATGCACTAGGTGATCTGATGGTAGTGCTGAAAGTAAGTATCTCAATATGATATATTGTGCTTTTCAGCAGGCCAAGTTAAATTTAGTTACTTATTAATTTGGTTTAAGCTTTAGGATCCTACAGGTACAGTTTCTGGTACTATTCATCACAAAGTCGTTACAGAGGGTGAGTTTGGAAAGGGTAGTTTTGTAGGATCTGTTCTGGTACTTCACAAGGTATGATGTTTATATTCGTTCATATCTTCATAGTTGTATAAATTCTAGTACCCACTGTGTTGAATTATTTTTAATTTATACCAGTTTTCTGTTATTTAGGTTTCTGTGTTCTCCCCTTCAAGGTCAGCTCATTATCTTAACATTACGAAGAGAAATTTGGTAAAGGTATGAATATTTCTATGTGGTTTGTTTTTTTAATTGTAGGCCTTCATTCATCCAAGGTGGTATATTTATTTGCCTTTTTAGAGAACTGTTGAAACAAATACCCAATCTATTGCATTGAATTCATAGACAAGAAAGCAACTACGAATAAATCTTCAACCTTCTTCTCTGTTAAGCCCTTGGTGTCACATGGCATATTCAGTTGTGAATAGAGAAATTCTAACATGGCAACATACTTCACCAGGCTCTGCATTGAGCTTTAGCTGTAGAGCCTGCTACTACCATTTTCTTGTGTATCTACCTCATATTTATTCTATCCTTTAACATAAGCTAATGGTTCCTCTTGCCGTATCTATTCTATTGATTCTATCTATACCTGTCAGCCAGATCATAACATTTTATGTTCTCGTGTTTTCTTGTCTTTGATGACTTTTATGCTTACATTCATATTCATTTAATTTATCTATCTACCCAAACCTTGTTTAGGGGATACCACTAATATAACTGATTTCAATTTTCAACACTTTTAATCCCCAAAAGGGATTTTACATGAAACACACTCATAAGACTGACATTGTAGATTAATATATGAAAGCAAACTGTAGATTTCCTATGAAATTTCAAGTTTGAAAATATTGCTTCTTCATATTGTCACACTTCTCGTCCAGGTTCCTACAAAAATAAAATAAAGAGTTTATAATTTCTGCAAAAAAAAAATAATCTAACTCAACCCTTTTTGTGATATTGAATGATGGCTTATTTTATTTGAATTCACAGGTATTCTACAAAGATGGTGGATCTTCACAACAACAAACATTCCATGGATGTAAAATCACAGATGCTGCTCCAAGTTCTGGTGGGTTATTACTTATTATGTTCTCCCCTGAAACATGTTTACATATCGAAGAATCTGCCTTCTAATACTCGCAGCTTTGTATTCAGTTCCGTATTTAATTTAGCAGCATTTTCTTTAGTCACTTTTCTAACAAAAACTTTACACACCCTTCATTACAAGATTCTGGACAGAAGACACCGATGGTGCGTAGCTCATTTTCTCTAGAACGAGTAGCAGAAAGAACAGCGAATGGAACCAAAACAAGCACTACAAATAAACAGAATTTGCAAGCAAATCCAATTGTGTCCATTGGGACAAGAAATGAAGGCAACGAAATCTTAAAAGATACAAATGTTATTGGAAGTGGTGAAAACGAGCGTAGGGTTTTTGACAGTTGTAAACAGCCAACGGAAGGTGGAAGTCTGTCGGGTGGTCTTAAAGCTGGTTCTGAGTTCGTTAATGATGGGGACAAACATGGGGTTGAGGGAAGAGATGCGGTTCGGGTTAATGTTGAACTGGCAAAAGCAAATGGTTCGATACCCGATTGGACAGATGAGCAGTTAAATGAACTCTTTGATGGTGATTTCCAAGATGATATGTTGTTTTGACAGGTTGGTGATCGTTCAGTAAACGAAACTAGTGTTGATATATAGATTCTACGTGCAACCGAGTTTTTGTTAATGACGTAAATAGAAGGTTATACCGTTGAAATGGCGCATAATCGTTGTTGGTATGGTAGTTTTTTGTTTTTTTTAGAGGATGCAAAGTATAACTTCTCTATAGATTTGAAGAGATATATTGATATCGATACCACTTGAAGATGCAACCTTTTCGGAATTTATTTATTTGTTTTGCATTTTTTGTCCAAAATGATTATTTATTACGATTTTGATTTATAAAACTAAGAACATCTACAAGTTTTTATACGTCAAAAGTGAGGTGTTTGTAAGTAATTGCTATAACAAAAGGTTATCAGAAAATACACCAACATATTTTGGTAGAGTTGTTTCAATTTATCAATGATCTTTCACCGTCTTAGAATAGATCATTAAAACCTTTTTATAATATTTTTAAAAGTATAGCTACCAATCAATTTCATTAAATAATTATAGTTAAAATATTTCTATATTTTCTAATAACAATGACTAGAAGCTACACAAATATTTAAATAAAACTAATTAAATAATAATATAATTTGATTAACAATTAAAACCTACCATTAACAAAATTAGTTTGTTATATCAATTTAACTTTTTGGGCTCTTAGTGCCAGGCTGCCAGCCTACACAATAATGAAAAAGAAGCCCACTTCAATGGCAGCCCATTATCTCCTGGGTAGTGGGTGCCCAGAAAACCATTTTATAACTTTAGGGAGTTAAATTGGGTAACTCATTTTTGACCTTTTCTGTTCATAACAATTATTAAAACAAGCATCATTAAGGGGTTCTAATTTCATGTTTTCGCTTTGGTTTATACACACATCGCAGTTGACGACTGTTTTCGGCCAATTAATGGTCTTTCGAGATCAGTGATGTAAACAAGTAAAGTAGAGTAGAGTTAAGTTGAGTGATGATTCTATCTCGACTTGGAAAGATAATACTAGGCTCGAGCTTGAATAACTTTTTTCGATATAGTTACTTTGTAAGATAAATGAGCTCGAATAGTATGTTAAAAACTCGAGTTGTTTATATCCTTATTATGACCCAACAAAATTATTAGCAACTCTAACATATCAAACTAATAATCCGGAACTATCAATTGTGAACATACCTGAAATCAATGCAACAACCTCAAGAACCATAATTTCAATTGTCCACTAATATTCCTCTCGAATTTATTACCTTAGGAGATGAGTTTTATACCTAAATGAAGTATCGATTTATAGGTCTTGATTTTGTCAATGTCCGCCGATCCACAACCTCCAATTTCGAGTTTTCTCTTTGGCACGTTTTTAACAATTTTAAAATTCGAACCGTTTTAAAGTTGGCAGAACAGGTTCTATACTTTTGAACTTTCACGTTTAACTCCTCATTTTTAACACTGCTCTAGATTTTGGTCCAACTTCCCATTTTCATATTTTTTAGAATTTACTTTGATGCAACATTATAAATAAAATATGTTTATGTTAACACTGCCATCATCATTCATATATTGATGAATGTTAATTATAACTAACTTTATTACTAATTGGGAAAATTGCCATTTTTACCAACATATCATTTTACTTTTTTCTATTTTTACCAACATTCTTTAATTTTTATCAATTACATCATTAAACTATCAAATTTTTTCCAATAAAGCTAAGGTTTGATTTTTTTCTCAATAGTTTCTACCCCAAAGTAAGAGTAAATTACATTTTTGTCCCCCATGGTTAATACTCATTATCATTTTTGATCCTTCTTTAAAACTAATTACAATTTTGATAATCATGGTTATGAACTTATGATAATTTTCCCATAATACTTTTATCTTTAATGGATTCATATTTTCTTAGACTATAAAATTTTTTATATAATCTTTTTTAAACAACCAAAACTTTATTACCACAAACAAAGGTTTACACAACAAGACACAAAGTCAGTAATGCACGACCCACTACAAAGAGAGACAAACACAATAGCTTACTAGCCTCCCTAATACAAATTAATTATATCACTAAAATAATTTGAACATATAATAATTTGTCTTTATTATTTATCTTTTGTAAATATTTAAATTTAAGATTTTTTACAGAAAATAATATAATAAAAAGTTATTTCTCATTCATGATGATAATATTTTTGAGGAATCATTTGCATTTTGAAATGTTACCACTTTTTTAAGGTTTTTTCCAATTTGGAGATTACATTAAAGCAAATATTTACCTAAAACACCAAATTTGAAAGATATATTATTTTATCTCCCGTTCATTTCGATATAAAAGTCGCTTTATTTTTAGCTTGAATATACTTCAATTTAGAGCCAATATGTGTTTAGATACCACGCCCCGTTGACTAGAAGAAGCTTATAAATAATTTTATGAAAAAAATAAAGTTGTATCTTAAATCACTTCTTTGAATCTTTTGGTCTCCATTGAGTTTTATGTTAAAATTATAGTATTGGTTTGCATTTAGAGTATCTCTAACAATTATTTTAAGATTAACCTATTATTTTAATTATTTTCAATAATGAAATTTAAATTACTCTATGATCTAATAGCACAACAATGAGAAATGACAAAAGAAAAGTTGAAAGTATAGAAATACCCTTAAACTAACTAACCTTTATAATTAAATTTATTTAAATGGACCAAAACTAAAATAAAGAGGTAAGCATGATTTACAAAAAAAAAAGTTTTAAAAAGGGACCAAATTAAGTTAATAATGAGTATTAACCATAAGGACCAAAAATTGCCATTTTTACCAACATACTATTTTAACATAAGCGAAAATAAAAAATACATAGAACATATATAAACCAACATTAACTAATTAACTATCACTACGTAATAAATCCTTTATATTCATGTTCATTACCTTAACTACATGAACCAAAATTAATACTTTTTCATGTTCGTTCACATATTAAATCAACGAACTTCTTGCAGAACGCTTCATGATTGAACGTTCGTTTTGTTTACAACCTTACTTGTGAACATTAGGATTACAAATAGAACCCGAAGTTCAGTGATTGGAGGAATTAATTAAAGATTCTTGACAAAGTTTGGTATACTAATAGCATCACATAAAATAACTAATATCACACTTTAAGCGTGTTAGAAAACTTGTTAAAAGACATAAAATAACTAATATGACACTTTAAGCATGTTAGAAAACTTGTTAAAAGACATACAATTAAGGGAGAATTTCTTCTATGTCCTTGTAAACTTTCAAAATTACTTCTATATCCTTCCAAAATTTTAAATTACTTCTATATCCTTCTAAATCTCTAAAACTCTATTATATATCCAAAATATTTATTAAACTATTTAAATATCAATAATTATTATAATCAAATACAACTAGTGCTATACCCGTCCGTAGGCCGGGTATACGACATGAGGTTATAAGATAAGACACAATATCTTGTTGAATTCTTGAGGATCCACTAATTAGCAAAAAAACCCTTTGAGGGTTTTTAACAAATAAAGATATAATAGGACATATCAGTATTTTAGAAATCAACGATAAAGATATGTATCAGTTAGATACATGGTGACGTTGACGTGGGGAAAACATGGTGGTGGTGTGGTGGTGGTGGGGGTGTGTGTGTGTGTGTGGGGGGGGGGGGGGGGAGGGAGGGGGACGGTAAAGCGTGTTATTTTATACAAATGCCATGTTTGATGATTTTAAGCAATGTTTTAAAAACCAGTTGAACCGGTTCAATCAGGAGCCGGTGAAAGGATCGATTTAATTGTGACCGGTTTTATGGCGTTTTAAGAACGGGATTCAACCGGCCGGTTTAGTGGTTAAACCGGAGGATCGAACCGGTAAAAACCAGTTGACCCGGTTTTTAAAGAAAAATATTACTTATAAAACTTGTTATTTTAATTATTTTAATGTTTTTTTATTAATGTAAAACTTATTGTAATGTATATTTTTAATGTTTTTTGACTTGTAGATATCAAATTGTTAGTTTTATAAATATATGAATGTAAGAAAATGGAAGAAAACATACAAATGCTTGGACCGGTTCAACCGGTCGAACCGTGAACCGGTCATCACACCAGTTCAACTAAAAACCCGGGTTTTAAAACATTAATTTTAAGAAATCTTTCTTTTGTTTCACAAATAACAAATTTGCCTTCTCAGGTATACCGAACATATTATGTTTCTTCATCGAAATAGTGCTCACCAAGAAACATTTATGAGAACGTAAAAAAGCCTAGTTTATTGGTTTTATGAAGATCAAATTCTATTGACTTCATCCTATCTAAAAAATGTTCCAACATCTGCTATTTTGCTTAAGGAATTTGCACGGGTTTATTTTGAAGTTCTTCCAGCCTTCTTTAAAAAAAAATTGTAGATCCTCCAAAGACAAAAAAATTGATTTTTTTTAGACCCTTCGTATGAGACCGATCCCACTGCATTAAAAGGATATGTTGTGTTCAATTTTCTCCAATATTCAATGGTGAGTGTTATTAGTTTTGTCACCAATGAGAGCACTAGTCTTGCTATATTTTTTTGAACGAAAACAACCAAAATGTTTAGTTAACCAAAACGTCAATACAACCAAAACACTTATTTAACCAAAATGTCAATGCAACCAATTTATCAGTTAAAAAGGAATGAAAGGGGGCAAACCAGAAATAAAGCACACGACAACAAAACAACTCGAGCAACAAAGATACCGAAACGAACACCAACCAAATAGAGGTTGCAAAAGACGAGCTGAAACCGATCAGAACATAACGTACTGAACCCGAGCACTGCGAGCCAGATCTTGCTGTCAACAGCAAACTCCCACACAACTACAAATTCCATTACGCAGCAGCTAGATGAAGCTGCTGTGTAGCCTGATTAGGCTGCTGTGCAACCTGATTAAGCTTCTGTGCAGCCATATTAAGCTGTTGTGCAGCCAAATAAATGATGTGCAGCCATAAGCAGCAGATTAAGCCGTTGTGCATCCAGATAAGTTGTGCAGCCAGAAGCAGCAAATCGAGCAAACAGAAGGGTCCCCACAGGTGCTGGGGGAGAAGCGATGAACCAAAACAGCCACGTGTCGGGCCTGCTGGCCACTGTCCGCTGCCATCTGTCCACTATCGATTCCAGAGCTGGTGCGCAATTCAGCTCGTCAAAACCGCCCAATCTGTGATCCGCCACTGTATAATTGAAGCTTCTTTTGACAACCTTTTCCTAAATGTTATTGAACAATTGGATACATAAGTACTTAAAACAAAAACAATATAATAATGTTACTTTGGCGGTGGAAAGAATGATATTTCAAAAGAACATATATCCCGGCGCTTGGCACATATGACTGTTTGGCAAAGTATTTGATAGGTTAGCTGTTAACTAATAAACTAACCAATGAATTGATCATGTTTAAAAAAATATGACGATGTAAAATAAGCTAAAAGTAGATGTTGAAACATTTCTCACTTCCAACGTATAAGGGGAATAAATGGCAAAAAGCAAATAAGGCCTATGGAGCTTATTGAGAATCTATCTCAAGTAACTTTGCAAAAAGCTAGTTTATGAGTTAGCAAATGGGCTTGTTCAATAAGCTATAACAATAAGTTTGCTTGTAAGGTAGCTTATGGTTAATGGAAACAACTGAAAGTGGCATTTAAATTGAAAGAGAAAAGAAGAAAGCAAGGATCAGAAATGTGTACCTTGTCCCATATCTGAAGGGAAGGATTTGACTTCATGTTGATCACCATCTGTAGAATCCACAAATCAGTTAGAGCAAACCTCTGTGATAGCAATTTAGACTCGACAAACCTTCTTGAAGAGATCCTTTCATCCTACACAAAACATGACATATAAAAGCATGTGCTAATTAGGTGAAAAGAATGACATACATGCTCTTTGAATCTTGAGGTTAAATGCATAAATTTTCAAATTCTTAATGGTTACAATTTTCATCCCAAAGTGTGACATTATTGCATTTATATTAAAAGGTGAATACATGCCAGACCTTGTAAATGAACAGAATAGACCATGGTTCAGTATATAGACTATAAAGCTAACACTCACGAGTTCGTGTAACTTTACCATGAAATAGAGAAAAACCTACTTCTGATACTGTACTTGTCTCCAAGTGCTTTTCAATCAGGTAAATGGAGAAAAACTTACTTCTGTATGGCAGTCCTCAAATCAGGTAAATAGCTCAACCTGCAAAATGTCTATATAGGGCTCACAGGCTTATTTCTTATTGAAATTGATCAAGTTGCACCAAGTGTCCAATAAACACTCAATACGGCTACCAGTTAAGTTGCCTCATCAAGGATATCATTGAATCGATACGAATCAAGTTTGGGATATGAGCACAACATGGAGCAGAAGAGCCTGTGGAGATCTAACATGAAAATTAGAAAACAGATCTAAAAATGAAATCTAGCATAGGATAAAAATGACTTACATGCTCTCATTTGACCTTTGTACTTCTGGTAAAGATCAATCAGATCGGTTTTCTCCAACTCGGATCCTTTGTAATTGGCTTCAAACTCTTCAATTAACAGCAAACAACTTAAGGACAATGGATCGTAACATAAACAATAAAAATAGATTGGGCCAAAACGATAATGCAATGGAAGCATGCATACAACAACTCTCAATGAGTGGTGACTGCTGCCTTAAATCAAAATAACTACAGATAGACACCCAAAATCAGATAAACAAATAGACAACTAAACACCCAAAATCAAAATCAAATAAACACACATAGCAAAAGTGAAAAGTTAAACCAAAAAACTAAAAATCAGTTGCCACAAGGGAAATTGGAAGGCACCTGAAATCATTGAGTATCGAATTCATGTTTGAGAAGAAAAAACCCTCTTTTGGTAAACCCCTCTTCGTAATTTGAATTTGGATAATCTTTTAACTGATAAATTTACCAACAACAATAAAGTAGTGTAAATCATGAGAACATAAGAAGAATAGAAGATCGTATGAAATAATTTGATTTCTTAAACAAAATAGATCATATATAATTACAATTTTTTTATTCATATGCACTTACCTCATTGGTTCTCGACAACCTGCGGTGATGTAGTAGGCTCGAATTTGGAGTAGGAAGTAGACGCAGATGATGAAGATGAATATGTCGAAATGCTCGAAACCCTCCTTTTATTGGCGACATATATCGTTGTCGCCAGTTTTCAAGACTCAATAGATAGATTAGTATAAATCTGCCAGCCCGGTGTTTCTTGCTCAATAATATTATCTTCTGAATCAAGGAATAAATAAATGAATTATGCATACATTTTTACTGGTCATGTCTCTCCATTTTAAGTTTTTAACCAACATTTGTTTATCTGATAAGACCTCAAAAAGGGCAGACAGACAAAAAAAATTCTCCTTGTATCTGCTGTTTAAAACTAATCTGATTTTAAATTTTAAAAACAGATAAATTAAGCACATTTCAAATAAATATGACAATATAGTAAAAGATTAATGTAGTGTTATGTAAGCATCAAACCTTGGAGGAGGAGGAACATCAAGTTCCTCTCAGTTGAATCTTCAATGGATCTTGGCCTTCCAATGCCTCTTTTCAATCGATCACCAGAACCTTGTTCGATGCCCAACTATCACATTCATCAGCACAAGAATACGAGCCCTCAATGTATAACAATCAAGATTATGAAAATAAGAAAATGTACGATGGTCGGCAAGAAACCTTGGCATATAGGAAATCTTAAGCAAGAGAATGTTAAACCCCTTCATTTACTTGCCACCATCCATGATGAGCTAAACATATGCAATCAATGAATGAAACAGAATGTTGGAATTACCTTTGCTTTATAACCCTGGTCAACAATTTGCACTGAGCCACAAACATCATAAGGCAGTACTCTAGTATTAATGGATGCCATAGTTGGTAAAGCCTGAAAACCAGTAACATTGTTACTGAAGGTGAGAGAACTGTAAGACTGCAACCATAACACAAAACAGTAAACGTAAAATACCTAAAACTGAAAACAAAAACATAGAAAAAATAGACAAATAAAATCTGAAGCATGAAGTCTAAATTGAAGTATGCCTGAATTAAACAGTAACAATTAACAAATAATTCACTGTCACTGTGTTTCCGTGTGCTGTCTAAACATCAAGCAAAATTGGTCCCGAAAAACATAGACCTAAGTCTTAATTTAGCCGGCTAGGTACCATGAATCCATGATTCCATCCATGAAAGCAAATTGAGAATTCACTTCAACAAAATAATCAAATGAATTTGTCTCTACCCTTCTTTTATTAGGGTTCTTAATTCATTTCTTTCTATATGAAAATACCAATAATCAACAATTTTTGTTTCTCACCTGCACAAGATATAAACATTCACCAAATCAATCCACTTCAAATTTGTCAATTGCGCCCTAAAATTCAAAGTGTTTTATGGAATAGAAGGAGCAATCGATTGTCAATTTCCTTTTACCTTACATACAAACAAATAAAATCTGAAGATTGAAGTCTAAAAGTAATATAGATTAATAGAACTTACTCGAAAGCAATTCATGGCAGTTGGCAGATTATTGAGACGCTATGGCACTGGCAGAAACCAAAGCTGATTGTCAAAAACGATGATGGAAATCACATTGTGATGCGGATAACGAATGCAGAAAACGAATCGATTGCAGAAATCAAAAATAGATGGCCATCAATGGCGGACTCTCGTCTCTCGATTGTTGGTGATTTCGTGAGGTAAGCCGAGAAACACAGATGGGGACGAATGATTTGAGGAGGCGTTTATATATCGGGATGTATTTGAGTACGCGGGTTCAGCGACGTGGGCTGTCACCGGAGAGAAGTTTCCGAAATCGTGGAGAGGAGGGTTGAGGGCTGGCTTTCCATAACTGTAAATAGCTAATTTAAACGGCTATGATCTATTTTAGATTTGATCCGACTGTCACTATTAAAATGGCAGTTTTTTGACTCACCGCGATCAATATATATATAATTATTTATAAAATTACTATATTGCCTTTATAGTATCTAAACTTTTTTTAGTTTTTTTGAATATTCATCTTCATCTTCATCATCATAACTTAAAAACCCTAAATCATAACTTAAAAACCCTAAATCAATAAACATTCTAAAACCCAATCTTTACTAAATTGATGGAAAAGATCAAATTAAAACTATCAAAAATTGAAAAAAGAAAGAAAGAAGTAATATGGGTACCATTAGTTTCAAAGGAAGCGTCATTGCATCACTAAGGAAGGAGACGAAATAGAAGGTGCTGCAGGTGGAGGTGGAAGCAAAGTGAAAGAAGTTGTGGCCAAAAGTCTAACTGAATCTTTCAAATTTGTTGCTCAAAAGCTCAAAACAACCTTATTTTTCCCTCATCAACCCCTTGACCTTTCACTTTATTTCTCTTGCTTATTGTAAAATACATGTATTGTTGCTACTATTTCGAGGTTTATCATCTTTGAACTTTTTTACATGATCAACACAACATTGTAAAACAAAGGAAAGTATTGATAATTAGCATCATGCTATCAAGTAACAGAAACAAAAAAACAAGACATTGATTTATTTGGGGAACTCAAATGGCCATTGAATTGAAACCAAGCTTTTTCTTTATTTCTCTTTTCAATATTTGATAGGTTTAATTTGATCTTTTCCATCAATTTAGTATGATTGGGTTTTAGAATGTGTATTGATTTGGGTTTTTTAAGTTATGATTTAGGGTTTTTAAGTTATGATGATGAAGATGAAGATGAATATTCAAAAAAACTAAAAAAGTTTAGATACTATAAGGCCAATATAGTAATTTTATAAATAATTGTATTTGATTATAATAATTATTAATATTTAAATAGTTTAATAAATATTTTGGATATATAAGAGAGTTTTAGAGATTTAGAAGGATATAGAAGTAATTTAAAATTTTGTAAGGATATAGAAGTAATTTTGAAAGTTTACAAGGACATAGAAGAAATTCCCCTTAAAATGGAAATCCTTTAAACTTAATGTATCATTTTAGATATGACACTTCTTGTTTTGATGCCATAAACTTAAGTGTAACACCCGGAATTTTGTAAACTCGAACTTATCTGATAAAAGTAAATAATAGAAATCCGGTTGTATGTATATATATATAAATCGTGTCTTTTCCCCAAAGTTAACTATTAACTTGTATCTAAGTTATAAGTCGGGTCGAGTGCTTAACTTAACAGTTTCGGGGCGAGAAAGTAAATACCTGAAACAAGGAGGGGGTTTAGTGTAACAAACCCACTAGCTAGTTGTGAGCCTTATCCCCTCACCCACTTTCATTTTGTATGTGTGTTTGTGTTTTGAAGAGAGAAAAGAGGAAAAAGGAGAGAAAAAGGGTGTGGAAGGGAATTCAAGAATCGAAGGAAGATCGAGCTTAGGAAGTGAAATCAAACCGTGAAACGTTGTTAGATTCGAGTTCCTAACGAAAGGTATGGTTCATCTCGTGTTAATTTCGTGTTTTAGTCAAGTTTTAGAGTCTTGGAAACTAGGGCTCGTATTTGGGGAAAAACCGTGGATCTTGATGATCCATCGGTGTTTATCGAGTTTGGTTGTTATATTATCGTGTTATGTCGTCGTAGCATCGTTCATAAACATTCGTAGGGTGTTTTGGGAGTCAAAATCGTGTTTTGGATGAGTTTTGGGGAGTTTTGGCAAAATAGCTCGCGGGACTTTGTGTGCAGGTCTGGGCAAACCCCGCGACCTAAGCCCGCGACCTGAGGTCGCGCGGCTAGGTCGCGCAACTCTCTGTTCGCGCGACGAACATTTTTCGTTTCCGATTCTTTTTGGGTTTTGGCTTTGGGCTTTCCTTAAGGGTTATATTAGATAATGTTTGGTGGATTTTGGGAGTCATTGAGATAGTCTAGCCTAGCTCTAGGCTAGTGTTTCGGTTGTGAACCGTAAGAGTCGTTTTTGAGAGTTTACTTATGCATACCATGATATGATTGTGTAGGTGCTATCTTGTGACGTATCTAGCTATCTAATCCACATTGATTGTGAATTAGACCAAGGTGAGTTGCTAAACCCTTTTTGTTAAAACTGAGAGCGCATCACCTTGATTGATTTATATACCATGCTAGTATAATCGTATACATGAAATAGTGTGTTGTGTACTACCTTGCATGAATTATATACTTATGGCTATGTGATGAATGAATGCATGATAAACATGTGTATTGAAATATGCCATGGAATGATGTGATGGGCTTGAGACCCTCGATACATACCTCTGTTAATGATGCTATGCTAAATCCAGTATCGAGGTTTCGTATGTAAATAACATGGACAAGATGCTATGCTAAATTCAGTATCGAAGTCTTGTGTATAAATAATATGAGCGTGATGCTATGCTAAATTCAGTATCACGGTCTTATGTGATAATAACATGGACGAACCAACGCAATGTGTCCACACCAAACAATCGCGGGTTTGTACCTATGTCGCCGGCCTTCGGCCTTCAGGTACTAGGGACGCCGCTCCCAAGTAGGCTTCGGGAATAGAGTGAGCTTCGGGGGACGTAGAGAGACCGGCCTTCTTGGCCGTGAGATTGACCATAGACCAATAACCCTTTTGTAGTCTTTTCCCAATAGGAAGTAGACTAATTGGTTATTGTATTTTATTTGATTACAAACATTGTAAATATACATTACTTATACCCCTTTTTGGGAAGAGCTCACGTCATGGCGATACAATTTGTATACCACCTTTTGTGCAAATGAAAGTTTTTGTTCGCCCTGATTTTTAGGGCGTTACAAGTTGGTATCAGAGCTTTAGTTTAAGCGAACTAGGTGTTGACTATAGAATACCTAGACTTAAACTTAGTGCACTACTAGACATGTCACCTACCTTGGGTAAAGTCTTAGGTGGGGAGAGTGATAGGGTTATGAATTCACGTTTATTCAAAGTTGTGATGATGGTAACGAGAATGCTTATGTATGATTAGTTCATAAATCACCTAGCTACTGATCTATGGATGCGTTATACGCGAGTGTTTGAGTAACTGTTATTATGAGGATGATAAATGTTGAAGTTCGTAAAATAGTCCGTTCTTATCCTATTCTCGTGCATTTGTGTGTGACAGATTTGTATGGCGAACACCCGTAGTCAAACGGGCGCCGCGAGAGGACCACCCGACCAAACCACTTCAACCGCCGACCAACGTGTACGGGTTGAGACGATTGAGAGCCCACCGAGGCTCCCAATCTTAGGTGGAGGACCGGAGCACGTACCAAGGATCAATCTCGAGGATCCAAATCCGGTCCTAACCGAGGTGACCCCGGAGATGAGGATGTTTGATAACGTCATGAAGGCCGTGAACGAGGCCATGAGCAAACAACAAGAGTCCTTCATGAAAATGTTGGAGGACCGTGACACTAGCAACAATCGTCATGAGACGGTGGGAGAGAACGTCGCTACGGCGTCGGGTGATGCGGAGGTGGTGGTGGTCACCGAGGAGACCCGAATTACCGGAGATAAGGCAAAAGAGAAGGCGAAAGCTAAGGGGTGCTCCTACAAGAATTTCTTGGGGTGTAAGCCACCGGAGTTCCGTGGGTGTAGCGACCCGGTCGTGTGCTTGTATTGGCTCCGCGAGATGGAGATGGCCTTCGAGGCAAGCGAGTGCGACTCTTCTCAACGAGTCAAGTTCGCATCCCACCTTCTTAAGGGCGAGGCCCTAACATGGTGGAACTTGACCCACTCTTCCCTCACGCCGGAGGTGTATGCTAGGCTCTCTTGGGCCGATTTCAAGAAGAAGATGCTCGAGAAATATTGTAGCGAGCGGGCCCTTGACAAGATCGAGGATGAATTCCGGGCGATGAAGAAAGGCAACAATCCCATCTCGTTTTATGCAAAGGACTTTCTGGAGAAACTAGGGATGGTGGAGCACTTGGCTCCCGATGAAAAGTCGAAGATAAAGGCTTACTCTCGTGGGTTACCGGCCGAGATGAGATCGGCGGTTAGGATCGCAAGGGTCACTACCTTGCATGAGGCGATCGAGGAGTCGTTGAGGATCGAGGATGACATCACCCAAGCCCGGGTGGAAGGTTACCAAGCCAGGCAAAAGAGGAAGTTTGAGGAGGTCGCCGCATCGGCTCGACCGAGCAAGACTTTCCAAGATGGGAAGCGAGGTGGAAACCGAAATGAGGTGAAGTGGTGCAACCGGTGCCGAAGCAAGCACTACGGGCCGTGTCGACGTGACTTCCCCACGAACCCCATTTCTTGTGGAAAGTGCGGGAGAAAGGGTCATGCGACCCAAGACTGTGTGGCCCGAGTGGCGGTATGTTACGATTGCAAGGAACCGGGGCATTATCGGGATGCTTGTCCGAAGTTCAAGAAGGCGGCTACTGGGGGTTCGAGCGGATCGGTCGCAAGGGGAGAAAATCCGCCTAAGGTGACTAGTCGAGCTTTCCAGATGACGGCCGCGGAGGCGAGGGAGACATCCGATCTTGTATCGGGTACGTTTCTCGTTAACTCCATACCCGCACTTGTTGTATTTGATACGGGCGCTGAGCGCTCCTTTGTGCATGATACACTAGCTAAGAAATTCACTATGCCTACCACTCCTTTATCTGATGCGTTAGTAGTAGAAGTAGCGGGTGGGTTCCTTGTGACTGTTCGAGATTGCTTTGAGAGGTGCACTATAGAATTAGATGGAGAACCTTTCTCCGCAACCCTCATACCCATGAACGTTGGTAGTTTCGACGTGGTACTAGGAATCGATTGGTTGCGTGCACACGACGCCAACATAGGTTGCGGCAAGAAGATGGTCACGTTACCAACATCTCGAGGGGAAATGATCACCGTGTACGGGGATAAGAAGAAAGGCACTAACACGACCATCTCCATGATAAAGGCTGTTGTCCCACAAATCAATAGAAACAAGAGAAAATGGATGGAAATCAAGATCAAAGATATGATAATAAAGCTTCAAGAACAACAATGGAGTATTGCCCAAAATGGTAAAGTATGATCCCACATTAAAACCCTAATCATCTCTTACCTTTTATAGGTAAGAGGAAGTTACAAAGATTGTCAATAAAGGCCCCCGAGGTTCCAAACCTCAAACAAGGGCACTAACAAAGTAGAATGTTTACATATAAAGGAAATTAAACTAGAAAGCAGATAAGATAGTGTTTTTCTGACTCTTCACAACAAAAGAGGTCCTACAATCTCCCCCTTTGTGAAGAAGTCAGAAAGGTGGTGGAAGCTCCAGTGCCGGCTCCCACTTGGACATCTGCAAAAACTCTTCCCATTCTCCGATGATCCGCGCTCTTATCTGCATCGCTGCCTCGACTCGTCTGTACATCAACCGTTCCTTGAGCTTTCTCTCGATCAGGTTCATCGCCTCCAGTATCTTTCCCTTTCCGTCAATGAACTTCCGCTCTGGCACCTGATCGGCCAAAAGTCTACTCTGCATTCCGTTGTAGACGTAGAGAAGGGTACCGTCGCAAAACTTGGCAAGTTCGCCAAATCTCATAAATCTTCGATCCCTCTTCTTCCTCGTCACATAGAGAACCCCGTGCTCCGGTATCCTGGTTGGCATGTATGGAAGATAAGCATCAATGCCAGGTACGAGCAGGTTCGGTCTGAGCAGGTTGACCTTCGGCTGACGGCTCTCAATCGCGAGCTGGTAGTCCGTCACTCGCGCAAGTGTGATTGCGTGGCGAACGTACTTCTTCAGTATCTCGGTGCCGTCTCTGTAGTGTTGGGGTCGAAGAATCGGACCCTGGAGGTACTTGATGAGCGTGAGAAGATCTTCTAGATGCACCCGATCCAAATCAGCTTCCGTGAAGGTCCAGTCTTGCAACACACCTCGTGGAGCGCCGATCCCGTACATACGGACGTCGTACTCAAGAAATAACTGATGACCATGTTTGTAAGGGCGCATAGCAGTTACTTTGATGAAACGACGTCGGATTCTTTGACGTCCGTGGGTGGCCCAGTTGCACATCCTCTGGTGCACGTAAACTGTCCTTCTCCTCTTTGTCTTGATGTGCGAGATCCCGAAATAGACCTTTCGAGACCATACGTGCAGTTTCTCCTGCTGGAAGATACGGGAGAAGGACTCCTCAAGGAATGGCCGGAAGATTACTGAATGGTTCCAGTTGAGCTGGATGACGGTTGGAGCAGCGGATTCTGGATCTGTCGAGTGAATGGTCCGAGGAGCTTCTGGAGTGGGAAACTCGAATGCCGATAGGAAGCTGTTGTAGTCTGTATCCCGGACGATGTCGTCCCCCCTCTGGAAAATCCTGAGGCTCTGAGCAAGCAACCGAAGAATCTTCCGGGCTTCCTCCGGAATCTGAACATCTGATAAGTCTTTCGGCGCTGCTTCCGGGGGAACGACGTTAATCTGCGCCGTATCGGTCATCTGAGGGAACTGAACTGTCTCCCCTTCTGGGATCGGCTCATAGTGCCAGCTCCCCATGTCAGGAATCTCCTCCGTGTCTGAATCGACATAGGGAGCATCGGCGGCAGCACAGTCAGATGGAGCACTGGAAGGGGCGGCCGTAGAAGCTGGAGCTGGAGTAGAATCGGAACCGGAGGCAGAATGGAGGTCGGTGCGAAGCCTTTTGGATGAAGCCTGCATCTCCCCCTCATGAGGACCCGGTGCCGAGTCATCAGGGTCATCATGCCTCCGTTTGGAAGGCTGAGTCTGAGACCGACACGTGGCCTCCAGTTCCCGGATGCGCTGCTGGAGGATCTCAATCTGGGCTTCCCTATCTCTGACCTGTGCGGAGAGGCGGTCGTTCTGAGTCGTGTAGGATGAGATGACGAAGGCATGTTCCGCCTCAGTGACGTAACCCGGGATCGGAGGTAGTTCGCCCGAAGTTGGAGGGGCAAGTCTGAGAACGTCTTCAGGTTGACGAGGGATCGGTGCTTCGGATGATGGGGCTGCCTCGGAGTGTTTGCCCTTGATTCGCCGTTTGAGCTCATAGAGCTCCGCATCCCTGTCTTCTTGAAGCTTTCGTGACGCTTCAAGATCCACCAATCTCTTTCTCTCCGTCTCGGCCAAGACTTTCTCCAGTGCCTCGACCCGCGCATCCCTTGCCCGGTTGGCTTCCTCCACCGCAAGTAACCTGGTTTGGACGACTTTTAGGATGTCGTCCGAATCCGTCGGACCTTGAAGTCCCGTTGGTACAAGGGTGGTTTTAGGGATTCCACCCGAATCCGTCAGGCCTAAAAGCCCCGGTGTTGCGTGAGCATCTTTAGAGACTTTGCTCGAGTCTGTCGGACCCTGTCCCGGTAGTACAACACCCGGTGCCACTTGGGCTCCAGTTGTCGAGAAGAGTCCTACTGAGGTGCTCTCTCGGCCTGATGTCACCGCTGGTATGATGTTGACAGTGCCAGGGCTTCCGGCGGATCCTCAAAGGGCGTCACCCGACACACCAACTCTCCCCGTTCCGGCGGAGTCCCGTGGGATCTCCGCTTGTGGTACGATAGGTCGTGTCCTAATGATAGAAGGGATCGTAAACGTCCCGGGAAGTGGCTCTACGACTCTATGTGCAACAAATGAAGTCGAGAGGTGGGGCAGATCCTCTCTTATCTCAACACCGGCAGACTCCGATTGAGTGGCCGGTGGAAGTTGTGCTTGATCCCCGTGACTGACTGAAACGACCATCTGTTGAGAGATGGTCGAGTGGCTGGGTGGGGTGTGCAAGTGCGCTAGTTGGCTGCTAGCGTCTTGACCAGACACCGTAGGGTGCCCGGTCTCGGTGTGGGTTGCCTCTCTGTTGGATGGACTCGAGGTAAGGGGAACTTCCGGTTCTAGCCTACGCGGCTCTTCTTCTTCGTCCACATCCTGAAGCTGAGCCCAAAGCTCGCCTAACTGGACCTCTACATCTTCGGTCTCTTTTTCTCTCCTCTCTCTCTCTTCTTCCTCACTGTCTTCTCTACCCCAGCCGGTAGCAACCGCGGCCTCACCTACTTCCTCACGACCGACGGTCCGGTCATCTGATGCAAGATCCTCAACAAGTACTGGATCTCCGGATATTCTGTCGTCGTTGAAGGAAGAGGTGGCTTCATCCACATCTATCACCTGGGCCTTTCCGCCCTTCGCCGGTTCTGATAATTGGAACTCCGAGTCTGATCCGTAATCCACCATCTCTGCATCTGTGGCCTCGTCATCGGGCTCACGACGGTCCGAAGGAGTGTGCTCGGGGGACTCGTGACCGTCGGAGTCATCGCCGGAGGGATCGCCGGAGGGTTCGCCTCCTTGAGTAGTAACGGCCGCCGCGTGTGGTGGTGGAGGTACGTGTGCTTGTTCTTGTGGGGAAGCTTCCACGTCCTCACCAGTCGGTTGAGGTTGTTGCGGCGGTGATGACGATCGGCGCTCTTCCGATGACGAATGAACCGGGGACTGCTGGAGAATCCCGGTGTACTGCTTCACCCGGAAGCGACTCGTGATGTCACGCTCGCGGGCAACGGGAGATGACTCATCGACATAGGTCTGCGTTCGTGCTCGACGGGTGCGGTTCCTGACCATCATCTGATAGGCCTTGGCTCTCGTCATGTGTGGTGTGGCGGACGTACCAACGACTCTACCCGCTTCTCCCCTTACGACCACACTCATCACTCCCGAGCCTTGAGCTCCCCCACTGGAGCTCTGGCCCGCCGTGCCAGAGGCACGGCTCCTAGGAAGGACATGTCGCGCGTCTGGGGTAGGGCTCCTCGGTTCTGAGGAGTCCGTGGACGCGTCTTCTAGACCTATAGACGCTCGGTACATTCTAACACTCTCTGACCTACGGTCCGCCAAACCTAGCACATTATCAAGGATAGGCATTTCTACCTGACCTGATCGCAGATTCCTTCGGTTTATCCTGCCGATCTGAATGCTTTCAAAGCGCTGGTGGCCGGATCTACGTCTGACGGCCGGATGTTGATCCATGTGCTCGCGAATGATCAAACTGAAGAACCGCATCCAAGGAATGGATGTATGACGGGTTCTTGCGGGCCCTTGTCTGACGTCGGTGACCATGTCGGCCCAAATCTGTTGGGCGAAGTCGATACGCCTCCCGTAGGCAACCGCATGAATGACATGCCAGAACTGAGTGGAAGCACGGTCCACTCCGTGGGTCTTCGAAGATAAGGTCCGGTTAAGTATGTTGAAGAAGGAATACCAGATTGGGGGCAGCATCCCCTGGGTGACTTGGGAAATCCCGTTTGGTCGGTTGTTCGCAGTGAAGTGAACCCCAAGCGCGAGTATCTCGCTGAAGAGCTCGGGGCCTGTGACCAATGGCGCGAACGGGGCCTTGGTAGTGGCAGTAGGCAGATGGAGGATTCTCCTCAGGTCCTCCAAAGTGAAAGTAAGGTCGGTGTGATCAACACGACCAACGATGGTCTGCACGCCATCTCGAGTCTCCACGGTAGATGAAGCATAGAACTGTTGAAGGTAAATCATCGGGATGTCGGCAGTGGCCTGCATCGCATACGCCAGTGGATGCGCCTGAAGTATCTCCAGAACCACCTCTTCTTGAGCAGTGAAGTTGGCCAGGTCAACGTACTCGTTGTGCTGGTGGATGGGACGGATGTCAGATGGTGCAATGAGGGCTCGGTTAGCAGCGTTGTTGACCGGAGAAGGAGGAGCAGGAGTGTTCGATTGACGAGCCATTTCTGTCAAGTCACAAAAGGATCAGTTAAGTGTTTAGAAAGATGTTACGTTAAAAAGACTATACCCTCGACTAGGCGCGAGTCGAAAAACCTCGAAAACCCAAAAATGAGTATTTCGTATTTTCCGAGTCGAAAAACGAGCAAACACACGAGGGGATGTTTTCCGATTCGGAAAAGGTGATTTTCCGAATCGGAGAACTCAACACTTAGAAGAAAAAAAATTTTGAGTCAACCTAAAACACAAGTTTTCCGATTCGGGAAACTCCCATGCTTAGAAAAATAAATCATGAAGAACAGGTAGGTTTTCCGATTCGGAAAACGTAGTTTTCCGATTCGGAAAAGGTGCAAGACTTAGAATTTTTTTTTGGCATGACTTGGTCTCATACGAGATTCAGAAAACCTCGGAAACCCGTAAGGGTAATTCCATGTTTTCCGAATCGGAAAAATTTGAGCTTGAAAACCGAGACACAAGTAGGATTCGGAAAACCTGATAATCCGATTCCGATTTATCTGGTTTTCCGAATCGGAAAACACATATGAGATATCATCGTTAAAGGATGCGGAAAACTTGAACATTCAAGTTTTCCGATTCGGAAAACTTGAATGTTCAAGTTTTCCGATTCGGAAAACGACGGCTGTTCGAGTTCCAAACACAAAAACCGCTCACCAAACGTCGATCTAAGGTTATAAACTACTAACATGCATCCTAAAACAGTTAAGAACAAGTTTCTAATCAACAAAGGATCGATTTAACGCCCCGAAATCCCATTCCAAGAAGTTTGGGTTTCGGGTAAGTTTTGAAAAGTTTAGGCTTCGATCCAGACCTTAAAACGATAGATTTAAACGTTATAACTATATAAGGATTGATCGTAAACTTACCAGGAATCCGAAAACGTACTTGGATCGACGAAAGGAGCAAAAACGAGCAATAAACGAATCGAGCGCGAGAGCGGTTACCGGGTGAGAGTTCAGAGAGAAAAGTGAAAATTTGAAAATTTGTGAAAAGTAAAACTAGAAAACCGGTATTTATATTTTTTTACCGAATTACACTGTGTTAGGCTCTCCTTTTGGCTCTCTTAACCCGACTTTCACCTATTGGCAAAAACCACCCTGGACTTGAAGTTTCAGGAAACTTACAAACAAGTCCCTGAACTTGTAGTTTTAGAAAGTTTCAAAACAGACCCTGGACTACAAGTTTCACCAAAGTGCAAAACGAGTCCCTGAACTTTAAGAATCAGAAAGTAGCAAAGTTAGTCCCCGAACTTGTAAGTTCAAGACATGTACTCTACCGCCCCCTGAACTTTCAAGTTCGCAAAAAATTACAAGTTCAGCGCTCGACTCCCGAGAAAAGAGACTTACCTGGTACGTCTCGACTGGGTTTTGTGCGAGTTCTGATCTGAAGTAATCAGAAGTCGTCGTGGGGATCCACACCTACAAAAGAAAGCATAAAATCGTATCCAAGGTGTTGTGGATCCGAGAACGTTAGCAGACACAACACTTAGCAAGACAAGACTTAGTACTCCCCCTCAATTCATGCAATCTCTCAAGAATACCTAAAGGCTCCCCCTACACACATGCATGCATAAAGTGAACACCCGACTCCCCCTAGACCTCAGGCAGGGAGGTCTAGCATTCCTAATTTACTTAGGAGAAAGAAGTGACGTTTCTCGTCAAACGGCTTTGTGAACAAATCAGCAAGCTGATAGTCACTCTCAACAAAGTAGAGTTCAACATTACCTTTCTCGACGTGGTCTTTGATGAAATGATATCGGATATCGATATGCTTCGTCCGAGAATGTTGAACCGGATTTGCCGTGATTTGAATCGCACTCTTGGAGTCGCAATAGATGGGTATCCTTTGCATGGTGTATCCGAAGTCGGCAAGCTGGGTTTTCATCCACAGAACTTGCGAGCAGCAGCAGGCGGCGGCAACATACTCTGCCTCCGCGGTGGATAAGGATATGCAATTCTGCTTTCGGGATGACCAACTTACCAGCTTGTCTCCGAGAAACTGGCAAGCACCAGATGTGCTTTTCCTGTTTAGCTTACAACCTGCATGGTCTGAGTCTGTATATGCTATTAGTTCAAAACCAGAATCCTTTGGGTACCAAAGGCCAAAATCCGGTGTGCCCTTCAGATACCTAAGGATTCTTTTGACTGCAGACAAGTGTGAGTCACGTGGATCACACTGAAAACGAGCGCAGACACCCGTGGAGAAAACAATGTCTGGTCTACTAGCCGTGAGATATAAAAGAGAACCAATGATCGCCCGATAAGTCTTCTGGTCAACCGGTTTACCAGAAGTATCTGCATTTAATTGAAAATTTCTGGGCATTGGTGTTGCCGCAGAGTTTGATCCACCGAAATCAAATCGCTTTAAAAGATCTTGAACATATTTGGCTTGATTTATGAAAATGCCATTAGGGCGTTGTCGAACTTGAAGTCCTAAAAAGAACGTCAACTCGCCCATCATGCTCATTTTAAATTGGGATTTCATGGTGTTCTCAAACTCTTGGCACATCTCAGGCTTCGTAGATGCAAAGATAATATCATCCACGTATATCTGAACTATAATTAAATCTTTACCTGATCTTTTGAGAAACAAAGTGGGATCGATTGTACCTTTCTTGTAGCCAACTCCTAGCAAGTAATCCGTGAGAGTTTCATACCATTCCCTAGGAGCTTGCTTGAGACCGTAAATGTTGGATGCAAAATCGGATTGTATCCGAGATCACAAGTTGGTGCTAAAAGTGAAGAAAAAGGCAAAGTCAAAGTGGGCAACAAAGTCAAAGTTTACTTTTATTGTTTTAGTCCTTTGTAATAGTTTTCCTTTCTTAGGGTAGATTTTGTAATTGTTCTATAGTGTAAGGGTTGTAAGGGTTTGGGTATAAATACCCAAAGTGAGTTAGTTTGGAAGTTAGAACATGCATGTGTGCTTCAAACGTGAAAGTGAGAGTGATTGAGAGAAAGTTTGTTCTTAAGTGTGTGTGTTCTTGGTGTGTTTAGTGTGTGTAAACTTTGATCCAAGAATTAATGACATATAGCTTCCTGAATCATTCTCTACTTGTTGCATGTTGATTAGAACTTGAATCTGGAACAACAGTAAAGCGCCTTGTCCAACACGTACACGTGTTCAGGAAATCGGGGATCGACGAATCCTTCCGGTTGTTCGACGTACACCTCTTCTTTAAGAACTCCATTCAAGAAGGCACACTTGTCACACCCCGCTAAAGCGGAAACACGGAATGTAACAGCGCAAAGTAGCACAACTCAAAGTATAGACAATAACACCATAGCATATCAAAATAGTTAAGTCTATACTATTACATCACGTTAAAGTCTTAAAATTATTACAAGGAAAATTAAACTACAACGGAAAGGGAATTTAGTCTTGAAATGCATGAAGGTGTAACACACGTGCATGTCGTTCTTCTTACTTTGGTTCGCCTGAAAAGCATGAGAGTTAAAAAGTCAACTATCGTCATAGTTGGTGAGTTCACGGGTTTAATTACACACATTCATATAGTTCACGTTCCAAAAATAATACCGGAGATAATAAGTTCAAGCAATAAAGCTTAATAGTTGGATCATGTGCGTACCCCGCAAGATCCCGGCAGATGGTACTTATCATGCAATACTTACTCACATAGATTAACGAGCCACTACTAATCTCCTAATAGCATAGTTTTTGCCCCGCAATGCCATGCTTATCGCAACATGACCAACAATCGTTCCACAAAAAGTAATTAAACACCAATCGTTATCGTTACCAACCCCGTTGCAAGCGGGGTACGAAATGGTGGGGTTGCCAACCCGATAGCGCTACCATTGATTACTCGGTCCACCGCAGTGAATTAGACTTAGTAGTGTGTACGAGGACTTGCGATAAGAAAACACCCAATTAATCTAGATAAGTATGCATACCATAGCCAAAAATCGTTCCACAAACAAATCGTTCCACAAAATCGTTCCACAAAATCGTTCCACAAAATCGTTCCACAAAATCGTTCCACAAAATCGTTCCACAAAATCGTTTTAAAAGTTTAATCAACCGGTAGTTTTATCATGCTTTTCACCCCAAAAATGTAAAAACGTAAAAAGGGGCCGTGAATAACTCACCGAGTTACTAGTTCGAGAGTCCCAAGTTAGCGAGGTTCCACCGAATTCCGACCTAGTGATAATAAGTGTTCTAATAAGTTCCTTGACCCAAATTAAGTTCCTTTAGTTAAAGTAAAATTAAATGCGCGGTCGAAATGTGAGTTTTTATAACGATTAACGATAAATACGAGTTCTTACGATTATAACCGAAACGTGATAGTTGGTATATGGTTATGCATGTGTGCTTATATTGATTCTACCTCATCTTATACCTCAAATAGTCTTTTTATGTCCAACAATTTACTCTTTAAAAGAGTGTTTTAGAAAAATACAAGTTTACATAAAATAACACTTTTCAGTTTTTACCAATTCTTGACAGATTCGGAGGCTGTTTGGGACATGCATTTGGGTGTGATCCACAACTCTAAAAATCACGAAATTTTTATATGTTTTAGCCATATGAGTTTACTAATTACTGACCAAATTTCATAATTTTTGAAAAATGTTAGGGTCCTCAAACAGAAAGTTTATTAAAATAGTGACAGCAACTAGAGCTGTTGCGCAACCTTTTTGTACGGACTGTTTGAGGGTCCAAAACTTGGAATTTTTGCAAACGGCCAGTGGGGTTTGAAAGATAACTCATTGAACTTGATTTTAAAAAAAAGAATCATGTCATTTGAACAATTTATGAAAGAGTTATGGCCTCTCAAAGTCGGGTCCGAATCTGTCCAGAATCTGTTGGACAAAGCTTTTGACTAGTTGTTGTATAACACATTATTTCCTTTGTTTAACTACTCTTATGGTGATTTCTCTTTATCAAAGCTCAAAATCAGATGTGTTTGAAGGAATATCAACTTCATAAAACACATTTACACATGCATATTCATATATACCATTTTAAACATCTAGGTTATAATCATAAGCCATCAACTCACTTATTGCTTGAATTTTTGATGATCCAAGCAAAGAAAGGGTATTTGGCTATATGAAATCATCCATGCATTATGTAAGGTGATAGATGATCATAAGAAGTTAGGAATCACTAGTCATCAACTCACTTATTGCTTAGCAAAGAAAGGGTATTTGACTAGTGATTTCATCTACACCAAATATGGTGGATTGTTTGAATAAAGAGAAAGAAATACTTGAAACAAAAGGTACAAGATTATTACATGAACAAGAATTTAAAGATGAACAAGAATTATGAACAATAATCAAGAGCTTTTGAGGATCATACAAACTACCCAACTATTTAGTTGATCATAGATGTTTTCCTTGCTTAAATGCAAGATACTTCCATCTCACAACATTGGGAGATGATGATTTAGGGAAGAAGATTGATGAAGATCATCATTTTACCTTGAATGTGTTCTTGAATATGGATGAATATCTTCAAGAATTGGAGGTGTATGAAAGAAGCTAGAAAGAAAGAGTAGAGAGAAAACTCTTAGTGAGAGAATTTAGAGAGAGAGTGAGTGTTGTATAATGGAAGGATCAAAGGGAGGGGGTCTTATTTATATGGGATTGGGAGAGAAAGAGATGGTGAGGGAGAGGGGGTGGTGGCCGGTTTTGGGAGAGAGAGGGGAGGGAGATGGTGGTGTGATGTTGATGTTGATTTTAGAGTGTGTAAGTGTATGATGGTTGTATTGGTTTAATAGGGAATCTTGTTTCCCACTTTAATTTTAAAACCATGTGATAAGAGAAGTGGTTTTCTTCTTTGAAAATGGCTGGTCTTTTAACACAACAAATTGGTTTTGTTGGATTTTTATAGTATTGGGTGTAAAAAGCTGCTAAAATTGGAAACCGTTACCGAAAACGCGCGATTTTGTGATTTTTGCGTAACGAAAGCAGTTTTTCGTATTTTTATTAAGGAACTTACTAGAAATTAATATTTTTAGTATTTTGGGTCAATTAAAATTTAATTCGACAGTCTAGTGGTCGGAATCGGGACCTGCTGATAATAGTCAGTCGGTTTTGCGTACCGACTATAGTGGCGACTCAATAATCGTAAAAGGCACTTATCTAGCCTTTTCATAGTAAATGTTGTCATACAATATTGTTTTTGACAAAATGACAGTATTAAAATACTGTCCTGCTCCGGTCATTCAGTTAAAGTTTTACTGACCTGAGGTGGGAAGTGGAGGGTTGTCACAACACTTGACGTCCATTTGATACACCGTCATGTTCTTGTGTGCGGCATACGCAAGGAAGATCCGAATTGCCTCGATCCGAGCAACGGGCGCAAACGTCTCATCGTAGTCGATACCTTCTTGCTGGAGATAACCCTTGGCGACCAATCGAGCCTTGTTCCGGATGATGAGATCGTTCTCGTCCTTCTTGTTCCGGAAGATCCACTTTAGGCCAATGATGGATTTTCCCCACGGTCTGGTTACCAGGCGCCAGACTTTGTTTCTCTCGAATTCCGCAAGCTCTTCTTGCATTGCTAAAACCCAATCAGGATCGGTGAGAGCTTGGGAAACATCTGAAGGTTCGAATTCACTGAGGAATCCTCCGAATAGAATCAGGTTTTCTACATTCTTTGCAGATCTTGTAGTGACAGGTTGTGAGGGACTCCCGATGATCTGGGAAGGGGGATGATCTTTTGTCCACTTTCAAGTGTGTGGGTGTTTAGGTGAAATTTTATCATCGAACGATCGAACGATTGGAATCGTAAGATATCTTCCAGGATGATATTCCTGTATTAAGATAAGGTCCTGAAATGAAGATATGAATACCCTTGAACGTAGATAAGTTATTATCGAACGATATTCGAAATGTTATATGACAAATCATACGATGTTACTAACGAGCGATATACCTGTAAAGTTCATCTTTATTGCAGGATAAGATCGATCATCATATCCAACAATTGTCCACCTTTGAGGAAATCTGAAATTAAGTACTATGCTATGAGGAGTTCATCATTACAATGAGCATTGAAGTATATCGTACGATATATATATATAATCGTACGATTGGTCTCATCGATCAAGCATCAACCGTTATGTGACCGTTTGAACAGAGATATGTCCTCATTAAAGACTCGAACGTTATGATCGAGAATTCAGCTTCAGTTATGACCGTTGCATTTATAGCTCAATTATGAGATGACGGTTACGATCCAAGCAACTATAAAAGAGATTCGAGGTCCTACACTCAAGACAACTGATTCTGAGAGAAAAATAGCAATATTAACATTATTCTCTGTATTCATATTCAATAGCATTCTTTTCTTTATTGTAATCATACGATACAACTGTAACATCGAGGATATCACCCCTTATTGGTGATCAATAGTGCAACGTCGACTATCCTATTTAGTCGGCCGCAGGTTTTTTTCCTCGATTCTGAGGTTTTTCCTGCGTCATCAACCTTTTTGTCTATTTACTTTTATTTATCGTACGTTTTATCGAATAAAGATTCTTTCTTTTGACGATTTTGCCTCACGACATCTTACGATAATAACTTGAGTAAATTTTTACACAAACAGTTTGGCGCCCACCGTGGGGCCCGTTTTGAGAAAATCTTGTTCGATAAGGCGTCAGCTTACTAACCTATTTCTTCGAGCTTCTTTGTGAACTAAGTGCAGGAACATGGCAAGCAGTTCTCAACCAACCTTGCAACAACAATTGGCAGCAGCACAATGTTGGGTGCAAAATCGGATTGTATCCGAGATCACAAGATTGTGCTAAAGTTGAAGTCAAAGGCAAAGTCAAAGTTGTTAAAAGAAAGTCAAAGCTTTATTGTTTTTAGTGCTTTATTACTTTACTTGTAATTGTTTTGTATAGATAGGGTAGAAAGTGTAATTAGTTCAAAGTTGAAGGGTTGTAAGGGTTTGGGTATAAATACCCAAAGTGAGTTAGTTTGGAGGTGAGAACATGCATACGTATCATTGTGTAAATTGAGAGTGAAGAGAGAAAGTTAGTTCTTAAGTGTGTGTGTTCTTGGTGTGTTAGTGTGTGTAAACTTTTCATCCAAGAATCAATGATATATGGCTTCTCAATTCATTCTCTAGTTGTTGCATGTTGATTAGAACTTGAATCTGGAACAACAAGTGGTATCAGAGCTGGAAATTCACTTGAATTTGGTATGATTTCTTGACTTTTTTATGTTTTTTTGAAAATGGAGGTTTGAGTTTTGATTTTCTTCATTTGATCTTGATTTGCATGTAAATGTGATTGTTTGTGGTTAAAATGATGTTTTTACTGTGTTTAGAAGTGATTTAGAGTCAAAATTTGGTGTTTAGAGCTGTAATTTTTGAGTTTTTTACCTTCTGCTCGGTTTTTCTCTCGTTTTCCGAATTGGTGTTCATATATTCCGAATCGGAATATTCATAAATTCCGAATTGGGATATTCAAGTTTTCCGAATCGGAATTTTTGAAATTTTCCGAATCGGAAAATTTTTTGGATTCGGAAATTGTGTTCGAAGGTAGTTTTACTCGTTTTCCGACTTGGTATTAATCAAACTCCGATTCGGAAAACATCATTTTCCGATTCGGAATTTGACCAAATACCAACTCGAATTTTATCTAGGAACTCTGTTCATAATTTCTTTTCCGATTCGGAAAATTGAAAAAAATCCGATTCGGATTTAGTGTTTTCCGAATCGGGTTATTTTAAGAGTTCGGAAAAAAAAAAAAAAAAAACTTTTTTCCCGTAAACTTTTTTAGTCTTCTTATCTGATTCTACGGTGAAAAAGTTCAGTCATTTTTAAGGTCATTTTTTTCCCGAAAAATGCCGGTTTTTCCGAGATTTTGGTGTTTTCCGAGAGGTTGATTTTTTGGACTATTCTTTCAGTTTCGCGGTCAAAATCAACTTTCAAATTTTTGAAAAATATTTTTTCTCGGGATTTCACTATTCACCAGTTGACTTTACAGTTGACTTTTTGACTTTTATCACTAATCTTATCTTTGATCAAAAGAAGTGTTCCGATTTGCATACCTCCAGCAGTTCAGAAGAAATCTATCAATTTAAGTGAATTAACGATCTTTTTCAAGTTCTATTGTTGATTAGTCGAGATGACAGAGCCTGTTGACTATCATACATTATGGAAGAATTATATGACATACAGTCAGCGTGTCTTTGAGCTAAACCAGGAAAATCTAAAGTTGAGTTCTGACAAGTCTTTGTTAGAAATGAAGATTGTGGATTTAGAGAAATTATTACAGAGTGAAAAAGGGCAAGAATCGGAGAATTCAGAATTGTCAAAACAGATAACTGAACTTCAGCAAACTTTATCTATATCAAATGCTGAAAAGGCTGATCTTCTTATTAAAGTTACTGATCTTGAAGAGTCACTTTCTAATGAAAGAAGTTTAATTACAAGTTTGAAAATTGATTTGCAAAATGAGCATGATGAAATGTTAAAACATTCTTTTGGAAATGCTCAAAACTTAAAACTTGTAACTTCTTTGAGGAAAGAAAATGAATGTTTGCAAAAGAAAGTTCATGAATTAGATGAAGATAAGAAAGTTGTTGAAAACAAACTTATATCTTCTCATTCGAGAGTGATAGAACTTTCAAACCAAGTAAATGATTTTGAGAAAATCGTGATCATCGAGAGAAGTAACTTTGAGAAAGAAAGACGAGCTTTTGAAGCTAAGATTGGTGAACTTTCTTTTAAGATATCAGTTTTTGATGAGCAAAAAGAAAACAAGATTTTCAAAGAGTTTTCTGGATCAACATGTTATGTTAATTGTTGTTATGATGATGATTGTTAGGGTAAAAATCTACAATCGCACGACAACCGACTATAATCGTAAGATAAATGTTAGGACAATAGTCCTGTATTAAGATAAGGTCCTGAGATAAAACCTAAGAGGACTATCGAACAAAGATCAATAAGCATCGAACGTATACAATAAATAAGACGCACGATGACTATATTGTCGTACGACGATACTAACGAATAACATACAAAGTTTATATGTTTGATGCAGATAAGCTGATTATCATATCCAACAATTGTCCACCTTTGAGAAAGTCCGAGATTGAGTACTATGCTATGCTTGTTAGAATTCATCACTGCAACGAACAAGTCGTAAGTTATGTATCGTTCGACAGCATCAAGATCGACTGTTACAAGCAAGATTCTCGCAGCAGTTACAATCTGGACATTAACTCTCAGCAATACCGTTGGACAGTTACTCTCCGAGCATTAATTGAAGGCAATAACGTTGGACGGTTACGATTCAATCATTGATGAGCCACAATACCGTTGGACCGTTATTATCAAGCCACTATATAAGGAGAATCAAGCCAGCATTTCAGGAGGACGAATTCTATTCGAAGTTCACAAGTTCTATAATCATTATTCTTTAGAATCATCTGTAATTTACATTCGATTTCATAATTCTCTCAGTTGTAATCGTACAACCAAAGCTGTATACTTGAAGGACATCACCCCTGATTGGTGAACATAGTGCTCTGTCGACTTATCTTTTAGGTCGACCGCAGGTTTTTTCCTCCGTCGTGAGGTTTTTCCTGTGTCATCAAATTATTTGTCTCATTTTACTTTTCCGCACTTATCATTGATTGTAATTTCTTTCTCTCGACGGTTAAGCCTCACACAAGTTTCTTACGACATCGAGTTGTGTAATTTTTTACATAAACAGTTTGGCGCCCACCGTGGGGCTTCGTTTTGAGAAAAATTTCATTCGGTGAAAAGTGCGCCTTAGTACTAACCTTTTCTTTGAGTTTTCTTTGAGCTATTTGCGCAGGATAATGGATAACGGATTCATAGCATCACTCCAACAACAATTGCAAGAAGCTAACAACGAAATTCAACGTCTTCGAGCTTTGCCAGGACCATCGATGACTATTCCAATGTCTATTCCTCCTCCATATCCTCCTCAATATCTAAGACCACCACCGCGACCACAGTTCAATGCCTCAATGCCATTTTCAACTGTGAACCAACAATACAACAACGTACGACCATCTTTACCACAGGTTCCACCACCAATACCTCATGGCCTGCCACCTATGCCTCGAGGTCCACCTTCTATGCCTCAAGGAGCACCCATGTTCACGTTCGAGCCTTTTAACAATGTATCCCAACAAATTCCTATTCCTGGTCATATACCCACAGCTGCTAGTTCCACCATTCATACGACAATACCACCCAGTACCGGAATCTCTTCTAGTTGTATTCCAACAATCCCAATAAACGTTGAAGATCCTCTGAACGTACGACTGAAATCCCTAGAAGAACAGAATCAAAAATTGTTCGCATTACTCACAAAGCTACCCGGAGCAGCAGTACCCGTCGAAGTCGAACCTAAAACTGGATTTCAAGCTTCACCGTTCGTTGATGAATTAGCTCTTGTTGACGTTCCTTAGAAATATACTATACCAGCTTTCGCAACAAAATATTCTGGAATCACAGATCCGGTCGAACATATAGCACAGTACAAGCAACTTATGTGGACAGTTCCTATACCGGCGCAATATCAGGAAGTCTGCATGTGCAAAAGCTTTGGATCAACTTTAACAGGAGTAGCATTACAATGGCTTATTAACCTAAAGCCAAAGAGTATTGGATCATTTGCAGAATTGGTGAACCAATTCACTCGACAATTTGCTAGCACTCGTAAGATGGAGAAGCAGACCAGCGACCTGTACTATATCGTACAAAAATCTGGAGAAACAATCCGCGACTACTTCAACAGATTCAATGCAGCAATGATTGAAATAAAAAATTGCGACGTGAAAACAGCAATCGAGGCATACAAGCGTGGATTAGAAGATTCCTCTGGATTATATCTGGAATTAACGAAATATCCACCAGAAAACTTCGACGACGTACGAGCTAGAACACTAGCTTTCATGAGAATAGAAGATGATGCTCTCTTCCGACGAAAGCATTCCGCAGAAAAGAAACCTCTTGGTGCTCAAAAACATGACTTTAAGCATAAAAGAGTAAACAAGATTGGAAATCCTCGATACGAGTCAAAAACTCGACCAAGCAAAGGTACTGTTAAAATACGATATCCAGAGTTATCTACTTACAATTTTGCAGGTACATCAAAAGATTTGGTGGATTCGCTACGAAAGATTGATGCAAACGTACGATGGCCAAAGAAATCTGATAAACCAAGCAAGGACAAAGATCAGAACAGATGGTGCGACTTCCACGACGATCATGGTCATACGACGGATGAATGCATCAGTTTAAAGAAGGAGATTTCATATTTGAAATCTAAGGGGCATCTAAAAGGCCTCATCCCAGAAGAACAAGGACGACCAGCGTCACCGGTTCATACAAAAGTCATAAACTGCATCACTGGAGGATCAGAAGTTTGTGGACTTACATATTCAGCTGCAAAGCGACATGCACGAGATGGTCCAAACGAACATCCTATCCCCGGAGAAGCCAAATCAAAGACAGAAAGAGAGCTCGATGCAATGGCAATCACGTTCGACCAAGACGATACACAGGGGGTCCATCATAAACATCATGACGCTCTAGTCATACAGTTGACAATCGGAAACTGTTCGACTAAGAGAATATTGATTGATGGAGGTAGTTCGGCTAACGTTATTTTTGCAGATACTCTTAAAGTCATGGGAATCGAACGGTCAGAAATCGTACGACGAAGTACTACTCTGATTGGATTCAATGGAGACCCGATGAACACTCTCGGAGAAATCATCTTGCCTGTCTACGCCAAAGGCATCAACAAACAAACAAAGTTCAATGTTGTGGACTGCCAATCAGCTTACAATGTTATTCTTGGAAGACCATGGATCCACGAGATGAAAGCAATTCCTTCGACATACCATCAGAAGATCAAATTTCCTTCTCCATGGGGAATTCAAGAAATTGCTAGTGAGAACAACGTCGCACGAGAATGTTACAAGATTACGATGAAGACAAAGTCGCAGGACATCTAGCAATTACAGAGCCAGGATGAGAGGAAATCGAACGATGATCTTCGGCTAGAAGAAGTCGTCCTTGATCCTAAACATCCTGATCAAAAAATCTTCATAGGAGCCTCGCTCCCCCCTGACATAAAAAATACGATTATATCTTTTTTGCAGGAACATTCAGACTGTTTTGCATGGTCGCACGAAGATATGGTTGGAATAGATCCAAGCATTATATCGCATAAATTGAACGTGGATCCTACTTTCAAGCCCATTAAGCAGAAACGTCGCAAGTTCGCGCCTGAAAGAAATAAAGTGATCAACGATGAAGTTGACAATCTGCTTAAAACAGGGAAGATCCGAGAAGTCAAATATCCAGAATGGTTGGCTAATGTAGTCGTCGTACAAAAGAAGAACGGAAAATGGCGAGTCTGCATTGATTTCACGGATCTAAACAAAGCTTGTCCAAAAGATCCTTTTCCTTTACCTCATATCGACGCCATGGTTGACGCGACAGCAGGACATGAATTGTTGACGTTCATGGACGCATATTCAGGATACAATCAAATATTGATGCATACGGACGACCAGGAGAAGACTGCATTCATGACAGATAAAGGCATATACTGTTACAAAGTTATGCCATTTGGTCTCAAGAATGCAGGATCAACATATCAAAGATTGGTTAACATGATGTTCAAGGAACATCTTGGTCGAACGATGGAAGTTTATATCGACGACATGCTTGTGAAGTCAGAACGTTCGATCGATCACGTCGCACATTTAAAGCAATCCTTCGATATCCTACGACAATACAAGATGAAGCTCAATCCAACAAAATGTTCCTTCGGAGTACGAGCAGGAAAATTCTTGGGGTACTTGGTCACGCAACGCGGAATCGAAGCAAGTCCAGAACAAGTCAAAGCTATCGTCGAGATACAATCTCCAAGGAATGTCAAAGAAGTCCAGAAGTTAACAGGACGAGTGGCAGCTTTAACCCGATTTATTTCACGATCATCGGATAAATGCCATTTGTTCTATAATGTCCTACGAAAGAATCAAGGCTTCTTGTGGACAAACGAACATGAGAAAGCTTTGCAAGAACTGAAGCAATATATGACATCACCTCCACTACTGACAAAACCAGTCGAAGGAGAAAGTCTACAGTTATAC
Source organism: Centaurea solstitialis (assembly GCA_030169165.1). Lineage (NCBI taxonomy): Eukaryota > Viridiplantae > Streptophyta > Magnoliopsida > Asterales > Asteraceae > Centaurea > Centaurea solstitialis. The sequence goes on along the minus strand of CM058046.1, from coordinate 60,713,988 downwards.
TTGGCAGTGAGCAAAAATGCGACAAGTGCAGTACTCGTACGAGAAGAAGATCAGCGACAACAACCAATTTATTATGTCAGTAAATCTTTCCTTGACGCAGAAACTAGATACACATCAATGGAGAAATTGCTACTAGGTCTTATGACGGCAGCAAAGAAGCTAAGGCATTACTTCGAGTCACATCACATCATTGTTGTGACCAATTATCCACTCAAGACGGTGCTTCGAAAGCCAGAATTGACAGGACGATTAGCCAAATGGAGCATTTATCTCAGTGGGTTTGACATTGAATTCAAACCCAAGACGGCAATTAAATCGCAAGTATTGGCAGATTTTGTGGCAGAATTTTCTCCAGGACTAGAACCTACGATGTGCGACGAAGTTGTGATGATTTCAGACAATAAACCGTGGATACTCTACGTTGATGGTTCCTCGAACGTACGAGGATGTGGGTTAGGTGTTGTCTTAAAATCATCACAAGGGGGAAATATAGTGTACTCCGTACGATGCGAATTCAAAGCCACAAACAATGAAGCAGAATATGAAGCTTTGATCGCAGGACTAGATATTGCTCTTAGACTGGGGGCAAAACAGTTGCACGTTCGAAGCGATTCTTTACTGGTCGTAAACCAAGTAAATGGAGATTTTCAAGCAAAAGACTCAAAAATGATGAGTTATCTCAAAGCAGTTAGAGATCGAATCGCACGATTCGAACAATTTCTGATCGAGCAAATACCAAGAGATTTAAATATGCAAGCGGACGCACTGGCCAATCTGGGATCTGCATTTCATGATCCATTTATGGAAAATATCCCAATACTTCATCTCACAACACCAACAATTACGTCAGACGATGAAGTACAGATGAATGAAGAAATTTACAATTGGTCGCTCGACATATGGAACTACCTTAAGCACGACCAACTACCTGAAGATAAAATGGAAGCTCGAAAGACAAGGTCGAAAGCTTCAAGATATACAATTTTTGAAGATCAACTTTATCGAAGATCCACGACAGGACTTCTCCTACGATGCGTCACAAGTAAGGTACGAATCAATCAAATTCTCCAAGAGATGCACGACGGAGAATGTGGAAATCACGCAGGGGGCAGAAGTCTTGCTAGTCGAATCTCACGACAAGGTTACTATTGGCCTACTCTACGAGAAGATGCCATAACGTACGTCCAACGATGCGACGCATGTCAAAAACATTCGAGTATGGTCCATCGACCATCTGAACCTTTACATTCTATTCTAGTTCCATGGCCCTTCATGCGATGGGGAATGGACATAGTGGGAAAATTACCTCCAGCCCCTGGACAAAAAGTCTATCTACTCGTGCTCACCGATTACTTCTCGAAATGGATAGAAGCTGGTGCTTTCTCACAGGTCCGAGATAAAGAAGTCATATCTTTCATTCAGAAAAACATCATTTATAGATTCGGGGTACCAGCTGAAATCATGTGCGACAATGGCTCACAATTTATAAGTGATAAGACTCGTACGTTCTGTGAAAAGCGAGGAATCAAATTAATCACTTCAACTCCGAGATATCCACAATCTAACGGGTTAGCAGAGTCGAGCAACAAAGTCATCATCAATTCAATCCGAAAGAGGTTGAAAGGAGCAAAAGGAAAATGGGTAGATGAATTGCCATCTGTCTTATGGGCAAATCGTACGACACCTAGAGCATCAACTGGACAAACTCCATATTCTCTGGTATATGGATGCGAAGCAGTCTTGCCAATCGAAGCTCAAATACCAACTGCCAGAAGTCGCACGTATGATCAAAATGCAATAAATTTATCTTACGATCTTGACGCCTTAGAAGAAATCCGAGAAAAAGCACTACGAACGATGGTTGCACAGAAAGGAATTGTCGAAAGACACTTCAACAAAAAGGTAAAGGCAAAAATTTTTCAAGTTGGAGATTATGTCTTACGACATGTGTTTCAAAACATACAAGAGCCAAACGCTGGAAAACTTTCCATCAAATGGGAAGGACCTTACATAATTTCCAAAGTCATTGGAAATGGAGCATACAGACTTACGACTATGGAAGATATGGAAATCCTACGAAGCTGGAACGCCCATCACCTCAAAAGGTATTATTTCTAAACCTATTTACATACGATTTATTCCTTATCCATTACTGACTTAAGCATCGGAGCGCCGTTGGCTAAGCCAACGGCCACCCCTTAGTCATCCTTTTTCGCAGGTATCGCACGATAAATCGCATGGATCGCACGATTAACGCAAGTATCGCACGACTTAAATGCATGCTTATCGCAGGAATCGCACGACAAAAATCGCATGGATCGCAAGAAAACCGCTATAACGCACGATTATATCGCAAGAGCGCAAGTCAACTCGCCAGTCGCACGAATACTCTCATGAGTACAAAAGAAACGTTTCTATAATAAGTCTAAGGACTTTAAAACAAATGCATGCAAAAATAAAAGCTATAACGCATGATACAGGCTAAAACGCACGATACAGGCTAAAACGCATGATACGAGCTAAAACACATGATATAAGTTATAATAACACAATAGTGATAACGCACGATATTCAATCAAAATTTCTTTCATTAAACATTTTTTCTGCCTTAAAATGGCAGAATACAAGAAAAGAAAGAAGTTCTACGGTTACAAAGATTAAAACTACTCTAAAGGAGCGTTGGTAGCAGGTGGATCTACGACAGGGGTCTCTTCAGGATGCGCAGGAACGGATCCAGAGGTTTCAGGAACCTCCTCCTCGACACCTGCGTCCTTAACCTCAGCAGGCTTATCCTCGTCCAAATTCTTCAGATCCTCCTCATCGAGAAGGTCTTCAGAGCCCATTACTTGAACGAAAGAAGCCACCTCGTCCTTCGCCATCTGAGAAGTCATGGTCCCAGCAGCTACACGACGCATGACCGCAGTACGTGCGACCACGCGAACTAAGGCGGCATCATCTTCCAACTCCTGGATCTTGGACGATAAAGCCTCTTCCCTCTCAGCCTTCTCCCGTCGAACGACCAGCAACTCCTTCTCCAGCTCCTTCACATGGTCCAAGGCCAATTTCAGCCGTTCTCGTTGTTGGACCTGAAACCCTTCGCTGAGTTCCAGCTTGGATTCCAAGTCCCCAATCTGGACCGACTTAGCGTTAATCTCGTCGGTCAGTTGGATTAGCTTCTTTTTGGCCTTGTCGGCCTCCTTCTTGGCCAATTTAGCGTCGTCCTGGTTCGACGCTAATTCCTCCTTGATCTTAGCCATTCGTGTATGGAGGCTAAGACTAGTTTGCAAGGCCTATACAAAGAAAAAAAAGAAAAAGATTAGAAGAAGCTGTACAAATAAAGTAAAGTGAAAGCAAACGTACGACAGGGACTTACCAAGAAGGAGATACCCGCGATGGAGGCATCAAGGTCTTCGATGTCGGCCTCCTCCATGCGCGCCTTCTGAGCAGGAACGTGAAACTGCTCAAGGACTGGGAAAGTGGCCGCCGTCCTGATCACATCATCCACCATGAAGTCAGAGGGGATCTGGATTGTCATGGTCGTAAGACCAGACCCCTCTTTCTCCTTGCCCTTGTCGGCCTTCGACGCACCTGCTCCCTTTGCAGGAGGAGCGAAGCTAAGAGGAATAGCCTCTATCCCACCTTCAGCCTTGCGTGCGGCATCCTTAGGTGGGGTGTCCACAGAAACGTACGACGACCTCGTACGTTTAGCCACCAAACCTTCCTGGGCGGCAGCTTTTCTCTTAGCAGCACGAGCAGCTGCTTCCATCGTTGACGCCTTCTTGGAAGCTGAGCCTATACAGAAAAGAGAAGTTAGAATCAAAATAAATTACTATAAGCGAAAATACTGATGTACGATATCTACCTTCCATATCTGTTTCCTCGATTATTTGTACTTCAGGCTCGACGTCGCTCTCGTCACCTCCTTTTGACGTCCGATACTTCCGATCGGTCACACTATAGCTCAAGAAACGTTCGATCGCCTCGGTGGTCTCCTCAAACGTGAAGTCGATCACTGTCAAGAAGAAAACAAAGACTTAATAAACAAAAAATAATTTAAAATAAACTGAAGAAAAGCAAGGTAAGCTATATTACCGCCTTTGTTCCATTCAGGAACGACCCACGATTCCTCGCCTATGACCGAGGATGTTTGGACCAAGACGTATCTAGCCTTCCATCCTCGATCGTTTACTTGGGTACCATGGACCAACATGGCATCACTTCTTCCCCTTGGAAACAACCCAAAACGGTTGTAGGGAGAACGGATCACATTGTACGCCGAGAGGAGATCGTCGACTGAGAACGGTGGACGATCCCAATTTCTGGTCACTCGTTCGATTACATGAACGACGCGCCAAAACTGTGGCATCAACTGTCCCGGAGACACATCGAAGCGAGTCATGAACGCCCTCGCCAAAGGAGAGTATGGCCATCGAAATCCGACTTTAAACGGATACTCGAAAAGAGCAAAAAAGCCCTTCGGAGCATCCGCCGGACGGATCTCTCCGGCCACCCTCACCAGAGCATTCTCAGGAAGCCCTGCCAGTTCCCTCAACTCTCCTACTTCTAAACTTTCCGTAATCGAACTCCTAACTTCCGACGACATAATGAACTCTAGTCGACCTAAACTATTTCTCAAACGGTGAACCTAAGATTATCTAAACCTCTATTACTCTTATTTGCTATTGATTTCAGATGCATGAAACAGGGAAGAAGGAGGTACCTTATAAAGCCTAGTCGCACGAAATCTTTGCCAAAAATAGTCGGATTACGATCTCAAGCAATTAGTTACGAAATTAAAAAGATTTGTAAAATCTTTTCTCACTATCAAACGCCTTATTTATAGCAACTAAATCATATGAGTCATCAGAGATAATCGTGCCACGCGTCATCATTTAGCCGTTAGAAGACACGCGTCCAGGGTAACGGCTAGATAACGGCTAGATAACGGCTATATTAGCAACGTCAATTCGACCGTTAGACAACGTATTTTTACTCTTTGACCAGCGAATTAAAGATTTAGATAAAATTAGAATTATTTTCTAAATCTTGGGGGCAAATTGTTAGGGTAAAAATCTACAATCGCACGACAACCGACTATAATCGTAAGATAAATGTTAGGACAATAGTCCTGTATTAAGATAAGGTCCTGAGATAAAACCTAAGAGGACTATCGAACAAAGATCAATAAGCATCGAACGTATACAATAAATAAGACGCACGATGACTATATTGTCGTACGACGATACTAACGAATAACATACAAAGTTTATATGTTTGATGCAGATAAGCTGATTATCATATCCAACAATTGTCCACCTTTGAGAAAGTCCGAGATTGAGTACTATGCTATGCTTGTTAGAATTCATCACTGCAACGAACAAGTCGTAAGTTATGTATCGTTCGACAGCATCAAGATCGACCGTTACAAGCAAGATTCTCGCAGCAGTTACAATCTGGACATTAACTCTCAGCAATACCGTTGGACAGTTACTCTCCGAGCATTAATTGAAGGCAATAACGTTGGACGGTTACGATTCAATCATTGATGAGCCACAATACCATTGGACCGTTATTATCAAGCCACTATATAAGGAGAATCAAGCCAGCATTTCAGGAGGACGAAGTCTATTCGAAGTTCACAAGTTCTATAATCATTATTCTTTAGAATCATCTGTAATTTACATTCGATTTCATAATTCTCTCAGTTGTAATCGTACAACCAAAGCTGTATACTTGAAGGACATCACCCCTGATTGGTGAACATAGTGCTCTGTCGACTTATCTTTTAGGTCGACCGCAGGTTTTTTCCTCCGTCGTGAGGTTTTTCCTGCGTCATCAAATTATTTGTCTCATTTTACTTTTCCGCACTTATCATTGATTGTAATTTCTTTCTCTCGACGGTTAAGCCTCACACAAGTTTCTTACGACATCGAGTTGTGTAATTTTTTACATAAACAATGATGATTCCAACTCTTATGATGGAATGAATGTTTTTGATTCTCTTGAGTCTTGTACCGATTCTTGTACCAACAAGAATAGTGTTGTGGATAGTGAGTTGGTTAAGATTGAAAAGATGTTACAAGATGAAAGAAAGGTTTTTGAGAAAGAGAGAAAATCTTTTGAGTTGAAAAGTGATAAACTTTCGAAGAAGATTTCTGTTTTAGAGAGACAGATTGTGAATGAAAGAAAAGATTTCGAGAAAAAGAAGAATGTTTTTGAAAGTAAGAAGAAAGGTTTGAAGAAAAAGAATGTTCGTGTTGAAAAAGATAGATGTGTTGAGTTTGAGTGTGAGGAAGAGAGTAAAGGTTTTGAAAAAGAAAGAAAATCGTTTGAGGAAAAGAGTGTTCTGTTTAGGAAAAAGATTGCTAATTTAGAAGTGCAACTTTCGGATGAAAGAAGTGCTTTTAAAAGAAAAGAACACCTTTTAAAGAATGAGATAAAAGGTTTTGAGCAACTGATTGTTGAACTAAAGAAACCAGCTTTTGAGAAAAATGATTTTGAAGAGGAAAAGAGGGTTTTTGAGACAGAAGTAAGGAAGCTTACATTAAGATTATCTGAATTGTCTTCTGATATCATGAAAGAACAGATTATGAGTTCTAATCTGAAAAAGAAACTTGATGAAACAGTTGAAGAAAAGAATCTTTTATCTGCAATGGTGAAAGATCTTGAAGATATTGTTTTTAAAGTCAATTTGAATGAACCAAAGAGTCCCGATGTTATAGTACAATCACCATATGTTGATTATGCTGATTCTGTTTGTTCATTCAAAACTGCTCCAAGTTCTCTTCATGCAGATGTTTCTTCAACAATTTCTTTCACTCCAAATAATCAGATTCGTACTTCTAATCTTTTCTATGATCATCAGATTGACGGTTCAGGTAAGAATCATTCCAAGAAAGGTAAGTTTGTTTGGAGAGTTAAAGGATCTACACCAAAGTTAGATAAACCAAAGTTATTTGTTCCTAAACAAAATGTTCAAAAGAACAATGTTTTTAAAGCTAAATCTTTTGTTAAATCTGATCCAATTTACTCTGTAAATCATATAATCAGATTATCTCAAAAGAAAATATGTTGTTCTTACTGTGGAACAAATAAGTTTGTTCGAAAAGAAAAGTTGGAAAGTTGGTATGGTACTTATAGTATTCCGAATTATAAACCAACTTCTTTTAACAAAAGAGGATCCACTTTCAAGTGGATACCAAAATCTGTATGATTTTGTTTTTGCAGGTCCCCATATCTTTAATGCATTATTCAAGGGGGAGTTTCTGCAAACTAGTGGTTCCTAAATATATCAGTTTAGGACCCGTTCCTCGATGACAAGTGGCTTCTGAATACAACAGTTCAGAACCCGATTCTCAATGTGCAAGTGGCTCTTGAATAAAACAGTTCAAGACCCGATCATCATTGTATACTTCAAGGTACTATTCTTACTTTGAGGGGGAGTTTTAAATAGAAATAATTGGTTATCCATTTGAGGGGGAGTACTTAAAAAGAGATATTATTTTTAGGGGGAGTGTTATAATATGCTTTAATGCTTCCATATCTGAAAGACGAACAACTTTCAGATATGAAAATTGTTTTTAAATGTTCAAACTCACTTCTCGATTCTCAAATGATTTTTCGAATTAGAAGTGTGATTTTCCATGTTTTCATATCATGATGAATTGACGGATATTTTCTAACCGTGTGTTTCCAAAGATTAATACTTGTGTATTATCTTTTCATATACTTTTCAAGTATTCATACACACCGGTTTTGTAACACCCCGCTAAAGCGGAAACACGAGGCGCCACAGCTCAAGATTTCACAACGGTAGGAGATATACAACACCAATCATTCACATACATTAATAAATATTGTTTACAAAATGTTACAAGCCAACCACAAGTTTTCGTTTACAACTTTATCAAAACAAAGATAACATAAATCGATTGGTGATTTCAAAAATCCGCAACTAAGCCTTATCATACCTTCTGATTTCCTGAAAAGCATGTTAAAACAAGTGTCAACTACGAGAGTTGGTGAGTTCACTGGTTTTTAAATGCACACAAAAATTTTCACAAACAGACCGTGTCATGGAAATAAAGTTCTTGGACGTTTTACTAACGTCAAAATATCAATTATGCTCAAGCTAAGATTCTTGGACGTTTACAAACGTCAAAAATATCAAATATGCATAGATACGTATAGTTGAGCCACTACAAACCGTTAACCCCAACGAATACCTCAGAGGTGGGTTCAAACCACATGGGCGGAACGTCATACGCGCTACCTCAGCGGTGGACACTCAAGTCCACATGTGTAGGTCGTCTCCCGACGAGTACCTCAGCGGTGGACACTTAAGTCCACATGGGTAGTCGTCTCCCAACGAGTACCTCAGCGGTGGAGGGTTAGCCCCCCCCACATGGGTAGTCGTTAATTCTGAATTAGTGCACCCTTAACTCGTCAGTCAAAAGAGTGGGTATTGGGACCAAATAGCGCTATCCACTAAGTTCATAGGCTCCTAAACGAAGTTAATAGTAGTGTTTATTATAAGGGGAATTTACTCAACGTGTATCACATAATGCATAACACTTGCTAAAAGTAACAATCAATCGTATTTCTTAACACTTAAACTTGAAGCATAATTCGTAAAATTTCAATATCGACATGCTTTTCACCCCAAAATACGCAAAAACGTGGAAAAAGGGGCCGTGAATACTCACCTTGCACGGTTTAGCGATCTAAGTGTTTGTAACGTTTGCTCGAGAATTCGGCCCCCGATCTACACTCGCCCTATAACATACGTAATTACATGAGTCCTAAATTCAACGGTCCAACTTTATAATCATACCGATATCCCACATAATGCCATTTGTATGTTTATTTGGTTAAATAAGGTTTAATTTAGTTTTAATAAGTCTTATGGGTTCTCAAAAATGCAAGAAACCCTAAAATTGGTAAAATTTTGTCCTTAGAGAATTTCCAGAATCTGTCATGATTCAATAGTTGCAAAAACACCATCTTTAAACTTAAATCCATAAAAGGAAAAATTCCAATATTTTTACCTACTGATTTTGAGGATGTTAGGATCATTTCCACAAATTTTCATGATTTTTAGAGGTGTTTTGCTATTTTTAATTATTTTTACAAAATCAGTACCCAAATTCACTTTTCATAGATACCTTTCAGTAAAGTTTTGATCATAGAGAGCTCAATATTCCACCGAATCATGAAATTCCAAAGGGGTTTTCTAAATAACTCAAATACCAAGCTAATGTGATAAGCCTTGCATCATTTGAGTGATTTTTGAGTGAGTTATGCCTCTTTGAAGTCGTGCATGTGAATCTGTCCTCTTGGGACAGCTTGCACCTTCATTTTGTTTTCATTGGTTCACCCCTCAAAAATACACGAAATCACTTGATTTTACATTCTTTGGAAAGCCAACTCAGTGAACTTAAATTTAGAATCAAGAATCAAACATTTTGAACAAGTTATGAAGGAGTTATGCTTGCATGAAGTTGAATAAAAATTTCAGACAGATGCTGATGCACAACAAAATGTTTCCAAATGATTAACATAGTTTTACTCCGAATTTTTGGATGATTCAAGTTGGATTTTCTTCCTAACACATTAAACTTTCATCCATAAAATTTTTATAACAAAATAAGATCATTCAAGAAGTTTTTGGGTCATCTAAACACCCTACAAAATTCGGACAGAATCTGTCCAGCACAAGACCCGATTTTTCTTATTCAAACACATAAAATCATAGAGTTCTTTGAAGGATTCTTGCTAGCAACTTCATATCCACTTCATGCAACAAATAAAAGAAAGAATAACATGTTTTTTATCATCTCCATTGACATGCATGGACTATTTTTAAAGTCCATCCCCAAATGTATAGAGAAAGAACAACAAGATGAAGATTTTGATTCCAATCTCACATGCTTATGGGGAAATCATGGATTTAACCCTTATTATAACGTTTTGCACGTTTTTAGGGCTTCATCTCTTTCCCAAACATGAAGATTGTTATCATACAAGAATAGGGGTTTAATCCTCAAGAAAACATAATCAAAACACCCCAAAATGAGAGAAAAACGAAGTTACAATCATCCTTGCATTCTTACCTTATGAATAACACTTTTTGATCTTGGAATGTACTTCAAAACCTCCAAAAATCTGAATATTTTGCTCTAAGAATGCTGGAAATTTCGTGGGTTTTGGGAGAGAAAGAAAGAAGAGAGAAAGAAGAGTGTTGGAGAAGAGAGAAAAATTTGAAATGAGAGATAATGAGTGAATATGTGGGAAAGGGTGTGTGTAATAATTAAGTTTGTGGGAAACAAGAGAAAAAGAGGGAAAAGGGGAGGGGGGTGGCCGGCCTTCTAGAAGGCCCCCCTCTCTCTCCTAAATTTTTTTTTTTTTCTTTTAAAGCAGTACAAATTTTACCTGTTTTTCGAACGCGGTACCGGGTTTTCGGTAGAATTTAAATTTTTCGAAGGTACTGCTGGATTATTTGGATCAGTTTACGTATGTTTTTAACATAATAATTTAAATTTCCTTAATTTTCCTTTAAGTTTGGCATTTTGGGATTTTCGGTTGATTTCGGGCCGGTTCGGGCTTTTTCCGGGCTGTTTTCGGGACTTTTAGGTTTTAGCTTAACTTTTTCGCGCTAACTAACCTAGTTTCACTTAAATATTTATATAACTAAATTTTCAACCTACAGGCATGCTACCGAGTGCGTTAACGGATTCCTAACCTGACGACTGAAACTGACGGCTGTCACATTTACCCCCGGTTGAAAGAAATTTCGTCCCGAAATTTAACTTTTGCTGCTCCCGCCGGGGTTCTTTGTGAACAGGTGCGGATATTTGCTTTTCATGAACGCCTCTCGCTCCCAAGTGAACTCAGGTCCGTGCCGGGCATTCCATCGCACTTTGACGATTGGTATTCTGCTGCGTCGGAGTTTCTTGACCTCTCGGTCAAGGATCTCAATTGGTTCTTCCATGGCGCGCAGTTGTTCGTCCACTTGTATTTCCTCTAAAGGTAAGATCACAGTTTCCTCCGACAGGCATTTCTTTAAATTGGACACATGAAATGTGTCGTGGATGGAGCTGAGCTCTGCGGGTAATTCCAGCTTATAAGCGACTGGGCCGATTCTTTCTATAACCTTGAATGGTCCAACGTAGCGGGGGCTCAACTTCCCTTTCTTCCCAAACCTTATCAGCCCTTTCCAAGGCGATACCTTTAGTAGCACTCTATCGCCAACTTGGAATTCCACTGGCTTCCGTCGGTTGTCAGCGTAGCTCTTCTGACGATCTCTGGCTGCTTTAAGCTTTTCCTGCACCAGCTTAATCTTATCCGTGGTCTCTTGGACGATGTCGGGCCTAATCAGTCGACTCTCACCCACCTCCAACCAGTTTAACGGGGACCTGCACTTGCGTCCATATAGTGCTTCGTACGGGGCACATTGAATACTGGTATGGTAACTGTTGTTATATGAGAACTCGACTAACGGTAGGTGATCATCCCAGCTACCTCCAAACTCCAATACACACGCACGTAGCATATCCTCCAACGTTTGTATGGTTCTCTCAGTCTGTCCATCGGTCTGTGGATGATAAGCCGTGCTTAGATCCACGCTGGTACCCAAGGCTGCTTGCAGCGACTGCCAAAATCTAGAAGTGAATCTGCTGTCTCTGTCGGAAATGATCGAAATTGGCACTCCATGTCGCATGACTATCTCATCGACGTACAACTGTGCCAGTCTATCAACACTAAAGCTTTCCTTTATTGGCAAAAAGTGCGCAGATTTTGTGAGTCTGTCAACGATTACCCAAATCGAATCATGGCCTTTCTTAGTCTTGGGTAACTTGGTCACAAAATCCATCGAGATCTTCTCCCATTTCCATTCTGGGATTTCCGGTTGCTGCAGTAATCCTGATGGTTTCTGGTGTTCTGCCTTGATTTTTGCACAAGTTAGGCACTTGCTCACATAGATGGCGACGTCCTTCTTCATTCCAGGCCACCAATAGTGCTCCTTCAATCCTTTATACATCTTGTCGGCGCCAGGGTGTATCGAGTACCTCGATTGATGAGCCTCATCCATGATCATCTTTCTCAACTGACCGACTGTTGGGACCCAAATCCTATTCTTAAAGTAACGCGCTCCGTCCGATCTTTCCTCGAACTCCTTCTCCATCTTGTGAAGTGTCTCCTTCTTTATATTGTCAGCCTCCAAAGCTTCTTTCTGAGCTTCCACTATCTGACTTTTTAGGCTGGTCTGTACTATCACTCCCATTGCTCGCGTCCTTGTAGGCTTCACTCTCTCTTTCCTGCTTAACGCGTCAGCTACGACATTTGCCTTCCCTGGATGGTACTTGATCTCGCAATCATAATCAACCCATCTTCTCTGCCTCATATTCAACATCTTCTGGTCGAGTATATGCTGGAGGCTCTTATGGTCCGTAAAAATGGTGCATTTGGTGCCGTAAAGATAATGTCTCCAGATCTTGAGGGCAAACACCACTGCTCCGAGCTCCAGATCATGGGTGGTGTAATTCTTTTCGTGTACCTTTAGCTGTCTAGACGCATAAGCGATGACTTTCTCGTTCTGCATTAAGACACATCCCAAACCTTGATGTGAAGCATCGCAATACACTACAAAGTTGTCCGTTCCTTCGGGCAACGCCAGAATAGGTGCATTGCATAGCTTATGCTTGAGCAATTGGAATGCTTCTTCCTGTTTCTCTCCCCAGATAAACTTCTTATCTTTTTGCGTCAGGGTTGTCAGCGGCTGCGCAATCTTAGAGAAATTTGCTATGAAGCGTCGGTAGTAGCCTGCCAAACCAAGAAATTGTCGGATTTCTGTAGGCGTCTTCGGGGCTTCCCATTTCTTTATAGCCTCAACCTTAGCTGGATCGACATGGATTCCTTCCTTATTCACCACATGACCCAAAAAGTGTACCTCTCGAATCCAGAATTCGCACTTTGAAAACTTGGCGTAAAGCTTCTCAGCCTTAAGTAGTTCCAATATCCGTCTCAAGTGCTGCTCATGATCTTCCTTGTTCTGTGAATAAATCAGGATATCATCTATGAAGACAATCACAAATTTATCCAGGTATGGTCGACATACTCTGTTCATCAAGTCCATAAAGACCGCTGGAGCGTTTGTCAACCCAAAAGGCATGACCAAAAATTCGTAATGGCCATAACGAGTTCTAAACGCTGTCTTGGCAATATCTTCCTCCCGAACTCTCATCTGATGGTATCCGGATCTAAGGTCAATCTTTGAGAAGTAGGTTGCTCCCTGCAACTGATCGAACAGATCATCGATGCGTGGAAGAGGGTATCGGTTCTTGATGGTGATCTTGTTCAACTCCCGATAATCGATGCACATACGGAAAGATCCGTCTTTCTTCTTGACGAACAACACTGGAGCTCCCCAAGGCGAAGAGCTGGGTCGGATGAATCCTTTATCTAACAGCTCTTGTAGTTGCTTTGACAGCTCCTGCATCTCAGACGGTGCTAGACGATAGGGTGACTTTGCTATAGGACCTGCTCCGGGAACCAAGTCGATGTGGAACTCTACTAGCCGTGGTGGAGGTAATCCGGGTAGCTCTTCCGGGAAAACCTCAGGAAATTCCCGCACGACTGGGATATCCTGAATTGACTTCTCCTCTGCTTTCTTATCCACCACGTGCGCCATAAATGCCACACATTCCTTTCGTAAATGGTTCCGCATCTTCATGTACGAGACTATCTTAATGTCTTTCCTTGGCTTTTCTCCATATACCTCCAGTACACCTCCGTCGGGTAGCGCTAGCAAGACCATCTTCTCAGCACAACATATTGTCGCTCGGTGGTTAGACATCCAGTCCATACCAACTATTATGTCAAAACTCCCTATCTTGATCGGGATTAGATCTATGCTAAATTCCTTTCCTGATAAGCCTAAAGTGCATTTTCTGATTACCTTATTAGCCTTAACTAACTCTCCATTAGAGTATTCAATTATCTGCTCCTCTTTTAAATTCTGAGACTTCTTGTTTATTTTAGGCCTGAACTCTAGCGACACAAAGCTCCTATCTGCTCCGGAATCAAAAAGCACAGTAGCAGGATAGTTGTTGAGAAGGAACGTACCTGTAACCACATCCGGGTTCTGCTTTGCTTCCTCTGCTCCTATCACAAAGGCTCTTCCTCGGGCCAAACCTCCACGGGCTCTCTGGTTCTCTGGGGGATTTGCGTTGACATTCGGTCTTCGTTGTATCTTGGGGCATTTGTTTCGATAGTGATCGGGGCTTCCACACTCGTAACAGGTTCGACCTTGTCCGCTTCTACAATCTGGCGCGACATGCCCTGTTCGATTGCACTTCTGACAAACAACACACTTCCCGTAATGTTGTCGGTGACACCTATCGCACATCGGCGGTGACCCTTTTCCTCTTTCCTGGGCCGGCGTCTGCATTCCGAAGTTCCTTGATACTCGGCGCTCCTTGTTACTCCTCTGTCCGAACCTGCCTCTCGCAGGCTCCTCCACTTTCCTCTTTCCTTTCGCCCCATCACTTGGAAATGCTCCTGATCGGACCGCATTGTTGGTGAGTCGGTTTGCCAAATTAACTGCCTCTTGCAGCGTCTTCGGGTCTGCTGCGGTTACGTTTCCCCTGATTACTGGTGACAATCCCCAGACGTAACGATCTACACGGTTCTGCTCAGGCGTTACCAGATGCGGTACTAGCTTAGCCAATTCATGGAATCGGGTAGTGTAGGTGGTGACATCATTGCCCTTCATCTCGTGGCTCCACAGCTCAGCTTCTAACTTCTGTAATTCACTTCGCGGGCAGAATTCATCCTTGAGCATCTTCTTAAAGTCCTCCCAAGAAATCTGGCCGGTTGCTTCACGGCCGCGGGTCTGGACTTGGGTGTTCCACCAGGTTAGAGCTCGTCCTTGTAACAAGCAGGCAGCATATTCCACCTTATTCCCTTCTGTACATTTGCTGATATGGATAACAGACTCCATGCCCTCTAACCATGTTAGTAGTCCAACCGCTCCTTCAGTTCCGTGGAACTCCTTAGGATTGCAGCTACGGAAGGATTTGTACGTACATTCTCGGTCTCTAGGCTCTTGATTGCGATTTTGATTAGCATTGAGTCCAGCTGCCACCTGACTGACTATATTAGGAAGGGAGGCTATGACTTGCTCCGAGACGAGCCTTGCAAGTTCCGGATTTTCCCTTCTCGGAGGCATGTTTCTAAAACACATCCATAACAAAGGTACTTAGTGACGAGCTAACACTGTCTAAGTTTTGTAACTCATAAGCTTTACTACTTATTTCAACCATAACGCTTCCACCAAGTAATAAACTTGCCATACTAATCTACGCGATTACTAGATGCATAAAAACTAACATCCCATTCATACGCATTTCGTGAAATCATAGCATGCAATTCTTACTTGAAGCATACGATCATAACATAAATATCATTACCATAAAATAAATACCCAAAAAGAGATCATAACATAAATATCGTCATCATGCGATAATTCAACCAAAGGATCATAAGTTTTACAATCATCCAACAAAAGAAAGTCATAATTGTTCAAATACCGGGCCTTACGCCCCAAAAATAATGATCCATAAGTTCCAAACCCAAAAGTCCAAACAAAGATCCCAACCCCTAAAATCTAGCCCCCCAGACAGTCCAGGCATACAGGATGATAGCCAGAGCAATCACCATATACACAAGGGTGTACAGGTGACTGAGCGAGTCCATAGTGCGACCTAGGAGGGTCACAACTCGAGACAGCTGCTGGCTATCAGCTCCAGCTACACCAAGAAGAGAATCGATCATATGCTCATGATGATCGATCATATGCTCATGTATGCCCTGGCCCCGAGCTAAACGCGCAACTTCCTGGCGTTCAGCTGGGGTCATGCCTCTCAGGACAAGGACAGGGGCACGAGCCATGTGTGGGTGTCCAGGAATCGGTGCTATCGGCGGTGGTCGGGCATCAGGCGGTGCTTGGGCGACGGGCGGTGGTCGGGCAACTCGAGCTATCGGCGACGATGGTCGGTAAGGCGGCGGAGATCCAGACGAAGATGAGGACGACGATGACGATGATCCCCCCTGGCCCCGGACCCGGGATGGTCCCGCCCCATCCCCGGTGGGGATGCGGAAGGACATCCGAGTAGGTAGAGGCACGCTCTTTCGGGCAGTGCGCCTACCTCTGAGACCGTAGTGAGTCTCAGGTCCAAAGGGTCGTGCCGGGCTGGCAAGCCGGACAGGAACCGGGTGAGAATCAGCGTCACTATCAATGCCATCGTAAGGATCACGCTCCTGGTCTAAAGTCTGGGAACGTGGAACAACACTCCGGCTCCTAGAGGTCTCGTGGGACCCTAGGGACTGGTCCTCTGACGGGTCAATTTCCTGTGACATGGTGCTGCGATAATAAGAAAGGAAATTTTAGTTAATATTCAAGAAATAGTTTCAAAAATTTGTACATATCACATGTGAACTCACAAAATTACATTTTCAGGAAATTCTTAGAAATTCAAAAATTTAAATTCTAACAGTGTGACTAGTTCATAAGTCCTATCCTACTTATATCATCGCTAGGCGTAGGTGATCAGGCTCCGCTTACCTATGATATATCAGAATAGCACCTATCCTAATCACGCAGGCAATTAAGTTCCCCTACACTTTGAAATCTTTTAATTTAAAATTTAGTCTTAGTTTTAAAAATAGGTTGGTTATAGTACTTGGTTTTTGTGAAAAACCGATGTTCTCTATAACCTACGGCTCTGATACCAAGTCTGTAACACCCCGCTAAAGCGGAAACACGAGGCGCCACAGCTCAAGATTTCACAACGGTAGGAGATATACAACACCAATCATTCACATACATTAATAAATATTGTTTACAAAATGTTACAAGCCAACCACAAGTTTTCGTTTACAACTTTATCAAAACAAAGATAACATAAATCGATTGGTGATTTCAAAAATCCGCAACTAAGCCTTATCATACCTTCTGATTTCCTGAAAAGCATGTTAAAACAAGTGTCAACTACGAGAGTTGGTGAGTTCACTGGTTTTTAAATGCACACAAAAATTTTCACAAACAGACCGTGTCATGGAAATAAAGTTCTTGGACGTTTTACTAACGTCAAAATATCAATTATGCTCAAGCTAAGATTCTTGGACGTTTACAAACGTCAAAAATATCAAATATGCATAGATACGTATAGTTGAGCCACTACAAACCGTTAACCCCAACGAATACCTCAGAGGTGGGTTCAAACCACATGGGCGGAACGTCATACGCGCTACCTCAGCGGTGGACACTCAAGTCCACATGTGTAGGTCGTCTCCCGACGAGTACCTCAGCGGTGGACACTTAAGTCCACATGGGTAGTCGTCTCCCAACGAGTACCTCAGCGGTGGAGGGTTAGCCCCCCCCACATGGGTAGTCGTTAATTCTGAATTAGTGCACCCTTAACTCGTCAGTCAAAAGAGTGGGTATTGGGACCAAATAGCGCTATCCACTAAGTTCATAGGCTCCTAAACGAAGTTAATAGTAGTGTTTATTATAAGGGGAATTTACTCAACGTGTATCACATAATGCATAACACTTGCTAAAAGTAACAATCAATCGTATTTCTTAACACTTAAACTTGAAGCATAATTCGTAAAATTTCAATATCGACATGCTTTTCACCCCAAAATACGCAAAAACGTGGAAAAAGGGGCCGTGAATACTCACCTTGCACGGTTTAGCGATCTAAGTGTTTGTAACGTTTGCTCGAGAATTCGGCCCCCGATCTACACTCGCCCTATAACATACGTAATTACATGAGTCCTAAATTCAACGGTCCAACTTTATAATCATACCGATATCCCACATAATGCCATTTGTATGTTTATTTGGTTAAATAAGGTTTAATTTAGTTTTAATAAGTCTTATGGGTTCTCAAAAATGCAAGAAACCCTAAAATTGGTAAAATTTTGTCCTTAGAGAATTTCCAGAATCTGTCATGATTCAATAGTTGCAAAAACACCATCTTTAAACTTAAATCCATAAAAGGAAAAATTCCAATATTTTTACCTACTGATTTTGAGGATGTTAGGATCATTTCCACAAATTTTCATGATTTTTAGAGGTGTTTTGCTATTTTTAATTATTTTTACAAAATCAGTACCCAAATTCACTTTTCATAGATACCTTTCAGTAAAGTTTTGATCATAGAGAGCTCAATATTCCACCGAATCATGAAATTCCAAAGGGGTTTTCTAAATAACTCAAATACCAAGCTAATGTGATAAGCCTTGCATCATTTGAGTGATTTTTGAGTGAGTTATGCCTCTTTGAAGTCGTGCATGTGAATCTGTCCTCTTGGGACAGCTTGCACCTTCATTTTGTTTTCATTGGTTCACCCCTCAAAAATACACGAAATCACTTGATTTTACATTCTTTGGAAAGCCAACTCAGTGAACTTAAATTTAGAATCAAGAATCAAACATTTTGAACAAGTTATGAAGGAGTTATGCTTGCATGAAGTTGAATAAAAATTTCAGACAGATGCTGATGCACAACAAAATGTTTCCAAATGATTAACATAGTTTTACTCCGAATTTTTGGATGATTCAAGTTGGATTTTCTTCCTAACACATTAAACTTTCATCCATAAAATTTTTATAACAAAATAAGATCATTCAAGAAGTTTTTGGGTCATCTAAACACCCTACAAAATTCGGACAGAATCTGTCCAGCACAAGACCCGATTTTTCTTATTCAAACACATAAAATCATAGAGTTCTTTGAAGGATTCTTGCTAGCAACTTCATATCCACTTCATGCAACAAATAAAAGAAAGAATAACATGTTTTTATCATCTCCATTGACATGCATGGACTATTTTTAAAGTCCATCCCCAAATGTATAGAGAAAGAACAACAAGATGAAGATTTTGATTCCAATCTCACATGCTTATGGGGAAATCATGGATTTAACCCTTATTATAACGTTTTGCACGTTTTTAGGGCTTCATCTCTTTCCCAAACATGAAGATTGTTATCATACAAGAATAGGGGTTTAATCCTCAAGAAAACATAATCAAAACACCCCAAAATGAGAGAAAAACGAAGTTACAATCATCCTTGCATTCTTACCTTATGAATAACACTTTTTGATCTTGGAATGTACTTCAAAACCTCCAAAAATCTGAATATTTTGCTCTAAGAATGCTGGAAATTTCGTGGGTTTTGGAGAGAAAGAAAGAAGAGAGAAAGAAGAGTGTTGGAGAAGAGAGAAAAATTTGAAATGAGAGATAATGAGTGAATATGTGGGAAAGGGTGTGTGTAATAATTAAGTTTGTGGGAAACAAGAGAAAAAGAGGGAAAAGGGGAGGGGGTGGCCGGCCTTCTAGAAGGCCCCCTCTCTCTCCTAAATTTTTTTTTTCTTTTAAAGCAGTACAAATTTTACCTGTTTTTCGAACGCGGTACCGGGTTTTCGGTAGAATTTAAATTTTTCGAAGGTACTGCTGGATTATTTGGATCAGTTTACGTATGTTTTTAACATAATAATTTAAATTTCCTTAATTTTCCTTTAAGTTTGGCATTTTGGGATTTTCGGTTGATTTCGGGCCGGTTCGGGCTTTTTCCGGGCTGTTTTCGGGACTTTTAGGTTTTAGCTTAACTTTTTCGCGCTAACTAACCTAGTTTCACTTAAATATTTATATAACTAAATTTTCAACCTACAGGCATGCTACCGAGTGCGTTAACGGATTCCTAACCTGACGACTGAAACTGACGGCTGTCACAGGTTTAGCTTCTTTTGTCTTGTTATTACCATGTCTCTATATGCTCATATTATTCGGTGGTAATACGCTCGTTTGATATTTCCTCATTGTACTTCATCGTTTATTTGATTAGATACGTTCTTCATTGCTATATCTATATCTTGATCGTATAGATAACATTCACTTATTTTCTGTACACCAACGCTTTTCAAGAACATATCTCACATCATATGATGAATCAGTTTTCTCAAACAAGTTTATATCATTCGTGTTCTTCATTTCATATACTTGTTTGAAGAAATTCTTATGCTCCTATTTTGTTCATATATATATTTGTTCGAGCATGTTTCATTGTGGCTCATTGATTCACCCGATGAATCATTGTACTTTCATGTTTAGGAAATTTATTTCATGGGATGTGTGAGCTTAACAGAACTTCTATGGATTTCCATAACCGGCAATCCTACCCAAGAAGTTATCCTTGAGAAATGAGAGAGGGGTCTCCATCAAAGAGTGGGGGAGATAACTCAGGTGGTCGAGTTATTCTCATAGTGATTGAGCGGAAAAATATTATATGAGAGATTGGTTAGAAGTGAGGATGCTTAAAAGAATTGGAGGGTGTGAGAACAGAGTTAAAAGAAAAATACAACTCTGCACCAACCTTTTCTAAGCCGGGCAACCACATAATCTATTGGTTCACATTCTTTGGTGACCGATATTGAAACAAGGCACAGCCCAATGCCGACTCTCGTTTTTACCCCACTAGCTACTGATTTCCTTCTTAACAAGGAGATGTTTCATTTCATCACGGGGACGCAGCACATAATCTATCAGGTTTTCATTTGGAAAATCGATATTGAAACAGAAGGAAGCTGCCCTGCCTTCGAACTTCATTTCTACACATCGAGTCGTGAAATGTTTTCACATTTTGAGCCTTATGAAAGCACTTGATGCTATTTTCTTTCATCACAAATACACACAAGGAATTCGTTTCTTTGTCGGAACGTTCATGGGAATACTTTTAGTGTTTGCGATGATTGAACGGAAGTCCTGGGGAGTGATCATCACTAAAGCTCCTTCGTTGTACTGAGTTGCTTTGTGCTTCTCACAGGCATTCCAACTGATTCATGTGTTGTTTCAGGATTTTCCCACTTAAATCTGAATTTGAAAAGATTCGGATTACTTTATGGAATTGACGGTATTTCTTTGGAGGAAAAAGGGGAATTCTGAAGTAACAAGGAGGAAATGGTTACGTGAGATAGTTTTTGATTTCCTTGGTGGTTTGTTCACATGTTTGTATCTTTACGAGACGAGTTATCTGATCATACATTTCTATAGATTTTGATGATTATTTCATATTTCATCAAAAAGGGGGAGATGGTTTAGAAATGTAAAGCTTAGAAATGTTTTTGAAGATACTTTGGGGAGATGGTTCTGAAATGACAAGTCAAGGAGAAGATTACAAGTTATGACAAGAGATGTTTGCGAGAGTTGTGTGAAGTTTGATGATTATTTGAAGATATCTCGTTCGTTAAAGCTTCTTGTTCAAAGTTTGTTAAAGCTTCATGAAGATTGGATGATTCGTGAAGATTATTACGGAAGCTTATCGTGCAAGGAAGCTTATCGTTGATGTTTAAAGTGTTGATTCATTCTTGAAGACGTTTGCCTAATTCTTTTTGTGATCTCGAATCCAAAGGGGGAGATTGTTGGGTGCAAAATCGGATTGTATCCGAGATCACAAGATTGTGCTAAAGTTGAAGTCAAAGGCAAAGTCAAAGTTGTTAAAAGAAAGTCAAAGCTTTATTGTTTTTAGTGCTTTATTACTTTACTTGTAATTGTTTTGTATAGATAGGGTAGAAAGTGTAATTAGTTCAAAGTTGAAGGGTTGTAAGGGTTTGGGTATAAATACCCAAAGTGAGTTAGTTTGGAGGAGAGAACATGCATACGTATCATTGTGTAAATTGAGAGTGAAGAGAGAAAGTTAGTTCTTAAGTGTGTGTGTTCTTGGTGTGTTAGTGTGTGTAAACTTTTCATCCAAGAATCAATGATATATGGCTTCTCAATTCATTCTCTAGTTGTTGCATGTTGATTAGAACTTGAATCTGGAACAACACACAAGAACAAATCCAATGGTTGAATAATCAGAATTTACAAATGAATGGCGAACTGACTAGATTGAGAGCATCGAATCCACAAGCTTCGAACATTCCAGTTTCCACTCATCAACCGAGGCCATTCTTCCCTCAAAATCAACCCTATGTTCCCCAACAACCATTTGTCCAGCCACAAATATCACAACCTTTTATCCAACCGCAAGTGTCACAAGTTAGCTTACCACCGCCACCTCCAGTCAACAACCCGCGTCCTATCTTTCCTCCGTTACCATCAGGTCCTTACCCAGGAGCAACCACGTTCACTTACAATCAACCTCAAACAGGGCCTCGTCCCTTTGTACCTTTTCCAGAACCTGTATCGCACGTTCCTACCGCAACCACCCCCATAACTCATATTCCAAACTTATCGAATGTTTCAGGAACCTCCAGAAATCCACCTCTCAATGACATCGTGGATGTTCGACTGAAAATGCTAGAAAAACAAAACAAAGCAATGCTCGCATTGTTAACCAAACTTCCTGGAGCTGCCGTACCCATCGAAGTTGAACCCAAAACCGGATTCCAAGCCTCACCCTATATCGATGAGATTGCTCTCGTTGATATTTCTAAAAAATATAATATCCCAGCCTTCACACCAAAATACTCTGGAATCTCTGATCCTGTGGAACACATTTCACAATACAAGCAACTAGTATGGACAGTTCCTATTCCAACCCAGTTTCAAGAAATTTGTATGTGCAAGGGCTTTGGATCAACGCTTACCGGAGCTGCGTTGCAATGGTTAATCAATTTGAAACCTAAGAGCATCGTATCGTGGTCTGAATTAGTAAACCAGTTTACTCGACAGTTTGCAAGCAGTCGCAAGATGGAGAAACAAACAAGCGATCTCTACTATGTCGTGCAAAAAACAGGTGAAACCATTCGTGAATATTTTAACAGGTTCAATGCAGAGATGATCGAAGTTAAGAACTGCGATGTGCGGACGGCGATCGAAGTATCCACCAGAAAACTTCGATGATGTACGAGCTCGTACGTTGGCCCACATGAGGATCGAAGATGACGCCATTTTCCGGCGTAAACACTCGAACGATAAGAAGAATCTTGGAGCACAGAAACACGATTTCAAACCTAAACGAGTAAACAAGATTGATAATTCCCGACGCGATCAGAATAAACGTTCGAACCAAGGTACAGGTAAAGTAAGATATCCGGATTTGTCAACTTACCATTTTGCAGGTACAACGAAAGACTTGGTGGATTCTCTACGGAACTTGGAAGTTAACGTACGATGGCCCAAAAAACCAGAGAATCCTAGCAAGGACAAAGATCAAACAAAATGGTGCGACTTCCACAGCGACCACGGACACAATACAGATGATTGTATTAGCTTGAAGAAGGAGATCGCGTACCTCAAATCAAATGGACATCTCAAGAACCTTCTAGGCGATGATTCGAAAAGACCAACGTCACCCGTTCCAACGAAGGTTGTAAACTGCATTACAGGTGGGTCAGAAGTGTGTGGCCTCACTTATTCTGCGGCAAAAAGGCACGCACGAGAAGGGCCTGAAGGACATCCCATCCCAAATGAATCCAGATCCACGAAAGAAAAAGAGCTCGATGCAACAAAGATAACGTTCGATATAGAAGACATGACCGACACTTATCAGAAACACCATGATGCATTGGTTATTCAGTTGACAATTGGTAACTGTCTAACCAAGAGAGTACTAATCGATGGAGGCAGTTCAGCAAACGTGGTATTCGCAGAAACGTTGAAGATTATGGGTATCGACCGATCCAACATCGTACGACGAACAACAACACTAATTGGATTCAACGGAGATGCAACTAGTACTCTTGGAGAGATCATACTACCAGTCTTCGCTAAAGGCATAAACAAGCAAACCAAGTTCAACGTCATTGATTGCCCTTCCGCTTACAACGCTATACTCGGAAGACCTTGGATCCATGATATGAAGGCCGTACCATCAACGTATCATCAGAAGATCAAATTCCCATCTCCCTGGGGCGTGCAAGAGATAGTCAGCGAAAAGAAAATCGCACGGGAGTGTTACAAGATCACGATGAAGGCCAAACCGCACGATATCTAGCAATTATAGAGCCAGGATGGAGTATGATCGTACGATGATCTTCAATTGGAAGAAGTCGTGTTGGATCACAAACATCCTGATCGTAAGGTCTTCGTAGGTGCAACTCTAACCCCCGATATAAAGAATAGTATAATTTCTTTTTTGCAGGAACACTCGGATTGTTTTGCGTGGTCACACGAGGATATGGTGGGGATAGATCCTAACATCATATCGCACAAGTTGAACGTGGACCCTACGTTTAAACCCGTTAAACAAAAAAGACGCAAGTTTGCACCAGAACGCAACAAGGTGATCAACGAGGAGGTAGAAAACCTACTCAAAACGGGAAAAATTCGAGAAGTAAAGTATCCAGATTGGCTCGCCAACGTGGTGGTAGTACAAAAGAAGAATGGAAAGTGGCGAGTATGCATCGACTTCACAGACCTGAATAAAGCTTGTCCGAAAGATCCCTTTCCTTTGCCACACATCGATGCGATGGTCGATGCAACAGCGGGGCACGAGTTACTAACGTTCATGGACGCTTATTCCGGATATAACCAGATTCTAATGCATAAAGACGATCAAGAGAAGACTGCATTTATGACCGATAAAGGCATATACTGTTACAAAGTAATGCCATTTGGTCTCAAAAATGCTGGATCAACGTACCAAAGGCTCGTAAACAGGATGTTCAAAGATCACCTCGGACGTACGATGGAAGTATATATCGACGATATGCTCGTAAAATCGGAACGATCGCAAGATCACATCCAGCATCTAAAGCAATCGTTCGATATATTACGAGAATACAAGATGAAGCTCAATCCAACCAAATTCTCCTTCGGAGTCCGTGCAGGTAAATTCCTCGGATATATGGTTACACGACGAGGGATTGAGGCAAGCCCGGAACAGATCAAGGCAATCCTTGATATTCAATCACCAAGAAATGTAAAAGAGGTACAAAAGCTTACCGGACGAGTAGCAGCCTTAAACAGATTCATCTCAAGATCATCCGATAAGTGTCACTTGTTCTACAACGTGCTTCGAAAAAACAAAGGCTTCGATTGGACAGAGGCACACGAGGAAGCACTACAAAGCTTAAAGAAGTACATGTCCAATCCTCCACTATTGACGAAACCAATCGAAGGAGAGAGCTTGCAATTATACCTCGCTGTGAGCAACAGCGCTGTTAGCGCAGTGCTCGTAGGAGAAGGTGACCAACAACAGCAACCTATCTATTATGTAAGTAAGTCTTTCCTCGATGCCGAAACAAGGTACACGTCTATGGAAAAACTCTTGCTTGGCCTCGTGACTGCAGCTAAAAAGTTAAGACATTATTTCGAATCGCATCATATAATCGTTGTTACTAACTATCCTCTTAAGATCGTACTTCGTAAGCCTGAACTTACGGGACGATTAGCAAAGTGGAGTATTTATCTTAGCAGCTTCGATCTAACGTACCAACCAAGAACAGCAATGAAATCTCAAGCGTTAGCAGATTTCGTAGCTGAATTCAGTCCTGGGATCGAAGAGCCATCGTACCATGAAATCAGTAATGTGATGATTCATGACAACGAACCATGGACCATGCACGTTGACGGAGCTTCTAACGCACGAGGATCAGGATTGGGAGTTGTCCTAAAATCATCACATGGGGGCAGTATGGTGTATTCGATACGATGCGAATTCAAAACCACCAATAACGAAGAAGAATATGAAGCCTTGATCGCTGGATTGGATATGGCATATAACTTGGGAGCACGATGGCTACACGTACGAAGTGATTCGCTATTAGTTGTGAACCAAATCAATGGTGAATTCCAAGCAAAAGATTCAAAGATGATATTGTATCTCAAGATAGCCAAAGATAAGATCGCACGATTTGATAAGTTCTCGATAGAACAAATCCCAAGAGATCTGAACATGCAAGCCGATGCCTTAGCTAACTTGGGGTCCGCATTCAACGAACCAACTCTAGAAAGTGTTCCGATAATACATCTTATGTCACCAACAATCGAAGAAGTTCAAATGATCGAAGAAAACCATGATTGGTCGAATGATATATGGAACTACCTCAAGAATGACCAACTCCCTGAAGACAAGTTAGAAGCCCGGAAAGTCAGACTTAAAAGCTCTCGATACACGATCTTCGATGATCAGCTGTATCGAAGGTCCACGACGGGTCTAATCTTACGATGCGTGGTAAACAAGCAACAAATCGGTCAAATCCTTCAAGAGATGCACGATGGAAAATGTGGAAACCATTCTGGGGGCAGAAGCCTTGCTAACAGAATCTCGAGACAAGGGTACTATTGGCCTACTCTTCGAGAGGACTCGATAAGGTATGTTCAAAGGTGCGATGCTTGTCAAAGACATTCAGGTACGTCACATTTACCTTCTGAACCCCTACACTCTGTCTTAATCCCATGGCCATTCATGCGATGGGGGATGGACATCGTAGGAAAGTTACCACCTGCTCCAGGTCAAAAAGTGTTTTTACTTGTTCTTACCGATTATTTCTCTAAGTGGATTGAAGCCGCAGCTTTCTCGCAGGTTAGGGATAAAGAAGTTATCTTCTTTATCCAAACTAACATTATTTACAGGTTTGGAGTGCCATCAGAAATAACGTGCGATAATG
The DNA here is from genome assembly GCA_030169165.1 of Centaurea solstitialis. Lineage (NCBI taxonomy): Eukaryota > Viridiplantae > Streptophyta > Magnoliopsida > Asterales > Asteraceae > Centaurea > Centaurea solstitialis. The sequence goes on along the minus strand of CM058046.1, from coordinate 60,687,365 downwards.
GGTCCCAATTTATAAGTGAGAGAACTCGAAAGTTCTGCGTTGAACGTGGGATAAAACTCATTACATCGTCCCCAAGATATCCACAATCCAACGGCTTGGCTGAATCTAGCAATAAGACCATTATTAATTCCATTCGAAAGAGGTTGAAAGCTGCAAAGGGTCGATGGGTCGAAGAGTTACCATCTGTTTTGTGGGCAAATCGCACGACACCTAGAACCTCAACTGGACAAACTCCCTTTTCCCTAGTATACGGATGTGAAGCAGTCCTTCCGATCGAATCACAAGTTCCTGTTGCTCGACATCGTACGATTGAACAAAACTCGATAGACTTGTGTTACGATATCGATGCTTTGGAAGAACTAAGAGAGAAAGCCTTTTAAAAAATGGCATCGCAGAAAGCCATGGTCGAACGTTACTTCAATAAAAAGGTGAAGATCAAGGTATTTCAAGTTGGAGATCATGTCCTACGACGTGTCTTTCCAAATACACAAGAATCGAACGCTGGAAAACTTTCCATCAAATGGGAAGGACCTTACATCATTACTAAGATCGTTGGAAAAGGCGCTTATAAGATTTCAACCATCGAAGGTAATGAAATCCCACGTAGTTGGAATGCAACTCATCTAAAGAGGTATTACTTCTAAAACCCTTTTCATTTTCTTAACTATTATTCTATCGAACGATTACTGACTTAGGCATCGGAGCGCCGTTGGTCAATCCAACGGCCACCCCTTAGCCAATTTTATTCGCAGGTAACGCACGATTATCGCAGACATCGCACGATCTATGGCAAACATCGCCCGATAAAACAACATGCTCAAAACGCATAGAACTTAAAAGATGCATCAATTTTAAATCGCAAGAGCGCAAGTCAAAACGCCAGACGCATGATTAACAGAAACATTTCTAAAAATTTTTCAAGTGCCTTAGACTCATGATAAACATCGCAAGTCAAAACGCACGATTAATTAAGGCCTTAAACACAGAATCAGCTAAAACGCACGATTATCTATTTATTAAAAGTACTTAGGACAAAAATAAAAAGTACTGAGACATCGCACGATTGCAAAAATAGATAATTTCATTAAAAAAGTACTTAAAAGTACGGCGATTACATCATAACGATTGCAAAGAAAAAACTAAACATTGGGAGTGGCTTTTAAGCCAACCTCCCCAACTACGCTATCATCTACGATGGCGGGAGGAGTGTCAACAGTAGCTTTATCCACGATGTCGGATCCAGGAGCATTTTCATTCTTATCTCCCTCCTCGATCATCGTGACTTCAGCCTCCTTGCTCTTTTCAGCACCCTCCTCCTCTTCATCGGCATCCTTGGCATCATCAGCATCCAGGAGCTCGTCAGATCCCATCGCATCACGAAAGGCTCCCAGCTCACCCTTGGCAGCCTCGATGGTGTACGTGCCACCAATAAATTGGCGTATTAGGGCTGCACGGGCCACCATCCTAGACAACACCATCTCATCTTTGAGATCCTAGATCTCAGATGATGAAGCCTTCTCGCGATCTGCCATCTCCATGCGCAATGCGGCAAGATCCTCCTCCAGCTTGACGATACGATTGTTGGCCGCTGTCAGCCTTGCACGTTGTTCCGATCGAACATGCTCAGCCTCATCCAACTTAGCCATCAGATCATCCGCCTCAACCCGTTTGGCCTCCAGATCAACAGCCATCTTTGATGCCTTCTCCTTAGCCTTCTTAGCCTCGTTCACCGCAGCCCTTTCGCTGGACATCTTCATCTTCATATCCCTCTGAACGGTCTCCAATCTTTGATGAAGATCGAGACACGCCTGGAAGGCCTATATAAACGTAAGATGGTTAGAACACACGATTACAAAAACGCAGGATAAAATTATAAGATAAAAACTTACCATGAAGGAATATCCAACTGCACCAGCATCAAGCTCGCCAATCCGACGTGTATCCATGTGAGCCTTCTGCGATGGAAGCAAGTATTGTTCGATGGCAGGGAAAAGGTCATCTTGGTTGATGACGTCACCATCAAGGAAATTCGAAGGCAAGGATATATGGATCGACGTCTCACCCTCCTTCCCCTTTGAAGATTTGGCTGGACCTCTTTCTTCCTTTGGCATCGTATGAGACATCGTAGGAGGAGGAACGCTGTGAATTGGGGTCGCATCAACCATATCGTCCGCCTGTTGTGCGGCATCCTTCGATGAGATCGAAGCGCCCGAAGAAGACCTTGTCTTCTTAAGCTGTGGCTCCATGCCACTTACTCCCTTCTTCTTCTCCAGAGCCCTCTTGGCCGCCGCCATGTTTGCCAACTTCTTCGAAGGTTTCTTTTGGCCTGAAATAAGCAGAAAACGCACGTTAATATCGCATAATAAACTAAAAAGAAAACGTAAGATAAAAAGGAAGATAAAAATCATCGTACGATTTACCTTCCATCTCTTCTTCTTCTCTTTCTTCTACTTCTTCTTCACTCAACACCTGAACTTCAAGCTCTTCGTCGCTGTCCTCTCTTGGACTTTTTCCCTTCGATTTGGCGTACGATCTTTCTTGAACACCGTACTCCAAGAAACGATTAATAGCCTCGATGGATTCCTCGAAAGAAAACTCGATCTCTGCAAAAAAGAACATACGATAAGGAATTATGCAATAAAAACAAACGAAGCAAAATACACAAAACATCCTATACCTAGTGGATTCCATTTTGGAGCCACCCATCCACCTTCCTCCAAGACCGATGAGGATCGCACGAACGCGTATCGAGCCTTCCACCCTCGATCAAACGCTTGAGTACCATGTACTAACATGGCATCACCCCTACCCTTGGGATAAATCCCATACCTATCGTAATCAGAAACCTTCACGGTGTACGCCGTAAGAAGGTCGTCGACGGTGAAAGGGGCTCTACCCCAGTTTTCAGTCACTCGTTCGATAACGCTCACGACCCTCCAGAATTGGGGCATGAGCTGTCCAGGAGATAGACTAAATCGTGTCATAAACGCACGAGATAGAGGACTATAGGGCCAGATGAACCCTATCTTAAAGGGGTATTCGAACAAGGCAAAGAAGCCTGCCGGAGCATCGGCCGGTCTAACCTCACCAGGTGATTTGATTACGGCATCTTTAGGCATCTTAGCAAGTTTCCTAAGGTGGATTAGGTCGATTTCTCCATGGATTGTACTCTTAACCTCCATGATTTCTCTAAAACTCAGACGATCTAAACTTCTATATAACCTATCGAAACGCAACAAATCAAACGCATGAACTGAATTGAAACAAGGAAAAGAAAGATACCTTATAGGAGAATTGGAACTAAATCTTCTTAAAGATTAGAGGGATTCGGTTGGAATGAAATTTGAATTCGAAATAGCAAAGATTTCGTTAATTATGGATGAAGTCTTATCTTTATATGAAATTAAACTCTTCCCCAAGAAATTGAGGTCGAATCGAGCATCGACACCTGTCCCATATAACCGTTGTAATGACAGCTATCACTTAACCAAAATTACAACGCCGTTAACGTGAAAACCGATTCATATTCGATAATTGACACTTGGTGAAATTGAGATATTAACGAATTGATTTTGCAGATGTAAGATTCAGAAAATATCTAATATATTATTTTCTAAATCTTGGGGCAAACTGTTTAGGTGAAATTTTATCATCGAACGATCGAACGATTGGAATCGTAAGATATCTTCCAGGATGATATTCCTGTATTAAGATAAGGTCCTGAAATGAAGATATGAATACCCTCGAACGTAGATAAGTTATTATCGAACGATATTCGAAATGTTATATGACAAATCATACGATGTTACTAACGAGCGATATACCTGTAAAGTTCATCTTTATTGCAAGATAAGATCGATCATCATATCCAACAATTGTCCACCTTTGAGGAAATCTGAAATTGAGTACTATGCTATGAGGAGTTCATCATTACAATGAGCATTGAAGTATATCGTACGATATATATATATATAATCGTACGATTGGTCTCATCGATCAAGCATCAACCGTTATGTGACCGTTTGAACAGAGATATGTCCTCATTAAAGACTTGAACGTTATGATCGAGAATTCAGCTTCAGTTATGACCGTTGCATTTATAGCTCAATTATGAGATGACGGTTACGATCCAAGCACCTATAAAAGAGATTCGAGGTCCTACACTCAAGACAACTGATTCTGAGAGAAAAATAGCAATATTAACATTATTCTCTATATTCATATTCAATAGCATTCTTTTCTTTATTGTAATCGTACGATACAACTGTAACATCGAGGATATCACCCCTTATTGGTGATCAATAGTGTAACGTCGACTATCCTATTTAGTCGGCCGCAGGTTTTTTCCTCGATTCTGAGGTTTTTCCTGCGTCATCAACCTTTTTGTCTATTTACTTTTATTTATCGTACGTTTTATCGAACAAAGATTCTTTCTTTTGACGATTTTGCCTCACGACATCTTACGATAATAACTTGAGTAAATTTTTACACAAACAGTGGGTTAGTGACATAAGCTTGTTGATTGTTGGTGGCGTCATTCTCATCTCGCATGGCAAAGACCTCTTGCTGGTTCCTACTTGATGACCCGGCCGCCAGATTATGCTGCGGTGATGCCTCCAATCGGGGCTCACGCACTACCTGAGCATAAGTTCTCTGAGCTGAACTGGGTGAAGGTAGTGGAGCTTCTTCTGGGATAGGTGCAAGAACAGGTTGTGGGGTCTGTTCTCGGACAGGTTCCGGTGAGGCAGATGATGAGATTTCAGGGGGAGAGACCGCAGGTGATTCTGGTGATACTGAGTTTGTAGATGTGCTTGAAGATGGCTCAGTGACGAATGCATCGGACGTCACGGAAGTAGAAGTTGAACCAGCATGAGCAGGAACTACAATCGGACCCGTGAGTGTGGGTAGATCATAATCTGCAAGGTCTAAGAAGTCTAAAGCAGAAAAGTTAGTGGAAGAATCTGTGCTCGGTGGTACGGTGAACAGTTCAGGAAATGAGGCATTTACATTACTTGGACTTGCCACAGAATAAGTTTCGGTTTCGGAAAAATCAACATTTGAGCTTTCCAGGATGGTTCGGGTCCGTTTGTTGAAAACCCTATAAGCCTTCGAGTTATGTGAGTATCCGATGAAGATAGACTCGTCAGACTTGGGTTCAAACTTTCCCAAATCATCCCGGTCGTTTAAAACATAGCATTTACATCCAAAAACTCTAAAGTAATCGATGTTAGGCTTACGTTGTTCGACCATCTCGTAGGCGATTTTACCAGTCCGCTTGACGATCAAGGTCCGATTCTGCGTGTAGCATGCTGTTGATACTGCTTCAGCCCAAAATGATTGAGGAACTCCAGAATGAGCCATCATGGACCTCGCTGCTTCGACCAATGTCCAGTTCTTCCTTTCCACTACCCCGTTTTGTTGAGGAGTGCGCAGGGCTGAGAAGTTGTGAGAGATTCCCACATCTTCAAGAAAGGATTGCAGCTTTGCATTGCGAAACTCGGTCCCGTTGTCACTTCTCAACTTCTTCACTCGGCGACCCAAGAGAACTTGAATCCGCTTGATGAAGGCAATGATTCGATCGGCAGCATCAGACTTGGCTCGTAGGAATTCAAGCCATGTGAACCTAGAGAACTCATCAACGAGAACTAACATGTATTTCTTTTGGGCTAGGCTCTCGGTTCTGGTAGGTCCACAAAGATCCATATGAATCATGTCAAGGGGACTTTTGCTATTCGTGTCCATCCTCGGTGGATGAGAGCTTCTCGTCATCTTTCCTTGTTCGCAAGCAGGACATAGTGTATCCTTGGAAAGGCGAGTCTCTGGTAGTCCCTTGACGAGATTTTTCGAAACCAGCTTGTTCATGTCTTTGAAATTCTGATGGCAAAGTCTTCGATGCCATAACCAACTGTCCTCCTTTGAAGCCTTTGCGAGCAGACAGATTGCATTCCTCGGATCAGAAATTGCTTCAAACTGTGGGTGTGTCTGAGGGATTGAACGGAAGACGGTGGAGTAAAGATTTCCATTCCTCCGTGCACTAAGGATGACGTTGTTGTCTTCATCATTCATATCGCTTCCGTATTGAAATTGCTTCACCCAGTAACCGTTGTCGCAGAACTGACTGGAGCTGAACATGTTGTAACCTAACCCTCGACATACCTTACATCTTTAATGATGTATCTCCCATCCGTAATTTTCCCATAACCCACCATTGGCTTAGGCGTCTTGTCGGCTGTTTTAACATATCCCTCAAACCTTTCAACGTAGTCGAAAATGAAGGATCTCTGACCAGTCATGTGTCTATAAGCGCCGGAATCGAAGTACCACACATGACTGACCTGCAAGACAACTAAGCTTGTTTAGGGACCCATTGCCAAATGGGTTCCTGTGGGTTAGAAACAGATAAATCAGTCGGTGTAGTCCCCTTTTCGGATTTCTCCTTAGGCGGAGGGGACTTCACTTACGAAGAGGATTTTGATTTTCCTCTTTTTCTTCCCCTTCTCTTTCGGGATTTGACATTAGGAGCATAGAAAGAGTTAGACACACCATAACGCAGGAAATTATCAAACATAAAGCACATGTCATTGCGAAAAGTATTAAAAGCATCATTCAAGTTGCGATTAGAATTAACAGACATGTTCGAATTCTTTCCTACACTAGGTGGAACATAGCCTAAACCCGCATGGCTAGGACTATGTTTCTTAGGGAAAGCAGAAAAAGAGTTGTTTCTTCCATGATGATACTTTCTTGGTGGCTTCACATTCGGTCCACCATCTTTCCTCCTCGCATCTGCATGAAAAGCACGGTGTGAGTTAGAGGACGGCTTTGTGGGAATGGAGTTACCATCTTTTCCGGATGACATTTTAGAAAATTTAGGTTTTGTGGAACTGAAAGGTTTATTGGGTTGTAACTGAGAGGTCTCACCCACTTCAAAGGAACTTGAATGAAAGTCAAGACTTTTAATGGGCTTGACTGAGTTACGAGCATCGTTAGACTTTGAATGCTTTTTCTGGAGTCCTTTGGGTGCGTGAGGCTTAACTGACTTACCCTTGTCAGTACCAACACATTTTTCACCCTTAGGGTTACTTTTCTCAGAAATAGGAGCTCGTGACTCAGTAGACATCTCAGATTTGACAACAACAGATTTTGGCTTCTTTGGAATAAAGCCTGAAGGATCATCATCCTCATCTAAAAACACCTTCATATCATATTCAATATTTGGATCTTGGACAGTCTTGGGTTCGGCTATCCTATGGTGTGAATAGGGGGTTCATCATCATCTGAGATTATGGAGTAATGGTCCTCAGTATCTAAGACAGGTTTGGGTTGGGGAGTGACTATAGGATGGTTGAGGATTGGAGATCATGTCCTACGACGTGCCTTTCCAAATACACAGGAATCGAACGCTGGAAAACTTTCCATCAAATGGGAAGGACCTTACATCATTACTAAGATCGTTGGGAAAGGTGCTTATAAGATTTCAACCATCGAAGGTAATGAAATCCCACGTAGTTGGAATGCAACTCATCTAAAGAGGTATTACTTCTAAAACCCTTTTCATTTTCTTAACTATTATTTTATCGAATGATTACTGACTTAGGCATCGGAGCGCCGTTGATCAATCCAACGGCCACCCCTTAGCCAAATTTTATTCGCAGGTAACGCATGATTCTCGCAAGACATCGCACGATTATCGCAGACATCGCACAGTCTATGGCAAACATCGCCACGATTCTCGGAAGACATCGCACGATTATCGCAGACATCGCACGGTCTATGGCAAACATCGCCCGATAAAACAACATGCTCAAAACGCATAGAATTTAAAAGATGCATCAATTTTAAATCGCAAGAGCGCAAGTCAAAACGCCAGACGCACGATTAACAGAAACGTTTCTAAATTTTTTTCAAGTGCCTTAGACTCATGATATACATCGCAAGTCAAAACGCACGATTAATTAAGGCCTTAAACACAGAATCAGCTAAAACACACGATTATCTATTAAAAGTACTTAGGACAAAAATAAAAAGTACTAAGACATCGCACGATTGCAAAAATAGATAATTTCATTAAAAAAGTACTTAAAAATACTGCGATTACATCATACGATTGCAAAGAAAAAACTAAACATTGGGAGTGGCTTTTAAGCCAACCTCCCCAACTACGCTATCATCTACGATGGCAGGAGGAGTGTCAACAGTAGCTTTATCCACGATGTCGGATCCAGGAGCCTTTTCATTCTTATCTCCCTCCTCGATCATCGTGACTTCAACCTCCTTGCTCTTTTCAGCACCCTCCTCCTCTTCATCAGCATCCTTAGCATCATCAGCATCCAGGAGCTCATCAGATCACATCGCATCACGGAAGGCCCCCAGTTCACCCTTGGCAGCCTCGATGGTATACGTGCCACCAATAAATTGGCGTATTAGGGCTGCACGGGCCACCATCCTAGACAACACCATCTCATCTTTGAGATCCTGGATCTCAGATGATGAGGCCTTCTCGCGATTTGCCATCTCTATGCGCAATGCAGCAAGATCCGCTTCCAGCTTGACGATACGATTGTTGGCCGCTGTTTGTGTAAAAATTTACTTAAATCGTTATCGTAAGATGTCGTGAGGCAAAATCGTCAAAAGAAAGAATTCTCGTTCGATTAAACGTGCGATAAATAAAAGTAAATTGACAAAAAGATTGATGACGCAGGAAAAACCTCTGAATCGAGGAAAAAACCTGCGGCCGACTAAATAGGATAGTCGACGTTTCACTATTGATCACCAATAAGGGGTGATATCCTCGATGTTACAGTTGTATCGTACGATTACAATAAGGAAATGAATGCTATCGAATGTAGATACAGAGAATAATATTATAATTGCTATATCTCCTTTTTTCCTTAGCCCTCTTTTGTGTGCAGTCTTGAGTCTCTTTTTATAGTTGTTGAGCTTGTAACCGTTTGATCATAATTGAGCAATAAATGTAACGGCTATAACTGAAGAATGTTTCACGATTGTAACGTCCGGGCTTTTGAATGGTGAGCATATCTGGTTCAAACGGTCATATCGGGCTTGATAGACGATGACTATACTTCGAGCTTATCTTAGATGAGCATGCCTGCAATAAGAATAAACTCAAACATGTATATCGTTAGGTTAATCGTACGATCATATGATATCTTACGATCTTCTTTTACTTAACTTCGATGATCACTTATCCTTGATGGTAGGTAGTCATATCTTTACTTCAGGACCTTATCTTAATACAGGAATATCATCCTGGAAGATATCTTACGATTCTATTCGTTCGATCGTTCGATGATAAAATTTCACCTAAACAGTTTGCCCCCAAGATTTAGAAAATAAATTATAGATTTTCTGAATCTTATATCTGCAAAATCAAATCGTTAGCACATCGATTTTATCATGATTAATCTATCGAATCTGAACCGTTTTTCACGTTAACGGCGTCATAACCTGGTTAAGTGCAAGCTGTCAATGCAACGGTTATAAGGGACAGGTGTCGATGTTCGATTCGACCTCAATTTCTTGGGGAGGAGTTTAATTTCATATAAAGATAAGATTTCTTCCATAATTATCTCTAAATCTTTTCCAATTTCAAACTCGAATTTCTCTTCAACCGAATCCTCTTAATCTTTGAGAAGATTTAGATTCAATCCGCCTATAAGGTATCTTTCTACCCCTTGTTTCAATTTCAGTTCATGCGTTTGAAAGTTAGAGCTGAGAAAAATCCTAGGAACTTCGACTTGCTACGTTTCGACAGATTGCATAGGAGTTTAGATCGTCTTAGTTTTAGAGAAATCATGGAGGTTAGGAGTACAATTCAGGGAGAGATCGACCTAGTTCATCTTAGGAAACTCGCCAGGATGCCTAAGGATGCCGTGATCAAATCACCTGGTGAGGTTAGACCCGCCGATGCTCCGGCAGGTTTCTTTGCGTTATTCGAATACCCATTTAAGATAGGATTCACTTGGCCTTTCAGTCCTCTATCTCGTGCCTTTATGACACGATTTAGTTTATCTCCTGGACAGCTCATGCCCCAATTCTGGAGGGTCGTGAGCGTGTCACTGAGAATTGGGGTAGAGACCCTTTTCACCGTCGATGATCTTCTGTCGGCGTACACCGTTAAACCCTCTGATTACGATAGGTACGGGATTTATCCCAAGGGTAGGGGTGATGCCATGTTAGTACATGGTACTCAAGCGTTCGATCGAGGGTGGAAGGCTCGATATGCGTTTGTACGATCCTCATCGGTTTTGGAGGAAGGTGGATGGGTAGCCCCAGAATGGAACCCACTAGGTATAGGTTGCTTTATGTATTTTTGCTTCGCATAATCTTTATTATACAATTTTCTTATCGTGTGTTATTCTTGCAGAGATCGAGTTTACCTTCGAGGAATCCACTGAAGCTGTCAACCGCTTCTTGGAGTACGGTGTTCAAGAAAGATCGTACGCCAAATCGAAGGGAAAAAGCCCAAGGGAGGATAGCGACGAAGAGCTCGAAGTTCAAGTGTTAAGTGAAGGAGAAGAAGAAGAAGAGATGGAAGGTAAATCGTACGATAATTTCTTCCTCTTATCTTACGTTTTCTCAACTTTATCGTGCGATTAATAACGTACGTTTTTCTTGTTTATTTCAGGCCAAAAGAAACCTGCTAAGAAATTGGCCAACTTAGCGGCGGCCAAGAGGGCTCTGGAGAAGAAGAAGGGGATAAGTGGCATGGAGCCACAACCTAAGAAGACAAGGTCTTCTTCGGGTGCTTCGATTGCATCAAAGGAAGCCGTACGACAGGCGGATGATGTGGTCGATGCGACCCCGATTCACACTGCTCCTCCTCCTTCGATGTCTCCTACGATGCCAAAGGAGAAAAGAGCTTCGGTCAAGCCTCCAAAGGGGAAGGAAGGTGAGTCGTCGATTCACATTTCTTTACCCTCAAACTTTCTGGATGGCGATGTCATCAACCAGGATGATTTCTTCCCTGCCATCGAACAATACCTGCTACCATCGCAGAAGGCTCACATGGACACTCGTCGGATTGGCGAGCTCGATGCCGGTGATGTTGGATATTCTTTCATGGTAAGCTATCGTACGATGTATATTATAATTACGATATATATTATAATTACATGCTCTAATTATCTTGTGTTATGCAGGCTTTCCAGGCGTGTCTTGGTCTTCATCAAAGGTTGGAGACCGTTCAGAGGGACATGAAGGCGAAGATGTCCAGTGAAAGGGCTGCTGTGAACGAGGCGAAGAAGGCTAGGGAGAAGGCATCTAAAAGGTTGAGGCTGATGATCTGATAGCTAAGCTGGATGAAGCTGAGCACGTTCGATCGGATCAACGTGCAAGGCTTACAGCGGCCAACAATCGTATTGCCAAGTTGGAGGAGGAACTTGCTGCGATGCGCACGGAGATGGCAGATCGAGAGAAGGCTTCATCCTCTGAGATCCAGGATCTCAAGGATGAGATGGTGTTATCCAGGATGGTGGCCCGTGCAGCCGTAATACGCCAATTCATTGGTGGCACGTACACCATCGAAGCTGCTAAAGGTGAGTTGGGAGCCTTCCGTGATGCGATGGGATCCGATGAGCTCTTGGATGCTGACGACGCCAAGGATGCTGATGAAGAGGAGGAAGGTGCTGAAAAGAGCAAAGAGGCCGAAGTCACGATGATCGAGGAGGAGGATAAGAATGAAGACGCCTCTGGATCCGTCATCGTAGATAAGGCTGTTGAAGACATTCCTCCCCCCATCGTAGAAGTTAGTGTAGGAGAGGATACTGGCGTAGAAGCCAATCCTGAAAATTAAATTCCTTTTGATGTAATCGTAGTACTTTCAAGTACTTTTAGTAAATAGATAATCGTGCGTTTTAGCTGATTTAGTGTTTAAGGCCTTAATTAATCGTGCGTTTTGACTTGCGATGTTTATCGTGAGTTTAAGGCACTTAGAAAATTTTTTTAGAAACGTTTCTGTTAATCATGCGTCTGGCGTTTTGACTTGCGCTCTTGCGATTGATGCATCTTTTAAGTTCTATGCGATTTGAGCATGTTGTTTTATCGGGCGATGTTTGCCATAGATCGTGCGATGTCTGCGGTAGTCGTGCGATATCATGCGATAATCATGCGATGTCTTGCGATAATCGTGCGTTACCTGCGAGTAAAATTGGCTAAGGGGTGGCCGTTGGATTGACCAACGGCGCTCCGATGCCTAAGTCAGTAATCGTTCGATGAAATAATAGTAAAAAATAAAAAGGGTTTTAGAAGTAGTACCTTTTTAGATGATTTGCATTCCAACTACGTGGGATTTCATTACCTTCGATGGTTGAAATCTTATAGGCACCTTTCCCCACGATCTTGGTAATGATGTAAGGTCCTTCCCATTTGATGGAAAGTTTTCCAGCGTTCGATTCTTGTGTGTTCGGAAAGACACGTCGCAGGACATAATCTCCAACTTGAAATACCTTGATTTTCACCTTTTTATTAAAGTAGCGTTCAACCATGGCTTTTTGCGATGCCATTTTTTGAAAGGCTTTCTCTCTTAGTTCTTCTAAAGCATCAATATCGTAACACAAGTCTATCGAGTTTTGTTCAATCGTGCGATGTCGAGTAACAGGAACTTGTGATTCGATTGGAAGGACTGCTTCACATCCATATACCAGGGAAAAAGGAGTTTGCCCAGTTGCAGTTCTAGGTGTCGTGCGATTTGCCCATAAAACAGATGGTAACTCTTCGACCCATCGACCCTTTGCAGCTTTCAACCTCTTTCGAATAGAATTTATAATGGTCTTGTTGCTGGATTCGGCCAAGCCGTTGGATTGTGGATATCTTGGGGTCGATGTAATGAGTTTTATCCCGCGTTCATCGCAGAACTTTCGAGTTCTCTCACTTATAAATTGGGACCCATTATCGCACGTTATTTCTGATGGTACTCCAAACCTGTAAATAATGTTAGTTTGGATAAAGGAGATAACTTCCTTATCCCTAACCTGTGAGAAGGCTGCGGCTTCAATCCATTTAGAGAAATAATCAGTAAGAACAAGTAAAAATACTTTTTGACCTGGAGCAGGTGGTAATTTTCCTACGATGTCCATCCCCCATCGCATGAATGGCCATGGGATTAAGACAGAGTGTAGGGGTTCAGAAGGTAGATGTGACGTACCTGAGTGTCTTTGACAAGCATCGCACCTTTGAACATACCTTATCGAGTCCTCTCGAAGAGTAGGCCAATAATATCCTTGTCTCGAGATTCTGTTAGCAAGACTTCTGCCCCCAGAATGGTTTCCACATTCTCCATCATGCATCTCTTGAAGGATTCGATCGATTTGTTGCTTATTCACCACGCATCGTAAGATTAGACCCGTTGTGGACCTTCGATACAGCTGATCATCGAAGATCGTATATCGAGAGCTTTTAAGTCTGACTTTCCGGGCTTCTAATTTGTCTTCAGGGAGCTGGTCGTTTTTGAGATAGTTCCATATATCATTTGACCAATCGTGGTTTTCTTCGATCACTTGAGCTTCTTCGATTGTTGGTGACATAAGATGTATTATCGGAACACTTTCTAAAGCTGGTTCATTGAATGCGGATCCCAAGTTAGCCAAGGCATCGGCTTGCACATTCAGATCTCTTGGGATTTGCTCTATCGAGAACTTATCGAATCGTGCGATCTTATCTTTTGCGATCTTGAGGTACGATATCATCTTTGAATCTTTTGCTTGAAATTCGCCATTGATTTGGTTCACTACTAGTAGTGAATCGCTTCGTACGTGTAGCCATCGTGCTCCCAAGTTATATGCCATATCCAATCCAGCAATCAAGGCTTCATACTCTGCTTCGTTGTTGGTGGTTTTGAACTCACATCGTACCGAATACACCATATTGCCCCCATGTGATGATTTCAGGACTACTCCCAATCCTGATCCTCGTGCGTTAGAAGCTCCGTCAACATGCATGGTCCATGGTTCGTTGTCATGAATCATCACATTACTGATTTCATCGTACGATGGTTCTTCGATCCCAGGACTGAATTCAGCTACGAAATCTGCTAACGCCTGAGATTTTATCGCTGTTCTTGGTTGATACGTTAGATCGAAGCTGCTAAGATAAATACTCCACTTTGCTAATCGTCCTGTAAGTTCAGGCTTACGAAGTACGATCTTAAGAGGATAATTAGTAACAACGATTATATGATGCGATTCGAAATAATGCCTTAACTTTTTTGCTGCAGTTACGAGGCCAAGTAAAAGCTTTTCCATAGACGTGTACCTTGTTTCAGCATCGAGGAAAGACTTACTTATGTAATAGATAGGTTGCTGATGTTGGTCACCTTCTCGTACGAGCACTGCACTAACGGCGTTGTTACTTACAGCGAGGTACAATTGCAAGCTCTCACCTTCGATTGGTTTCGTCAACAGTGGAGGATTGGACATATATTTCTTTAAGCTTTGTAGTGCTTCCTCGTGTGCTTCTGTCCAATCGAAGCCTTTGTTTTTTCGAAGCACGTTGTAGAACAAGTGACACTTATCGGATGATCGTGAGATGAACCTGTTCAGGGCCGCTACTCGTCCTGTCAACTTTTGTACCTCTTTTACATTCCTTGGTGATTGAATTTCCAGGATTGCTTTGATCTGTTCTGGACTTGCCTCGATCCCTCGTCGTGTAACCATGTATCCAGGAAACTTTCCCGCACGCACTCCGAAAGAGCACTTGGTTGGGTTGAGTTTCATCTTGTATTCTCGTAATATATCGAACGATTGCTTCAGATGCTGGATATGATCTTGTGATCGTTCCGATTTTACGAGCATATCATCGATATATACTTCCATCGTACGTCCGAGGTGATCTTTGAACATCCTGTTTACGAGCCTTTGGTACGTTGATCCAGCATTCTTGAGCCCAAATGGCATTACTTTGTAACAGTATATGCCCTTATCGGTCATAAACGCAGTCTTCTCTTGATCGTCTTTGTGCATTAGGATCTGGTTATATCCGGAATAAGCATCCATGAATGTTAGTAGCTCGTGCCCCGCAGTTGCATCGACCATCGCATCAATATGTGGTAAAGGAAAGGGATCTTTTGGACAAGCTTTGTTTAGGTCTGTAAAGTCGATGCATACTCGCCACTTTCCATTCTTCTTTTGTACTACCACCACGTTGGCGAGCCAATCTGGATACTTTACTTCTCGAATTTTTCCTGTTTTGAGTAGGTTGTCTACCTCCTCGTTGATGACCTTGTTGCGTTCTGGTGCAAACTTGCGTCTTTTTTGCTTAACGGGTTTAAACGTAGGATCCACGTTCAACTTGTGCGATATGATGTTAGGATCTATTCCTACCATATCCTCGTGTGACCACGCAAAACAATCCGAGTGTTCCTGCAAAAAAGAAATTATACTATTTTTTATATCAGGGGTTAGAGTTGCACCTACGAAGACCTTGCGATCTGGATGTTTGTGATCCAACACGACTTCTTCTAATTGAAGATCATCGTACGATCGTACTCCATCCTGGCTCTGTAATTGCTAGATATCGTGCGGTTTGGCCTTCATCGTAATCTTGTAGCACTCCCTTGCGATTTTCTTTTCGCTGACTATCTCTTGCACGCCCCAGGGAGATGGGAACTTGATCTTCTGATGATACGTCGATGGTACAGCCTTCATATCGTGAATCCAAGGTCTTCCAAGTATGGCATTGTAAGCGGAAGGACAATCGATGACGTTGAACTTCGTTTGCTTGTTTATGCCTTTAGCGAAGACTGGTAGTATGATTTCTCCAAGAGTACTAGTGGCATCTCCGTTGAATCCAATTAGCGTTGTTGTTCGTCGTACGATGTTGGACCGATCAATACCCATGATCTTGAGTGTTTCTGCGAATATCACGTTGGCTGAACTGCCTCCGTCGATTAATACTCTCTTGGTTAGACAGTTACCAATTGTCAACTGAATAACCAGTGCATCATGGTGTTTCTGATGAGTGTCTGACATATCTTCGATATCGAACGATATCTTCGTAGCATCGAGCTCCTTGTCTTCCGCAGTTCTGGATTCATTTGGGATGGGATGTCCTTCAGGTCCTTCTCGTGCGTGCCTTTTTGCTGCAGAATAGGTAAGGCCACACACTTCTGATCCTCCTGTAATGCAGTTTACAACCTTCGTTGGAACGGGTGACGTTGGTCTTTTCGAATCATCGCCTAGAAGGTTTTTAAGATGTCCGTTCGATTTGAGGTATGCGATCTCCTTCTTCAAGCTGATACAATCATCTGTATTGTGTCCGTGGTCGCTGTGGAAATCGCACCATTTTGTTTGGTCTCTATCCTTGCTAGGACTCTCTGGTTTTTTGGGCCATCGTACGTTGACTTCCAAGTTCCGTAGAGAATCCACTAAGTCCTTCGTTGTACCTGCAAAATGGTAAGTTGACAAATCTGGATATCTTACTTTACCTTTACCTTGGTTCGAACGTTTATTCTGATCGCGTCGAGAATTATCAATCTTGTTTACTCGTTTAGGTTTGAAATCATGTTTCTGCGCTCCAAGATTTTTCTTATCGTTCGAGTGTTTACGCCGGAAAAGGGCATCATCTTCGATCCTCATGTGTGCCAACGTACGAGCTCGTACATCATCGAAGTTTTCTGGTGGATACTTCGTTAAATCTGTATATAACTCCGAGGATGTATCTAATCCACGTTTGTATGCTTCGATCGCCGTCCGCACATCGCAGTTCTTAACTTCGATCATCTCTGCATTGAACCTGTTAAAATATTCACGAATGGTTTCACCTGTTTTTTGCACGACATAGTAGAGATCGCTTGTTTGTTTCTCCATCTTGCGACTGCTTGCAAACTGTCGAGTAAACTGGTTTACTAACTCAGACCACGATGCAATGCTCTTGGGTTTCAAATTGATTAACCACTGCAACGCAGCTCCGGTAAGTGTTGATCCAAAGCCCTTGCACATACATATTTCTTGAAACTGGGTTGGAATAGGAACTGTCCACACTAGTTGCTTGTATTGTGCGATGTGTTCCACAGGATCAGAGATTCCAGAGTATTTTGGTGTGAAAGCTGGGATGTTATATTTTTTGGGAATATCAACGAGAGCAATCTCATCAATATAGGGTGAGGCTTGGAATCCAGTTTTAGGTTCAACTTCGATGGGTACAGCAGCTCCAGGAAGTTTGGTTAACAATGCGAGCATTGCTTTATTTTGTTCTTCTAGCATTTTTAGTCGAATATCCACGATATCATTGGGTGGTGGATTACTAGAGGTTCCTGAAACGTTTGATAAGTTTGGAATATGGGTTATGGGGGTAGCTGCGGTGGGAACGTGCGATATAGGTTCTGGAATAGGTATAAAGGGAGGAGGCCCTGTTTGAGGTTGGTTGTAAGTAAACGTGGTTGCTCCTGGGTAAGGACCTGATGGTAACGGAGGGAAGATAGGACGTGAATTGTTGACTGGAGGTGGCGGTGGTAAGTTAACTTGCGATATTTGCGGTGGTGGTGGCAAGTTAACTTGCGATATTTGAGGTGGAATGAAAGATTGTGACATTTGTGGTTGGACAAATGGAGGTTGAGAAACAGGGGGTGGATTTTGAGGAAAGAATGGCCTTTGTTGATGAATGGAAACTGGGATGTGAGAAGTTTGCGGATTCGATGCTCTCAATCTAGACAGTTCGCCATTCATTTGTAAATTCTGCTCATTCAACCATTGGATTTGTTCTTGTGCTGCTGCCAATTGTTGCTGCAAGGTTGTTTGAGAACTGCTTGCCATGTTCCTGTACTCAATTCACAAAGAAGCTCGGAGAAATAGGTTAGTAAGCTGACGCCTTATCGAACAAGATTTTCTCAAAACGGGCCTGTGACAACCGTCAGTTTCGGTCGTCAGGTTAGAAATCCGTTAAAGCACTCTGTAGCATGCCGTAGGTTAAAAATTTAGTTATTTAAATATTTAAGTGGAACTAGGTTAGTTAGCGCGAAAAAGTTAGGCTAAAACCTAAAAGTCCCGAAAACAGCCCGGAAAAGCCCGGACCGGCCCGAAATCATCCGATAATCCCAAAATGCCAAATTAAAGAAAAATTAAGGAAATTTAAAATATTATGTTAAAAACTTATGTAAACTGATCCAAATAATCCAACGATACCTTCGAAAAATTTAAATACCACCGAAACCCGGTACCGCGATCGAAAAACAGGTAAATTCTACACTGTTTTAAAAAGAAAAAAAAAATTTATGAGAGAGGTGGGGCCCTCTATAGGCGCCGGCCACCCCTCCCCTTTCCCTCTCTTTATTTTGTTTTTCCCCAAACCCCATTATTACAAAAACCTTTTCCCCAAGATTTTCCATCATCACTTCTCATTTCAAATTTCTTTCTCATCTTCTCCAACACTCTTCTTTCTCTCTTCTTTCTTTCTCTCTATCAAAACCCACGAAAATTTCCAGCCTTCTTAGAGTGAAATATTCAGATTTTTGAAGTTTTTGAAGTGCATTGCAAGATCAAAAGGTGTTCTCCTAAAGGTAAGAATGCAAAGGATGATCTTAGCTTCGTTTTTCTTTCATTTTGGGGTGTTTTGGTGATGTATTCTTGAGATTTAAACCCCTCTTTTTGTTGATAATCATCTTCATGTTTGGGAAAGAGATGAAGCCCTAAAAATGTTCATAAAACATTATAATGAGGGCTAAATCCATGATTTCCCCATAAACATGTGAGATTAGAATCAAAATCTTCATCTTGTTGTTGTTTTTCTCCATACATTGGGGCTGAACTTAAAAATAGTTCATGCATGTCAATGGAGATGATAAAATATGTTATTCTTCCTTTTATTTGTTGCATGTAATGGATATGAAGCTTGTTAGCAAGAAAACCCCCAAAAACTCTATGATTTTATGTGTTTGAATAAGAAAAGTTGGGTTTGTTGCTGGACAGATTCTGTCCGAATTTTGTAGGGTGTTTAGATGACCCAAAAACTTCTTGAAAGATCTTATTTTGTTATAAAAATTTTATGGATGAAAGTTGAATGTGTTAGGAAGAAAATCCAACTTGAATCATCCAAAAATTCGGAGTAAAACTATGTTAATCATTTGGAAACATTTTGTTGTGCATCAGCATCTGTCTGAAATTTTTATTCAACTTCATGCAAGCATAACTCCTCCATAACTTGTTCAAAATGTTTGATTCTTGATTCAAAATTTAAGTTCACTGAGTTGGCTTTCCAAAGAATGTAAAATCAAGTGATTTGGTGTATTTTTGAGGGGTGAACCAATGAAAACAAAATGAAGGTGCAAGCTGTCCCAAGAGGACAGATTCACATGCACGACTTCAAAGAGGCATAACTCACTCAAAAATCACCCAAATGATGCAAGGCTTATCACATTAGCTTGGTATTTGAGTTATTTAGAAAACCCCTTTGGAATTTCATGATTCGGTGGAATATTGAACTCTCTATGATCAAAACTTTACTGAAAGGTATCTATGAAAAGTGAATTTGGGTACTGATTTTGTAAAAATAATTAAAAATAGCAAAACACCTCTAAAAATCATGAAAATTTGTGGAAATGATCCTAACATCCTCAAAATCAGTAGGTAAAAATATTGGAATTTTTCCTTTTATGGATTTAAGTTTAAAGATGGTGTTTTTGCAACTACTGAATCATGACAGATTCTGGAAATTCTCTAAGGACAAAATTTTACCAATTTTAGGGTTTCTTGCATTTTTGAGAACCCATAAGACTTATTAAAACTAAATTAAACCTTATTTAACTAAATAAATATACTAAAGGCATTACGTGGGATATCGGTATGATTATTAAGTTGGACCGTTGAATTTAGGACTCATGTAATTACGTGTGTTATAGGGCGAGTGTAGACCGGGGGCCGAATTCTCGAGCAAACGTTACAAACACTTAGATCGCTAAACCGTGCAAGGTGAGTATTCACGGCCCCTTTTTCCACGTTTTTACGTATTTTGGGGTGAAAAGCATGTCGATATTGAAATTTTACGAATTATGCTTCAAGTTTAAGTGTTAAGAAATACGATTGATTGTTGCTTTTAGCAAGTGTTATGCATTATGTGATACATGTTGAGTAAATTCCCCTTATAATAAACACTACTATTAACTTCGTTTAGGAGCCTATGACTTAGTGGATAGCG
Organism: Centaurea solstitialis; assembly: GCA_030169165.1. Classification (NCBI taxonomy): domain Eukaryota; kingdom Viridiplantae; phylum Streptophyta; class Magnoliopsida; order Asterales; family Asteraceae; genus Centaurea; species Centaurea solstitialis. The sequence continues at coordinate 60,667,220 of CM058046.1, read as the reverse complement.
CTATTTGGTACCAATACCCACTCTTTAGACTGACGAGTTAAGGGTGCACTAATTCAGAATTTACGACTACCCATGTGGGGGGGGGGCTACCCTCCACCGCTGAGGTACTCGTTGGGAGACGACTACCCACGTGGACTTGAGTGTTCACCGCTGAGGTACTCGTTGGGAAACGACCTACACATTTGGACTTGAGTGTCCACCGCTGAGGTAGCGCGTATGACGTTCCGCCCATGTGGTTTGAACCCACCTCTGAGGTATTCGTTGGGGTTAACGGTTTGTAGTGGCTCAACTATACGTATCTATGCATATTTGATATTTTGACGTTTGTAAGCGTCCAAGAATCTTAGCTTGAGCATAATTGATATTTTGACGTTAGTAAAACGTCCAAGAACTTTATTTCCATGACACGGTCTGCTTGTGAAAATTTTTGTGCGCAAATAAAAACCTGTGAACTCACCAACTCTCGTAGTTGACATTTGTTTTAACATGCTTTTCAGGAAATCCGAAGGTATGATAAGGCTTAGTTGCGGATTTTTGAAACCACCAATCTATTTTTGCTATCTTTATTTGTTAAAGTTGTAAACTTAAAACTTGTGGTTGGATTGTAATATTTTGTAAACAATATTTATTAATGTATGTGAATGATTGGTGTTGTATATCTCCTACCGTTGTGAAATCTTGAGCTGTGGCGCCTCGTGTTTCCGCTTTAGCGGGGTGTTACAGACTTGGTATCAGAGCCGTAGGTTATAGAGAACATCGGTTTTTCACAAAAAAAAAAAAAAAAAAAAAAAAAAAAAAAAACCAAGTACTATAACCAACCTATTTTTTAAAACTAAGACTAAATTTTAAATTAAAAGATTTCAAAGTAAAGGAGAACTGAATTGCCTGCGTGATTAGGATAGGTGCTATTCTGATATATCATAGGTAAGCGGAGCCTGATCACCTACGCCTAGCGATGATATAAGTAGGATAGGACTTATGAACTAGTCACACTGTTAGAATTTAAATTTTTGAATTTCTAAGAATTTCCTGAAAATGTAATTTTGTGAGTTCACATGTGATATGTACAAATTTTTGAAACTATTTCTTGAATATTAACTAAAATTTCCTTTCTTATTATCGCAGCACCATGTCACAGGAAATTGACCCGTCAGAGGACCAGTCCCTAGGGTCCCACGAGACCTCTAGGAGCCGGAGTGTTGTTTCACGTTCCCAGACTTTAGACCAGGAGCGTGATCCTTACGATGGCATTGATAGTGACGCTGATTCTCACCCGGTTCCTGTCCGGCTTGCCAGCCCGGCACGACCCTTTGGACCTGAGACTCACTACGGTCTCAGAGGTAGGCGCACTGCCCGAAAGAGCGTGCCTCTACCTACTCGGATGTCCTTCCGCATCCCCACCGGGGATGGGGCGGGACCATCCCGGGTCCGGGGCCAGGGGGGATCATCGTCATCGTCGTCCTCATCTTCGTCTGGATCTCCGCCGCCATACCGACCATCGTCGCCGATAGCTCGAGTTGCCCGACCACCGCCCGTCGCCCAAGCACCGCCTGATGCCCGACCACCGCCGATAGCACCGATTCCTGGACACCCACACATGGCTCGTGCCCCTGTCCTTGTCCTGAGAGGCATGACCCCAGCCGAACGCCAGGAAGTTACGCGTTTAGCTCGGGGCCAGGGCATACATGAACATATGATCGATTCTCTCCTTGGTGTAGCTGGAGCTGATAGCCAGCAGCTGTCTCGAGTCGTGACCCTCCTAGGTCGCACTATGGACTCGCTCAGTCACCTGTACACCCTTGTGTATATGGTGATTGCTCTGGCTATCATCCTGTATGCCTGGACTGTCTGGGGGGCTAGATTTTAGGGGTTGGGATCTTTATTTGGACTTTTGGGTTTGGAACTTATGGATCATTATTTTTGGGGCGTAAGGCCCGGTATTTGAACAATTATGACTTTCTTTTGTTGGATGATTGTAAAACTTATGATCCTTTGGTTGAATTATCGCATGATGACGATATTTATGTTATGATCTTTTTGGGGTATTTATTTTATGGTAATGATATTTATGCTATGATCGTATGCTTCAAGTAAGAATTGCATGCTATGATTTCACGAAATGCGTATGAATGGGATGTTAGTTTTTTATGCATCTAGTAATCGCGTAGATTAGTATGGCAAGTTTATTACTTGGTGGAAGCGTTATGGTTGAAATAAGTAGTAAAGCTTATGAGTTACAAAACTTAGACAGTGTTAGCTCGTCACTAAGTACCTTTGTTATGGATGTGTTTTAGAAACATGCCTCCGAGAAGGGAAAATCCGGAACTTGCAAGGCTCGTTTCGGAGCAAGTCATAGCCTCCCTTCCTAATATAGTCAGTCAGGTGGCAGCTGGACTCAATGCCAACCAAAACCGCAACCAAGAGCCTAGAGACCGAGAATGTACGTACAAATCTTTCCGTAGCTGCAATCCTAAGGAGTTCCACGGAACTGAAGGAGCGGTTGGACTACTAACATGGTTAGAGGGCATGGAGTCTGTTCTCCATATCAGCAAATGTACAGAAGGGAACAAGGTGGAATTTGCTGCCTGCTTGTTACAAGGACGAGCTCTAACCTGGTGGAACACCCAAGTCCAGACCCGCGGCCGTGAAGCAACCGGCCAGATTTCTTGGGAGGACTTTAAGAAGATGCTCAAGGATGAATTCTGCCCGCGAAGTGAATTACAGAAGTTAGAAGCTGAGCTGTGGAGCCACGAGATGAAGGGCAATGATGTCACCACCTACACTACCCGATTCCATGAATTGGCTAAGCTAGTACCGCATCTGGTAACGCCTGAGCAGAACCGTGTAGATCGTTACGTCTGGGGATTGTCACCAGTAATCAGGGGAAACGTAACCGCAGCAGACCCGAAGACGCTGCAAGAGGCAGTTAATTTGGCAAACCGACTCACCAACAATGCGGTCCGATCAGGAGCATTTCCAAGTGATGGGGCGAAAGGAAAGAGGAAAGTGGAGGAGCCTGCGAGAGGCAGGTTCGGACAGAGGAGTAACAAGGAGCGCCGAGTATCAAGGAACTTCGGAATGCAGACGCCGGCCCAGGAAAGAGGAAAAGGGTCACCGCCGATGTGCGATAGGTGTCACCGACAACATTACGGGAAGTGTGTTGTTTGTCAGAAGTGCAATCGAACAGGGCATGTCGCGCCAGATTGTAGAAGCGGACAAGGTCGAACCTGTTACGAGTGTGGAAGCCCCGATCACTATCGAAACAAATGCCCCAAGAGACAACGAGGACCGAATGTCAACGCAAATCCCCCAGAGAACCAGAGAGCCCGTGGAGGTTTGGCCCGAGGAAGAGCCTTTGTGATAGGAGCAGAGGAAGCAAAGCAGAACCCGGATGTGGTTACAGGTACGTTCCTTCTCAACAACTATCCTGCTACTGTGCTTTTTGATTCCGGAGCAGATAGGAGCTTTGTGTCGCTAGAGTTTAGGCCTAAGATAAACAAGAAGTCCCAGAACTTAAAAGAGGAGCAGATAATTGAATACTCTAATGGGGAGTTAGTTAAGGCTAATAAGGTAGTCAGAAAATGCACTTTAGGCTTATCAGGAAAGGAATTTAGCATAGATCTAATCCCGATCAAGATAGGGAGTTTTGACATAATAGTTGGTATGGACTGGATGTCTAACCACCGAGCGACAATATGTTGTGCTGAGAAGATGGTCTTGCTAGCGCTACCCGACGGAGGTGTACTGGAGGTATATGGAGAAAAGCCAAGGAAAGACATTAAGATAGTCTCGTACATGAAAATGCGGAACCATTTACGAAAGGAATGTGTGGCATTTATGGCGCACGTGGTGGATAAGAAAGCAGAGGAGAAGTCAAGTCAGGATATCCCAGTCGTGCGGGAATTTCCTGAGGTTTTCCCGGAAGAGCTACCCGGATTACCTCCACCACGGCTAGTAGAGTTCCACATCGACTTGGTTCCCGGAGCAGGTCCTATAGCAAAGTCACCCTATCGTCTAGCACCGTCTGAGATGCAGGAGCTGTCAAAGCAACTACAAGAGCTGTTAGATAAAGGATTCATCCGACCCAGCTCTTCGCCTTGGGGAGCCCCGGTATTGTTCGTCAAGAAGAAAGATGGATCTTTCCGTATGTGCATCGATTACCGGGAGTTGAACAAGATCACCATCAAGAACCGATACCCTCTTCCACGCATCGATGATCTGTTCGATCAGTTGCAGGGAGCAACCTACTTCTCAAAGATTGACCTTAGATCCGGATACCATCAGATGAGAGTTCGGGAGGAAGATATTGCCAAGACAGCGTTTAGAACTCGTTATGGCCATTACGAATTCTTGGTCATGCCTTTTGGGTTGACAAACGCTCCAGCGGTCTTTATGGACTTGATGAACAGAGTATGTCGACCATACCTGGATAAATTTGTGATTGTCTTCATAGATGATATCCTGATTTATTCACAGAACAAGGAAGATCACGAGCAGCACCTGAGGCGGATATTGGAACTACTTAAGGCTGAGAAGCTTTACGCCAAGTTTTCAAAGTGCGAATTCTGGATTCGAGAGGTACACTTTTTGGGTCATGTGGTGAATAAGGAAGGAATCCATGTCGATCCAGCTAAGGTTGAGGCTATAAAGAAATGGGAAGCCCCGAAGACGCCTACTGAAATCCGACAATTTCTTGGTTTGGCAGGCTATTACCGACGCTTCATAGCAAATTTCTCTAAGATTGCGCAGCCGCTGACAACCCTGACGCAAAAAGATAAGAAGTTTATCTGGGGAGAGAAACAGGAAGAAGCATTCCAATTGCTCAAGCATAAGCTATGCAATGCACCTATTCTGGCGTTGCCCGAAGGAACGGACAACTTTGTAGTGTATTGCGATGCTTCACATCAAGGTTTGGGATGTGTCTTAATGCAGAACGAGAAAGTCATCGCTTATGCGTCTAGACAGCTAAAGATACACGAAAAGAATTACACCACCCATGATCTGGAGCTCGGAGCAGTGGTGTTGCCCTCAAGATCTGGAGACATTATCTTTACGGCACCAAATGCACCATTTTTACGGACCATAAGAGCCTCCAGCATATACTCGACCAGAAAATGTTGAATATGAGGCAGAGAAGATGGGTTGAGTTGCTCAGCGATTATGATTGCGAAATCAAGTACCATCCAGGGAAGGCAAATGTCGTAGCTGACGCGTTAAGCAGGAAAGAGAGAGTGAAGCCTACAAGGACGCGAGCAATGGGAGTGATAGTACAGACCAGCCTAAAAAGTCAGATAGTGGAAGCTCAGAAAGAAGCTTTGGAGGCTGACAATATAAAGAAGGAGACACTTCACAAGATGGAGAAGGAGTTCGAGGAAAGATCGGACGGAGCGCGTTACTTTAAGAATAGGATTTGGGTCCCAACAGTCGGTCAGTTGAGAAAGATGATCATGGATGAGGCTCATCAATCGAGGTACTCGATACACCCTGGCGCCGACAAGATGTATAAAGGATTGAAGGAGCACTATTGGTGGCCTGGAATGAAGAAGGACGTCGCCACCCATGTGAGCAAGTGCCTAACTTGTGCAAGGATCAAGGCAGAACACCAGAAACCATCCGGACTACTACAGCAACCGGAAATCCCAGAATGGAAATGGGAGAAGATCTCGATGGATTTTGTGACCAAGTTACCCAAGACTAAGAAAGGCCATGATTCGATTTGGGTAATCGTTGACAGACTCACAAAATCTGCGCACTTTTTGCCAATAAAGGAAAGCTTTAGTGTTGATAAACTGGCACAGTTGTACGTCGATGAGATAGTCATGCGACATGGAGTGCCAATTTCGATCATTTCCGACAGAGACAGCAGATTCACTTCTAGATTTTGGCAGTCGCTGCAAGCAGCTTTGGGTACCAGCGTGGATCTAAGCACGGCTTATCATCCACAGACCGATGGACAGACTGAAAGAACCATACAAACGTTAGAGGATATGCTACGTGCGTGTGTATTGGAGTTTGGAGGTAGCTGGGATGATCACCTACCTTTGGTTGAGTTCTCTTACAATAACAGTTACCATACCAGTATTCAATGTGCCCCGTATGAAGCGCTATATGGACGCAAGTGCAGGTCCCCGTTAAACTGGTTGGAGGTGGGTGAGAGTCGACTGATTAGGCCCGACATCGTCCAAGAGACCACGGACAAGATTAAGCTGGTGCAGGAAAAGCTTAAAGCAGCCAGAGATCGTCAGAAGAGCTACGCTGACAACCGACGGAAGCCATTGGAATTCCAAGTTGGCGATAGAGTGCTACTAAAGGTATCGCCTTGGAAAGGGCTGATAAGGTTTGGGAAGAAAGGGAAGTTGAGCCCCCGCTACGTTGGACCATTCAAGGTTATAGAAAGAATCGGCCCAGTCGCTTATAAGCTGGAATTACCCGCAGAGCTCAGCTCCATCCACGACACATTTCATGTGTCCAATTTAAAGAAATGCCTGTCAGAGGAAACTGTGATCTTACCTTTAGAGGAAATACAAGTGGACGATCAACTGCGCGCCATGGAAGAACCAATTGAGATCCTTGACCGAGAGGTCAAGAAACTCCGACGCAGCAGAATACCAATCGTCAAGGTGCGATGGAATGCCCGGCACGGACCTGAGTTCACCTGGGAGCGAGAGGCGTTCATGAAAAGCAAATATCCGCACCTGTTCACAAAGAACCCCGGCGAAAGTAGCAAGAGTTAAATTTCGGGACGAAATTTCTTTCAACCGGGGGTAAATGTGACAACCGTCAGTTTCGGTCGTCAGGTTAGAAATCCGTTAAAGCACTCTGTAGCATGCCGTAGGTTAAAAATTTAGTTATTTAAATATTTAAGTGGAACTAGGTTAGTTAGCGCGAAAAAGTTAGGCTAAAACCTAAAAGTCCCGAAAACAGCCCGGAAAAGCCCGGACCGGCCCGAAATCATCCGATAATCCCAAAATGCCAAATTAAAGAAAAATTAAGGAAATTTAAAATATTATGTTAAAAACTTATGTAAACTGATCCAAATAATCCAACGATACCTTCGAAAAATTTAAATACCACCGAAACCCGGTACCGCGATCGAAAAACAGGTAAATTCTACACTGTTTTAAAAAGAAAAAAAAAAAATTTATGAGAGAGGTGGGGCCCTCTATAGGCGCCGGCCACCCCTCCCCTTTCCCTCTCTTTATTTTGTTTTTCCCCAAACCCCATTATTACAAAAACCTTTTCCCCAAGATTTTCCATCATCACTTCTCATTTCAAATTTCTTTCTCATCTTCTCCAACACTCTTCTTTCTCTCTTCTTTCTTTCTCTCTATCAAAACCCACGAAAATTTCCAGCCTTCTTAGAGTGAAATATTCAGATTTTTGAAGTTTTTGAAGTGCATTGCAAGATCAAAAGGTGTTCTCCTAAAGGTAAGAATGCAAAGGATGATCTTAGCTTCGTTTTTCTTTCATTTTGGGGTGTTTTGGTGATGTATTCTTGAGATTTAAACCCCTCTTTTTGTTGATAATCATCTTCATGTTTGGGAAAGAGATGAAGCCCTAAAAATGTTCATAAAACATTATAATGAGGGCTAAATCCATGATTTCCCCATAAACATGTGAGATTAGAATCAAAATCTTCATCTTGTTGTTGTTTTTCTCCATACATTGGGGCTGAACTTAAAAATAGTTCATGCATGTCAATGGAGATGATAAAATATGTTATTCTTCCTTTTATTTGTTGCATGTAATGGATATGAAGCTTGTTAGCAAGAAAACCCCCAAAAACTCTATGATTTTATGTGTTTGAATAAGAAAAGTTGGGTTTGTTGCTGGACAGATTCTGTCCGAATTTTGTAGGGTGTTTAGATGACCCAAAAACTTCTTGAAAGATCTTATTTTGTTATAAAAATTTTATGGATGAAAGTTGAATGTGTTAGGAAGAAAATCCAACTTGAATCATCCAAAAATTCGGAGTAAAACTATGTTAATCATTTGGAAACATTTTGTTGTGCATCAGCATCTGTCTGAAATTTTTATTCAACTTCATGCAAGCATAACTCCTCCATAACTTGTTCAAAATGTTTGATTCTTGATTCAAAATTTAAGTTCACTGAGTTGGCTTTCCAAAGAATGTAAAATCAAGTGATTTGGTGTATTTTTGAGGGGTGAACCAATGAAAACAAAATGAAGGTGCAAGCTGTCCCAAGAGGACAGATTCACATGCACGACTTCAAAGAGGCATAACTCACTCAAAAATCACCCAAATGATGCAAGGCTTATCACATTAGCTTGGTATTTGAGTTATTTAGAAAACCCCTTTGGAATTTCATGATTCGGTGGAATATTGAACTCTCTATGATCAAAACTTTACTGAAAGGTATCTATGAAAAGTGAATTTGGGTACTGATTTTGTAAAAATAATTAAAAATAGCAAAACACCTCTAAAAATCATGAAAATTTGTGGAAATGATCCTAACATCCTCAAAATCAGTAGGTAAAAATATTGGAATTTTTCCTTTTATGGATTTAAGTTTAAAGATGGTGTTTTTGCAACTACTGAATCATGACAGATTCTGGAAATTCTCTAAGGACAAAATTTTACCAATTTTAGGGTTTCTTGCATTTTTGAGAACCCATAAGACTTATTAAAACTAAATTAAACCTTATTTAACTAAATAAATATACTAAAGGCATTACGTGGGATATCGGTATGATTATTAAGTTGGACCGTTGAATTTAGGACTCATGTAATTACGTGTGTTATAGGGCGAGTGTAGACCGGGGGCCGAATTCTCGAGCAAACGTTACAAACACTTAGATCGCTAAACCGTGCAAGGTGAGTATTCACGGCCCCTTTTTCCACGTTTTTACGTATTTTGGGGTGAAAAGCATGTCGATATTGAAATTTTACGAATTATGCTTCAAGTTTAAGTGTTAAGAAATACGATTGATTGTTGCTTTTAGCAAGTGTTATGCATTATGTGATACATGTTGAGTAAATTCCCCTTATAATAAACACTACTATTAACTTCGTTTAGGAGCCTATGACTTAGTGGATAGCGCTATTTGGTACCAATACCCACTCTTTAGACTGACGAGTTAAGGGTGCACTAATTCAGAATTAACGACTACCCATGTGGGGGGGGCTACCCTCCACCGCTGAGGTACTCGTTGGGAGACGACTACCCACGTGGACTTGAGTGTTCACCGCTGAGGTACTCGTTGGGAAACGACCTACACATGTGGACTTGAGTGTCCACCGCTGAGGTAGCGCGTATGACGTTCCGCCCATGTGGTTTGAACCCACCTCTGAGGTATTCGTTGGGGTTAACGGTTTGTAGTGGCTCAACTATACGTATCTATGCATATTTGATATTTTGACGTTTGTAAGCGTCCAAGAATCTTAGCTTGAGCATAATTGATATTTTGACGTTAGTAAAACGTCCAAGAACTTTATTTCCATGACACGGTCTGCTTGTGAAAATTTTTGTGCGCAAATAAAAACCTGTGAACTCACCAACTCTCGTAGTTGACATTTGTTTTAACATGCTTTTCAGGAAATCCGAAGGTATGATAAGGCTTAGTTGCGGATTTTTGAAACCACCAATCTATTTTTGCTATCTTTATTTGTTAAAGTTGTAAACTTAAAACTTGTGGTTGGATTGTAATATTTTGTAAACAATATTTATTAATGTATGTGAATGATTGGTGTTGTATATCTCCTACCGTTGTGAAATCTTGAGCTGTGGCGCCTCGTGTTTCCGCTTTAGCGGGGTGTTACAGGGCCCCACGGTGGGCGCCAAACTGTTTGTGTAAAAATTTACTTAAATCGTTATCGTAAGATGTCGTGAGGCAAAATCGTCAAAAGAAAGAATTCTCGTTCGATAAAACGTGCGATAAATAAAAGTAAATTGACAAAAAGATTGATGACGCAGGAAAAACCTCTGAATCGAGGAAAAAACCTGCGGCCGACTAAATAGGATAGTCGACGTTTCACTATTGATCACCAATAAGGGGTGATATCCTCGATATTACAGTTGTATCGTACGATTACAATAAGGAAATGAATGCTATCGAATGTAGATACAGAGAATAATATTATAATTGCTATATCTCCTTTTTTCCTTAGCCCTCTTTTGTGTGCAGTCTTGAGTCTCTTTTTATAGTTGTTGAGCTTGTAACCGTTTGATCATAATTGAGCAATAAATGTAACGGCTATAACTGAAGAATGTTTCACGATTGTAACGTCCGGGCTTTTGAATGGTGAGCATATCTGGTTCAAACGGTCATATCGGGCTTGATAGACGATGACTATACTTCGAGCTTATCTTAGATGAGCATGCCTGCAATAAGAATAAACTCAAACATGTATATCGTTAGGTTAATCGTACGATCATATGATATCTTACGATCTTCTTTTACTTAACTTCGATGATCACTTATCCTTGATGGTAGGTAGTCATATCTTTACTTCAGGACCTTATCTTAATACAGGAATATCATCCTGGAAGATATCTTACGATTCTATTCGTTCGATCGTTCGATGATAAAATTTCACCTAAACAGCCGCTGTCAGCTTTGCACGTTGGTCCGATCGAACGTGCTCGGCCTCATCCAACTTAGCCATCAGATCATCCGCCTCAACCCGTTTGGCCTCCAGATCAACAGCCATCTTCGATGCCTTCTCTTTAGCCTTCTCAGCCTCCTTTACGGCAGCCCTCTCAGAAGACATCTTTTTCTTCATGTCACTCTGAATAATCTCCATTCTGGAGTGAAGACCAAGACAAGCTTGGAAGGCCTACAAACCAAAAACGAACGATGGTTAGGAAAATGTCTCAAGATTAAAAATTGACAAACATGCGATACTTACCATGAAAGAATAGCCAACTGCAGCTGCATCAAGCTCGCTGATCCGGCGTGTGTCAAAGAAAGCCTTCTGCGATGGAAGCAGATACTGCTCGATGGCCGGGAAGAGATCCTCGTGGTTGACGACATCGCCTTCCAGAAAGCCCGTTAGAAGGGATATGTTGATTGAGGTCTCCTCAACCTTCTCTTTCAAAGGCTTCTGCGGAATCTTCTTCGGCATCTTAGGAGGAGGAGCCGTGTGGATCGGAGTCGCATCTATCGCATCATCAGCCTGTCGTACGGCATCCTTCGATGGATTCAGAGCATCGGACGATGATCTCGTCCTCTTAGCCGGTGGCTCACTAGTGGCCACTCCTTTCTTCTTCTCAGCCGCCCTTTTAGCCATCTCGAGGTTGGACATCCTCTTAGATGTTTTCTTTTGACCTGAAGAAACATATGTTAGCTATCGTTCGATAAGTTAAACAACATAATATGAAAAGATACATCGTACGATCTTACCTTCCATCTCTCCTTCTTCTTCTTCACTTAACACCAGAACCTCCTCGTCGTCTTCCTCCAAAGAACCTTTCAATCTTTGAGTAGAATACGAACGCTCCTTGACGCCGTATTCCAGAAAACGCTCGATAGTAGGCTTGGACCCTTCGATATCTTCGATGGTGAAATCAATATCTGCGCGATGATAAGCAACAAACGTTAGAACAAGTACGATAAAAGCAGAAAAATTCAAGAAAGAACAAATTATTAAAAATCCTATACCTAAAGAGTTCCACTCAGGGGCAACCCATCCGTCATCCTCCAATACCGATGAGGATCGTACGAATACATACCGGGACTTCCACCCACGATCATACACCTGGGTACCATGTACTAACACGTTATCCCCTCTATCCCTGGGATAGATTCCATAACGGTTATACTCATAAACCTTCACGCTATACGCCGAGAGAAGGTCATTCACAGTGAACGCCGGGCGACCCCAATCTTTGGTCACTCGTTCGATGACCAGTATCACCCTCCAGAATTAAGGCATGAGCTGTCCAGGAGATAGACTAAATCGTGTCATGAACGCACGAGATAGAGGACTATAAGGCCAGGTAAACCCAATCTTGAAGGGGTACTCGAACAACGCAAAGAACCCCGCAGAGGCTTCGGCAGGTCTAACCTCGCCAGCTAACTTAACGATAGCGCCATCGGGCATCCCTGCTAACTTCCTAAGGGTCGAAACCTCAGATAAATCCTTAATTGTACTCCTAACTTCCATTGTTTCTCTAAAGCTTAAACGATCTAGACTTCTATATAACCGATCAAAACACAGCAAATCGAAGTTTTTAGGGTTCTTATCGGCCTTAGTTTTTAAACGCATGAACTGAATTGAGAATGGGGAAGAGAAAATACCTTATAGGCGGATAGAACTAAATCTTCTCAAAAAACTAGAAGATTCTGTCGAGATCTCGAAGTTCAAGTTAAACAAAGATTTTGAGATAATTATGAACGGAATTCGGTCTTTTATACAAATTAAACCTCCTCTCCAAGTAATTGAGGTCGAATCGAGCATCGACACCTGTCCTATATAACCGTTGCATTGACAGCTAGCAAATAACCAAGTTATAACGCCGTTAACATGAAAACCGGTTCATATTCGACAAATTAATCACGATAAAATTGATGTACTAACGATTTGATTTTACAGGTATAAGATTCAGAAAATCTATAACATATTTTCTAAATCTTGGGGGCAAACTGTTTAGGTGAAATTTTATCATCGAACGATCGAACGATTGGAATCGTAAGATATCTTCCAGGATGATATTCCTGTATTAAGATAAGGTCCTGAAATGAAGATATGAATACCCTCGAACGTAGATAAGTTATTATCGAACGATATCCGAAATGTTATATGACAAATCATGCGATGTTACTAACGAGTGATATACTTGTAAAGTTCATCCTTATTGCAGGACAAGATCGATCATCATATCCAACAATTGTCCACCTTTGAGGAAATCTGAAATTGAGTACTATGCTATGAGGAGTTCATCATTACAATGAGCATTGAAGCATATCGTACGATATATATAAACGTACGATTGGTCTCATCGATCAAGCATCAACCGTTATGTGACCGTTTGAACAGACATATGCCCTCATTAAAGACACAGACGTTATGATCAAGAATTCAGCTTCAGTTATGACCGTTGCATTTATAGCTCAATTATGAGATGACGGTTACGATCCAAGCAGCTATAAAAGAGATTCAAGATCCTACACTCAAGACAACTGATTTTAAGGGAAAAATAGCAATATCAACATTATTCTCTGTATTCATATTCGATAGCATTCTTTTCTTCATTGTAATCGTACGATACAACTGTAACATCGAGGATATCACCCCTTATTGGTGACCAATAGTGCAACGTCGACTATCCTATTTAGTCGGCCGCAGGTTTTTTTCCTCGATTCTGAGGTTTTTCCTGCGTCATCAATCTTTTTGTCCACTTACTTTCATTTAACGCACGTTTTATCGAACAAAAGTTCTTTCTTTTGACGATTTTGCCTCACGATATCTTACGATAATAACTTGAGTAAATTTTTACACAAACAGTTTGGCGCCCACCGTGGGGCCCGTTTTGAGAAAATCTTGTTCGATAAGGCGTCAGCTAACTAACCTATTTCTTCGAGCTTCTTTGTGAACTGAGTGCAGGAACATGGCAAGCAGTTCTCAACCAACCTTGCAACAACAATTGGCAGCAGCACAAGAACAAATTCAATGGTTGAATAATCAGAATTTACAAATGAATGGCGAACTGTCTAGATTGAGAGCATCGAATCCACAAACTTCTCACATTCCGGTTTCCACTCATCAACCGAGGCCATTCTTCCCTCAAAATCAACCCTATGTTCCCCAACAACCATTTGTCCAACCACAAATATCACAACCTTTTATCCAACCGCAAGTGTCACAAGTTAGCTTACCACCGCCACCTCCAGTCAACAACTCGCGTCCTATCTTCCCTCCGTTACCATCAGGTCCTTACCCAGGAGCAACCACGTTCACTTACAACCAACCTCAAACAGGGCCTCGTCCCTTTGTACCTTTTCCAGAACCTGTATCGCACGTTCCCACTGCAACTACCCCCATAACTCATATTCCAAACTTATCGAACGTTTCGGGAACCTCCAGTAATCCACCTATCACTGACATCGTAGATGTTCGACTGAAAATGCTAGAAGAACAAAACAAAGCAATGCTCGCATTATTAACCAAACTTCCTAGAGCTGCCGTACCCATCGAAGTTGAACCTAAAACTGGATTCCAAGCCTCACCCTATATCGATGAGATTGCTCTTGTTGATATTCCCAAAAAATACAATATCCCAGCCTTCACACCAAAATACTCTGGAATCTCTGATCCTGTGGAACACATCGCACAATACAAGCAATTAGTATGGACAGTTCCTATTCCAACCCAGTTTCAAGAAATTTGTATGTGCAAAGGCTTTGGATCAACGCTTACCGGAGCTGCGTTGCAATGGTTAATCAATTTGAAACCTAAGAGCATCGCATCATGGTCTGAATTAGTAAACCAGTTTACTCAACAGTTTGCAAGCAGTCGCAAGATGGAGAAACAAACAAGCGATCTCTACTATGTTGTGCAAAAAACAGGTGAAACCATTCGTGAATATTTTAACAGGTTCAATGCAGAAATGATCGAAGTTAAGAACTGCGATGTGCGGACGGCGATCGAAGCATACAAACATGGGTTAGATACATCCTCGGAGTTATACACAGATCTAACGAAGTATCCACCAGAAAACTTCGATGATGTACGAGCTCGTACGTTGGCCCACATGAGGATCGAAGATGACGCCATTTTCCGGCGTAAACACTCGAACGATAAGAAGAATCTTGGAGCACAGAAACACGATTTCAAACCTAAACGAGTAAACAAGATTGATAATTCCCGACGCGATCAGAATAAACGTTTGAACCAAGGTACAGGTAAAGTAAGATATCCAGATTTGTCAACTTACCATTTTGCAGGTACAACGAAAGACTTGGTGGATTCTCTACGGAACTTGGAAGTTAATGTACGATGGCCCAAGAAACCAGAGAATCATAACAAGGACAAAGACCAAACAAAATGGTGCGACTTCCACAGCGACCACGGACACAATACAGATGATTGTATTCGCTTGAAGAAGGAGATCGCGTACCTCAAGTCGAACGGACATCTTAAAAACCTTCTAGGCGATGATTCGAAAAGACCAACGTCACCCGTTCCAACGAAGGTTGTAAACTGCATTACAGGTGGATCAGAAGTATGTGGCCTCACTTATTCTGCGGCAAAAAGGCACGCACGAGAAGGGCCTGAAGGACATCCCATCCCAAATGAATCCAGATCTATGGAAGAAAAAGAGCTCGATGCAACAAAGATAACGTTCGATATAGAAGACATGACTGACACTTATCAGAAACACCATGATGCATTGGTTATTCAGTTGACGATTGGTAACTGTCTAACCAAGAGAGTACTAATCGACGGAGGCAGTTCAGCAAACGTGGTATTTGCAGAAACGTTGAAGATTATGGGTATCGACCGATCCAACATCGTACGACGAAACAACAACACTAATTGGATTCAACGGAGATGCAAGTAGTACTCTTGGAGAGATCACACTACCAGTCTTCGCTAAAGGCATAAACAAGCAAACCAAGTTCAACGTCATTGATTGCCCTTCCGCTTACAACGCTATACTCGGAAGACCTTGGATCCATGATATGAAGGCCGTACCATCAACGTATCATCAGAAGATCAAATTCCCATCTCCGTGGGGCGTGCAAGAGATAGTCAGCGAAAAGAAAATCGCAAGGGAGTGCTACAAGATTACAATGAAGGCCAAACCGCACGATATCTAGCAATTACAGAGCCAGGTACGATCGTACGATGATCTTCAATTGGAAGAAGTCGTGTTGGATCACAAACATCTTGATCGTAAGGTCTTCGTAGGTGCAACTCTAACCCCCGATATAAAGAATAGTATAATTTCTTTTTTGCAGGAACACTCAGATTGTTTTGCGTGGTCACACGAGGATATGGTGGGAATAGATCCTAACATCATATCGCACAAGTTGAACGTGTATCCTACGTTTAAACCCGTTAAGCAAAAAAGACGCAAGTTTGCACCAGAACGCAACAAGGTGATCAACGAGGAAGTGGAAAATCTACTTAAAACTGGGAAGATTCGAGAAGTAAAGTATCCCGACTGGCTCGCTAACGTGGTGGTAGTACAAAAGAAGAATGGAAAATGGCGAGTATGCATCGACTTCACAGACCTAAACAAAGCTTGTCCGAAGGATCCCTTTCCTTTGCCACACATCGATGCGATGGTCGATGCAACAGCGGGGCACGAGTTACTAACATTCATGGACGCTTATTCCGGATATAACCAGATTCTAATGCATAAAGACGATCAAGAGAAGACTGCATTTATGACCGATAAGGGCAAGAACTATTACAAAGTAATGCCATTTGGTCTCAAGAATGCTGGATCAACGTACCAAAGGCTCGTAAATAGGATGTTCAAAGATCACCTCGGACGTACGATGGAAGTATATATCGACGATATGCTCGTAAAATCGGAACGATCGCAAGATCATATCCAGCATCTAAAGCAATCGTTCGATATATTACGAGAATACAAGATGAAGCTCAATCCAACCAAGTGCTCTTTCGGAGTGCGTGCGTGTAAGTTCCTTGGATACATGGTTACGCGACGAGGGATCGAAGCGAGCCCAGAGCAGATCAAAGCAATCCTGGAAATCCAGTCACCAAGGAATGTAAAAGAGGTACAAAAGCTGACTGGGCGAGTAGCGGCCCTGAACAGGTTCATCTCACGATCATCCGATAAATGTCACTTGTTCTACAACGTGCTTCGAAAGAATAAAGGCTTCGATTGGACAGAGGCACACGAGGAAGCACTACAAAGCTTAAAGAAGTACATGTCCAATCCTCCACTGTTGACAAAACCAATCGAAGGAGAGAGCTTGCAATTATACCTCGCTGTGAGCAACAACGCTGTTAGCGCAGTGCTCGTACGAGAAGGTGACCAACAACAGCAACCTATCTATTATATAAGTAAGTCTTTCCTCGATGCTGAAACAAGGTACACGTCTATGGAAAAACTCTTGCTTGGCCTCGTGACTGCAGCTAAAAAGTTAAGACATTATTTCGAATCGCATCATATAATCGTTGTTACTAACTATCCTCTTAAGATCGTACTTCGTAAGCCTGAACTTACAGGACGATTAGCAAAGTGGAGTATTTATCTTAGCAGCTTCGATCTAACGTACCAACCAAGAACAGCGATAAAATCTCAAGCGTTAGCAGATTTCGTAGCTGAATTCAGTCCTGGGATCGAAGAGCCATCGTACGATGAAATCAGTAATGTGATGATTCACGACAACGAACCATGGACCATGCACGTTGACGGAGCTTCTAACGCACGAGGATCGGGATTGGGAGTTGTCCTGAAATCATCACATGGGGGCAATATGGTGTATTCGATACGATGCGAGTTCAAAACCACCAATAACGAAGCAGAATATGAAGCCTTAATCGCTGGATTGGATATGGCATATAACTTGGGAGCACGATGGCTACACGTACGAAGTGATTCGCTATTAGTTGTGAACCAAATCAATGGCGAATTCCAAGCAAAAGATTCAAAGATGATATTGTATCTCAAGATCGCAAAAGATAAGATCGCACGATTTGATAAGTTCTCGATAGAACAAATCCCAAGAGATCTGAACATGCAAGCCGATGCCTTGGCTAACTTGGGGTCCGCATTCAACGAACCAACTCTAGAAAGTGTTCCAATAATACATCTTATGTCACCAACAATCGAAGAAGTTCAAATGATCGAAGAAAACCATGATTGGTCGAATGATATATGGAACTACCTCAAGAATGACCAACTCCCTGAAGACAAGTTAGAAGCCCGGAAAGTCAGACTTAAAAGCTCTCGATACACGATCTTCGATGATCAGCTGTATCGAAGATCCACGACGGGTCTAATCTTACGATGCGTGGTAAACAAGCAACAAATCGGTCAAATCCTTCAAGAGATGCACGATGGAGAATGTGGAAACCATTCTGGGGGCAGAAGCCTTGCTAACAGAATCTCGAGACAAGGGTACTATTGGCCTACTCTTCGGGAGGACTCGATAAGGTATGTTCAAAGGTGCGATGCTTGTCAAAGACATTCAGGTACGTCACATTTACCTTCTGAACCCCTACACTCTGTCTTAATCCCATGGCCATTCATGCGATGGGGGATGGACATCGTAGGAAAATTACCACCTGCTCCGGGTCAAAAAGTGTTTTTACTTGTTCTTACCGATTATTTCTCTAAATGGATTGAAGCCGCAGCTTTCTCACAGGTTAGGGATAAAGAAGTTATCTCCTTTATCCAAACTAACATTATTTACAGGTTTGGAGTGCCATCAGAAATAACGTGCGATAATGGGTCTCAATTTATAAGTGAGAGAACTCGAAAGTTCTGCGATGAACGTGGGATAAAACTCATTACATCAACCCCAAGATATCCACAATCCAACGGCTTGGCTGAATCTAGCAATAAGACCATTATTAATTCCATTCGAAAAAGGTTGAAAGCTGCAAAGGGTCGATGGGTCGAAGAGTTACCATCTGTTTTGTGGGCAAATCGCACGACACCTAGAACCTCAACTGGACAAACTCCCTTTTCCCTAGTATACGGATGTGAAGCAGTCCTTCCAATCGAATCACAAGTTCCTGTTGCTCGACATCGTACGATTGAACAAAACTCAATAGACTTGTGTTACGATATCGATGCTTTGGAAGAACTAAGAGAGAAAGCCTTTCAAAAAATGGCATCGCAGAAAGCCATGGTCGAACGTTACTTCAATAAAAAAGTGAAAATCAAGGTATTTCAAGTTGGAGATCATGTCCTACGACGTGCCTTTCCAAATACACAGGAATCGAACGCTGGAAAACTTTCCATCAAATGGGAAGGACCTTACATCATTACTAAGATCGTTGGGAAAGGTGCTTATAAGATTTCAACCATCGAAGGTAATGAAATCCCACGTAGTTGGAATGCAACTCATCTAAAGAGGTATTACTTCTAAAACCCATTTCATTTTCCTAACTATTATTTTATCGAATGATTACTGACTTAGGCATCGGAGCGCCGTTGGTCAATCCAACGGCCACCCCTTAGCCAAATTTTATTCGCAGGTAACGCATGATTCTCGCAAGACATCGCACGATTATCGCAGACATCGCACAGTCTATGGCAAACATCGCCACGATTCTCGGAAGACATCGCACGATTATCGCAGACATCGCACGGTCTATGGCAAACATCGCCCGATAAAACAACATGCTCAAAACGCATAGAACTTAAAAGATGCATAAATTTTAAATCGCAAGAGCGCAAGTCAAAACGCCAGACGCACGATTAACAGAAACGTTTCTAAAAATTTTTTCAAGTGCCTTAGACTCATGATATACATCGCAAGTCAAAACGCACGATTAATTAAGGCCTTAAACACAGAATCAGCTAAAACACACGATTATCTATTAAAAGTACTTAGGACAAAAATAAAAAGTACTGAGACATCGCACGATTGCAAAAATAGATAATTTCATTAAAAAAGTACTTAAAAATACTGCGATTACATCATACGATTGCAAAGAAAAAACTAAACATTGGGAGTGGCTTTTAAGCCAACCTCCCCAACTACGCTATCATCTACGATGGCAGGAGGAGTGTCAACAGTAGCTTTATCCACGATGTCGGATCCAGGAGCCTTTTCATTCTTATCTCCCTCCTCGATCATCGTGACTTCAACCTCCTTGCTCTTTTCAGCACCCTCCTCCTCTTCATCAGCATCCTTAGCATCATCAGCAGCCAGGAGCTCATCAGATCCCATCGCATCACGGAAGGCCCCCAGTTCACCCTTGGCAGCCTCGATGGTATACGTGCCACCAATAAATTGGCGTATTAGGGCTGCACGGGCCACCATCCTAGACAACACCATCTCATCTTTGAGATCCTGGATCTCAGATGATGAGGCCTTCTCGCGATTTGCCATCTCCATGCGCAATGCAGCAAGATCCTCTTCCAGCTTGACGATACGATTGTTGGCCGCTGTCAGCTTTGCACGTTGGTCCGATCGAACGTGCTCGGCCTCATCCAACTTAGCCATCAGATCATCCGCCTCAACCCGTTTGGCCTCCAGATCAGCAGCCATCTTCGATGCCTTCTCTTTAGCCTTCTCAGCCTCCTTTACGGCAACCCTCTCAGAAGACATCTTTTTCTTCATGTCACTCTGAATAATCTCCATTCTGGAGTGAAGACCAAGACAAGCTTGGAAGGCCTACAAACCAATAACGAACGATGGTTAGGAAAATGTCTCAAGATTAAAAATTGACAAACATGCGATACTTACCATGAAAGAATAGCCAACTGCAGCTGCATCAAGCTCCCTGATCCGGCGTGTGTCAAAGAAAGCCTTCTGCGATGGAAGCAGATACTGCTCGATGGCCGGGAAGAGATCCTCGTGGTTGACGACATCGCCTTCCAGAAAGCCCGTTGGAAGGGATATGTTGATTGAGGTCTCCTCAACCTTCTCTTTCAAAGGCTTCTGCGGAATCTTCTTCGGCATCTTAGGAGGAGGAGCCGTGTGGATCGGAGTCGCATCTATCGCATCATCAGCCTGTCGTACGGCATCCTTCGATGGATTCAGAGCATCGGACGATGATCTCGTCCTCTTAGCCGGTGGCTCACTAGTGGCCACTCCTTTCTTCTTCTCAGCCGCCCTTTTAGCCATCTCGAGGTTAGACATCCTCTTAGATGTTTTCTTTTGACCTGAAGAAACATATGTTAGCTATCGTTCGATAAGTTAAACAACATAATATGAAAAGATACATCGTACGATCTTACCTTCCATCTCTCCTTCTTCTTCTTCACTTAACACCAGAACCTCCTCGTCGTCTTCCTCCAAAGAACCTTTCAATCTTTGAGTAGAACACGAACGCTCCTTGACGCCGTATTCCAGAAAACGCTCGATAGTAGGCTTGGACCCTTCGATATCTTCGATGGTGAAATCAATATCTGCGCGATGATAAGCAACAAACGTTAGAACAAGTACGATAAAAGCAGAAAAATTCAAGAAAGAACAAATTATTAAAAATCCTATACCTAAAGAGTTCCACTCAGGGGCAACCCATCCGTCATCCTCCAATACCGATGAGGATCGTACGAATACATACCGGGACTTCCACCCACGATCATACACCTGGGTACCATGTACTAACACGTTATCCCCTCTATCCCTGGGATAGATTCCATAACGGTTATACTCATAAACCTTCACTCTATACGCCGAGAGAAGGTCATTCACAGTGAACGCCGGGCGACCCCAATCTTTGGTCACTCGTTCGATGACCAGTATCACCCTCCAGAATTGGTGCATGAGCTGTCCAGGAGATAGACTAAATCGTGTCATGAACGCACGAGATAGAGGACTATAAGGCCAGGTAAACCCAATCTTGAAGGGGTACTCGAACAACGCAAAGAACCCCGCAGAGGCTTCGGCAGGTCTAACCTCGCTAGCTAACTTAACGATAGCGCCATCGGGCATCCCTGCTAACTTCCTAAGGGTCGAAACCTCAGATAAATCCTTAATTGTACTCCTAACTTCCATTGTTTCTCTAAAGCTTAAACGATCTAGACTTCTATATAACCGATCAAAACACAGCAAATCGAAGTTTTTAGGGTTCTTATCGGCCTTAGTTTTTAAACGCATGAACTGAATTGAGAATGGGGAAGAGAAAATACCTTATAGGCGGATAGAACTAAATCTTCTCAAAAAACTAGAAGATTCTGTCGAGATCTCGAAGTTCAAATTAAACAAAGATTTTGAGATAATTATGAACGGAATTTGGTCTTTTATACAAATTAAACCTCCTCTCCAAGTAATTGAGGTCGAATCGAGCATCGACACCTGTCCTATATAACCGTTGCATTGACAGCTAGCAAATAACCAAGTTATAACGCCGTTAACATGAAAACCGGTTCATATTCGACAAATTAATCACGATAAAATTGATGTACTAACGATTTGATTTTACAGGTATAAGATTCAGAAAATCTATAACATATTTTCTAAATCTTGGGGGCAAACTGTTTAGGTGGAATTTTATCATCGAACGATCGAACGATTGGAATCGTAAGATATCTTCCAGGATGATATTCCTGTATTAAGATAAGGTCCTGAAATGAAGATATGAATACCCTCGAACGTAGATAAGTTATTATCGAACGATATCCGAAATGTTATATGACAAATCATGCGATGTTACTAACGAGTGATATACTTGTAAAGTTCATCCTTATTGCAGGACAAGATCGATCATCATATCCAACAATTGTCCACCTTTGAGGAAATCTGAAATTGAGTACTATGCTATGAGGAGTTCATCATTACAATGAGCATTGAAGCATATCGTACGATATATATAAACGTACGATTGGTCTCATCGATCAAGCATCAACCGTTATGTGACCGTTTGAACAGAGATATGCCCTCATTAAAGACACAGATGTTATGATCAAGAATTCAGCTTCAGTTATGACCGTTGCATTTATAGCTCAATTATGAGATGACGGTTACGATCCAAGCAGCTATAAAAGAGATTCAAGATCCTACACTCAAGACAACTGATTCTAAGGGAAAAATAGCAATATCAACATCATTCTCTGTATTCATATTCGATAGCATTCTTTTCTTCATTGTAATCGTACGATACAACTGTAACATCGAGGATATCACCCCTTATTGGTGACCAATAGTGCAACGTCGACTATCCTATTTAGTCGGCCGCAGGTTTTTTCCTCGATTCTGAGGTTTTTCCTGCGTCATCAATCTTTTTGTCCACTTACTTTCATTTAACGCACGTTTTATCGAACAAAAGTTCTTTCTTTTGACGATTTTGCCTCACGACATCTTACGATAATAACTTGAGTAAATTTTTACACAAACAGGAGGCATTGCAACTCTAGGGGTTCTGGCCTTGATGCCTTCCCAAGTGGGTTCGGAGTTGGTCGGATCACTAGCCGGAACAAAGATTGGTCTATTCGGAGGGGGCTAGTGGGAGGACTGCTAGAGGTACTGTTCGTTGGACTGATGGTTCTAGTTATGGTCTCACCGTTTATGACTTCGGTGTATGTGACAGTCTGCCTAACAAATTCCTCGGTCACATGTCCTCCTACAAGAGCAGGTTTGGGCTTGGAGGCTGCCATATCCTCAAAATTGTATAGATGAGAAGGTGCTTTATCTAAAACATGGTTTTCAGACAGACCTAGGCTGGGTTTAGCTTTGTAAAAAGGATTCTTTTTGGCGTGCTGAGTGAGGATACTTAAAGTCTGTTCAGATTGTCCTCTTTTGAAATTGTTGTCCTCAAGCTCTTGGATTTTTGAAAACAACCGAGTTCTTTCTTCCGAAAGTAACTGGAATTTTATGTTGAGCTCCCCATGATTACTGTTAAGTTCCTCATGGGCTTTTTGAAGACAACTAAGTTTGTTTGCTAAATTGGACTCTCTAATCCCAGACTCAAGTGTGTCACGGTTATAGACTATGGTCAAATCCTCGAGAGAGTCTTTGTAAATTGCACTGTCGATTCTAAATTTCGTGACGAGAGTCCTTTCCGATTGGAGACATTTCTCTAATTCACAAATTTTAGACTCCAACATTGCCACAGTATCAGTTATATCTGGAATAGAGGATACCTCAGAAGGATCAATATCTTGATAAGTGCTTGGTCCAACGGCTTCTGATCCCTCGAAGTCAGCCATCAAGCAAAGACCCTTCACCAAATGATCCTCCTCGTCTGAACTCTCCTCTTCACAAACCCAGTTCTCTTCATCTACCAGCAAAGCAACCCCTTTTTCTTTCTTCCTCATCAGTGAGGCCTTCCTCTCAAAGTACGCGGCATCTTTGTACTTGACGGAGCAATCTCGAGCGTAGTGTCCCAACTTACCACACTTGTAACAAGTGGTAGTGGGACTTGCTGTTTGTTGAGGAGCGGGGTTCTGGGTTATGGGACCCTGGGGATGATTTGACCGTTGAATTCCTTGATCAGTTTGAATCGGTTGATCGTCCCTCTGAACTTGTCTGGAACTGTTTCCCCTGGAATCGCCTCCGTTGTAGTTTCTTTTCCCGTGATCCATTCTCTCATCTTGCCTTCGATCACCTTTATTCTGCTCATACCCATAGCCTGGCCCTTGATCTAGCCTTCCACTCTCATGTCTACCTCCATACCCGATCTCATATCCCTGACGATCTATATACCCAGATTCAGGAGTATATTGCCTCATGCTGTTTCGGTAGTTGATGTCTGAGACTTGACCTCTCCACTCTCCTTGACTCCCTTGGCCTCCTTGATAGTCAAGGTACGTGTTGTCTCTTCTGGGCTGATCTCTGAACCTCCCTTGGTTGTTCCGATAACCTCCTTGATCGTATGCCTGGATTCCCCCTTGCTGATTGCTTCCTCTCCCTTGATTTCCGTACTGACCTCTATCTTGCTGATAATGACCTCCTCTACCTTGCCCCATTCTTCCTCCACTGGGAAATCCGGATCCTCGTGATCGGTTGTATCCACGATTTGCGTTCAGTCGTTGTACACTGTGTGAGATGAGGGCAAGGGACTCATTCACATGGAAGAGTTCTTCATCTGAGATGGAAATAATCACTGGTTCATCGGGATGTTGTACGCTTGTTCCATAGTTCGGGTTGAACTCTTGACTGTATTCTTCTTGATAGTACTGGGGAGAGACATTATTGTATGGCATTGGTTGGACAGGTGCAGTGCTTGGTCCTCCAAAGGGCACGGCCGACAATGCCAGAGGATCGACTGCTTTCTTGGTGCGTCCACCGGTGATGAATTCTTCGTGTTGAACCATCATGCTGAATAAGTCATGCAGACCCATGGCTCCCAGATTCCGGCTTAACTGAATGTTGATAGCCATATTTTGCCATTCTTGAGTGAGATTCTTCAAGAACTTAACGTTCACTTCGTACTTTGACTTCTCAACCCCGAGCCGTCTCAAGTCGTTGATGAAGGCATTCAGTCTTTGATAAGACTCAGTGAGGGATTCGTTTTCCCTGGCCTTAAAGCCTTCGTAGGCATTGAGCGCGCTTTCCTTCTGACTCTCCACAGCAGTGTCACCTCCCTGCATCTGTTGCTCAATTTCCAACCAAACGTCTCGTGCGTTGGTCAGACTGTCCACTCTTGCATACATGTCGTTTGGGAGTGCCATGATTAACAGGGTAAGTGCATGCTTGTCGATAAAATGTCGGGCTCTCTGTTCTGGGTTGAACATCTCAACAGGCTTCTCGACCACGTATGCCGGGAGTTCGGGACAAGTATCGGTTTTAGGGACGGCGGCAACGGTGACGGTCGGTCGGATAGGCCCTTCTCGGATGGACTTCATTAGGTTTTCATCCAGAAGATCTAGGAAGTGGATCATTCTACGTCTCCACTGTTGGTACTCGCCCATCACCAAGACGGGAGGACGAGTCTCGGATCCGATTCCGAGGATTTCGTTCGACATTTCTCTTCTCACAGACAGACCTCCTTGTAGGACTCACTTGGCTTTAGAAAGTTTTGAAAGACAGGTATTTTGAGCGCCTCGGGACACAAATAGCTTTGAAAATTAACAGGTTTTAAAAAGGGGCTAAGTGTCGAATTCGGGGAACAAATTGTCAAGAGTTCCGGCCCGAAGAGGCGAAATCCGATCTGGAAACAGAAGTTTTCCGAATCGGATTTGGCTCAAAATAGTTGGATGCGGAAAAGGTACTTTTCCGATTCGGAAAATGCTATTTTCCGATTCGGAAAGTGTAGAGTTCGGAAAAGGCAAGCTTGGTTCGGAAAATGATATTTTCAGGAGCAAAACCCCAAATCAGAAGCCTGTTTTCCGATTCGGAAAATGATATTTTCCGATTCGGAAAAGAGGTGTTTTCCGATTCGGAGTATAGTACAATTTCCGATTCGGAAAATTTGAACTGAAATTTCAGCTCTCGTTTTCCGATTCGGAAAACCTGCACAGGAACTCCGAAAAATCACTGAAAATCACTAAAATTCACTTAAAAGATAAGTGATAATACCCCCAATTTGTAGGAAAATGAATAGGAAACAGTGGGGAATCACTTATCACTTATAAAAACTTCTTTAAAACCACTTTTTGGATTAAAAACCCAAAAAGTTTGTAAAAACTCAAAACTTTAAAACTTTAAAAAATCCTTTTAAAACAACACCAAAGCCAAGGAATCAACAAGGTATGGCTCTGATACCAATTGTTGTCCCACAAATCAATAGAAACAAGAGAAAATGGATGGAAATCAAGATCAAAGATATGATAATAAAGCTTCAAGAACAACAATGGAGTATTGCCCAAAATGGTAAAGTATGATCCCACATTAAAACCCTAATCATCTCTTACCTTTTATAGGTAAGAGGCAGTTACAAAGATTGTCAATAAAGGCCCCCGAGGTTCCAAACCTCAAACAAGGGCACTAACAAAGTAGAATGTTTACATATAAAGGAAATTAAACTAGAAAGCAGATAAGATAGTGTTTTTCTGACTCTTCACAACAAAAGAGGTCCTACAAAGGCAAGAAAGTGTGTAGCTAAGGGATGCGCCTCCTACCTAGCTTACGTCATCGATACGAAGTTAGAAAAGAAAGAGGTTGCCGATGTCGATGTGGTACGGGAGTTCCCGGACGTCTTTCCGGAAGATTTTCCCGGATTACCACCGGAACGACAAGTAGAGTTTCACATTGACCTTACGCCGGGGGCGGCTCCGATAGCACGCGCTCCGTACCGTTTGGCTCCGACCGAGATGAAAGAGATGATGACGCAATTGCAAGAACTCTCCGAGAAGGGGTTTATCCGACCGAGTTCGTCACCATGGGGAGCGCCGGTTCTTTTCGTCAAAAAGAAGGACGGCTCCATGCGGATGTGCATTGGCTAACGCGAACTAAACAAAGTGACGGTGAAGAATAGATACCCCTTACCGCGGATCGACGATCTTTTCGACCAACTTCAAGGTGTCGGATGCTTTTCAAAGATCGACCTACGATCCGGGTACCATCAAGTGAGGGTGAAGGAGGACGACGTACCAAAGACCGCTTTCCGGACGAGATACGGCCACTACGAGTTCTTGGTGATGCCGTTCGGTTTAACCAACGCACCGGCGGTATTCATGGACTTGATGAACCGAGTGTGTAGACCGTTCTTAGATAAGTCGGTTATAGTCTTTATCGACGATATCTTAGTCTACTCTAAGGATGAGGCCGAACATGAGCGACACTTACGGGAGGTGTTGAACGTGCTTAGAAACGAGAAGTTGTACGCCAAGTTTTCAAAGTGCGAATTTTGGCTCCACGAGGTGCAATTTCTAGGCCATGTGGTATCGCGAGACGGGATCAAAGTGGATCCGGCAAAGATCGAGGCCATGATGAGTTGGAAGTCGCCAACGAACCCGTCAGAAATAAGAAGCTTTCTAGGTTTAGCGGGTTACTACCGGAGGTTTATTCAAGATTTCTCGAAGATCGCTTCGTCGCTCACGGTGTTAACAAAGAAGAACGCCAAATTTCTATGGACCGACAAAAAAGAAGAGGCCTTTCAGACGCTCAAGAAGAAGTTATGCCAAGCACCGATCTTGTCGTTACCGGACGGGACGGAGGACTTTGTGGTATATAGCGACGCGTCGAAGATGGGTCTAGGTTGCGTGCTTATGCAAAGAGGCAAAGTGATTTCCTATGCCTCTCGCCAATTGAAGGATCACGAGAGAAATTATCCGGTGCACGATTTGGAGTTAGCGGCGGTGGTGTTTGCTTTGAAATTGTGGCGGCACTACCTTTACGGGACCAAGTGTACGCTATTCACTGATCACAAGAGTCTCCAACACATTTTCGACCAAAAGGAGCTCAATATGCGACAACGGAGATGGCTCGAGCTACTAAAGGACTATGATTGCGATTTATTCTACCAACCCGGTAAGGCGAACGTAGTCGCCGACGCCTTGAGCCGTAAGAACCATGGTGATAGCGTTGGTGTAACCCTTAACCGGATTAGTGTGGTGTCGAGCTTGGTGGAGAGGATCAAGGCGAGTCAAATGGAAGCTCTTCAAGAAGAAAACCTCAAGAATGAGGTGATGGTGAAGCAAAAAGAATTATTGACCGAAGATAGCCGCGGACTTAAACTGTTTCAAGGCCGAATCTGGGTACCGAAGCTTGGTGGCAACCGGGAATTACTCTTGGACGATGCCCACAAGTCCAAGTATTCCATACATCCCGGGAGCACCAAAATGTACCGAGACTTGAAGATGAATTATTGGTGGCCGGTCATGAAACTTGACGTGGCTAGTTATGTCGAGAAGTGTGTCACGTGTCTCCAAGTCAAGGCGGAACACCAAAAGCCTTATGGTAGTTTGCAACCCTTGGAGATTCCGGAATGGAAATGGGAACATATCACGATGGATTTTGTGACCAAACTACCGAGGACCTTAAGGGGTCACGAGAACCATCTGGGTGATTGTGGACCGACTCACGAAGAGCGCACACTTCTTAGAGATGCGCGAGACCTTGCCCATGGACAAGTTGGCCAAGCTCTACATAAACGAAGTGGTAAGGAGGCATGGAGTGCCCTTATCGATCGTTTTGGATAGAGATAGTCGATTTACTTCCCGTTTTGGGACGGATTACAAGAAGGCTTGGGGACGAAACTCAAGTTGAGCACCGCGTATCACCCACAAACCGACGGGCAAAGCGAAAGGACGATCCAAACACTAGAAGATATGTTGCGGTCATGCGTCATAGACTTCGGTGGAAATTGGGACACACACCTACCATTGGTGGAATTTTCCTACAACAACAGTTACCACTCTAGCATCGGGATGGCACCGTTCGAGGCGTTATACGGACGGAAGTGTAGAACGCCGACGTGTTGGTTGGAGGCGGGTGAAAAGCAATTTGCGGGACCCGAAATCATACAAGAGACGGCGGATAAAGTGAAGGGTATTGGCGAACGCTTGAAGGCCGCCCAAGACCGTCAAAAGAGTAACGCCGACAAGAAGCGTCGTCCCATAGATTTCCAAGTGGGAGACTGAGTGATGTTGAAGGTGTCCCCATGGAAGGGTATCATACGGTTTGAGAAGCGGGGAAAGCTTAGCCCACGCTTCCTAGGACCGTTTACCATCTTGGAGAAGGTAGGACTACAAGCGTACCGGTTAGAACTACCGCCCGAAATGGATGGGATACATCCCACCTTTCACGTGTGTTACTTGCGGAAGTGTCTGGCCGAGGAGGAAAGCGTCATTCCCTTGTCGGAGATTCGAGTGGATTCCGGTAACCGTTGTGTGGAAGAACCGGAAGCTATCCTAGAAAGAAAGACGAAGCAACTACGCCACAAAGAGGTCACGATGGTCAAAGTCCAATGGAAGCACCACCGTGGTGCTAATGTTACGTGGGAAGCCGAAGAGGATATGAAACGTAGAAACCCACGGTTGTTCCCTTAGGAGTAACGAATTTCGGGGACGGAATTCTATCTAGGTGGGGAGGATTGTAACACCCGGAATTTTGTAAACTCGAACTTATCTGATAAAAGTAAATATGTTGTTCCAGATTCAAGTTCTAATCAACATGCAACAAGTAGAGAATGAATTGAGAAGCCATATGTCATTGATTCTTGGATGAAATGATTACACACACTCAATACACCAAGAACACACACACTTAAGAACTACTCTCTCAATTCACTCACTTTACACGTTTGAAGCACACACACATGTCACACTTTCCAAATGACATCACATGGGTATTTATACCCAAACATTCAAACCCTTACACTTTACAACAATTACAAAATCTACCCTAATAAAGGAAAACTATTACAAAGGACTAAAACAATAAAAGTAAACTTTGACTTTGTTGCCCACTTTGACTTTGCCTTTTTCTTCACTTTAAGCACCAACTTGTGATCTTGGATACAATCCGATTTTGCATCCAACAATCTCCCCCTTTGGATTCGAGATCACAGAAAGAATTAAGCAAACGTCTTCAAGAAAGCAATCAACACTTTGAACATCAACAATAAGCTTTCTTGAACAATAAGCTTCCGTAATAATCTTCACGAATCATCCAATCTTCATGAACCTTTAACAAAGTTTGAATAAGAAGCTTTAACGAACGAAGAATCATCAAGCAATCTTCAAACTTCAATACTTGGAATATTCTGATCATCTTGAAGTATCTTGTAATTATCTCTCGACTTCCTCAAAGTATCTTCAAGAATCATTTCTCGACTTTACATTTCGTATCCATCTCCCCAAAGTATCGTCAAAAAACATTTCTAAACCATCTCCCCCTTTTTGATGAAATATGAAATAATCATCAAAACTATAGAAATGTATGATCAGATAACTCATCTCGTAAAGATACAAACATGTGAACAAACCACCAAGGAAATCAAAAACCATCTCACGTAACCATCTCCTCCTTGTTACTCCAGAATTCCCCTTTTTACTCCAAAGAAAAACCGTCAATTCCATAAAGTAATCTGAATCTTTTCAAATTCATATTTAAGTGGAAAAATCCTGAAACAACACATGAATCAGTTGGAATGCCTGTGAGAAGCACAAAGCAACTCAGTACAACAAAATGCACTATATAAAGAGCTTTAGTGATGATCACTCCCCAGGGCTTCCGTTCAATCATCGCAAACACTAAAAGTATTCCTATGAACGTTCCGACAAAGAAACAAATTCCTTGTGTGTATTTGTGATGAAAGAAAATAGCATCAAGTGCTTTCATAAGGCTCAAAATGTGAAAATATTTCACGACTCGATGTGTAGAAATGAAGTTCGAAGGCAGGGCAGCTTCCTTCTGTTCCAATATCGATTTTCCAAATGAAAACCTGATAGAGTATGTGCTGCATCCCCGTGATGAATGAAACATCTCCTTGTTAAGAAGGAAATGAGTAGCTAGTGGGGTAAAAACGAGAGTCGGCATTGGCTTTGCCTTGTTTCAATATCGGTCACCAAAGAATGTGAACCAATAGATTATGTGGTTGCCCGGCTTAGAAAAGGTTGGTGCAGAGTTTTATGTTTCTTTTAACTCTGTTCTCACACCCTCCAATTCTTTTAAGCATCCTCACGTCTAACCAAACTCTCATATCACATGTTTTCGCTCAATCACTATGAGAATAACTCGACCACCTGAGTTATCTCCCCCACTCTTTGATGTAGACCCCTCACTCATTGCTCAAGGATAACTTCTTGGGTAGGATTGCCGGTTCTGGAAATCCATAGAAGTTCTGTTAAGCTCACACATCCCATGAAATAAGTTTCCTAAACATGAAAGTACAATGATTCAATGAGTGAATCAATGAGCCAATATGAAGCATGCTCGAACAAATATATATAGACAATATAGAAGCATAAGAATATCTTCAAACAAGTATATGAAATGAAGAACATGAATGAGATAAACTTGTTTGAGAAAACTGATTCATCATATACTGTGAGATATGTTCATGAAAAAAATTGTGGTTCACAACAAAATGGATATTATCTATACGAACGAGATATAGATATAACAGTGAAGAACGTATCCAATCAAAGAAACTATCAAGTACAATGAGGAAATATCAAGCGAGTGTATTACCACCGAATAATATGAGCATATAGAGACATGGTAATAACAAGACAAAAGAAGCTAAACCGGTGTGTATGAATACTTGAAAAGTATATGAAAAGATAATAAGCAAGTATTAATCTTTGGAAACACACGGTTAGAAGATATCCGTCAACTCATCATGATATGAAAACATGTAAAATCACACTTCTAATTCGAAAAATCGTTTGAGAATCGAGAAGTGAGTTTGAACATTTAAAAACATTTTTCATATCTGAAAGTTGTTCGTCTTTCAGATATGTAAGCATGAAAACATATTTGAACTCTCCCCCTAAAAATAATATCTCTTGCAAGTGAAAGCAAGGTATGAAAAACGTTTTTAACTGTTCATTCCCTTAAAAAAAATGATATCGCATTTAAGTACCCCCCCTCAAATGGATAACCAAATATTTATTTAAATTTCTCCTTCAAAGTAAGAAGAATACCTTGAAGACCATTGAAGATCGGGTCTTGAACTGATTTATTCAAGAGCCACTTGCACATTGAAGATTGGGTCCTAAACTGAATGTTTAGAAGCCACAATACATTGAAATCCGGGTCCTAAACTGATATATTTAGGAACCACATGCTTGCAGAAACTCCCCCTTGAATAATGCATTAAAGATATGGGGACCTGCAAAAACAAAATCATACAGATTTTGGTATCCACTTGAAAGTGGATCCTCTTTTGTTAAAAGAAGTTGGTTTCTAATTCGGAATACTATCAGTACCATACCAACTTTCCGACGATTCTTTTCGAACAAAATTATTTGTTCCACAGTAAGAACAAGATATTTTCTTTTGAGATAATCTGATCATATGATTTACAGAATAAATTGGATCAGATTTAACAAAAGATATAGCTTTAAAACCATTGTTCTTTTGAGCATTTTGTTTGGGAACAAATAACTTTGATTTATCTAACTTTGGTGTAGACCCTTTAACTCTCCAAACAAACTTACCTTTCTTGGAATGATTATTACCTGAACCGTCAATCCGATAATCATAGAAAAGATTAGAAGGACGAATCTGATTAGTTGGTGTAAAACTTTTTGTTGAAGAAACATCTGCATGAAGAGAACTTGGAGCAGTTTTGAATGAACACACAGAATCAGCATAATCAACATATGGTGATTGTACTATAACATCGGGACTCTTTGGTTCATTCAAATTAACTTTAAAAACAATATCTTCAAGATCTTTCACCATTGCAGATAAAATATTCTTTTCTTCAACTGTTTCATCAAGTTTCTTTTTCAGATTAGAACTCATAATCTGTTCTTTCATGATATCAGAAGACAATTCAGATTATCTTAATGTAAGCTTCCTTACTTCTGTCTCAAAAACCCTCTTTTCCTCTTCAAAATCATTTTTCTCAAAGGTTGGTTTCTTTAGTTCAACAATCAGTTGCTCAAAACCTTTTATCTCACACTTTAAAAGGTGTTCTTTTCTTTTAAAAACACTTCTTTCATCCGAAAGTTGCACTTCTAAATTAACAATCTTCTTTCTAAATAGAACACTCTTTTCTTCAAAAGCTTTTCTTCTTTTTCAAAACCTTTACTCTCTTCCTCAAAATCAAACTCAACACATCTATCTCTTACAACACGGAGATACTTTTTCTTCAAATCCTTTTTCTTGCTTTCAAAGACACTCTTCTTTTTCTCAAAATCTTTTCTTTCAGTCACAATCTGTTTCTCCAAATCAGAAATCTTCTTAGAAAGTTTCTCACCTTTCAATTCAAAAGATTTTCTCTCTTTCTCAAAAAACTTTCTCTCTTCTTCAAAAACCAATCTCTCAGACTGTAACATCTTTTCAAAATTCACCAACTCACAATCCACATCATTTTTCTTGTTGGTACAATAATCAAGAGAATCAAAAACATTAATTCCATCATAAGAGTTAGAATCATCATCATAACAACAGTTAACATAACAATTGGATTCAGAAAACTCTTTGAAAATCTCGCTGTCTTTTGGTTTATCAAAAACTGATGTCTTCAAAGAAAGTTCGTTAACCTTTGCTTCAAAAGCTCGTCTTTCTTTCTCAAAGTTACTTCTCTCGATGATCACGATTTTCTCAAAATCATTTACTTGGTTTGAAAGTTCTATCACTCTCGAATGAGAAGATATAAGTTTGTTTTCAAAGAGTTTCTTATCTTCTTCAAGATTAGTAACTTTAAGAATAAGTTCAGCTTTTTCAGCATTCAAAACGGATAAACTTTGTTGAAGCTCAGTTATCTGATTTGACAACTTTGAATTCTCTGATTCTTGCCCTTTTTCACTCTGTATTGACTTCTCTAAATCAACAATCTTCATTTCTAACAAAGATTTGTCAGAACTCAACTTTACATTTTTCTGGTTTAGCTCAAAGACACGCTGACTGTATGTCATATAATTTTTCCATAATGTATGATAGTCAACTAGCTCTGTCATCTTGACTAATACGAAAATAGAACTTGAAAATGATCGATAATTCACTGAAACTGGTAGATTTCTTCCGAATTTCTAGAGGTATGAAAATCTGAGGATCTGTAACTAATCTGAACACTTCTTTTGATCAAAGTAAATGTTAGTGATAAAAGTCAAAAAGTCAACTGAAAAGTCAACTGAAAAGTCAACCGGTGAATAGTGAAATCCCGAGAAAAAATATTTTTCAAAAATTTGAAAGTTGAATTTGACTGCGAAATTGAAAGAATAGTCCAAAAACTCAACCTCTCGGAAATCACCAAAATCTCGGAAAAACCGACATTTTTCGGGAAAAAATGACCTTAAAAATGACTGAACTTTTTCACCGTAGAATCAGATAAGAAGTCTAAAAAAGTTTATGTGAAAAAACGCCCGAAAAACGCTTCCAGAATTTTTTATTTTTTTTTGCTTAAACTATTCCGATTCGGAAAACACTATATTCCGATTCGGATTTTTCAATTTTCCGAATCGGAAAATGTAGTTTTCCGAATCGGAAAAACAAAATTGATAGAGTTTCGAGAAAAATTTCGAGTTGGTATTTGGTCAAATTCCGAATCGGAAAATGATGTTTTCCGAATCGGAGTTTGATTAATACCAAGTCGGAAAATGAGTAAAACTAACTTCAAACACAATTTCCGAATCCAAAAAATTTTCCGATTCGGAAAACTTCAAAATTCCGATTCGGAAAATTTGTATATTCCGATTCGGAATTTATGAATATTCCGATTCGGAATATATGAACACAATTCGGAAAAACGAAGAAAAACCGAGCAGAAGGTAAAAAAAACTCAAACAATACTGCTCAAATCACCAAATTTTGACTCTAAATCACTTCCTAACACAGTAAAAACATCATTTTAACCACAAACAATCAAATTCATATCCAAATCATGATCAAATGAAGAACATCAAAACTCAAAATACCCCAACTTCGAAAAACATAAAAAACTCAAGAAATCATACCGAATTTCAGCGAATTTCAAGCTCTGATACCACTTGTTGTTCCAGATTCAAGTTCTAATCAACATGCAACAAGTAGAGAATGAATTGAGAAGCCATATGTCATTGATTCTTGGATGAAATGATTACACACACTCAATACACCAAGAACACACACACTTAAGAACTACTCTCTCAATTCACTCACTTTACACGTTTGAAGCACACACACATGTCACACTTTCCAAATGACATCACATGGGTATTTATACCCAAACATTCAAACCCTTACACTTTACAACAATTACAAAATCTACCCTAATAAAGGAAAACTATTACAAAGGACTAAAACAATAAAAGTAAACTTTGACTTTGTTGCCCACTTTGACTTTGCTTTTTTCTTCACTTTAAGCACCAACTTGTGATCTCGGATACAATCCGATTTTGCATCCAACAAAATAATAGAAATCCGGTTGTATGTGTATATATATATATAAATCGTGTCTTTTCCCCAAAGTTAACTATTAACTTGTATCTAAGTTATAAGTCGGGTCGAGTGCTTAACTTAACAGTTTCGGGGCGAGAAAGTAAATAAACGAAACAAGGAGGGGGTTTAGTGTAACAAACCCACTAGCTAGTTGTGAGCCTTATCCCCTCACTCCCTTTCATTTTGTATGTGTGTTTGTGTTTTGAAGAGAGAAAAGAGGAAAAAGGAGAGAAAAAGGGTGTGGAAGGGAATTCAAGAATCGAAGGAAGATCGAGCTTAGGAAGTGAAATCAAACTGTGAAACGTTATTAGATTCGAGTTCCTAACGAAAGGTATGGTTCATCTCGTGTTAATTTCGTGTTTTAGTCAAGTTTTAGAGTCTTGGAAACTAGGGCTCGTATTTGGGAAAAAACCATGGATCTTGATGATCCATCGGTGTTTATCGAGTTTGGTTGTTATATTATCGTGTTATGTCGTCGTAGCATCGTTCATAAACATTCGTAGGTGTTTTTGGGAGTCAAAATCGTGTTTTGGATGAGTTTTGGGGAGTTTTGGCAAAATAGCTCGCGGGACTTTGTGTGCAGGTCTGGGCAAACCCCGCGACCTAAGCCCGCGACCTGAGGTCGCGCGGCTAGGTCACGCAACTCTCTGTTCGCGCGACGAACATTTTTCGTTTCCGATTCTTTTTGGGTTTTGGCTTTGGGCTTTCCTTAAGGGTTATATTAGATAATGTTTGGTGGATTTTGGGAGTCATTGAGATAGTCTAGCCTAGCTCTAGGCTAGTGTTTCGGTTGTGAACCGTAAGAGTCGTTTTTGAGAGTTTACTTATGCATACCATGATATGATTGTGTAGGTGCTATCTTGTGACGTATCTAGCTATCTAATCCACATTGATTGTGAATTAGACCAAGGTGAGTTGCTAAACCCTTTTTGTTAAAACTGAGAGCGCATCATCTTGATTGATTTATATACCATGCTAGTATAATCGTATACATGAAATAGTGTGTTGTGTACTACCTTGCATGAATTATATACTTATGGCTATGTGATGAATGAATGCATGATAAACATGTGTATTGAAATATGCCATGGAATGATGTGATGGGCTTGAGACCCTCGATACATACCTCTGTTAATGATGCTATGCTAAATCCAGTATCGAGGTTTCGTATGTAAATAACATGGACAAGATGCTATGCTAAATTCAGTATCGAAGTCTATGCTAAATTCAGTATCACGGTCTTATGTGATAATAACATGGACGAACCAACGCAATGTGTCCACACCAAACAGTCGCGGGTTTGTACCTATGTCGCCGGCCTTCGGGTGGCTCCGGAGTGCGCGGGCCTCTGATGATGTCGCCATGCTAAATCCGGGGCATCAAGGTGTTTGGAAGTAGATAATGTCGGGGCATTGGTTGGTGGAAATGGGTCGCTCCCATTGTTTCCGAAGATAATAATAAACCGGTTTAATATGCTAATTGTATTGCTAGTATAATCTTGTATATCTCGCATATTTTCATATACTCTACGCACATGATATTATTTGTACAACTCACTAGGCTCCTTTAGCCTAACACTTGTTTGGTGTCGATGTGTCTCTCAGGTACTAGGGACGCCGCTCCCAAGTAGGCTTCGGGAATAGAGTGAGCTTCGGGGGACGTAGAGAGACCGGCCTTCTTGGCCGTGAGATTGACCATAGACCAATAACCCTTTTGTAGTCTTTTCCCAATAGGAAGTAGACTAATTGGTTATTGTATTTTATTTGATTACAAACATTGTAATTATACATTACTTATACCCCTTTTTGGGAAGAGCTCACGTCATGGCGATACAATTTGTATACCACCTTTTGTGCAAATGAAAGTTTTTGTTCGCCCTGATTTTTAGGGCGTTACATTAAGTCTTACAAAATATTTTATTAAGACGCTCAAGCTAGACATTTGAGGCCTCCAATAAAACTAATTTTATTGTACTCATGAATTCAAAGTCGATTGCATGGTTATACTAAAAGGGTGGAAGGACATAGGCAGTGGTGGAGGCAGTAGGGGGGCTGGCTGGTGCTCAGCCCTCCCTAACTGATTTACTTTATTTAGTATTCTGTAGAAAATATACCAATAAATTATTCCAGGTGAAGTGGTTAAGGCTTTTGAGTTTTACACGGGAAGTGCAAGTTCGAATCTTGTTTATCTCTCGCTTTTTTTTAATTTAATTCATCTATTTTTATGTTAAATTTAGTAATCATTATTTATAAATTCTAAATTCATTCATAATTATTTGACTCATCTATTTTTATGTTAAATTCTAATAATCATTATTTATAAATTCCAAAATTCATTCATATAGCTTTTTCCCATAATGATATCTTTTTATGTAATTTCAAAATATTTATAAACTATCGATTTTTTTTTAATTTCTAGTTCTCATTAGTTAAATTCTTTTAGAATTGTAAAATAAATATATTCATGTAGTTTTTAATACATATTTTTTTTTAATTTATTTAAGTTTTATAAAAATCTATTATTGCATTAAAAACTAAAATAAACTATGCCTAATATTAATATCAATATACACATTTTAGCAATAAATAAATTAAGTTTTAAAATTTAGTTCTCACCAATATATATACCAAAAAGTTCAATTGCATTTTGACCATAAACCGGAAGACAAATAAGACCGGGACGCGTCTTCTTAAGTGTCTACATATATTAATAAACAAGTCTAAGTAATGACTCGTTTGAAAATAAAAAAACACGTTTTTGTATAATAAAAAATAGTTCTCTCTTTTAATTTTCAGAAACAAAGTCATAATATTTGTGGGCATCTACACACATGATAAATCAATTATCCTATCAAAATCTCAAAAGACTTAGAGAACGAACATCAACTAAATACATCATGTAAACCTTTTGTTTAAATAACTTTGATCAACAAGCTAAATTTAAGAATTTCTAGCCCTCTTTAAAGAAAAATTCTGGCTACACCCCTGGATATAGGCTAGAAACCCATAAACAAAGGAGCTTATACATTTGAGGCGTCTATTTCAATAAGTCCCACCTCTTTAAGCCTAAGGATGACAATCTTACAACCTCATGTGAAACTGAGGTTAAATTGACCATTTTGTTGCCCTCCATGAAACATAAAAGTAAATAAGTTTGTATTGTGAATTCACCTTTCCTACCAAATGTATATAAGAGAAGATATATGATTGAAGATGAGGGGGGGGGGGGGGGGATGAGGAGGAGGGGGAGAGAAGGCGAATTAAGGTGGAGTTATGGGTGATTTTAGTGACAGCCGCAACCGCTTAATAAGTATGGATACATTTTGTAAATGATGAGGGGTTCAGACTTTTCGAGGGTGTTTGGGATTGCTTATTTAAAACGACTTATACTTATTTGCTTATTGCTGGTTGGAAAAGTTAAAAACTTTTAACTTCTTTAAAACCTTATTTGCTAGTTGGAAACTTGGAATAGTTAAAAGCTTTTAACTTCTTTAAAAGCTCTTTATATCTACTGGTTGGTGCCGAAATAAGACTTTTATCCAAACACCTAAAATTGCTTATTACAGGATGAAACAACAAATACGCAACTAAGGAGTTTAAATAAGCAATCCCAAACACCCGAGATTGGGACTAGACTGAAATGGAATTGCTCCAAGATTCAGATTCACATCCGCCCATCTAAGAGATATCATCGTGTTGGGCCGTGAGCTATTTGGAGCGATCAGAACTGGGATCTATATATTGGGCTTTCACGTGCAGTAACTTCGCCAAGGACATTCAAAAGGGCTTAATGTTACAAGTTCAAATGAAGTATGTAATCTCAATGATTGATGTGGAGAATTCAACCAATAGTTCTAAATTTCTCGGTGCAATGCAAGAGAAAATGAGATCTCTTTTACATAATCAAATGTGGAATTTGGTTCAATCGTAGAAAGGAAGTCAAGCTGCATTCGAAGCGAGTGGAATTTTATGGGTGAAGGATGATGAAAGGCACGAAAACATAATAATAAGAGATTTTGGATACCAGCCCTTAAAATTATAATTGGCTTGCAAAAGGCTTCTTCTTTTTGGAAAGGATCAAAGTATGATATGATGATATTTCCCACTCCCACATGTGATGTGGTGAGACATATATATGTCTATTAGAATGTACTTGCCTACTACTTCCCATTGTTGGTGTTAGACTTTGAATAAGAACAAATAGATGTGAATTGAAGCATGCCATTACTCTATGGAGATTTAATTTGGGGGAAACCATATCATGAAGCAACCAAAAGGTTTCGTTATTGATGGAGATCCTATATTGGGTTTGCAAATTAAAGAAATCACTCTACGGAATCAAACAATCATCATAGCATTAGATAAGAGGTTCAATTCATTCGTTTGTGTCTATTACTACGACACATACCACGATGGATATAATTACTCTTTATGTTGATCACCTACAAAGATCTTTCATAGTTAAGGAGTCAAAAAGAGTATCCGCGGCTCGAGTTTGAGATAAAGGACATGAAAACGACAATTAGATATCATTCCTGAAAGTCAAGAACTTTGAAGCTCACTCAAAAGGAACACATTGATTAAGAAGATGTTTAGTTGGTTCAACTTAGATTTGATCCAAAGACCATAATCAACTATATAGTGACTTGGCATTTAAAACTCCCATAAGAAGATCGTCCGAAGAATGAAAAGACACATTCGAGATGGCTAAGGCTCCGTACATGTACACAAATTAGAAGATTATATATGAATATGCCATGCTATGTACTAGATGAGATCTAATCCTCGTAAACCACATTGGAATGCTGTAGTTAAAAACTTAAAATGGATTTAGCATATTTGAAGTTCCACATCACTACATGCATCATGCAGATCCATTTAATATATTATATCAAATGCATGCAAAAATTAAATCTCTTGGAAATTTCAGAGCAATTTATATGAAAATGAACCAAAATATAGAAAAAAACAAACAAGATCTGAACCCTTTTATTCCCATTGGAAATAATCAAATAAACGAACATTAACCAAAGATATGAAGGTAGTATTATTTTAGAATCTAGAAACAAAACTGAAACCCAAAAGTCGAAATCTTGAAAAATTAAAGAATCAAATATCTGGAAACTCTTTGAGGGAACGTAATGTCGTAGAAGAAGACGATAACGAATTCCGATTCATAAACAACGAATCGGGATTGTAAAACGGAAGCTGATGATGATGGCTTGGCGCGCACAAAAACTCTGCCGGGTTTGCCGGAAAAACCGGCGTTGGGTTGAAATACGGATCGAAAACCGCCGATCTATACGGCGGTGGCGCCACCGCCACCCCGACCCCACCGCCGCCACCGTCCACGAAACATGAATTCACCTGAGGGATATCATTCACGCTGCTACCGTGCTCCTCCGTAACAACGGAGGTGGACTCGTTATCCTCCGTGTTCCGTTGGCGGCGGTCTTGGGCTGTGGTGGCGGGTTGTGTCGTTTCCTCCGGTGGCGGGGTGTATCCGGTGAGTTTTTGGACCAATGCCATGAAATCTCTTGGGTGTGTGTGGATGACTTTTGGGGAATGTGTGTAGATGATGACGGGCCGTCTTGGCGGTTGTTTATCGGTGGCGGTTGTGGTGGTGGTGGTGGTGGAGGAGGCGGTGGCGGTGGATGGCGGAATTCGGGAGATGAAATTGGAGTCTTTGTTGTTATTGTGGATGTTTAGTGGTGGTGGGGTTTGATCATAATCATGTTGTTCTTGTTTTGCATGGAATTTTTGTGTTGCAGGGCCCATGAATTGAAGGAATTGAAATCTGGAAATTGAAGAAAAATGGAAGATTTAAAATGTGAAGAAGAAGAAGATGTTAGTTTAGATTTTTCCTGTTTGTGAGGTAGGTTGTTAATTAGGGAACCAATGAATAGAAAGGTGTTTGTTTAATTAAATTAACTTATTTTTAATTATTTTTGTTATAACTAATCGTTGCAAAATATATTAATATTGATATTTTTTTAATTTAGTAATGTAGGATTTTAATGAACGTATTATATGTTAGGTGAGTTTGGATTAATTTTTTTTGTTTAAATTGGTTTTGTTTGAGTCGTCGATTGGTTAATTTGTGAAGTACGAATGCATTTGGTTCAAGTATTATCTCATGATTTAATTAGATATGATTATAATTAGGATAGATCTCATAATTTGTTTGATGAGATTGAATCCGAAAAAATCAATATTTTTGAGTTGTAACTTGAGATATGATGCTATATAAGTAGGAATGGCAACGGGGCGGGTTTTGCATTCCCCGTCCCCGTCCCCAAAACTAAAATACATCCCCTTCCCCGCCCCGTTCCCCATTGGGTTTTATTCGGGGCGCCCTGTCGGGGATTTTTTATGCCTTGTCACCGAACCCGACCCGATGGGGGAATCCCCGATCCCCAAACCCGACCCGATCACTAAAAATAAAATCCAAAATAAAAAATGTTGAAAAATAATATAAAAATTAACTTGATATTAGTTATTACTTAAATTTAAACAAGTTTATTGTTAAATAAACAACATATATATATATATTTATAATTTTATATTATATATTATATATATAATATTTTATTTTATATTAAATCATATATATCGGGGCGGGGCGGGGCGGGGATATCTTGCCCCGTCCCCGAACCCGAACCCGAACCCGAAACCGAAAAAATCCCCGTACCCGACCCCGCCCCGAAATATTACAACCCGACCCGCCTCGAACATAGTCGGGGTTCGGGTTTCCCCGTCGGGTTCGGGGTTTTTTTTGCCATCCCTAAGGCTATGTGTAGTAGAACCCCTTCCAGCTCTCCTGATACAGATCGATTTCGAGCTGTATCGGCTATTTTAAAGTATTTATGGAAACCACGAAAAAGAGGTCGAAAGAAGCTTGTAAACCAGCATCGAAAACACGGCCGAAGCCGACTGAAGCAGCTTCGTGGCACGAAGGTCGTTACTCGCGGCGCGAGCGTGATGCTGGATCGCGAGATCAGTCCCGAATCGATAGCCTTTATCGATTTATTCAAATATTTTATTACTTAATTTAGATTAGGATTATTACCATTAATTAGTTTTCTTGTTTATCAAAGATTAGGATTTATGTTTGGTAATTATTTTAATTGCTTTCCAAGTTAGAATAGAATTAGGTTTATTTAGTTTCCTTAATTATGTTTTAGCTAGATTATAAATAGGGCTTTAGGCTACAATTGTTTTTCAGACTTTGATTAATATATTTTCTCTATTTTAAGAGTTTTAGAGATTTATCTCTTGTGTTTCTTTGAGTATTACGCTTGTAATTCTCTTCCTATTTTGGATTTGACCCTTGTCGATCCGTTCCGCGCATTCCGCCTGCGTTAGTTGGTATCAGAGCTAGAGTCCCTATCTCTTTTCCTTCAGATGGCATCACCACAACCATACATCAATCACGCTAGTATTGAGGCAATCACCATGGCTTTTTCCACGGCCCTCAACACTGCCCGCGCTAACCTTGCCAGTCAAATCGACATTCCCATCATCGAGCGTCGAAGAAGAGACAGGCATCCCGATTACGGTAACCGGGTTAGTTTTCCTAGTCCCAAATTCGAAAAGAATGAAAAAGAAAGACCCAAAAGAAACGCACATGCCATTCATACAAAAGCCGAAATTCCGTTTTTCTATGGAACTTTTGAAGCGCAAGAATTTTTAAATTGGCAACACGAAGTCGACCGATTCTTCGAGGTTATCGAGATTCCTAGAGAAAAGAAAGTAAAGTTGGTTGCTTATCACCTAAAGAGCACCGCATCCGTTTGGTGGGAAAAGAGAGGTTCCATCGTGGAAACGAATGAAGCAACTTATGGCGGAACTATTCTTATCAGGAGATCACGAACGAGTCCTTAACGAACCCGATTCCAAACCGGACAACGACAACCGTGAGAATAGGCATCAAGAACCGACCGATGTTTTGTGTGACGACATCGAAGGTAACGTAAATCCAATTCTTTCTGTCATCGAAGCACCACCTATTCTAGAACAACTACCCGAAAAAGACGAAGTCTTGCTGGAAAGAAAAGAACTACCGGAGACAACTGATGAAGAAATCATCCCCGTCCCGATCGAGCCACTACACGAAGCTGATCTCGTTGTGACCGAAACTGAAATTTCCGAACCACATCTCGCACCAATCCCTGAAGAAACCAAAACTGAGCCTACTAAAGAAATTCCCGAGCCGCTGATGTCTTTGGAAGTCGTGACCGGTAATATCAAGGAAGGAGTTTCTATAGCACCCAAGGTTTTAGATCAGACTGCACCGACTCCCGTGAAAGCTATCATCGCGTATCATCCTTTTGAGCTCGATGAAACAACGCTTGTATGGAGAAGATCACGACCTCC
This sequence comes from Centaurea solstitialis, assembly GCA_030169165.1. Classification (NCBI taxonomy): domain Eukaryota; kingdom Viridiplantae; phylum Streptophyta; class Magnoliopsida; order Asterales; family Asteraceae; genus Centaurea; species Centaurea solstitialis. The sequence goes on along the minus strand of CM058046.1, from coordinate 60,623,304 downwards.
GGAGATTGATCCCTTTTGGAGATTCGAAGATCAGCCGGTAAAGCCACATGTGTTAAAGAATATGATACAGTTTAATATCGCATCAAGACCCCGAGAAGTTAACGAACTTACAAGAGAACTCGAGGTCGAGTTCTTTTCAAGTGGGGGTGTCTGATACAGATCGATTTCAAGCTGTATCGGCTATTTTAAAGTATTTATGGAAACCACGAAAAAGAGGTCGAAAGAAGCTTGTAAACCAGCACCGAAAACACGGCCGAAGCCAACTGAAGCAGCTTCGTGGCACGAACGTCGTTACTCGCGGCACGAGCGTGATGCTGGATCGCGAGATCAGTCCCGAATCGATAGCCTTTATCGATTTATTCAAATATTTTATTACTTAATTTAGATTAGGATTATTACCATTAATTAGTTTTCTTGTTTATCAAGTTTAGGATTTATGTTTGGTAATTATTTTAATTGCTTTCCAAGTTAGAATAGAATTAGGTTTATTTAGTTTCCTTAATTATGTTTTAGCTAGATTATAAATAGGGCTTTAGGCTATAATTGTTTTTCAGACCTTGATTAATGTATTTTCTCTCTTTTAAGAGTTTTAGAGATTTATCTCTTGTGTTTCTTTGAGTATTACGCTTGTAATTCTCTTCCTATTTTGGATTTGATGGTTGTCGATCCGTTCCGCGCATTCCGCCTGCGTCATCTCCTAACTCTGCTGTTACATTTGCGTAATTGTGTTACATCAACTTTTTCATAAACAAATAATAAGCCCTCTGGAACCCTTTCTGTTTAGTACCCAAACCCTCCCAACACTGTTACTTTTTAATTAATTAATACAAACATATCAGACACACAACACACACCCACACACCACACACACAACATGGCGGTTTGGGACGGTGTGGGCACACCGCTTGTGCCCCATGTCGCCTAGCCCGCCAGCCGCGTAACTATTGCCGTCGGAGACCGACAGTCTGAGCCCAGGTGATCACTACGAACGACCTAAGGTCAAGTCTCAAGGCTTATACGTCATAACACAAATGCCACGTTTTTCAAGCAATGACATAAGGCGAAAAATTTGTGTGTAACATATCTAATCTATATATAATAAATACGTAACTAGATTGCCACGTGTCATCGTCTGATGAGCTGATTTCAATATTTTTCTGTCTAAGCATGTAGCTGGACGCACTTTACATTATTAGTTCAATTAGTCTTTCTGTTTGACATGTGTCATCTTATTTAATCCCATACTTTTTAATTATATAGGGCCTGTTTGGTTCATCTAGAGGAATGAAAATGGGAATGACCAGGAATGAAAATGGGAATGAATTTTCATTCCCCCCAAATTAAACTGGAATGAAAATTTGGGCTTTTTCAGGAATGGACCCATTATGTTATAACAAAACAAACACCTTCTTTTATATTCATTCCCAGTAATTAATGACTAATACCTCCTACCAAACACCCCCTTAATTTACTTAGTACCCATATAATTACTTATTTATTTACTATTAATTTTTTACTTTTTCTTTTTTTATTATAAATTCTTATCATAGAGCATAAATAATCCTATGTATATTATGAACTAAAATGCATTAAAATTACGTTTCTTTTTTTACAATTTATATATTATAATCGTCTTGTCAATACCTTCAAAATGAACCCAATATTAATTATTTTTATACTTTTTCAAGTTCAGATTCAAGAAACTTTATGCCTCATCGTGCGTAGGTAAGTCTAGTTATATATATATATATATATATATAGAGGGAGGTTCAAACGAGAATGACATCATTTTAAGAGAATATGAGAATAATTTTTGTGTACAAAATCATATATGATTAACAAAGGAAAAATCCAACTACAAAAAACATGTACAAAATCATATATGATTCATATAGTAAAATACGTATGATTCATGTTGTTAATCACAAATGATTAACAACTGCGCGGGTTACATGCGGGTTACAACCAGCATGTAACCCGCCCGCGTCCCCTTTTTTTTTCGTCCAGTGCTTAATCACATGTGATTTTGTACACAAAAATTCATTCTCGTATTCTCTTAAAAAGATATCATTCTCATTTGAACCTCTTTGTATATAGATATTATTATCATTATAATCAAATATATTAAAAATGTAGAGAAGAAAAATCATATAGATTATATTATCATAAAAAATAGTGTATGATTGAATATAAAGGTAATTTTACAACTTCGTTTTAATCGTTAGTGTTTAACATTTATAAATTTGTGAAACTATTGTTGATGTGATTTGATAAATTTATATAAAAGTAAAATTTTTATAGTTAAAAATGTTAAAACACCGAAGGAAAGTTTTTTTTTTTGTCGTTAAAAAAAGTTATGTTTTATAAAAAAAACACACGCCACGACATAGCATGATGTAAGTCACGCCGCGACATAGCATGATGTAAGTCACGTTTTACAGAAACCCCGTGATACATTCCGTACGATGAGTTAAAGACGCGTTGTGCACCACCGTACCTTTTTAAACACTGGTTGGTATTCACTAAACTTAACTAAATATTACGAAAATTATCTTAATAATATCATTAAATGTGTTGCAACAAATTGGTTTCCGAGTATATTAATAGTTTTTGGAAACATAAATTAGTTGCTGAGTGAATGTACAACATCATTCAAGGTTCTACAAAGTTAGTTATTTTATAAAAATATTACAATAGTTTTTCATATGAGTATTTATTTATAAATAGAATGTTCATGCTATATCTTAAAAGAGGAGTAAATTACACTTTTGGTACATATGGTTTGCTTTAAATTTGGATATTAACTACGTTAAAGCCTTAAAGATCCCTTAACCTCTCATGTGAGGACCTTTTTGTCCTTTTACTTTTTTTCTTGCTTAAGAAACAATAATAACTAAATCCTAACCCTTCAAAATCTTATTACCCATATTCTAGATTGTAACGTCTCATGTCATTTAACCTTAATCAAATACGTAAGATTTATTCCATGAAAAACAATCACCCTTTCGGATTGTACCCTCTCTCTTTATCCCTTCGTTTGTGTGCAAGTTAAGCATGTCTGAGTGTTGATGTTCTCAAAACGTAGTGAAAGGAGTGTGTTCAAATTATTTAGTTCGTTCAAATTTTTGGTTGTTAGCCACAACACAAACTTCGTTTCTGTGTGTGTGTGTGTGTGCACCGAAACACCAGAATATACCCATTCATTTTCTTCTCGTCCTTCAATTCCCTCACCCACTTGACATATCCTACAAATCAACGCTACAAATGAACGGATAGATTCAAAATAGCATCTGGAAATGGATGTTGAAATTTGAACACTCACCCCTTCCTTCTTGTTCAATGGTGGTAGTAGTCTCGAGTGTGGTACAACGATGAAACAAAGGTAAGATTGTGGTTCTCTGATGAACTCTACCACACCCCGTGGTTTGCAGACGATCCCGATGAACTCCTCCTAGCCCTTCGATGAAACAAGGGTAAGTTATCTTTTAGGTGTTAATTTTTTGTTTTTCAGTTTTAAAATTTTAATATGTATGGATTTTGAAATGTACCTTTTCTATGAATTTTTTCTTGATATTAATGAAAATTTTCTTTATGTTTTTCATGGTTAATTTAAATTTGAACTTGATAAAACCCCAATTTGCGAGTTCCGCTTCATGAAAAGAAATATGTGAGTCTTAGGTGGCGTTTGGTTCGCTGGAATGTTTTTGAAGGAATTGGAATCCTGGAGGAATTGGAATCCTGATGGAATTGGAATCCAATTCCATATTCTGTTTGGTTAGTAGGAAATGGAATTGGATCCAATTCCATAATCTGTTATTATTTATAATAGTATTTAATAGAGTAAATTACGGATTTGGTCCTTAAGGTTTGACAGAAATTACGAATTTGGTCCTTAAACTTCATTAAGGATGGTCCCTATGGTTTGAAGATTCTTACGGATTTGGTCCTTGAGGCTAACGGCCGTCCAATAATCCGTTAAGTATGAGGGTAAAGTAGTCTTTTCAATTAATTAATTAATTTTATTTTTTAAAACACAGGGACCAAACTTGAAAATTGAAACTTGTATCTTCATCTTATACACTTGAATCCTTCATCTTCTACATTTGAATCTTCATCTTCTACAAATTAACACATAATTGAAGCTTTCAATCAAACTAAAATGGAAACCCTAAATAAAATCTTCTATCAAATTAAAATTAAAACTCTAAATCAAAACTAAATCAAACCCAATCAAATCTTCTAAATCAAAACTAAATCAAACCCAATCAAATCTTCTAAATCAAAACTAAATCAAACCCAATCAAATCTTCAATCAAATTTAAACGGAAACCAATTCAATTCCAATCCAAAATCCAATTTTATTTCAAATATCAAATTTAAATCCACATGAAAAGTAAAAGTTAAAAAACCTAAAACCATCTCCATCTCATCATACCCAATCCAGACGAAGGCAAGAAATCTGAGAGAAAGAGAGATAGAAATCTGGAAGAAGGCAAGAAAACCTCATCGAAGGCAAGCAATCTGCAGAAACCTACAATGAAAACTCTAAACCAAATCAAACCTTAAATCAAACTCTTAAATCCAATTCCAAGACACCAAGAACATTTAGCATATTCCACACCTAAACTCAAACCCAAATACAAATCTATATTTCAAATCCTAAGAGCATTTAACAAATTCCAAACCCAAAAAACCCTAAATCGAAATCAAAATTGACATATTTGGAACGAATTCCAGCCAAGAAGAACAGATCTAGAACAAAATCCATGGAACCGGCGATGGTGGAGGTCGTTAACGTCGATGGTGGTGGAGGTCGTTACCAGCGATGGTGGTGGAGGTCGTTACCGTCGATAGGGAACAATGGTTTCTTCGACTTTCCATCGTAGTTCTGAAGAGAGACTCGCCGGATCTGGAGAAGGCCGGGGATGGTGGCCGGAGCTGGAAAAGACCGGCGACTGTGAAGGGAGGGGTTGAAGAAGCCCTAATTCTTTATGTATACCTGGGTTTCAAACTCATATACATAAGTTTGATATTACAGATTTGGTCCTTTAAGTTTAAATATAAGTGTAAAATAAATAAAAATAACAAAATGACCATTTTGCCCTTCATTTACCGGACAAATTAAACGGTCGTCAGTTGTAAGGACCAAATCCGTAAGAATCTTCAAACCATAGGGACCATCCGTGTAATAAATGAAGTTTAAGGACCAAATCCGTAATTTCCGTCAAACCTTAAGGACCAAATCCGTAATTTACTCTATTTAATATATATTATATAATTTACATATATTTAATATTATATACTAAATATTGTATATAAGTTATATATATATAAATTATAATAATATATAATATATAATATTATATATGTATAGAGGTATATTATATATATTATCATATTATATATATAATTTATAATAATATTTAATATATATAATATTATATATTAAATATTGTATATAGGTAATTAACATACCTGGAGACTTTAGTGCAATTCGTTGATTATAAAGAATCCTCTCTGCCATAATATTGTTCTTTTTTATAATTTTATTTACCATAATTTGATTTATGTTTAATAGTATTATATCCAGTAATTAGTTTATTTTGAAAGTATTGACAGTAAACTAATATTATATACTCTATTATTTGCATTTCAGTTAATCCGTTGAGCATCGATCACTATGTATATATGTATGTATAATAAATTAAGTTTTACGGAAATTAATATATTTAATATTGTAATACATATAAGTATATATAAATTTATAATTGGGACTTTCATATGGTTGATTTGTTATAGTAGAGAAAGATAGAGATAAGAGATAAAATAGGTAGATTAGTTTAATGTTTGAATTAATAGAGATAGAATAGTTTAATATTTGAGTTAATGGAGATAGAATAGTTTAATATTTTTAAATTGGATACACTTTTGTGACAAGTTGGATACACTTTCGTGGTAGGTTTTGATAAGTTTGATACATACAATAACTAGTTTTGATATGTTTGATACATACAATAGAAAAAATGGAAGTTCAATACATACAATAACTTTTCGTGACAAGTTGGATACACTCCGGTGAAGTAAACCCTTTTAAATTTTGAATTAAAGTGACATGTCAACAAATGACACGTATGCATGACATGTGTCAAGAACTGACACGTAGGCGAGAATGAATGTAGACCATAAGAGTGTCCAGGTACGTGTTTTGGCGGGAAAATCAGAAACCGGCTCACCAGAGCGTGACACGTGGCACACCAGTTACTCTTTTATTATATATAGATGAGTTAGGTTCAAACAAGAACAATTTCATATTGTAGGAATAAAGGAACAAATCTTAGCCACATATATCTATTTAGTAAACCAAAAAGTAAATCAATATTACTATAATTATTTAAAGGGTATTTTAGGAAAGGGGTTAATTACATGGGAGTGTATCTAACTTGTCACGTTTTTTCATTGTATGTACCCAACTTTTAAAATTGCCATTGTGTGTATTAAACTTTTTAAAAATTGTCATTGTGTGTAGTGTGTTACTTGTTACCTGGAATTTACTGACGTGTAACAAGTTAAATCCCATGTGGCAATTTTTTTTTACCAACTCAACATCTGATGTGGCATACCCAATTTAAAACCCCCAAATTCAATTAGAACCCTAAACGATTTGGTGCTGATATACGGACCCTAAACCCCAAAATCAACATGCGATAGAACCCTAAACCCCAATTCTAGACCTGCGATAAGAACCCTAAACCCCAATGTCGTCTTCCTTATCAAATCCGTTCTCTAATTCAAGAGGTATGGCTCATACTCACCCTAATTTGTTTTGCTACTGTGGTGATAAGATGAGTGTAAGAACTTCATGGACAAAAGCAAATCCTAGAAGGAGGTTTCTTAGCTGCCCTAATTATGTAAGTAATTTTTGCCTAATTACTAACCTAATTTATGTGTTACCACAATTTCTAATTTTTCATAATGATTTGTAGGGTTCACTACAAAAATCCAACATGTTTTACTTTCTGGATGATGAGCTTCCAAATCAACATTACAAGGATTTGGTTTATCAATTGCATCTTCAAGGATCAAGCATTGGCAATGAGAATCACTTAACTGAACATGAAGACACTCAAAATGAACTACTGAAAATCATGGAGGATTTGAGCATCACAAAGTCCAAACTGAAGGTTTATGATAGGCTGATGATGTGTTTAGTTGTTGTAGTAATGTGTTTAGTTGTTGTATTAGCTGCGTTTGTGGCTTAATTGTAAGGAATTTAGCATGTAAACAGCATAGTTGCTGTAATTGTGGCTCAATTGTAAGGACACCAAGCTTTGTTATGAAATGAAAGATGGTATTTTGTCTCTAATACTTGTGTGTCTGAATGGTTTGAATGGTAATGAATGGTTTGAATGGTCATGAATGGTTTGAAACATTCATAATGAATGGTTTGCATGTTTTGAATGGTTTGAACGGTTTGAACACAATGAATGGAACCTGTTTGTACCAAAACCTGTTTGTACCAAAACCCGTTTGTACCAAAACAGGTACCAAAACCTGTTGAAACATTCATAATGAATGGTTTGAATGGAACCTGTTTGTACCAAAACCATTCTAACCAATCAAACCAATAAAGTGCCTTTACCAAGTTACAACAATTCAAACCAACAAAGTGCCAAAACCAAAACCAAAAAACAGTCAAAATGGCATTAAAACCAACAGGTTCCATAAACACCAAAAACAGAACCCAAAATGGCATTAAAACCTGTTCCAAAATGGCACCAAAACTAAGGATTGAATTTCAGTCATCAAACTTACAATTGTACCATCTATTTCATACACCAACAAAAAAACCACAATGTTACCTACATACAAATGTACCATCTATTTAATGCCCCCAAAAAAACCACCTAATTCATGCACAAATGTACCATCTAATTCATGAACCAAAAAAACCCACCCTAATGTGTAGATACAAAACATGCACAATTGTACCATCTGTTTCATGCACCAAAAAAACCCACCCTAATGTGTAGATACAAAACACCAAAAGTTCCTAATCCACAAGCATGGCATCATCTATTGTGTTTCCAGGTCCTGGAACCTTTTTTTGCATGTTGATCTTTGAAATTCTGGCTTGTGGCTGTCTTCTTGTAGGCATCTGTCCTTTGACCCTTTGTTTCCTCACCTTCTTAGTAACCCCTTCAGGACCTTTGACCTCCTGTTTTGATGCCCCAGTTTGTGCCCCATCAGACTTTGTTCCTTGTTGGGATGGCCTCAATCCTTTCCTTGCATCTTTCATAAACCCTCCAACGGTTTGGCTCCATTCTGTTTTCTCACCGGTATCTATTGCTATCCCCTTGGCTTTATCAGTCCCCTTGCCTTTATCAGTTGCCTTTCCTTTATCAGTTTCCTTTCTTTTAGCTGTCCATACATAACAAAGTTTACAAAACAGAAATAAGTACCAAAACAGAAACAAAATAGAAATAAGTACCAAAACAGAAACAAAGTTTACAAAACATAAATGTAACACCTCCTTCCCAGAAGATATAAATTTAACGACAATTAACAGAAAATAGTAACCAAAGATTAGCGGAAGCATTTATAATTTAAAAACATGACAAATTCCAAAAATAACAGGTCCAAAATGTAATAACTTTTAAAATAGCCCAATCCATAATTAGTTTACAACTCAGATCCCTTTCGATAAAAACCAATTTATAATAACCAAAAAAAGTTGTTCATGTATCGTGTCCCAAACATAGCTGAACTGATTACGGATCCGAGCCATCAAACGTGAGCCTTTCCTTGTCTTTCGACTTGGTACCTGACACTGAACCACATGAACCACAACGGGTTAAGCATAAAGCTTAGTGAGCACAAACCTAGGCCCTATGAATGCATAAACATAACCATAAGCATAATTATAAAACTGGACATGCATCGTGACCCATTACTCAAGGTGTAAACACCAAGAGCATCATGACTGACACTGGTACCAGGCCTTTGAACCCAACTTCCCTAGGGGTAGTGAATACCACCATCGGTACTATCGTGAATATTACATGCCAGTTTACATATCAACAACATATACATCATGATCACATGCATATCAAACTTGAACGCAGGTTAATGTACTCACCTGACAATGGAGTCTGAGAGCTACACCCTTGATATATATATCACACTTAAGAGTTCACGCACCTAGAACATACATATAACGTACATATAAACAACCTTTCGACATGACTCTAAAATCGTACCCAACCTTCGAGCCGTAGACAGAGCATATCTATCTCAATGGCTCTCAAATTCTACCAATTATCATCTATTAATATCCCTAAGAGATTTCCATAAAAGAAACCTCAAAAGATCGGCACACAAAACAACTCAAAAACATAACAGCAGGTTTGGCGCTGATCTTGGCACTAATCAGATCAGCGCGGAGATTAGCGCCAAGGCAAAATTGCTCCGCGCTAAACATGGCGCTAATCACATCAGCGCGCGACGTACCACCGACACTAGGTCAGAAACCCATCAGCAGGTTTGGCGCTGATCTTGGCGTTAATCAGATCAGCACGGAGATTAGCGCCAACGTGACTGCACCATCTTCTTCAACGCGATTTTGAACGAAATTTGAACCCAAAACCCCATATTCAACAATTTAGGTCCAAAATACTCAAATTAAACCATGCCAAACCAAATCCAAACATATGCTAACTATCTAAACTCAACTAATCCACAAATGACATCCAAATGATGATCCAAAGATCATCAATTCATCATAATCCAACTAAACCCTAACTTTGAATAACACCCACAAATTGACATACACATAAACCATAAACAAGTGCTTACCTTGATCACGAACACCGACAACAACGATTTCTACTTTGCTAACCTGATTGAACAATCTCCTCCTTGCAACTTCACTTAAGAACTCACCAATTTCACCAATTGCTCTCCCTTTCTCTCCAAAATCGACAAATGATCAAGTGAGAAGGGTTTGGGCTTGAAAACCCACTTATATACACATACATACGACACCCTCCACTTCCTACAATAACATCCAAGTCCCCCTACCTGAAATTTACAAAACCATCCCAAACTTTTAAATTAGCCTTAACTAATGAAGTTAAATTATTAACTTTGGGAAATGGGGCGTTACAACTCTCCCCCACTTACCAAGATTTCGTCCCCGAAATCGCTTGAACATGGAATATCTCCGTATAGTTTGACCTCCTCTCAGCTTCTGGTTCCCATGTCCACGTTGATCCGTTGCGATGCTCCGATTGAACTTTCACTAAACCAATGTCCTTAATTCTTAAGGATTGGTCTACCTTTCTAGGATTGCGATCGACCTCTCTAAAATTAGGTCATCCATCAACCTGAATGCTGTCGAAAAGATCATGAGACGACTCACCGGTAGAACACTTTTCCAACCAAGAAACATTAAGCGTGTTACGCATCCGACTGAATTCTAACGACATCTTAAGGAGATGAGTTACCCTTCCGATCCGTGTAACTATCTTGAATTGATCCATAACTTTGGACTCAACTTCTCCCCGCTCAAAGCTGTATAACTACTTTCCATAGTGTCACTTTAATTAATACCTCAACCCCATATCAGACTATAAGTCTGATCTCCCCTAATTGTCATAACATTTCTAACAACTCTTAGTAGTTTCCAGTCGATTTCTGATTATCTGAATACTCTCAGTCATCTCTTGCACTAATACTATACTGATTCACTTAAAGATTGTCTTAACATATCAACAAGTGATGTCGTCACTGTCAACCTCCATGAGGCATACTAAGAGGAACACCACAAGTTCTCATACCCAACTGAGAGAAGATTCCACTACATAATCTTTTACAAATTCAGTTTGCATTGACTAATGAAATAACAAGGGCTCATATGACTAGTGTAAAAGGGTTCACTTATCCTCATATAGGAAGTGTTGCCATATCTTAAACACCATAACTACCACTGAGAGCTCTAAATCATGAGTCGATCATTTTACTTCGTACGTCTTTATCTGACGGAACACATAACCATTCATTTTCTCACGTTCCATCAAAACACAACCTAACCGTGATAGGTTACGTCACATTAGATTGTCATGTCTTAACTCTCTCTCAAGAATAGTTAATACCTCGACTCATACCACCTCCTCCGTAAAGTTTCAAATCCTACTTTCTGCTTTTCCTCATGCAAGGTCTTCACTCTTTTTTATCACTCTAGTTAACAAAATAGTAGTCTGACATACAACATTATTTTTTTTTAGAGAACGTTTCATACAATTGTTCTCCTCATGTCTCTGCACTTCTTTTAACATTTCACCACACTATTAATTCGGAAATCACTATCCATCCGGAGTTACTAATCACCATTCACTATTCACTATTCATCGTCTTCCCCACATGATGTGAATAGTGAAACTCAAGATTTTCACTCCATTGAATTAGTTCTCCCCCACTTAGAGTTCGAACCACTATTCTCTAAATTTCACACTCGAAATGAACGTGTCAACAACTATGTCATTCAATACAGTTATTACACAAACTTCTTTCATCACAATATGGTATGAGGTTGATATAAATCTCACTTCTTTTATCTCTGTCACATTTAAATTGACAAACTCTTTTCAACAACTATCTGATTACACACTGCATACATCACTTCATTTGGCCCCAAACAACCAAATCCGACAGTTCCTACTTGACCCTTGAAGCCTACAGGTGTAACCACCAGTGTAGGAAACACAAGAATCAAGCAAGATCAATGTAGATAACAGGCTCAGCCTTCATAATTCTCCATACCCTAACTTCCTTTAACTATCTTCAATCACCTTGTTCCTACATGGGTCACCGGGTTTGATACAAACTCCTCCCCATGCAATCTCTTACCATTTTATACAGAATTGACCAATTAATCAATCCAAAAGAAAAATTCCTCTAAATCCTCATCTCCCAGTAAGGATCCATAAAATCAGACGTTAACTCCAATATCCGCCGTTAACCATGATGATGCCTTAATGACATATTTCATGAACTAGGTTTCCCAAATGAACCTCATTCTTCTTGAATCTCGTAGACCACCCGATAAAAGCATAAATTACTTTGTTACAACATTGCTAACGTCTCAATCTTGAGACTTCAATTACAAGCCTTTCTCTATTATAACAACGGGGTCTAAAATCGACTGTCACGACTATACTATGACATCTAACTTTTAGAACTTTCTTCTACGCTTCATTGGATCCTCACCATGACCTAGTGAGTCCATAGCCTTCATCTTTAATGACACAGTGATTCAAATTATTTTCGTACATTTGGAAAATTTCGATATGCACTAAATCACAAAACAACTTTAATATGCATAGCATAATATTGTCATAATTACATAGCCACTCATATGATGATTTCGAGAATCATCCATGCACACCACGTGACATGACACCATCATGCACTACCAATTAATGCCAATATAAATGATGTGTGTTTAAATAAAACTTTTATCACTTGCAAAATACTCAATAAAATCCCTTATACTAAGTGAGTTAAATAACTCTCCTACTCATGGGTAGGGGTAGCAACATGCCCAACTAGTTTTAGTCATAAACTTGGGTAAATAAATGTTGCCATATTTTTCCACAATTAATATAAAAATCATTCGACCTTAAAAGAGGTGAAACATCTTTATCATTCACCAAATAAATAAAAAAAATCTCTTCAAGCGACAATATATGTTTTCCAAAAACATGTTTTCTAAATACCATTTTTTTTTTCAAAAAATTTAGTAAGTTCAATGAGAAAAGACTATACATTTCATTTTAGACAAAAGTACAATACATACATTTCACTTTCAACATGAAGGCTATTCACTCAGTCATGGTCAGCTACTTAGATTCCAACAATTCACCAATTAAAGGCTTGCTTACTTTCTCCCATCTTTCTTCTTTAATGCAGGCTCTCTAGACCAAAATTCTTGTGCATCTGATAGAATTCAATTCACCGTACTAATACCACACGTGCTCTCATCCCTAATTCTAGTATCCCGACATATCAAATCGTCTTTATTCCTTCATTCGTAACATATCTCGGACAATAATTTCGAACAAGTGAGCGGTTGCGCTAAAAGCTTGTCACTAGTCTCATTCATTTATTTAGTAATTCATTTCATCGCCACAACATCATTACTCAACTCATCTACCTCTATCTGAGGTATGTAACATTTTCTAACTAACAGATAATGAGTCCCATACTATACTCTCTACTTGTTCAAAAAGACTGGAAAGTAATTTATGAAAAACTTCCCTTATCTCTACTGCAACCACTTCCTTTAAATTGGAAGCTTCTGAATTCTCTCTACTGCATAGTCTGCTACCTTTACTTCTCACGGTCACCACTCTAACCCAAGAAGCAGCACCTCCAAAGAGGGATTCTTTTCTTCAGTTTCAACTCACCGCTAAGAAAAGCCATAAAGGTTTTCTTTCCACTATCCATCTTAACCATACTGATTCAATAACATGATTTCTTAGACACTAGATAATACATCGTACACATTTGGGGATAATTCCCTCCTAAAATCCCTAACAGTATCTCAAGGTTCCTCATGGTTCTGTCAAAACCAAACTTGCATCGGCAATGTGAGAATCGTGCTTCAACCCCTAGACAACAGTCAAACAAGAACATGCCAAAGAGTTCTCCACGAGATTCCCATTAAACGATACAAAATTGATCCTCATTCTCCACTAAGCATCCTGATTTACTGATTAGCCACCTAAGTCTACTGATTGAACATATATAATCTACTTATACAGTCATACCAATTCTCAACATAACGAGGACACCTTTGGTCCATAACCATGCTAACTCCTCTTACTTAGCTATAAAATCAACATGCTCATGATCCCCCTAAACCCAACCTCGTTTGGTTCATAAACTGTTCTCACGACTCGGTCAAGCCCGAATGGTACAATGTAATTGTCATGATATGGGCCCTTATACCATTATAATTACACCCTACACATTTAGCCTTTTCGTCATCATGATAGAGTCATTTCCCAAACATGGCTCAATCACATAACACATAACACATAACATGTACTACTACTAGCACACTTAGTAGTGGCTACTTCGAACTATAGTGTCGTACGCATTTCTAGCTACTTTATTAGCCTACATACACATGTAATCAACATACTTATAATATAAGACTTCATATATTATCATATCGTTCCTAAGCGTACCTTACGTGCATAACTAACATTTGACATGAACATCATAACAACTCATAACATCATAGTATTACTCATCAGGGTATTATAAACTGAAATACATAACAATTGCATTCATATCAATCACACTTAATGTTGGGAATTGCAGACAAAAACAAATATGCACAGCGGAATAAAACAGAATTCCCAAACCAGAAGATCCATCCCAAACAGGTTTAGATACAATTTCAAGGGGTTTAGAATAATACCTTATCAGATACAAAAAAAACGGTTTCCGGAAAGCTAACGGGGAATACACCGCTACTGCACCACCACGAGAACCGCCGCTAGACCGCCTTAGGATTACCAAAAACTCGAAAAACCGAAAACCCGGTTGAATGTGTGTGTATCGATTTTGGGAGAGAGAGAGAAAGAGGTTTGGCTTTTTCTTTTTCTCTAAGTTACTAATGAGATTGCAATGAGAAAACCTATTAGGTTTACCATATATTTATATTAGTAAATATGGTAATGTCCTAATAGAAAAGCCCGATTAATTATTAAGCCCGATAGACTTTAATTAATCCTTTCCATATATTAATTTACTATTAATATATATCCATAAATAAATAGACTTTATCTATTATTTATTTTTCTCTCTTAATTAATTAATTATACTAATTAATTAATTCCACACAACTGGTAAATCCAATTGATCTCTATTCGGGTGTGTAGCAGTGTGACCCACTAGTGCCTTATAACATTGGACACGGTAAACCTGTTACTGTCTTGCACATAATCCTTTCAGACTCCCACTTGTGCCAGACAAGTAACTCTACTGTTACCATTAGCCTAAGGAGGTCCCTAGCCAGACACTTAGGTTAACCAGGTTATAAGATCTCTTATATCCAGAGAAACAATTCTCGCTAGAATTGTACACAGGTTCATTCCTTTTACACGCGATATCTCTAAAGTGAGTTTTAGACATGGAGCGGAGGACTTCAATCTTAAACTCAAGTTTTCTTGACTCTGATCTCGATTGCTTGCAGTAACGGAACTTTCCAAATAACAACTGTTATTCTATCCGAGCGTGGCCACGCATTTCTGCCAATCTCAACCTTCAAGGGGCCCGGAAATATCTCTCCTTTTATAGAGGTGTAAATCCCTTCTTGACTATCTGCATCTGGTCACATGGCTTCCGCTGCATCTAGTCACGCCCCGTATGGCCACCCTGTTACGGCGTAGCGTTAGAACGTGCTAAGAGTACAACAGTCATCACATTCCCAGACCAAATATCTCAGGTCTAAGGACAACCTATCATCAAGTCAATGCTCATGACATAGGCTCCATGGAGCAGACTTGAAACTGGTCACTTCCAATACTCAAACACTCTGATGAGTATCTATGAATGTTTGGCCACATCACTTGTGCTTTTACTCGTTACGTTGAATAAACCACCAAACACCCATAATAGCGTTACAATCCTGCTAAGGTTCCCACCTTAACAAGTAGCTACGGAACTTTTAGATTTTACTTACAAGACTTGTATATAAAATCAGGGATAACTAAATATGCTAAAACTGGTTAATTTGAGACAATCATGAAAAATCCTCCTTATTTCCATCACTCAGTGAAAATAATAAAACGTACACGATATTTAGTCTCAAAAATTAATCCACGGTAATAATCAAAAACTAAAACTAGCTACTAGTATCCAGGTACTGCATCCCAATGGAATTAGCATGTGTCTCATGCTTTACTCTAGCTAGCGGCTTTGTTAGTGGATCCGCTACGTTCTCGTCCGTCGGAATCTTGCATATTCTAACGTCTCCTCTTCCGATGATCTCTCGGATGAGGTGAAACTTCCGAAGTACATGTCTCGACTTGTGACGCTCTCTAGGCTCCTTAGCTTGCGCCACAGCCCCAGAATTATCACAATAAATATCCACTGGTCTAGAGATACTGGCTACAACTCTTAGATCCGTGATAAAGTTCCTGAGCCAGACCGCTTCCTTTGCTGCGTCTGAAGCTGCAATGTACTCGGCTTCGGTGGTAGAGTCTGCTATCGTGTCTTGCTTCGAGCTTTTCCACGAGATCGCTCCTCCGTTTAGGGTAAAAACGTACCCTGACTGTGATCTGTAATCATCTCTGTCGGTCTGGAAACTAGCGTCTGAATAACCAGTGACACTAATCTCATCCTCAGAACCTCCAAAGACCAAGAACATTTCCTTTGTACGCCTCAGGTATTTCAGAATGTTCTTGACAGCCACCCAATGGGCTTCACCTGGGTTTTGCTGGTATCTGCTCGTTACACTTACTGAGTAAGCAACATCGGGCCTGGTACATAACATGGCATACATGATCGATCCAATTGCCGAAGCATATGGTATCGATTTCATCTTGTCCTTATCTTGACTAGATTCGGGACACTGTGCTTTACTTAGCACTATACCATGCTGCATTGGGATAAATCCTTTCTTGGATTCATCCATCCTGAATCATTTCAGGACTTTATCAATGTATGTACCCTGACTAAGCCCGATAAGCCGCCTAGATCTATTTCTGTAGATCTTTATACCAAGTATATATGCGGCTTCTCCAAGGTCTTTCATTTGGAAACATTTGCTTAACCAAGCTTTAACACTCTGTAAAGTTGGTATGTCATTTCCAATGAGTAGAATATCATCTACATATAAGACCAAGAAGGTTACTATGCTCCCACTGAACTTTGTGTAAACACATGGCTCAAACTCACTTTTGGCAAATCCAAATTCCTTGATTCGCTCGTCGAAATGTAAGTTCCAGCTTCTGGATGCTTGCTTTAATCCATAAATGGATTTTAGCAACTTGCACACTTTATTAGGATTCTTTGGATCTACAAAACCTTCTGGTTGTTGCATGTAGACATCCTCTGTTAACTTCCCATTCAGGAAGGCTGTCTTAACATCCATTTGCCAAATCTCATAGTCAAAATATGCTGAGATGGCCATCAGAATCCTAATGGACTTTAACATAGCTACTGGCGAGAAGGTTTCATCATAGTCGATGCCATGAGTCTGCGTGAAACCTTTCGCGACCAGTCTAGCCTTAAAAGTGTGCACATTTCTGTCCATGTCAGTTTTCTTCTTGAAAACCCATTTACGCCCAACAGCCCTACAGTGCTGGGGTAAATCTGTCAACTCCCAAACTTGGTTGTCGTACATGGACTGCATCTCCGCCTTCATGCCTTCTTGCCATTGCTCAGACTCATCGCCTGATACAGCTTCTCCATAGGATGTAGGCTCATTCAGGTCTCCACCGTCCTGGGAGACTAGAAATCCAAGATACCTATCTGGTTCTTGCCTTATCCTAGTGGATCTGCGAAGGTCTTGTGTTTGCACTTCCTCAACCGTTTCCGGTTGAGTCTCAACATTACCTTGTTGAGTGACTGGCTCAACAATCGGTTCAGGTGTTTCTTCCTCTACTACCTGTAGGTCTATGTCATTTCTGGTGTTCTCTTGACTGAGAAACTTTTCTTCCAGAAACTCTCCATTGCGAGCCACAAATACTTTGTTCTCGCTAGGATTATAGAAGTAGTATCCCAGTGTGTTCTTGGGATAGCCTACGAAGAAACACTTGTCTGATTTGGGTTTGAGTTTCTCCGAGGTTGTACGCTTAACGTATACCTCACAACCCCAAATCTTCAGAAAAGACAACTTAGGCTTCTTTCCTGTCCATAGTTCATATGGAGTCTTTTCTACCGATTTAGTTGGCACTTTGTTCAGTATGTTTGCTGCTGTTACGAGCGCGTGTCCCCAGAATGATACTGGTAACGTGGAACGACACATCATTGACCGTACCATGTCAAGCAGGGTACGATTCCTCCTTTCTGACACACCATTCATCTGTGGTGTATACGGAGGGGTGAGTTGTGAAACAATCCCACACTCTCTTAAATGATTGTCAAATTCCAGGCTAAGATATTCTCCACCACGGTCTGACCTTAAGAACTTGATCTTCCTGTCAAGTTGATTCTGTACTTCACTCTGAAACTCTTTGAATTTCTCAAAAGCTTCAGACTTATGTCGTATCAGGTAGACATACCCATACCTACTGAAATCGTCAGTAAAGGTAATGAAGTACCGGTATCCTCCTCTCGCCTCATGACTAAAAGGTCCACACACATCAGTGTGTATGATCTCCAACAAGTCATTGGCCCTTTCATTGTCTTTGTTGAAAGGATGCTTTGTCATCTTGCCCGACAAACAAGATTCGCAATTACTAAAGGGCTTAAAATTGAAAGTCCCTAGAAGTCCTCCTTTCTGGAGTAGTTCTACGCGTTTCTTGTTTATATGTCCGAGCCGACAATGCCAGAGGTAAGTTTGATCCTCAATGTCTTTGGATCTTTTACTTATATGATAGATTTCGTTGTTACTTTCTTGGAGATTCAATATGTATAGACCATTCGAAGGAGTTGCTTTGAAATAAAACATGTCATTTTTAAAGCAAGAAATCATTTTATAATCGTATTTATAATAAAATCCTTGGTCTACCAATAAATCAAAAGAAAGAACATTTTTGATCATCTTAGGAACATAATAACAAGTATCGAGTTCCAAAACTAGACCCGAGGGCAAACTAAGACTGTAGGATCCTACGGCTTCAGCTACAAGCATCGTGCCTTCACCGACTCGTAGGTTCGAACGATCCTTCCTCAAGGTCTCCCTTCTAGTGAATCCCTGTAAATGATTACAAATGTGGTTACCACTTCCTGTATCAAGTACCCATGATTCATAAGAAGTGATCAAACAATCTATCATAAAGATACCTGGCGCATCGGATAAACCGATGTCCATCTGGTCAACATTGAATGAGTGGACACAGATATCTTGGCTACCACATTCTGGGCAACTTAGATCTCCCAGCTCATCAATCCAATCAGTACTGTCCATGAGATCAGCACTTGCTTCCTTTGGCTCCAAACTGTCCAAAATATCCTCATGAACCTTTGCCACGTCCATCCTGGGTTCTCCCATGTATCCACTAGCTGTGACACGAATCTCCTTCGGGAGTGAGAACCACATCAGATACACAAGCTCCTCCTGAGTCATCTTGTATCCAAGTCGTGACAAACACTTAAAGAGTCTCCTTATCTCCAGGAGATGATCTTTAACTGATTGGCCTCTTTTCAGCTTCAGTGAAAAGATTTCTTTCATGATCAAATACTTGCCACAATTCTTATAGAAACCAATCTGGTTTTCTATACCCTTCACGACCTCATGGCAGAACTTAACTCTGAGATCGACCGTGAACTCGGGCGAAGCAGAGAAAGACAGAATAGACATCACGTCAGATTCATCAGCCATAAATCTAAAGTACTCAGCAAATTCCTCTTCAGGGGCATTGCTCTTAGGTCGTGACAGTGGTTTATTGATTACATAAAGCTTATCCTGGCCGCGCAAGACATTATCGAAATGCAACTTCCAAACTGGATAGTTTTGGCCCGTAAGCTTCCACTTGCCCATAATTAGGCGAAGTGATTCCTCAGGTGAATAAAACGGAACGGTAGTATAAGACATCTACATAAAGAATAAATTCCGATTTAGTTTATTGATTATAAAACTTCTAATAAATTTATTTACCCTTAGAAAAATAAGTTTATTAGACTAGAACCCATATTTCACATGTGTCGGTAAGCGGCTTGATCACACAAACCGACCCATGCTATTTCTGGTAGGTAACCACTTATACCAATCGCATTTTAAACGAAAATACGACTTCTAAAACGTCGGGACATCGAATATTACATTCGTGCATATTTAGTCCCTCTAGTGCGCTTTGGCCCGATACGACACGGTGAATTGTTACAAAAACCAAAATAGATCGCACCACTCGAGACTGGGTGTACTTGTCACACCCCTTTCAACTTGGGGTTTGAACGCGGATGTCCAAGGCTTGTTCACTTCCAACACCCGCGTACCTTACGCCAAAAGGGTCTCAAAGTGGGTCGCACTCACGTGATCTAAGATTTTTTAAACCTAAGGGGTTTTTAGCCAGTTTTTCAAAACCTTAATTTTAAAACTGATTCGAAAAACACTCTGTAATCGAACCTCCAGGTTTTTATAAAACATCTCATTAGATTTTAGAAATTACGTTTTATGACAACCACGCAATTAAAACAAACCACGCAATTATATAAAAACGTAAAACATTGTGTCATAGCTTTTGCCCCTAAACTATTGTCAGTTAAGTGAGCCAACACTAAACTGACGGTCTTTAACCTAAGTGACAAACAACGCACAAGGCATGAAGGTAGAAAGCTCCCACTGGCTCCGACATCCTCGGTTCTGTCTCCAAAGTCCGTCTCTATGGTTTTCTCCGTCTTCGGTGTAATTTAAAATACATAAAATAAAATTACAATAAAAGGGTTGCAAATGGCACGCAGGCCTCCCTTACCAAAACAGAGATAAAATAAAACACAACCACAGGTCTGGGGCTTGGCTATGACACTCGCAACTCACAATTCAAATAAAACAAATTTGAGATAAAGCAGTTACGATAAGCATGATTTAATCAAATTACAAAACTCAACTGGTTTTGTAATTATCTAAAATTAATTTAAAAAAAAAAAAACGTAAAATTAATCTTATCCGGAGGTTTTAACCTGTCTGGTTAAAACAACCCTATCAATCACGAAACCTTACCCGAAAACACCACCGGCGACGACAGCGGCAACCAAGGTCACCACCGCCGCCGCCGTTAGACCAACCGACGACAACAGCAGCAACGGCTGCCATTGCCGCCGTGGCCGGCGGTCTCGGCAACAACAACAAACGCCATCACCACCATTCGGTGGTGTGGCTTGCGCTTGCGGGAAACAACAAACAGCCACCGCCACCGCCCGGCGAGGCCGCAAGGCAGCCGGCGGTTGGCTCGGTGGTTCGTGGTTCAACCGGTGACAACGGCTAAGGCCGCCGCCACCACCACGCTACTGCCGCCACTACCGGGCAACAACATCGCCACCACCATTCGGTGGTATCCGATACGCCACCATCACCGCTACACCACCGCTGCCCAATCGGGGCTTGCGGTGGTCGTTCAAACGACGCAAAACAATCGCCGCCGCCGCCCTGGCGTGGCCGTGAGGCAGCCGGCGGCTAGGCGGGCGATCCGCGGTGTTTGCCGGCGGCGACAACAGCCATAAGCCGCTGCCACCACCGCTTTGCTGCTGCCTTCGATCATCATCACCACCGACGCCACCATGGGGCGCGGTGGTTTCCGGACCGACGCCGTCGCTACCATTCGTGGTGGCCGGCGATCGGTTGGTGGTTTCGATCGGCAAACGGCCGTGATTCCACCACCGATGATCGAGGTTTTCGTGCGATAACGATAAAAATCCAATTTTAAAGCAAACAGATAAAAATCGAATTTTTAACAAAGCATAATCCAAATAACGATAAACAGTTTATCACAAGTAAACAATCCTGATCTAAACGTTTAGGAAGTGGCTCTGATACCACTGTTGGGAATTGCAGACAAAAACAAATATGCACAGCGGAATAAAACAGAATTCCCAAACCAGAAGATCCATCCCAAACAGGTTTAGATACAATTTCAAGGGGGTTTAGAATAATACCTTATCAGATACAAAAAAAACGGTTTCCGGAAAGCTAACGGGGAATACACCGCTACTGCACCACCACGAGAACCGCCGCTAGACCGCCTTAGGATTACCAAAAACTCGAAAAACCGAAAACCCGGTTGAATGTGTGTGTATCGATTTTGGGAGAGAGAGAGAAAGAGGTTTGGCTTTTTCTTTTTCTCTAAGTTACTAATGAGATTGCAATGAGAAAACCTATTAGGTTTACCATATATTTTATATTAGTAAATATGGTAATGTCCTAATAGAAAAGCCCGATTAATTATTAAGCCCGATAGGCTTTAATTAATCCTTTCCATATATTAATTTACTATTAATATATATCCATAAATAAATAGACTTTATCTATTATTTATTTTTCTCTCTTAATTAATTAATTATACTAATTAATTAATTCCACACAACTGGTAAATCCAATTGATCTCTATTCGGGTGTGTAGCAGTGTGACCCACTAGTGCCTTATAACATTGGACACGGTAAACCTGTTACTGTCTTGCACATAATCCTTTCACTTAACACCTAGCAGTGTTCATACATAATCAATATGTCATACATAACATTTGCTCAATAGAGTTTAGGGTGCTCACCCCCGTCTTGATGCTCCCGATCTCAGTTCAGCTCTAACCTCTTTTCTTTAAAACAAAAACTTTCTTTCTCTTTGGTTACTTTGTTTTGAAAAACACGAACTCTTGGGTTTGAGTTCAAGTATTCACTACCTGTGAACACCAAAATCCCTCAAACCAAGGCTCTGATACCAATTGTAACACCTCCTTCCCAGAAGATATAAATTTAACGACAATTAACAGAAAATAGTAACCAAAGATTAGCGGAAGCATTTATAATTTAAAAACATGACAAATTCCAAAAATAACGCGTCCAAAATGTAATAACTTTTAAAATAGCCCAATCCATAATTAGTTTACAACTCAGATCCCTTTCGATAAAAACCAATTTATAATAACCAAAAAAAGTTGTTCATGTATCGTGTCCCAAACATAGCTGAACTGATTACGGATCCGAGCCATCAAACGTGAGCCTTTCCTTGTCTTTCGACTTGGTACCTGACACTGAACCACATGAACCACAACGGGTTAAGCATAAAGCTTAGTGAGCACAAACCTAGGCCCTATGAATGCATAAACATAACCATAAGCATAATTATAAAACTGGACATGCATCGTGACCCATTACTCAAGGTGTAAACACCAAGAGCATCATGACTGACACTGGTACCAGGCCTTTGAACCCAACTTCCCTAGGGGTAGTGAATACCACCATCGGTACTATCGTGAATATTACATGCCAGTTTACATATCAACAACATATACATCATGATCACATGCATATCAAACTTGAACGCAGGTTAATGTACTCACCTGACAATGGAGTCTGAGAGCTACACCCTTGATATATATATCACACTTAAGAGTTCACGCACCTAGAACATACATATAACGTACATATAAACAACCTTTCGACATGACTCTAAAATCGTACCCAACCTTCGAGCCGTAGACAGAGCATATCTATCTCAATGGCTCTCAAATTCTACCAGTTATCATCTATTAATATCCCTAAGAGATTTCCATAAAAGAAACCTCAAAAGATCGGCGCACAAAACAACTCAAAAACATAACAGCAGGTTTGGCGCTGATCTTGGCACTAATCAGATCAGCGCGGAGATTAGCGCCAAGGCAAAATTGCTCCGCGCTAAACATGGCGCTAATCACATCAGCGCGCGACGTACCACCGACACTAGGTCAGAAACCCATCAGCAGGTTTGGCGCTGATCTTGGCGTTAATCAGATCAGCACGGAGATTAGCGCCAACGTGACTGCACCATCTTCTTCAACGCGATTTTGAACGAAATTTGAACCCAAAACCCCATATTCAACAATTTAGGTCCAAAATACTCAAATTAAACCATGCCAAACCAAATCCAAACATATGCTAACTATCTAAACTCAACTAATCCACAAATGACATCCAATTGATGATCCAAAGATCATCAATTCATCATAATCCAACTAAACCCTAACTTTGAATAACACCCACAAATTGACATACACATAAACCATAAACAAGTGCTTACCTTGATCACGAACACCGACAACAACGATTTCTACTTTGCTAACCTGATTGAACAATCTCCTCCTTGCAACTTCACTTAAGAACTCACCAATTTCACCAATTGCTCTCCCTTTCTCTCCAAAATCGACAAATGATCAAGTGAGAAGGGTTTGGGCTTGAAAACCCACTTATATACACATACATACGACACCCTCCACTTCCTACAATAACATCCAAGTCCCCCTATGTGACATCCGTCAATTTTTGACGTTCAGGTTAGCTACCTGTTTATTTTGCTCAGTAGCATTCCCGTAAGTGGAAAAAGTAGAAATTAAGTTGCCTGAATAATTTAGGTTAGTTGCGTGAAAAAGTTAGGCAAAAATCCTAAAAGTCCCGGAAAATGCCCGAAACAGCCCGTACCGGCCCGGAAACGTCCGAAAATCCTATAATGCCAAAATCTGAAAACGAAATGTACAAAATAAAGAATTTTGTTAAAAACATGAATAAACTGTTCCATATAGTCCAAAAGTGCTTTCGAAAAAGTCGGTTCCTACCGAAAACGCGAAAAACCCGATACTGTGTTAAAAAAAAATACAGTATAAAAATCTAATTAATTGATAAAAAAAAAAACAAAAAAAAAAGGGGATTGGCCCTAGTTGGCCGGCCATCCCCTTCCCTATGTCCCTCTCTCTCTCTTGAATCCATAAACAACATCATCACCTTCTCATTTTTCAAACTCCTCTCTCTCTCTAACTTTTCTCTCTCTAATTTCTCTCTTTTTCTCTCTAAATTCCAGCCTTATTACCACTAAAAATCTGGAAATCTTTGAGGTTTTGAAGCTAGATTAAAGGTGTTCTTGGTGTGTTCAAAGGTAAGACACATTGTTTGATGGTTTAACTTCGATTTTGAACCCATTTGGGGCCTTTTCTTCATCTTTTTATGAGGTTTTATCCCTCTTTCATGTTTGATAATCATCTTGATGATTGGGGAGGAGATTAAACCTTAGAAATGTGTTTAAACATTCTATGAAGGTGAAAATCCGTGAATCCCCCATAAGAACACAAGTTTGATAGCAAAATCTTGTTGTTTAATGTTTTTGGATCATCACTTTGGGGCTGAACTTTATTGATAGTTCATGCATGTTCATGGATGATGATAATACATATTTCATTCATTTATTTGTGGTATGGTGTGAGTATGTGGTTAAATAGCAAGAAACCCCCAATTATTTTGTGATTTTATGTGTTTTGGTGATAAAATGGGGTTATTGGTTCTGGACAGATTCTGTCCGATTTTTGTATGTAGTTTGCACGACCCAAAAAGGGTTTTCAAGGACTCCTTTCTCTTTGAAATTTTTATGGTCGAATATTTGAAGTGTTAGGGTTCAAACCCCACTGGATTTGTACAAAAACACCAAGATTTGAGCCCAAACCATCATTAAACATTTTCGTGTGCAACAGCACTTGGTCAGGAATTTGAGTCATCTTCATGCATGTATAACTCTTTGATAAATCATCCAAAATGCAAACTTTTTAATTCTAAACTCAAGTACTCTGAGTTAGCTTTCCAATGAGTCCAAAATCATGTCATTTAGAGGAGTTTTGAGGGTTTAACCAATGAAAACAAGTTGATGGTGCAAGCTGTCCCAAGATGGCAGATCCACATGCACAACTTTAAAGAGGCATATCTCTCTCAAAAATCACCTAAATGATGTGAATCTTGTCTCATTAGCTTGGTATATGTTTTATTTAGAAAATCCCTTTGGAAATTCGTAATTTGGTGGTGTTATGAATTATTTATGAATAAAACATCACTGAAAGGTATTTCTGGAAAACAAAAAGGGACCACTGATTTTGCAAAAATGTTTAAAAATAGTAAAACACCTCTAAAAATAGTGAAATTTGGTGAAATTGTTCCTAACATCCCCTAAATCAGAGGGTAAAAATTTAAGGATTTATCATTTGGTGGACCTAAGTTCAAAGTGGCAATTTTTACATCTTAAAATTTTGGACAGATTCTGAAAATTTACAAAAACCAATTCTTTTGAACTTTAAACTTTCCAAAATGTTTGGAGGTCTCCAAAATGTGATAAAATGAGTTTTTACTATATTGGACTATATAAACAACATAATGGCATTATATGGATATCGGTACGATTTTGATAGGGACCGTTAAACTTAGAACTTACGTTAAAAATTACGTGTTTGATAGGGAAAACATAGTTCGGAGCCGGGATTAGACCACGCACCATCACTTACAAAATCGCACTAAACGCTTGAGGTGAGTATTCACAGCCCCGTTTTTACCGTTTTTACGAAGTTTTGGGGTGAAAAGCATGTCTATGAATAAAATGTGTTTAATTGTGAACTTGTTGTGAAATGAAATGATTTATGGTGACAAAATGAAATGAATCGTTTATTTGAAATGTTATGAAATGTTTTTTTTTATAAAATGAAATAAATTGAAATGTGAGTATGATAATGAAATGAATTAAATGAAATGTTTTGTGTATATTGAAATGAAGTGAAATGGAATATGCTCCGAATATCGAAATGAATTGAAATAAAATGAATTTGAGTATCGAAACAAAATGAAACGAAATGTATTGTTTGTATCGAAATAAAATGAAATGAAATGCATAGTGAGTTAAATTTGATGCGTTTTAAAGCATGATATAGTGAGTCTGAAATGAAAAAGTCCCCAGGTAACTACTATTAACTCATAGCAATGGGCCTATAATACACGTGGATAGCGCTATTTGGTTTGACATACCCACCTTGACTGACGAGAATATAGGTGCACTGTATTGATTAATTCTTCACGCGTGGACAAAAGTCCCACCGTTGAAGACGCGTAGGGGCAATATGTCATAATTGGCAGGATTAGTAGTGACTCAAAGAATAAGTATCATGCGATTAACAATTCACCCGAGAAAATTTACTCACAAGTTGGTAGCGAATGAACGGGTTCACTCTAACTGTTTTTATAAAAATTTAGTGAACGAACGGGTTCACTATATGTGTTTACAAAATTTAGTGGATGAATGGATTCACTATAAATGGATTACGAATACTGAGAGAATAAAAACTATTTACCGGAATTGTCGTTGCTTTTAAAATATTTTGTGCATATAAAAACCTGTGAACTCACCAACTCTCGTAGTTGACACTTGTTTATCATGCTTTTCAGGAAATCCGAAGGTCTGTTAAAGTCATTAGTGGAAATTTTGTGTACACCAATCAAGACAATATTTATTTTGTTAAGTCTGTAAACTTAAACTATGGTTGGGTTGTAATACTTATTAACTATTTAAATTTATGTTATGAATGATTGGTGTGGTTTATCTCCTATCGCGATGAAATCTTAACTGTCACACCTTGCGGTTCCGCTTTAGCGGGGTGTTACACCCTACCTGAAATTTACAAAACCATCCCAAACTTTTAAATTAGCCTTAACTAATGAAGTTAAATTATTAACTTTGGGAAATGGGGTGTTACAATAAATAAGTACCAAACAAAAACAAAGTTAAAACATATACCTTTTGATGGCTTTTCCACACCAGTTCCCTTCGTCTTTGGTTTCTTACAACCATTCCTGTTATGGCCTTCTCCCCCACAGTTGTGGCATGTAATTATTGACCCAACCTTTGATAATCTACCCACATGAGGAGTAGGTTCATGTACATCCCTCTTTCTCTTCTTTTTTTGTCTACCAGGCATTGTCCTTGGTTTAGGAGGCAGTGGCTTATTCAACTCATTTGCAGGCCATTGATTAATGCCTTGAACTGCTAAGATGTGGGATGCATAAGTGTCTTGATACTTAACCCTTGTAAACCAATCAGGCACATAATCTTCTTGATGCTTGTTTATGAAGCAGATTGCTGCAACTGCATGTAGACATGGGATGCCTGATAGTTGCCACATCCTGCAACTGCATGTCCTGTTAACTTCATCCACTATGAATGCATCTTGTTATTGTCTCACCTCAAACACCATAGGACCCCCTGGTAGGACATGCCAACACCTAAACAAAAAAACAAAGTTACAACCTTTACTTTCAATGATAAAAATTTACATAAATGAATAAAACAGGTACCTTTGGCTTCTCATGGCAGCTTCAATTCTTTTGATCACATATGGACAGATGTCATGAGTCCATGATGCACTTATTCTTCTTATTCTGTCCATTCTTTCCATCAAGATCACTCTAATGGCTTCTAACATGGTGATGATGGGTTTGGTCCTTACTTTGAGGATTACGGCATTAAAGCATTCACTAAAGCCATTTTCCACTGCTTCACATACACTATGAAATTCAAAGAAGGCTCTTGACCATGTTTTGGGGTCTCTCTTCATCAAGTAGTCATAAGCACCCGGATTGGCAGTCTTCATCTCATACATGACTCTATCAAACTCTAGTGGATACGAGGCCTTAGATGCTTTCCAGAAAAAGTTCCTAAACTCTACTCCACTATACACTTTCCTAAAGTTCTCATATATGTGCCTAGCACGCTGCCTGTGTTCTGCAAAAGGCATGACTTCTTTAACAGCCTCTATCAGTCCCTAAGAGTAAAACAGTTTGTAGTTCCAGATTCAAGTTCTAATCATCATGCAACAAGTAGAGAATGAATTGGATAGCCAAATATCATTGATTCTTGATGAATTGGTTACACACACTAGTTACACCAAGAACACACACACTAAAGCTCTCAAACTCTCTCAACTCAATCTCATTTACAATAAAGCACGTTTTTCATGTCACACTTTCACAATGACATCACATGGGTATTTATACCCAAACAGTTACAACCCTTACACTTTACCACAATTACACGATCTACCCTAATATTACAAAACTATTACAAAGTACATATAAAGCAACTAAAGCATTAACCAAACTTTGACCTTGAGCCTTGACTTTGACTTTGCCTTTAACTTCACTTTAAGCACCAACTTGTGATTTCGGATACAATCTGATTTTGCATCCAACAATCTCCCCCTTTGGATTCGAGATCACAAAAAGAATTAGGCAAACGTCTTCAAGAAAGCATCAACACTTTAAACACCAAATATAAGCCTTCTTGAACAATAAGCTTCCGTAATAATCTTCACGAATCATCCAATCTTCATGAAGCTTTAACAACCTTTGAACACGAAGCTTTAGCGAATCGAGATATCTTCAAACAATCACCAAACTTCAAACATCTCTCGCAAACATCTCTTGTCATATCTCGTAATCTTCTCTTTGATTTTACATTTCGGAACCATCTCCCCAAAGTGTCTTAAAAAACATTTCTAAACCATCTCCCCCTTTTTGATGAAATATGAAATAATCATCAAAACTATAGAAATGTATGATCAGATAACTCGTCTCGTAAGGAATACAAACATGTGAACAAACTACCAAGGAAATCAAAAACCATCTCACATAACCATCTCCTCCTTGTTACTCCAGAATTCCCCTTATTACTCCAAAGAAATACCGTCAATTCCATAAAGTAATCCGAATCTTTGCAAATTCATATTTAAGTGGGAAAATCCTGAAACAACACATGAATCAGTTGGAATGCCTGTGAGAAGCACAAAGCAACTCAGTACAATAAATGCACTATATAAAGAGCTTTATTGATGATCACTCCCCAGGGCTTCCGTTCAATCATCGCAAATACAATAAGTATTACTATGAACGTTCCGACAAAGAAACGAATTCCTTGTGTGTATTTGTGATGAAAGAAAATAGCATCAAGTGCTTTCATAAGGCTCAAAATGTGAAAACATTTCACGACTCGATGTGTAGAAATGAAGTTCGAAGGCAGGGCAGCTTCCTTCTGTTTCAATATCGATTTTCCAAATGAAAACCTGATAGATTATGTGCTGCGTCCCCGTGATGAAATGAAACATCTCCTTGTTAAGAAGGAAATGAGTAGCTAGTGGGGTAAAAACGAGAGTCGGCATTGGGCTTTGCCTTGTTTCCATATCGGTCACCAAAGAGCGTGAACCAATAGATTATGTGGTTGCCCGGCTTAGAAGTGGTTGGTGAAGAGTATTATGTTTCTTTTAACTCTGTTCTCACACCCTCCAATTCTTTTAAACATCCTCACTTCTAACCAATCTCTTATATAACATTTTTCCGCTCAATCACTATGAGAATAACTCGACCACCTGAGTTATCTCCCCCACTCTTTGATGAAGACCCCTCACTCATTTCTCAAGGATAACTTCTTGGGTAGGATTGCCGGTTCTGGAAATCCATAGAAGTTCTATTAAGCTCACACATCCCGTGAAATAAGTTTCCTAAACATGAAAGTACAATGATTCATCGGGTGAATCAATGAGCCAATATGAAGCATGCTCGAACAAATATATATATATATATATATATATATATGAACAATATAGGAGCATAAGAATTTCGTCAAACAAGAATATGAAATGAAGAACAAGAATAATATAAACTTGTTTGAGAAAACTGATTCATCATATGATGTGAGATATATTCTTGAAAAACTGTGGTTCACAACAAAATGAATGAATATCTATACGAACGAGATATAGATATAACATTGAAGAACGTATCCAATCAAAGAAACAATGAAGTACAATGAGGAAATATCAAGCGAGTGTATTACCACCGAATAATATGCGCATATAGAGACGTGGTAATAACAAAACAAAAGAAGCTAAAACGGTGTGTAGGAATACTTGAAAAGTATATGAAAAGATAATACGCAAGTATTAATCTTTGGAAACACACGGTTAGAAAATATCCGTCAACTCAACATGATATGAAAACATGGAAAATCACACTTCTAATTCGAAAAATCGTTTGAGAATCGGGAAGTGAGTTTGAACATTTAAAAACAATTTTCATATCTGAAAGTTGTTCGTCTGTCAGATATGTAAGCATGAAAGCTTAATTGAACGCTCCCCCTAAAAATAATATCTCTTGCAAGTGAAAACAAGATATGAAAAACGTTTTTAACTGTTCATTCCCTTAAAAAATGATATCGCATTTAAGTACTCCCCCTCAAATGGATAATCAATGATTTCTATTTAAAGCTCTTCCTCAAAGTTAGAATAATACCTTGAAGACCATTAAAGACCGGGTCTTGAACTGATTTATTCAAGAGCCACTTCACATTGAAGATCGGGTCCTAAACTGAGTTATTTAGGAACCACTTGTACATTGAAATCCGGGTCCTAAACTGATATATTTAGGAACCACATGCTTGCAGAAACTCCCCCTTGAATAATGCATTAAAGATATGGGGACCTGCAAAAACAAAATCATACAGATTTTGGTATCCACTTGAAAGTGGATCCTCTTTTGTTAAAAGAAGTTGGTTTATAATTTGGAATACTATAAGTACCATACCAACTTTCCGAAGATGCTTTTCGAACAAACTTATTTGTTCCACAGTAAGAACAACATATTTTCTTTTGAGATAATCTGATCATATGATTTACAGAGTAAATTGGATCAGATTTAACCGAAGGTTTAGCTTTAAAAACATTGTTCTTTTGAACATTTTGTTTGGGAACAAATAACTTTGGTTTATCTACATTTGGTGTAGACCCTTTAACTCTCCAAACAAACTTACCTTTCTTTGAATGATTTTTACCTGAACCATCAATCTGATGATCATAGAAAAGATTAGAAGGACGAATCTGATTAGTTGGTGTAAAACTTTTTGTTGAATAAAAATCTGCATGAAGAGAACTTGGAGCAGTTTTGAATGAACAAACAGAATCAACATAATCAACATATGGTGATTGTACTATAACATCGGGACTCTTTGGCTCATTCAAATTAACTTTAAAAACAATATCTTCAAGATCTTTCACCATTGCAGATAAAAGATTCTTTTCTTCAACTGATTCATCAAGTTCTTTTTCAGATTAGAACTTATAATCTGTTCTTTCATGATATCAGAAGACAATTCAGATAAGCTTCGTGTAAGTTTCCTTATTTCCATCTCAAAAACTCTCTTTTCCTCTTCAAAATCACTTTTCAAAAAGGTTTTGTTCTTAAGTTCAGTAATCATTTGCTCAAAACCTTTTATCTCATTCTTTAAAATGTGTTCTTTTCTTTTAAAAGCACTTCTTTCATCCGAAAGTTGCACTTCTAAATTAGCAATCTTCTTCCTAAACAGAACACTCTTTTCTTCAAAAGCTTTTCTTTCTTTTTCAAAATCTTTACTCTCTTCCTCAAACTCGAACTTAACACATCTATCTCTTACAACACGGAGAGACTTTTTCTTTAAATCCTTCTTCTTGCTCTCAAACGCACTCTTCTTTTTCTCAAAATCTTTTCTTTCACTGACAATCTGTCGCTCTAAATCAAAAATTTTCTTTGAAAGTTTGTCACTTTTCAATTCAAACAATTTTCTCTCTTCTTCAAACACTTTTCTCTCATCTGCAAAAACTTTTCTCTCATTTCGGAACATCTTTTCAAAATCAACCAACTTACTATCCACAATATTTTTCTTGTTGGTACAACAATCAAGAGAATCAAAAACGTTAATTCCATCATAAGAGTTAGAATCATCATCATCATAACAACAGTTAACATAACAATTGGATTCAGAAAACTGTTTGAAAATCTCGCTGTCTTTTGGTTTATCAAAAACTAATGTCTTCAAAGAAAGTTCGTTAACCTTTGCTTCAAAAGCTCGTCTTTCTTTCTTAAAGTTACTTCTCTCGATGATCACGATTTTCTCAAAGTCATTTACTTGGTTTGAAAGTTCTATCACTCTCGAATGAGAAGATATAAGTTTGTTTTCAAAGACTTTCTTATCTTCTTCAAGATTAGTAACTTTAAGAATAAGTTCATCTTTTTCAGCATTCAAAACGGACAAACTTTGCTGAAGCTCAGTAATTTGATTTGACAACTTTGAATTCTCTGATTCTTGCCCTTTTTCAATCTGTATTATCTTCTCTAAATCAACAAGCTTCATTTCTAAAAATGATTTTTTAGCACTCAATTGTTGATTTTCCTTGTTTAGTTCAAAAATACGGTGACTATATGTCATACAATCTTTCCACAATCTATGATTAACATCTAAATCTGCCATCTTCACTAAATGAACAATAGAACTTGAAGTGGTCGATAATTCACTGAAACTGATAGATTTCTTCTGGACTTCTAGAATCTGAGGATCTGTAACTAATCTGAACACTTCTTTTGATCAAGGAAAAAAGTTAGTGACAAAAGTCAAAAAGTCAACCGAAAAGTCAACCGGTGAATAGTGAAATCCCGAGGAAAAAATATTTTTCAAAAATTTGAAAGTTGAAGAAGTCTAAAAAAGTTTACCTTTAAAAAATGCCCGAAAAATGCTTCCAGACTTTTTTTTTAACTCTTAAAAGAATCCGATTCGGAAAACACTATATTCCGATTCGGATTTTTCAATTTTCCGAATTGGTAAAACAAATTTGACAAAGTTTCGAGATTAATTTCGAGTTGGTATGTGACAACTGACAGTTTTGACCTTCAGGATAGCTACTCGTTAAATCACTCCGTAGCGTTTCCGTAGGTTAAAAATTAGTCATTTAAGTTTTTAAATGAAACTAGGTTAGTTGCGTGAAAAACTTAGGCTAAAACCTAAAAGTCCCGAAAACTGCCCGAAAAAGCCCGAACCGGCCCGAAATCACCCGATAATCTGATAATGCCAAATTTAAAGTTGATTTTTAGAAAATTTAGTTATTTTATTTAAAATATAAGTAAACTAATTTAAATGATCCGAAATTACCCTCGAAAAATCGGTCCCTACCGAAAACGCACCAAAACCCGGTACCGCGTTCGAAATAGCAGTGTAAGTTAACATTAAAACGAAAAAAAAAAAGAAGAAAAATGGGGATTGGCCCCCATGGCCGGCCACCCCCACCCCACCCAATCACCTTTTTTTTCTCTTTTCTAACAAAACCCATCATCACACCACTTCCCAACTTCATTTTCAAATTTTCTTCTCTCTCTCTAATCTTTCTCTCACTAGAATTTCTCTCCAAACTCTCTAAAATCCAGCCTTCCTATCATCTAAAATCTGAGTTTTCTTGAAGATCCAAGCAAGTTTTTTAAAGTATCATTAGTGTTCATTAAAGGTAAGAGTAGTATATGCATGTTTAGATTCGATTTTTGGCTCATTTTGAGCTTTCTTCTACTTTCTATGAGGTTTAATCCCTCTTTTATGGTTTGATAACCATCTTGATGTTTGGGGATGAGGTATAACCTTAGAAATGTGTTTAAACATTCTATGAAGGTGAATATCCATGAATCCCCCATAAGAACACAAGTTTGATTTCGAAAAATCGTTTATGTGATGTTGTTGACCATCATTCTTGGGCTAAACTTCATGGATAGTTCATGCATGAGTTTTGATGGTACCAAAACATGTTTAGTTTATTTTTCATTTGTATAATCTGATTTGGGGGTAAAATAGCAAGAAAAACCCCAAAAGTTTATGATTTTATGTGTTTTGGTGGTAAAAATGGTGTTGGATTCTTGACAGATTCTGTCAATGTTTTTGCATGTAGTTTACACGACCCAAAAAGGGTTTTCTCGAACTCATTTCTTCATGAAATTTTTATGGATTGATATTTAAAGTGTTAGGGTTCAAACCCCACTGGATTTGTGCAAAAACACCAAGATTTGAACCCAAACCATCATGAAACATTTTCGTGTGCAACAGCACTTGGTCAGGAATTTGGGTCATCTTCAAACTTGTATAACTCTTTGATAACTTATCCAAAATACAAACTTTTTGATTCTAAACTCAAGTACTCTGAGTTAGCTTTCCAATGAGTCCAAAATCATGTCATTTAGAGGAGTTTTGAGGGTTTAACCAATGAAAACAAGTTGATGGTGCAAGCTGTCCCAAGATGGCAGATCCACATGCACAACTTTAAAGAGGCATATCTCTCTCAAAAATCACCTAAATGATGTGAATCTTGTCTCATTATCTTGGTATATGTTTTATTTAGAAAATCCCTTTTGAAATTCGTGAGTTGGTGGGATAATGAACTCTCTATGAACAAAACTTCACTGACATATATCTTTGAAAAATGAAAGTGTGCACTGATTTTGCAAAAATGTTTAAAAATAGTAAAAGACCTCTAAAAATAATGAAATTTGGTGAAATTGTTCCTAACATCCCCTAAATCAGAGGGTAAAAATTTAAGGACTTATTATTTGGAGGATCTAAGTTCAAAGTGGTAATTTTTACAACTTAAAATTTTGGCAGATTCTGGAAATTTTATAAAATCCAAATTTATGAACTTTGAACCTTCCAAAATGTGTGGAAGACTCCAAAATGTGATAAAATGAATTTTTACTATATTGGTCTATATAAATAACATAATGGCATTATATGGATATCGGTACGATTTTTGAAATAGGGACCGTTGAACTTAGAACTTACGTTAAAATTTACGTGGTTGTTAGGGCAAACATAGTTCGGAGCCGGGACTAGACCACGCACCATCACTTACGAAAATCGCACTAAACGCTTGAGGTGAGTATTCACAGCCCCATTTTACCGTTTTTACGAAGTTTTTGGGGTGAAAAGCATGCGTATGAATGAATGTGCCTATTTGTGAAAATGTTGCGAAATGAAATGAACTTTAAATTCCGAAAGGAATTGAAATGAAATGTTTAAATGAAATGAAATGTTATGTGATTCTTGAAATGAAATGAATTATCAAAATGAAATGAAACGTTTTATTGAAATGATATGAAATGTTTTCATAAAATGAAATGAATTGTTATGCGATCATTGAAATGAAATGAAATGAAATGTTTTGTGAATATTGAAATGAAATGAATTGAAATGTGTTTCGAGTATCGAAATGAATTGAAATGAAATGAATTTGAGTATTGAAACAAAATGAAATGAAATGAATTGTTAGTATCGAAATAAAATGAAATGAAATGTAATGTGAGCTAAATTTTGATATGTTGAAGCATGATATAGTGAGCACAAAATGAAAATGTCCCCTGCACTACTATTAACCCATACAAATTGGGCCTATGATACACGTGGATAGCGCTATTTGGATTGACATACCCACCTAGAACTGACGAGTGATAGGTGCACTGTATTGAAAAAGATTCACCCCGGCTCGAATTAGTTTCCCCCGGTAAGGCTGAATAGGGGCGTAGCAATGTCACAAAATAAAGGATTGTAGTAACTCACTGATATATATCATGTAATTAACACATCACCCGGGAAATTTACTCACTACTTGATACTAAATTGTTTATTGGGTGAATGAACTGATTCACCAAACTTCTTATAAAAATTGAGTGAATGAACTAATTCACTAAATTGTTTATTGGGTGAATGAACTGATTCACCAAACTGTTTACAAAAATGTTGCGAATAAATGTTTTATTGAAATTGATATTGTACATAACTGTTTTGTACTTATAAAAACCTGTGAACTCACCAACTCTCGTAGTTGACACTTGTTTTAACATGCTTTTCAGGAAATCCGAAGGTTTGATTTTGGCTTGTATGAAATTTTATGATCACCAATCATGTTTTGTCGTTTATTTGCGTTTTGTAAAAGAATTGTAATTTTTGAATTATGGTTGGATTGTGAACTTTGTAAACGCTATTTAAACTTTATTATGAATGATTGGTGTTATGTATCTCCTATCGCTATGAAATCCAGACTGTCGCACTTCGTGTTTCCGCTTTAGCGGGGTGTTACAGAATTGGTATCAGAGCCATAGGTTATAGAGAACATCGGTTTTTCATAAAAACCAAGTACTATAACCAACCTTTTTCGAAAAGAAGTTAAAACTTTTAATTAAAAGATTTCGAGGTATAGGAGAGTTTAAATGCTCGTGTGATTAGAATAGGTGCTATCCTGGTATATCATAGAAATGCGGAGCCTGATCACCTACGCATAGCCATGATATAAGTAGGATAAGACTTATGAACTAGTCATACTGTTAGAATTTAAAAGCTGGAACCTTCGAAAAATTTCCTGAAAAACATAAACCGTGTGAGTTCACATAAGCATATTATGATGCTGATATTTACTATAGCACTTACGCGTTTAAGTAAGGTAACGCCACTGTTGAACACTCATGCGTTAGCACTTAGGATGTCACTATTATTTGAATGCGCGTTAGTTAGTTATGCGGACACTGCAATCACTATGCCGAACACTATTACTTAGACTTCGGAGAAAGACCCGTCTAGGCATTACGATTCCGGCATTGGAGTAACCAGCAAAGACGTTCAATCGATCCACCTCCGAACCTCACAACACCTCATATGAGACAACTCAGAAGAGAGCTGCGGCAATCATTCGGAGTGGACTGGCGATAACACATCTAGTTAATGTAAGGTCATTTCATGTCCTTTCGGGGATACTGATCGGTTGTACTACCAGTATGACACTAGGAGAGGCTTGAACAATCCGAGCACACTCGACGGACTGCAAAATAATCGAAGCAGAGTATCAAGTTAGAACCGGGATATAGTTAAGTTGACGAAATTGGTGCATCTCTTGGAGGAAGGTACCACCAACGCTGTAGAGAAGGTTATGACGGCAAGAAGGACGACTAGGAGAGTTGACTTGAGCTGGCAAGCTGTGGTGATACTGTTGGCAAAGTTGATCCTATCGATTGTAACTCTTGTGATTTTGAAAGAATTCCAAAAATGCACTTTTGGGGTTGTTCCATTTAAAACCCCAGCATGAGCAAGAGAAATATTTTAAGGATGCATTAGCATCAAACTTTGAACTCTTCAAATATGTATTAAGCTTTTACGAAATTAATTTTTATTAAATCACCAAGACGTTCTTACCGATTTTATTTTAAAGAAATTGTCATAAATAAAAAATACAAATATTTTCGAACATTTATTAAAAGACAACTTTTAATCAAACATACATTTTACAAATGATTTAGAACCGCATTTTACAGAAGAAACGCACGTAGCTAGAAAGTGAATCGTGAGAATTAATCGATCAACATTGTTCAACTGATAGCCCAACAAGTCTAGGAAGTCGTATCTACCGTAGTCACTCAAGTTACTACCGAGCTTGTCGCAAATAGAAGAAATAAGGAAGTCATAATACCCATCGAATGGAAGGATGGTAATGCAAGAAAATTTGAGCACCAGTCAGAGGAAACGACTCGTGATAAATCAATCAAAAGTCGAAAAGCAGTCAAGAAATGCACACTGAGCTTAGCAGGAAAGGATTTTAGTATAGACCTAATCCCGATCAAGATAGGGAGCTTCGGTATAATAGTTGGCATGGACTGGATGTCCAACCACCGAGCGACGATATGCTGTGCTGAGAAGATAGTTACGCTACCGCTACCCGATGGAAGTGTACTGGAAGTACATGGAGAGAAGCTGAAAAGGGACTTTAAATTAGTGTCATTCATGAAAATGCGTAGCCATCTGAGAAAGGATTGTGTAGCATTCATGGCGCACATGATAGACAAGAAAACAGAAGAGAAGTCAATTCAGGATATTCCAGTAGTATGTGAATTTCCTGAGGTATTCCCGGAAGAGTTACCCGAATTACCTCCGCCACGACAAGTAGAATTCCACATCGACTTAGTTCCAGGAGCAGGACCTATAGCAAAGTCGCCGTATCGACTAGCGCCGTCCGAGATGCAGGAGCTGTCTAGCCAACTTCAAGAGTTGTTAGACAAGGGTTTTATCCGACCCAGTTCTTCACCCTGGGGAGCCCCTGTGTTGTTCGTCAAGAAGAAGGATGGATCCTTCCGCATGTGCATCGACTATAGGGAGCTGAACAAGATCACCATCAAGAACCGATACCCTCTTCCGCGCATCGACGACCTGTTCGATCAACTGCAAGGAGCAACGTACTTCTCCAAGATCGATCTTCGATCTGGTTACCATCAAATGCGAGTGCGTGAGGTAGACATCACAAAGACAGCGTTTAGAACTCGTTATGGTCATTATGAGTTCTTAGTCATGCCTTTTGGGTTGACGAACGCTCCAGCAGTGTTCATGGATCTAATGAACCGAGTATGTCGACCATACTTAGATAAGTTCGTAATTGTCTTCATAGACGACATTCTAATCTACTCAAGGAGCAAGGAGGACCACGAGCATCATTTGAGGCTGATATTGGAACTGCTGAAAGCCGAACAGTTATACGCCAAATTCTCGAAGTGCGAGTTTTGGATCCGAGAAGTTCACTTTCTAGGACATGTGGTGAATAAAGAAGGAATTCACGTCGATCCAGCCAAGGTTGAGGCCGTAAAGAAATGGGAAGCCCCGAAGACACCGACAGAAATTCGACAATTTCTCGGTTTGGCAGGCTATTACCGACGATTTATCGCAAATTTTTCCAAGATTGCGCAGCCGCTGACAACCTTAACGCAAAAAGACAAGAAGTTCATTTGGGGAGAGAAACAAGAAGAAGCGTTTCAATTGTTCAAGCATAAATTGTGCAATGCACCCATTCTGGCATTACCCGAAGGAACGGACAACTTCGTGGTGTACTGCGATGCTTCGCACCAAGGCTTAGGATGTGTAATAATGCAAAGTAAGAAGGTCATTGCTTATGCGTCGAGGCAGTTAAAGGTTCGTGAAAAGAATTACACCACACACGATCTTGAGCTAGGAGCTGTGGTGTTTGCACTTAAGATCTGGAGGCATTTCCTTTATGGTACAAAGTGCACGATCTTCACAGATCACAAGAACCTTCAGCACACCTTCGATCAGAAATGTTGAACTCAAGGCAAAGGAGATGGGTTGAGTTACTCAATGACTAAGATTGTGAGATAAAGTATCACTCAGGGAAGGCGAACGTGGCAGCTGATGCGCTGAGCAGGAAAGAAAGGGTGAAGCATACAAGATCACGAGCAATGGGAGTATTAGTGCAAACCAGCCTGAAAAGTCAGATACTGGGAGCTCAGAGAGAAGCTCTGAAGGCTGATAACTTGAAGAAAGAAACTTTACACCAGATGGAGAAAGAGTTTGAGGAGAAAGCGGATGGAGTGCGTTATTTCAAGAATAGAATTTGGATTTCCAAAGGCCGATCAGTTAAGGAAAATGATCATGGATGAAGCTCATCAATCAAGGTACTCGATACATCCAGGATCTGACAAAATGTACAAGGGACTGAAGGAACATTATTGGTGGCCTGGGATGAAGAAGGATATCGCCACCTATGTGAGCAAATGCATGACTTGCGCAAGAATTAAGGCGGAACATCAGAAACCATCCGGACTTTTGCAACAACCGGAAATCCCAGAATGGAAATGGGAACGGATATCGATGGATTTCGTGACTAAGTTACCCAGGACTAAGAAGGGCCATGATTCGATTTGGGTAATCGTTGACCGACTCACGAAATCTGCACACTTTTTGCCAAATAAGGGAAAACCTACAGCATTAATAGACTTGCGAAATTGTATGTCGATGAGATAGTTATGCGACATGGAGTGCCAATCTCGATCATCTCCGATAGAGACAGTAAATTCACTTCGCGATTTTGGCAATCGCTGCAAGACAGCATTAGGTACTCATGTGGATTTGAGCACCGCCTATCATCCACAAACCGACGGCCAGACAGAAAGGACCATAAAAACGCTGGAGGACATGTTGTGTGCCTGCGTGATGGAATTCGGAGGAAGTTGGAACAATCATCTACCATTGACTGAATTCTCTTACAATAACGGTTACCATACCAACATTCACTGCGCTCCATACGAAGCTCTTTATGGACGTAAATGCAGATCACAACTTAGTATGTTAGAGGTTGGAGAATGACAACTAACTAGGCCCGATATCGTCCAAGAAACGACGGACAAAAATTTAAAGCGATACAGCAAAGGCTGAAAAGCAGCCAGGGATCATTATAAGAGTTATGCTGATAATTGCAGGAAGCCTTTGGAATTTCAAGTTGGTGACAAGGTACTTTTGAAAGTATTACCATGTAAAGGATTACTAGGGTCGGAAAGAAAGGAAAACTGAGTCCTAGATTCATTGGACCATTTGAGATACAAGAGCGAGTCGGACTAGTCGCATACAAATTGGATTTACCCTTGGAACTCAGTGCCCTCCATGATACCTTCCATGTTTCGAATCTGAAGAAAAGTTTGTCCATGGAAACAGTGGTTCTATCATTAGAGGAAGTTCAAATCAATGAGCAGCTACGCATTGCAAAGGAACCAATTGAAATTCTTGACCAAGAAGTCAAGCAGTTAAGGCGTAGTATGATACTAATTGTCAAGGTCCGTTGACCGGAGTTTACCTGAGAACGAAGCTTTTATAAAGAGCAAATACCCTCACCTGTTTACAAAAGAGCCTCCTGGCTATGGCAAATAGTAAATTTCGGGACGAAATTTCTTTCAACAGGGGGTAAATGTGACAACTGACAGTTTTGACCTTCAGGATAGCTACTCGTTAAATCACTCCGTAGCGTTTCCGTAGGTTAAAAATTAGTCATTTAAGTTTTTAAATGAAACTAGGTTAGTTGCGTGAAAAACTTAGGCTAAAACCTAAAAGTCCCGAAAACTGCCCGAAAAAGCCCGAACCGGCCCGAAATCACCCGATAATCCGATAATGCCAAATTTAAAGTTGATTTTTAGAAAATTTAGTTATTTTATTTAAAATATAAGTAAACTAATTTAAATGATCCGAAATTACCCTCGAAAAATCGGTCCCTACCGAAAACGCACCAAAACCCGGTACCCGCGTTCGAAATAGCAGTGTAAGTTAACATTAAAACGAAAAAAAAAAGAAGAAAAATGGGGATTGGCCCCCATGGCCGGCCACCCCCACCCCACCCAATCACCTTTTTTTTCTCTTTTCTAACAAAACCCATCATCACACCACTTCCCAACTTCATTTTCAAATTTTCTTCTCTCTCTCTAATCTTTCTCTCACTAGAATTTCTCTCCAAACTCTCTAAAATCCAGCCTTCCTATCATCTAAAATCTGAGTTTTCTTGAAGATCCAAGCAAGTTTTTTAAAGTATCATTAGTGTTCATTAAAGGTAAGAGTAGTATATGCATGTTTAGATTCGATTTTTGGCTCATTTTGAGCTTTCTTCTACTTTCTATGAGGTTTAATCCCTCTTTTATGGTTTGATAACCATCTTGATGTTTGGGGATGAGGTATAACCTTAGAAATGTGTTTAAACATTCTATGAAGGTGAATATCCATGAATCCCCCATAAGAACACAAGTTTGATTTCGAAAAATCGTTTATGTGATGTTGTTGACCATCATTCTTGGGCTAAACTTCATGGATAGTTCATGCATGAGTTTTGATGGTACCAAAACATGTTTAGTTTATTTTTCATTTGTATAATCTGATTTGGGGGTAAAATAGCAAGAAAAACCCCAAAAGTTTATGATTTTATGTGTTTTGGTGGTAAAAATGGTGTTGGATTCTTGACAGATTCTGTCAATGTTTTTGCATGTAGTTTACACGACCCAAAAAGGGTTTTCTCGAACTCATTTCTTCATGAAATTTTTATGGATTGATATTTAAAGTGTTAGGGTTCAAACCCCACTGGATTTGTGCAAAAACACCAAGATTTGAACCCAAACCATCATGAAACATTTTCGTGTGCAACAGCACTTGGTCAGGAATTTGGGTCATCTTCAAACTTGTATAACTCTTTGATAACTTATCGAAAATACAAACTTTTTGATTCTAAACTCAAGTACTCTGAGTTAGCTTTCCAATGAGTCCAAAATCATGTCATTTAGAGGAGTTTTGAGGGTTTAACCAATGAAAACAAGTTGATGGTGCAAGCTGTCCCAAGATGGCAGATCCACATGCACAACTTTAAAGAGGCATATCTCTCTCAAAAATCACCTAAATGATGTGAATCTTGTCTCATTATCTTGGTATATGTTTTATTTAGAAAATCCCTTTTGAAATTCGTGAGTTGGTGGGATAATGAACTCTCTATGAACAAAACTTCACTGACATGTATCTTTGAAAAATGAAAGTGTGCACTGATTTTGCAAAAATGTTTAAAAATAGTAAAAGACCTCTAAAAATAATGAAATTTGGTGAAATTGTTCCTAACATCCCCTAAATCAGAGGGTAAAAATTTAAGGACTTATTATTTGGAGGATCTAAGTTCAAAGTGGTAATTTTTACAACTTAAAATTTTGGCAGATTCTGGAAATTTTATAAAATCCAAATTTATGAACTTTGAACCTTCCAAAATGTGTGGAAGACTCCAAAATGTGATAAAATGAATTTTTACTATATTGGTCTATATAAATAACATAATGGCATTATATGGATATCGGTACGATTTTTGAAATAGGGACCGTTGAACTTAGAACTTACGTTAAAATTTACGTGGTTGTTAGGGCAAACATAGTTCGGAGCCGGGACTAGACCACGCACCATCACTTACGAAAATCGCACTAAACGCTTGAGGTGAGTATTCACAGCCCCATTTTACCGTTTTTACGAAGTTTTTGGGGTGAAAAGCATGCGTATGAATGAATGTGCCTATTTGTGAAAATGTTGCGAAATGAAATGAACTTTAAATTCCGAAAGGAATTGAAATGAAATGTTTAAATGAAATGAAATGTTATGTGATTCTTGAAATGAAATGAATTATCAAAATGAAATGAAACGTTTTATTGAAATGATATGAAATGTTTTCATAAAATGAAATGAATTGTTATGCGATCATTGAAATGAAATGAAATGAAATGTTTTGTGAATATTGAAATGAAATGAATTGAAATGTGTTTCGAGTATCGAAATGAATTGAAATGAAATGAATTTGAGTATTGAAACAAAATGAAATGAAATGAATTGTTAGT
This sequence comes from Centaurea solstitialis, assembly GCA_030169165.1. NCBI lineage: Eukaryota > Viridiplantae > Streptophyta > Magnoliopsida > Asterales > Asteraceae > Centaurea > Centaurea solstitialis. The sequence goes on along the minus strand of CM058046.1, from coordinate 60,579,584 downwards.
ATCGAAATAAAATGAAATGAAATGTAATGTGAGCTAAATTTTGATATGTTGAAGCATGATATAGTGAGCACAAAATGAAAATGTCCCCTGCACTACTATTAACCCATACAAATTGGGCCTATGATACACGTGGATAGCGCTATTTGGATTGACATACCCACCTAGAACTGACGAGTGATAGGTGCACTGTATTGAAAAAGATTCACCCCGGCTCGAATTAGTTTCCCCCGGTAAGGCTGAATAGGGGCGTAGCAATGTCACAAAATAAAGGATTGTAGTAACTCACTGATATATATCATGTAATTAACACATCACCCGGGAAATTTACTCACTACTTGATACTAAATTGTTTATTGGGTGAATGAACTGATTCACCAAACTTCTTATAAAAATTGAGTGAATGAACTAATTCACTAAATTGTTTATTGGGTGAATGAACTGATTCACCAAACTGTTTACAAAAATGTTGCGAATAAATGTTTTATTGAAATTGATATTGTACATAACTGTTTTGTACTTATAAAAACCTGTGAACTCACCAACTCTCGTAGTTGACACTTGTTTTAACATGCTTTTCAGGAAATCCGAAGGTTTGATTTTGGCTTGTATGAAATTTTATGATCACCAATCATGTTTTGTCGTTTATTTGCGTTTTGTAAAAGAATTGCAATTTTTGAATTATGGTTGGATTGTAAACTTTGTAAACGCTATTTAAACTTTATTATGAATGATTGGTGTTATGTATCTCCTATCGCTATGAAATCCAGACTGTCGCACTTCGTGTTTCCGCTTTAGCGGGGTGTTACATGGTATTTGGTCAAAATCCGAATCGGAAACTGAGGTTTTCCGAATCGGAATTTGATTAATACCAAGTCGGAAAATGAGTAAAACTACCTTCGAACACAATTTCCGAATCCAAAAATTTTCCGATTCGGAAAACTTCAAAATTCCGATTCGGAATTTTTCACAAATTCCGATTCGAATTTTTTGAATATTCCGATTCGGAATATATGAAGGCCAATTCGGATAACCGAGTGAAAACCGAGCAGAAGGTAAATAACTCAAAAATTACTGCTCAAAACACCAAAATTTGACTCTAAATCACTTCCAAACACAGTAAAAACATCATTTTAACCACAAACAATCAAATTTACATGCAAACAATGATCAAAAGAAGAACATCAAACCTCAAAACTTCATTTTCGAAAAAAAACACAAAAAGCTCAAGAAATCATACCAATTTCAACGAATTTCCAGCTCTGATACCACTTGTAATTCCAGATTCAAGTTCTAATCATCATGCAACAAGTAGAGAATGAATTGGATAGCCAAATATCATTGATTCTTGATGAATTGGTTACACACACTAGTTACACCAAGAACACAAACTAAAGCTCTCAAACTCTCTCAACTCAATCTCATTTACAATAAAGCACGTTTTTCATGTCACACTTTCACAATGACATCACATGGGTATTTATACCCAAACAGTTACAACCCTTACACTTTACCACAATTACACGATCTACCCTAGTATTACAAAACTATTACAAAATACATATAAAGCAACTAAAGCATTAACCAAACTTTGACCTTGAGCCTTGACTTTGACTTTGCCTTTAACTTCACTTTAAGTACCAACTTGTGATTTCGGATACAATCTGATTTTGCATCCAACACAGTTAAGCAAAATAGTTAAGTCTAAAACATCTAAAGCAAAACAATTAAGTGTAAAACATGAATGTTAAGTGTAAAATAGTTAAGTACGTTATGTTGATGACTCATTAATGTCAACCCTTCACCATGAGGTATATCCAGATCTTCACCAAGTAGTCTTATGAACCACTCCCAATTGTCTTTATTTTCAACCTTGACAACAACCCAAGCAACAGGGAAGATGTGATTGTTTCCATCTCTACCAATTGCAGTTATCAACTCCCCCTGACAAACAGTCTTCAAGAAGCAACCATCAAGGGCAATGATCCTTCTACAATCCTTCTTCCAACCTTCTTTACAGCCATGTAAACACACATAGAATCTATCAAAGTAGACTTGGTCATCAGGGTTGGTAGTCACTCCTAACTTCACTGTGGACCCAAGATTGCTTCTCAACAATTCATCACCATATGCTCTGAGCAATCCATAATGTTCAACAAGTGACTTTTCATACACATTAAGTGCCCACATCTTAGCCCTTCTACACTGACTTGGTGTCAACATACACTTATACTTCTTCATCACTAAATCTGCCAACTCACATAACTTGATGTCAGGGTTCATTCTAATCCTACTCCCAAACTATTTGCCTATCCACTTATAGTTAATCAAAGACCCATACTTGAAATTCTTAGAACATGTGTGTACATCATTTAAAGATATAACCTGAAAGGAGCCCTCTTTCTTCATCAACCTTCCATAACATCTCCACTTGCACTGATTTTGACTCCCATCTTTCTGCTGTGGGGGATATCTAAGTTTCTTTGTTGTTTTTCCTTTCTTTGTGTCTTTTACCCTTTCAGGTCTTTGGCCACAATTAGCTATCATCTTTTTGCTTGAACTCACTTCAAACCAAATGAAGTAACCATTGGCAAGTGCATAGTATGTAACACACTCTTTGAATTGCCTTCCAGATTCATATCTTTCACCTACCTGTTACACATGATGGATTAACATGGGTTAAGTTCACAAAAATGTTTCCATTTAACATGGGTTAAGTACACAAAAACAGAATCCAAGTTACATGGGTTAAGTTCACAAAATGTATCCAACTTTTCACTTTTTATCATTGTATGTATCAAACTGTTTGTTTAGTACATAAAAATACACTGTTAACTGTCAAAATGGTAGTTAAGATGAGTACATACAATGATAAAAAGATGACAAATTGGATACATTTTTGTGAACTTGTTGATCCAGCTCTCCTAAGTGTTAGTAATTATGTGCAGAAGTTGACAAACCAGTGATCTCACATCCAATGTTATAAGACACTTGAGGGTCACACCTGTGAGGATCTGTAAATCAAATAAGATAATCCCAGATTGGAGAGATTGGGTTTATAATAGTTAATTATAAATCAGTTGGGTATTTTATGTAAGAAAACCCAAAGATAGAGCTTTGAAATGGTTCATATATATTTATTAGGTGAATAAATATATATAGATTTATTAATTGGTAAATTATGTATTTATTAAGAAAATAAATACATAATAGATTATTAATTGATAAAAGGATAATTATCTAGTTTAATGGAAATTCTTTTCTTTAGGAAAAAGAAAGGGTTTACTTCACCGGAGTGTATCCAACTTGTCACGAAAAGTTATTGTATGTATTGAACTTCTATTTTTTCTATTGTATGTATCAAACATATCAAAACTACCGAGTGTATGTATCAAACTTATCAAAACCTACCACGAAAGTGTATCCAACTTGTCACAAAAGTGTATCCAACTTGTCACAAAAGTGTATCAAAATACATCAAATGGTAGGTTTTTATAAGTTTGATACATACAATAGACAAAATCAAAGTCCAATACATACAATAACTTTTCGTGACAAGTTGGATACACTCCGGTGAAGTAAACCCAAAAAGAAAAGATAATTACCATAGATAATTATAAGTGTTATATGGTAACTAGGATATCTTACCTTATAAATAAAGGCTTAAGGTTTACCAGTTATTCATTCGATTCATTCAATCAATCAAACTCAAACAAAAAGGAAAATCTCTCCCTCTCTCCTCTCTTGAAAACCGGTGCCAACCAAGAGACCAAAAACCAGATCGGGTTTTGCTCGTTGATTGTTTTAGCTGTTTTTCGAGACTTCGGGATCTTAACCGGCTAGAAGGTTTTTGTCTGATCGTTCACGGGTGGATTAAGCTCAAGCAATCCAGGTAACAATCTAGAACTGTTAACTATTAGATTAAATAACTAAAACGATTAAGATCATTAGAATGTTTCGGGTTTTAATTCTTAAGCTTCCGCGATAATCGAACCAGTTAGGTTTGATAAGATTTAAACCTTTAGGTCAGTTTGACTATTAGGTTTTATCGTGTATCTCTTCCAGTTAGGTTTGAGATTCACAGTGACTCTCGTATCAGATCGATATGAGGGATCCATCAAAACCCAACAGTGGTATAAGAGCCATTCGGTTTAATCGTTTTCGTTTTATCAGTATCTAAGATCCGTTTAAAATTAAATTTGTTTCTTGCGCATCAAGTTTTAAATGTTTTGTTTTTTATCAAAGTTCGAAGTTTTATGTTTATCGCTTGAATTATCGTACGAAAACCAAAATCGATTCGGCAACCGGTGGCCGTTTGCCACCAAGTTGAAACCACCGTAGCCATACCACCAGATCGGTGGTGGCTGTGGTCATCGTCGATCGTAGCTGCCTCACCAGATGAGGTGATGGTAGCCGGCCATTGGATCGTAAAGCGGTGGTGGCGGTGGTGTCATCACTGGCCGATAAACCACGCGGCAGTGAAACGGCGGCAGTTAGCCGACCGGACCACCACCCAGCAACCAAACACCGGCCGCACCACCGCATGGTGGTGGCGGCGTTGGCTGTTGTTGGCAAACCGCCTGGCCAAAACCACCGTATCGGTGGTGGCGGCGAATGGTGGTAACCGCAGCCGGACCACCATATCGGTGGGACCGTGCGGTGTTCGAACCACGCCAAAACCACCGTGATGGTGATGGCGATGGTAGTGATGGTGGTTGTACGATGGCCGTGGCCGAATCGCCACCTAACCATGGTGACCGAATCACATTGGTGGCGGCGGTGGCGTTTTTTTTCTTACCGACGTCGCCGGCCGACGATTATGGTTTAACCATGGCTGCGCCACCAGTGTGGTGGTGGCAGCGGTTTTGCGATGGCCGTGGCTCATGGCGGTGGTGGCCACAAAACTCAAGCAAACCCATACCGCACCCGGCTGTGGCCGGATTGCGGATTTTACCCACAGCGGTTTGAGGTGACGAAGGCAGTGGGGTAGAATCGATCGCCGCACGGCGACGGTGGCCGATTGCCATCGTTGCCGTAGCGATAGCGATGACTACTGTTGGTCCCGCAAACGGTGGCGGCGGTGATGTTTTCGTCGTCGGACGGCAGCCTTGGCGGCGGTAGTTGTGCCAATCGCCACCTGTGGGTGGCGATCATCGGCGTAACCAATGGCGGTCGAGGCAGGCGATGGTGGTGGCAGCATTTTGCGATCACAGGTGACAGCGATAGAGGAGTTCTCTTTACCGTCGTCACCAACAGCAGTATCAAAATCCACCAGATGCGACCCTCGCGGCGCGAGCAGATCAGAGAAGAGATCTTCGCGGCGTGAGCCGTGTCATCGCGACACGAGCCGTGCCTTCGCGGCGCGAGCCAGGCTCCAGGTTCGTCTAGGGTTTTTCGTTAGGACCAAGTTTTGTTATTAGGCCAAAGCCCAGTACTTTGGACCAAGTCATGGCCCAAAAAGGTTTATTTGGTTTTAAGCTTTTTTATCCAAAAATAATTTTGTTTAAAATAATTTCTTATTTGGGAAATTTTATTATCTGTGTTGTCAAACCAGTATTTTGACCCGATTGGTCAAATAGGCCTTCTGTCGTGTTTTGACCAGTTGGTCAAACCAAAACACAGTTTATGGGCCATTGTTTTAATATTCAAACCAGTTGGTTTAGAATATTTCGGTTTGATGAATATTTTATAAAATTGTTTTCTCGCTTTATAAAATAAATTTATCGTTTATAAATCTTATTTTATAAAATAATTTTGGATTTATAAAACAACTAGTTTTATGAATAAGTTAAAACCAGGTTTTACGAAAAGTGAAATAAGATAATTTTAACGGATCTAGGTTTATTTTACAATTTATTATATGTTGCTTGATTGTATGCCATATATAAATGTGTGGTTGTTGTATATACCTGTTTGTGTATATATATATATATATATATATATGTTACGTTATAGCGTTTGCCAACTTAGACCCTTGACTTGTTTGCGGGGAGGCCTGCGTGCCATTTACAACCCCTTTGTAAAAATGACCTTAGGATAGTTATTTTATTTTTCTTCGGGATTTCCATCAAAAGGTGTCGAGGCCAGTGGGAGCACGCGAGAAGGATAGAGTACTCGTTCTGGAGTTCCAACGGAGATGCCAAAGCCAGTGGGAGGTTCGCGAAGAAATAGAAGTACTATAGTAATAGGTCATTAAGTTGTCCTTAAGAATACAGTTGGCAAAACTATAATTCGTTTTTTATCTGCGTGGTTGTTGCTTTACTTAACTGCGTCTTTGTGATATTAATATGCCTACTGTTTTAAATAAGAGAGAGTTTTAAAACTGAATTATATCACAAGGGTAAAATAGGTTTTTAATTTAAAATTGCCATTTTTTCAAACCTTTTTAAAAACGGTAGATTTTATTAAAAACCTTATATAAATTGATTGTTTTCTTAAGTTGACAAAAACAGTCAGTTTTAATCAACTAGTATGCTATCAAAACAATTAGTTATGAATTAGCAAGTGATCTTAAAACAGTTAGTTTTAAAAGAAGTGTGTGTTTAAAACAGTTAGTTTAAAAATACAAGTTACCTTTCAAACAATCATAGTTTTTCAAAACACTGGATTTCAAGAGGTTTTTCAAAATTAAATCATCAAAACCCCGAAAAATCATAGATCAGTAGTGCAACCCATTTAGGGGCACCTCCGGTGTAAGGTACGCAAACGTTGTAAGTGAGTACACCTTGAACGTCCGCGTTCAAACCGAAGCTAGAGGGGATTACATGACTCTGCGCATTATTTCCGGGTGGTACCAGCCAGAGTAAAGTGTCCAAGTCCCAAAATGGTGAGATCTATTTTGGTTCTGTTAAGTTCACCGGGTGGTACCGGGCCAAAATGCACTTAGAGGGACTGAAACATGTATAGATAATTATCGTTGTCCCGAAAAGATCTAGGAGTCATATCAGTTAGATATGATTGGTAAAAGTCCTTACCTACCGAAATAATACGACCTGGTGGAGCAAGAACATTACGCACATCAGGCCGTATGAAATGAAGGACCCTAGTCCAATAAAATAATCATTTAAGGGTTTATTGATATTTATTGGAAATAGTCTATTTACAGTTGTTAAAACCAATTTTTTAAATGTGTAGATGGAAAACACAGTAACCAACACAAACAATCTTTCTCTCCGCTCCATCCTCGAGAAAGATAAGCTCACTGGTCCCAATTTCCTTGATTGGGAGCGCAATCTGATGATTGTACTCAGACATGAAAGGAAATGGTACGTCTTGGAAGAGCTTCTGGGAGAGGCCCCTCCAGCAAATGCAACGGCTGCTGTCAGGAACGCTCATAAGAAGCATTCCGATGATTTGCTGGATGTTGGTTGTCTTATGCTTGCAACTATGAGCCCAGATCTGCAAACAGGGCTCATAAATACGAATGCTTATGACATGATCCGCCAGTTGAGGGACATGTTCCAAACGCAAGCACACACAGAACGTTATGATGCCACTAAGGCATTCAACGAGTTCAAGATGATCAAGGGGACCTCAGTAAGTGACCATGTCATGAAAATGAAACGGCACTTGGATCACCTAGAACGGCTCGGACACCCAGTTCCGTTGCAGCTGGCAACGGATACAATTGTTGGGAATCATAGGCTACATACACGTAGCGGAAAAACAAAAAACCTAGATCCCCAAGAACGGATCCAATCCTAAACCATGCAGACTCAAAGAGGGTTAAATCAGATAAGTTTACCTTATGCAATAAAAACTTCCGGAAGGCAAGTAGGGGAGACACCGCTACTGACACCATGCTAGAGGGTTGCTAGACCACCGTGACTGATCGGAAAAACTCCGATCGTTGTGAGAGAGAGAGAGAGAGCCGGCGGCGGTTTATGGGGAAGAGAGAGAGAATAATTTTTGTGTGGGATAAAATCTGCTGATAAAAATCACTTTAAGCCTTATTTATAGATATAGATAAGGCAGTGTTTGTATCTGATTATAATCCCTTAATAATTATCTCTATTAATTAATTCCTTAATTAATTAATTTACTGATTAATTAATCTAATAAATAATTAACTTATTATTTATTTCTTTCTCTTCTTAACTATCTCTTACACACAAATGTTCTCAATTAGGTGTGCAGCGGTGTGACCTACTAGTGTCTTATAACATTTGACATGGTTAACACTGTTACTGTCTTGCACATGTTGTTCCAGATTCAAGCTCTAATCAACATGCAAACAAATAGAGAATGATTTGAAAGCCATATGTCATTGATTCTTGGAGAATTGATTACACACACTAACCACACCAAGAACACACACACTTAAGAAGTTAAACTCTCTCAAATCACTCTCTTTCACAATGAAGCGTATGTGCATGTCACAACTACCAAACTAACTCACATTGGGTATTTATACCCAAACATCTAAACCCTCAAGGTTTACAAGAATTACACAAACTACCCTATTAAAGGAAAACTATTACAAAAGACTAAAACAATAAAAGTAAACTTTGACTTTGTTGCACACTTTGACTTTGCCTTTGACTTCAACTTTAGCACAATCTTGTGATCTCGGATACAATCCGATTTTGCACCCAACAATCTCCCCCTTTGGATTCGAGATCACAAAAAGAATTAGGCAAACGTCTTCAAGAAAGCATCAACACTTTAATCTTCAATGATAAGCTTCCTTGAACGATAAGCTTCGGTAATAATCTTCACGAATCATCCAAATCTTCATGAAGCTTTAACAAACTTTGAACACGAAGCTTTAACAAACCGAGATATCTTCAAATAATCACCAAACTTCAAACATCTCTTGCAAGCATCTCTTGTCAAATCTCGTAATCTTCTCTTTATCTTGGCATTTCGAAACCATCTCCCCAAAGTATCTTCAAAAAACATTTCTCAACTTTACATTTCTAAACCATCTCCCCCTTTTTGATGAAATATGAAATAATCATCAAAATCTATAGAAATGTATGATCAGAACAACTCGGCTCGTAAAGATACAAACATGTGAAAGTACCATCATAGATATCAAAAACCATCTCACATAACCATCTCCTCCTTGTTACTCCAGAATTCCCCTTATTACTCCAAAGAAATACCGTCAATTCCATAAAGTAATCCGAATCTTTTCAAATTCAGATTTAAGTGGAAAATCCTGAAACAACACATGAATCAGTTGGAATGCCTGTGAGAAGCACAAAGCAACTCAGTGCAACAAATGCACTATATAAGGAGCTTTAGTGATGATCACTCCCCAGGGCTTCCGTTCAATCATCGCAAACACTAAAAGTATTCCTATGAACGTTCCGACAAAGAAACAAATTCCTTGTGTGTATTTGTGATGAAAGAAAATAGCATCAAGTGCTTTCATAAGGCTCAAAATGTGAAAACATTTCACGACTCGATGTGTAGAAATGAAGTTCGAAGGCAGGGCAGCTTCCTTCTGTTTCAATATCGATTTTCCAAATGAAAACCTGATAGATTATGTGCTGCGTCCCGTGATGAAATGAAACATCTCCTTGTTAAGAAGGAAATGAGTAGCTAGTGGGGTAAAAACGAGAGTCGGCATTGGGCTTTGCCTTATTTCAATATCGGTCACCAAAGAATGTGAACCAATAGATTATGTGGTTGCCCGGCTTAGAAAAGGTTGGTGCAGAGTTTTATATTTCTTTTAACTCTGTTCTCACACCCTCCAATTCTTTTAAGCATCCTCACTTCTAACCAATCTCTCATATAATATTTTTCCGCTCAATCACTATGAGAATAACTCGACCACCTGAGTCATCTCCCCCACTCTTTGATGGAGACCCCTCACTCATTTCTCAAGGATAACTTCTTGGGTAGGATTGCCGGTTCTGGAAATCCATAGAAGTTCTGTTAAGCTCACACATCCCATGAAATAAGTTTCCTAAACATGATAGTACAATGATTCATCGTGTGAATCAATGAGCCAATAGGAAGCATGCTCGAACACATATATATGAACAATATAGGAGCATAAGAATTTCGTCAAACAAGTATATGAAATGAATAACATGAAAGATAAAAACTTGTTTGAGAAAACTGATTCATCATATGATGTGAGATATGTTCTTGAAAAGCTATGGTGTACTCAAAATGAATGACTGTTATCTATACGATCAAAATATAGATATAGCAATGAAGAACGTATCTGATCAAAGAAACGATGAAGAACAAATAGGAAGATAGCAAGCGAGCGTATTACCACCGAATAATATGAGCATATAGAGACGTGGTAATAACAAGACAAAAGAAGCTAAACCGGTGTGTATGAATACTTGAAAAGTATATGAAAAGATAATACACAAGTATTAATCTTTGGAAACACACGGTTAGAAAATATCCGTCAACTCATCATGATATGAAAACATGGAAAATCACACTTCTAATTCGAAAAATCATTTGAGAATCGAGAAGTGAGTTTGAACATTTAAAAACATTTTTCATACCAGAAAGTTGTTCGTCTTTCAGATATGTAAGCATTAAAGCTTATTTGAACTCTCCCCCTAAAATGAATATCACTTTTAAGAACTCCCCCTCAAATGGATAATCTGCAAAACAAAGTAGAATGAGGTATTCATTGAAAATGAATCCTTAGATGTTAGTCAGATAGTATCCAATCCAGAATAATTAAGCAAATCCCCCTTAAATTAAGATCCGTAACAGATTTAAGTAGGAGTAAGCATGCCAAGCTTGCTAACCAAAAAGTTAAAACGCTTTTCATCTAAATGTTTAGTGAAAAGGTCAGCAAGTTGGTAATCTGTTTGAACAAAGAACATTTCGATATTACCTTTCTCCACATTGTCTTTGATAAAATGATAACGAATGTCGATGTGTTTGGTCTTGGAATGCTGAACCGGATTTGACGTTATCGCAATGGCGCTTTCCGAATCACAGTAGATAGGGACTCTCTTCAACTTGTAACCATAATCTAGTAGTTGTGTCTTCATCCAAAGCACTTGCGAACAACAACTTGCAGCGGCCACATATTCTGCTTCGGCCGTAGAAGTGGAGACGCAATTTTGCTTTTTCGAAGTCCAACTAACAAGTTTATCACCTAAAAACTGACATGATCCAGAAGTGCTTTTCCTATCCAGTTTGCAACCACCATAATCTGAATCTGTAAAAGATATTAGCTCAAAACTAGAATCTTTCGGATACCAAAGGCCCAACTCGGGTGTGCCTTTGAGATACCGTAAGATCCTTTTAACTGCCGCAAGGTGTGACTCTTTAGGATTAGCTTGAAAACGAGCACAAAAACATGTGGCGAACATAATGTCCGGTCTAGTCGCAGTTAGGTACAAAAGAGAACCAATCATGCTTCTGTAAATCTTTTGATCAACGGGTTTACCGGTTAAATCAGGACCCAAAAGATTTCCAGTTGGCATTGGTGTTTTAATTGGAGAACAATCAGTCATGTTAAACTTTTTCAACATATCTTTAATATATTTTGACTGATTTATAAAGATGCCATCAGGGTTTTGTTTGACTTGAATTCCTAAAAAGAAATTCAATTCACCCATCATGCTCATTTCAAACTCTGTCTCCATGATTTTAGAAAACTTTGTACACAACTCTGGATTAGTAGAACCGAAAATAATGTCGTCAACATAAATTTGAACTAAAAGCAAATCATCACCTTCTTTCTTCAGAAAAAGAGTAGTATCGATCGTACCTCGTTTGAATCCTTTGGATAAGAGATGATTAGTCAGAGTTTCATACCATGCTCTTGGAGCTTGTTTTAGACCATATAATGCTTTGTCCAAGATGCATACATGATCGGGAAAATCTGGATCGACGAACCCTTCAGGTTGCTCTATATAGACCTCTTCATGCAAGACTCCATTCAAGAACGCAGATTTGACATCCATTTGAAATACCTTGATGTTCTTGTGAGCTGCATAGGCCAGAAAGATTCGAATTGCCTCGATCCTCGCTACCGGTGCAAAAGTCTCATCGTAGTCAATACCTTCTTGTTGAGAATAACCTTTAGCAACCAATCGCGCTTTGTTTCTGACAATCAATCCGGATTCATCTTTCTTGTTTCTGAAGATCCACTTAGTTTTAATGATTGATTTATCTTGCGGTCTCGGAACCAAGCGATACACTTTGTTTCTTTTGAACTGTAGAAGCTCTTCTTGCATTGCTAGAAGCCAATCAGAATCGTCTAAGGCTTGAGAGACATTCTTTGGTTCAATTCTGCTCAAGAAACTTTTGTATAGGCAGTAATTTGCAGATGCAGATCGCGTTTTAACACCATCATTGACATCACCAATCACATTGTAGAGTGGATGTGCTCTTGTCCATTTCAACTGAGCAGGAAGAATTGCAATATCATCTAGATTGTTCTGACTATCATTTTCATCAATGATTGCAGGAATCTCTGATTGATCATCGGGGGTTAACTCTGATTGCTCAACACTTGGAACTGGTATAGCCTGATCAGAGTTAGAAGTAGAACAAATATTCTCCGATGGTCCGGAATCATTCACGCTTGAAGGTTCTGGGACATTATGAATATCAACTCTTGGATTTCTGGAAAGAATGAGATCTTCATTATCTGCACAAACATCCAGAAAAGCATCCATAAACAGTAAATCGAGTTCTGAACTATTTGGATCAGTAATAGAATCAGAAGTCGTAGAAGTAGCTTGACTATGAATTCCGAGTCCTGAACTGCTATGTTCAGAAGTCATTGACACGGTTTCATCAAAGGTCACATAAACGGTTTCCATAACCATCTTGGTTCTTTTGTTGTAGACCCGGAAAGTCTTTGACGTTAGCGAATAACCAAGAAAGTATCCCTCGTCGGCTTTCTTGTCAAACTTACCAAGATTGTCACGGTTGTTAAGAATGTAGCACCTACAACCAAAAACATGAAAAAATTTGACATTAGGAACTCGACGATTGATTATATGATAAGGAGTTTTCTTGAAGCGCTTAGTGATGATAGTTCGATTTTGTGTAAAACAGGCTGTTGAAACAGCTTCGGCCCAAAAAGTAAGAGATAATCCGGAGTAAGCTAGCATCGTTCGTGCCGCTTCCACTAAGGTTCGGTTTCGTCTTTCTACAACTCCATTTTGTTGTGGAGTATAAGCACCTGAAAAATTATGAGAAATACCAACGGATGTTAGATAAGCATCTAAAGTAGCATTTTTAAATTCAGTGCCATTATCACTCCTAATCTTTCGAACTGGAAGTTGCAAAAGAACTTGGATCCTCTTGATAAACTTTATGATCAACTCGGGAGCTTCAGATTTCATTCTCAGAAATTCTAGCCACGTATACCGTGAGTATTCATCAACCATAACCAGAATGTACTTCTTTCCACTAATTGATTGGATTCTCATCGGTCCGCATAAGTCCATGTGGAGCATTTCGAGTGGTGATTGACACGAAGATTCTGTCTTTGACTTGTGAGAACTTCTCTTCATCTTTCCCATTTGACAAGCCGGACATAAAGAATCTCTATCAAATGTCAACTTTGGAAGACCTTTCACCAATCCACCATTAGCTAGTTTGCTAATATCTGAGAAATTCTGATGAGAAAATCTTCTATGCCATAGCCAACTTTCGCCTTTTGTTGCCTTTGAAAACAAACAAACGGGTTTCGACGAATCTATCACCGGAAAGTCAACCACATAGAGATTGTAAAACCTTCTCCCTTCAAAAATCTCAACACCATCACTATTAATGATAAGGCAGTTAATGATGGAAAATAAAACAATGTTATAACCATCACAAAACTGACTTGCACTAAAAAGATTATGACTTAACCCCTCAACATAAAGTACCTTCTTTATGGATACCTTACCATTTGTAAGAATGCCGTAACCTTTGATGACACCAGTCGTCTTATTCCCAAAACTAACTGTTCCTCCTGGTCGTTCCACATAATTGTGCAACAACTCCTTGTAGCCAGTCATATGTCTTGAACAACCGGAATCGACATACCACATATGCCTGGCCTGTAGAAACATGTTAGTTCATCTTGGGAACCCATATCCAAATGGGTCCTTTCTTGTTGGTCTCATACATTTTTAACAAATCAGAAGATGAACCTAAAATCTTACAGTTTATACCAGACTTTGAAATTTGTGCATTCAATAAATCTTTAGGAATCCATTTGCACACAAATTTCACATCTACTGATTTATCTTTTGCTTTTGAAAGATTTTTCTTTTTAGCACTAAACACTTTAGCATGATGATCAAACGAGTAAGCACGAGATTTATCATGAGAAACACCACTAGATCTCTTCTTGTTAACATGACTAGAGTTCAAAGAAAAAGAATTATCACCACACTGAGTACAATGCAAACGTTGCATAGCAAAAAACATTAAGGCAGACTCAAAAGAGTTTTGACACTTATTGAATCTAACATTCAGATTACATTTATTTGCATCATCAACGGATGACTTTTTAACAAAACTCTTTTTCTTCTTTGAATCTTTCTTCTTCCACCCTAGGCCATGTCGTTTAAAACTTTTTAAATCTGTAGAATCAGAAGAACTAGAGTTAATAGGTGTCTTAGGAACTGAACATGCATCAGATGAATCTTTTGAAGATGTTTCAAGTGTAGCACAAGAAGTACTTCCTACCTCAAAAGTACTTGCATCAAAATTAATTGAACAAGTTTCAGACTTTAACAAAGTACATGAGGATTTATAATCTTTTGAAATTCCACTATCACTTGAAACATTTATAACAGTTGGTTTATCTTGTGTACTCGACTTTGATTTTTCAAAAACAGCACCAAACTCCACATCTGGTAGTTTGAGGTCTGATTTAAGGATATCTCCTTCAACCATACTATCTAAACTTTTGTACACAAGATATCCATCTTTGTCAATAACAGCATATGTAATTAAATCAGTGACTTCAGTCTTACTTTGATCAAAACAAGGTGGAGTATCTTGAGACTCAAACATGGGGTTTGAAATAAAATTTATCTTTTCTTCTTCAAAACCCTTTTCGATATCATCATCATTATCAGAATCAAAACATGGTTTGGTCTCATCAGAATCAGAATCAGACTCATAATCAGAAACGCTTTTATTTTCTGAAAGATTATTAACTTGAATAAACTCAGAAAGATTTTCACAATCTGTTTCTTTTTCAAGTTCACTTGTCTTATCTTCAGATTTAGGAGTAGAATCAGTCGTCTTTGACTCATTTTCAATATCGTTACTAAGCTTTTCAGATTCATTTGAAAAAGACTTTATATCTTGAGAATACAAAGAAACACACTGAGTATGAGAAAACTCGGGTTTTCTTGTTTTATAACTTTGATTTAAATCATCATATTTAAAATCACATGTGAAATCAAAGTTATTCTTTCTCTTTGGCTTTGAATCTGAAAAACTATCACTTGAGTCATCAACAACTTTTTCTTTACCTTTATCCGAAGAATCAGATAATGAGCTACCAGATTTTACAAAGGTCTCATTTAATTTTGGAAAACTTAAGTTATCAAACTGATAAAGACCTTTAGGGGCTTTCTTTAAAACATCATTTTCAGGTAAACCTAACCCCATTTTTGGATTGTAAAATCTAGTATCCTTTAGATTATTTGTCAAAAGCTTAAGCGTCTGTTGAGTCTGACCTCTTTTGATATTAAGATCCTCCAACTGTTTGATTTTGGCATAAGCCTCAGACCTATCTTGAAAACAAACTTCATATTTGATCATATATTCAGCTTTTTCAGACTCCAAATTTACTAAAGCACTCTTCATCACAGAGATTTGAGATTCTAGTTTGGCTTTCTCTTTCCTAATCTCAGCCTTTTCAAGCTCACGATCATCAGCTAAAGATTTATATAATTCACATTCATTACTGAATTCAATGACTCGAGCTCTTTCGAACTTAATCTTTTCCTTCAAGTCATCAAATTCAGTTTTTAAAATTAAAAACTGTTCTTCTAAAGAGCATTCATCATTATCAGACATATCCGAGTCAGAAGGAGTTTGACTTACCTCATTTGTTTCTTCGGTCTGTTTGTGAAGGTTGATGGTTTCTTCCACACTAGCCATGAGATTGTAGTGAACTTGTGTGAAATGAGCAGAATCCTCATCATCAGAAGTATCATCATACCAACATTCCTCTTCCGCCATCAAAACTTTTCCTTCACTCTTGCGTTTAGCAAGTTGAGCCTTCTTTGAGTAGTAGTCAAAATCCCTGACTTTCGGTGCTCTACAATCTTTGACAAAATGGCCTGGTTTGCCACAGTTGAAACAAACATTGCCTTTCTCATCTGTCTTTTCTTTCTCATAATTCTTCCTCTCCGGCCTTCTCTCATAATCCTTTGGCTTGTACTTGTCTCTTTTGTAGTTATCAAACTTGGGTTTCGAATAGAACTTCTTCTTCCCATAACGTTTGTGAATCGAACTAGACAAAAGAGCAAGTTTGTCGGCAACTCGCTTCAAATCAACATCGGACTCAGAACTTTCATCTTCAAGGGATTCTGAATCAGAATCAGACAACTCGGTGACTAAAGCCTTTGAATGGCTTTTCTTCTTTGAACTAGCACTAGGGAGCACACTCTTCTTCTTTTCAGTCAACAGGGCCAAAGAATCAGAAATACTCTTCTGCTTCATCACAATATCTTTGACTTTCACTTCATGCTGACTAAGAATGGAATACAAGTCATGCAAGTCTTCTTCCGCCAAATTCTTGTTCATTTGAAGATTAATGGAGTAGTGATCCCATTCTGGATTGAGATTCTTCAAGAACTTGAAGTTTATCTCAGAAGTAGACTTTTGCATCCCATTTCTCCTCAAATCATTCAGAATGATGTTGAACCGACTGTAAGAATCTGCAAGTGTTTCTCCCTCTAAAGCTTTAAACCCTTCATAAGCTCCGATTGCTTGGTTTAGCTTAGCTTGGATTGATCTTTCCGTCCCTTGAAACTGTTTCTCCAACTCATCCCACAACTCTTTCGCAGTATTTCTACTATCAACACGATTAAACAAATCGTTCGGAATGGCCATCGTGAGTAAAGTAAGAGCTTTGTCATCAAGTTCAGCTCTAATCTTCTCGAGCTCATTGTAATGCCGAAAGAGTTTGAACACTCGTCTTGGTTCAATAGCAGGAGTAGTGGCAGTCTCGGGGGTGCCCGGAATATCAATGTACGGCTTGATCGGACCTTCTTGGATGCTCACCATGAGTGTCTTGTCGATGTTGTTAAGAAACTGAATCATCCTCACACGCCATTGAGGATATTCTCCAATTTGAAGAACCGGAGGTTTTGACTTCGAACCCATACTCAATAGATCTCTAGACATCTTCACAGAACTTGAATATGATCGGTAATTCACTGAAACTGGTAGATTTCTTCTGAACTTCTGGAGGTATACTAATCTGAGAATCTGTGGCTAATCTGAACACTTCTTTTTGATCAACGAAAAGGTTAGTGACAAAAGTCAAAAAGTCAACAGAAAAGTCAACCGGTGAATAGTGAAATCCCGAGAAAAAATATTTTTCAAAAATTTGAAAGTTGATTTTGACCGCGAAAATGAAATCTTAGTTCAAAAATACAACCTCCCGGAAATCACCAAAATCTCGGAAAAACCGGCATTTTTCGGGAAAAAATGACCTTCTTAAAAATGACTGAACTTTTTCACCGTAGAATCAGATAAGAAGTCTAAAAAAGTTTACTGAACTTTTTTTTTTTTTTTTTTTTTTTTTTTTTTTTTTTTTTTTTAAACTAATCCGATTCGGAAAACACTATATTCCGATTCGGATTTTTCAATTTTCCGAATCGGAAAAGATGGTTTTCCGAATCGGAAAAGATAAACTTGAAAGAGTTCCGAGAAAAAATTCGAGTTGGTATTTGGACAATTTCCGAATCGGAAAATGATGTTTTCCGAATCGGAAATTGACTAATACCAAGTCGGAAAATGAGTATAACTAACTTCGAACACAATTTCCGAATCCAAAAAATTTTCCGATTCGGAAAATTTCAAAAATCCGATTCGGAAAACTGATATTTTCCGATTCGGAATTTTTGAATATTCCAATTCGGAAAATATGAACAGAATTCGGAAAAACGAGGAAAAACCGAGCAGAAGGTAAAAAAAACTCAAAAATTACTGCTCAAATCACCAAATTTTGACTCTAAATCACTTCCTAACACAGTAAAAACATCATATTAACCACAAACAATCAAATTCAGATCCAAATCATGATCAAATGAAAAACATCAAAACTCAAACCTCCATTTTCAAAAAAAACACAAAAAGCTTAAGAAATCATACCAAATTCAATGAATTTCCAGCTCTGATACCACTTGTTGTTCCAGATTCAAGCTCTAATCAACATGCAAACAAATAGAGAATGATTTGAAAGCCATATGTCATTGATTCTTGGAGAATTGATTACACACACTAACCACAACAAGAACACACACACTTAAGAAGTTAAACTCTCTCAAATCACTCTCTTTCACAATGAAGCGTATGTGCATGTCACAACTACCAAACTAACTCACATTGGGTATTTATACCCAAACATCTAAACCCTCAAGGTTTACAAGAATTACACAAACTACCCTATTAAAGGAAAACTATTACAAAAGACTAAAACAATAAAAGTAAACTTTGACTTTGTTGCACACTTTGACTTTGCCTTTGACTTCAACTTTAGCACAATCTTGTGATCTCGGATACAATCCGATTTTGCACCCAACAGCACATAATCCTAACAGACTCCGACTTGTACCAGACATGTAACTGTACTGTTACCATTAGCCCAAGGAGGTCCCTAGCCAGACACTTAGGTTTACCAGGTTATAAGATCTCTTATATCCAGAGATACAATTCACGCTGGAATTTGTACACAGATTCATTCCTTTTGCACACGATATTTCTAAAATGATTTTGAGACATGGAGTGGAGGATTCATTTCTCAAAAACAAGTATTTCTTGACTCTGATTCAGATTGCCTGCAGTAACGGATATTACTAAATAACAACTGTTATTCTATCCGAGCGTGGCCATGCGTTTTCTGCCAATCTTAATCGTCAAGAGGCCCGGAAATATCTCTCTTTTAGTAAAGAGGTGCAAATCCCTTCTTGACCACTTGCATTTGGATCCACGGCTTCCGCTGTATCTAGTCACGTCCTGTATAACCACCCTGTTACGGTGCAGCGTTAGAATGCGCTAAGAGTACAGTAGTCCTCGTGTTCCCAAACCAAATATCTCAGGTCTAAGGACAACCTATCATCAACCCAATGCTCATGACTGGGGCTCCATGAAGCAGACTTGAAACTGGTCACTTCCAATACTCAAACACTCTGATGAGTATCTATAAATACTTGGTCACATCACTAGTGCTTTTATTCTTTACTTTGAATAAATCATCAAGTATTTATAATAGCGTTAAACTTCCTATTGAAATTCCCATTTCAATAAGTGGCTACGGAAATTTAGATTTCATACAAAATTTTTGTAAAATCATGGATATGTTAAATATGCGAAAAATAGTTAATTTAAAACAATCATGAATTAAAACCTCCATTTATTTCCATCACACTGTGAAATAAAACTTTACATGATTGGATTGTTCAAAATTAAACTATAGTAATAATTAATAAACTAAAAAACTAGCTACTGGCGTCCAGGTACTGCATCCCAATGGAATTTGCATGTGCCTCATGCTTCACCCTTGCTAGTGGCTTTGTCAGCGGATCTGCGACATTTTCTTCTGTTGGAATCTTGCATATCTTTACATCTCCTCTTCCAATAATCTCTCGGATGAGGTGATATTTTCTGAGCACATGTCTTGACTTGTGATGCTCTCTAGGTTCCTTTGCTTGTGCCACGGCTCCCGAGTTATCACAGAATATATCGATCGGTCTAGAGACACTGGCAACCACTCTGAGATCCGACAGAAAATTCCTTAGCCAGACAGCTTCCTTTGCTGCATCAGATGCTGCAATGTACTCTGCTTCTGTAGTTGAGTCTGCAATCGTTTCCTGCTTCGAGCTCTTCCATGAGATCGCGCCTCCGTTTAGGGTGAAAACGTACCCGGACTGTGATCTAAAATCATTTCTGTCGGTCTGGAAACTAGCATCAGAATATCCAGTGACACTGATTTCATCCTCAGACCCTCCAAAGACCAAGAACATATCTTTCGTCCTTCTCATGTACTTGAGAATGTTCTTGACAGCTACCCAATGAGGTTCTCCTGGATTCTGTTGATATCTGCTCGTAACACTTACTGGGTAAGCAACATCGGGCCTGGTACATAACATGACATACATAATCGATCCAATTGCTGAAGCATATGGAACCGATTTCATTTTGTCCTGATCTTGACTAGAAACAGGACATTGTGTTTTACTTAACACTATGCCATGTTGCATTGGAATAAATCCTTTCTTGGATTCATCCATCCTGAATTTCTTCAGGATTTTGTCGATATATGTACTTTGACTAAGTCCGATAAGCCGCTTGGATCTATTTCTATAGATCTTTATACCAAGTATATAAGCGGCTTCTCCAAGGTCTTTCATTTGGAAACATTTACTCAACCAATTCTTTACACTCTGTAAAGTTGGTACATCGTTTCCTATGAGTAGAATATCGTCTACGTATAAGACCAAGGGGTTACTATGCTCCCACTTAACTTAGTGTAAACACACGGCTCGAACTCACTTTTAGCGAAACTGAATTCTTTGATTCGCTCATCAAAGTGTAAGTTCCAGCTTGGAGATGCTTGCTTTAATCCATAAATGGATTTTAGCAGTTTACACACCTTATTAGGATTCTTAGGATCTTCAAACCCCTCTGGTTGTTCCATATAGACGTCTTCTGTTAACTTTCCGTTTAGAAAGGCTGTCTTGACGTCCATTTGCCAGATCTCGTAATTAAAATACGCTGAAATGGCCATCAGGATCCTAATTGATTTCAACATGGCTACTGGCGAAAAGGTTTCATCATAGTCGATACCATGAGTTTGCGTGAATCCTTTTGCGACCAGTCTGGCCTTGAAAGTGTGTACATTCCCATCCATGTCGGTTTTCTTCTTGAAAACCCACTTGCGTCCAACAGCTCTACAGTGCTGGGGCAAATCAGTCAGCTCCTATACTTGGTTGTCGTACATGGATTGCATCTCGGCCTTCATGGCTTCCTGCCATTGTTCAGATTCATTGCCTGATACAACTTCTCCATAGGATGTTGGTTCATTCAAGTCTCTGCTGTCTTGAGAGATTAGAAACCCAAGATACCTATCTGGTTCTTGTCTTACCCTACTGGATCTGCGAAGGTCCTGGTGTTTGCATTTCCTCAATCGGTTCTGATTGAGGTTCAACATTTTCATGTTGAATTTCTGGCTCAACAATTGGTGTAGTGTTCTCTTCGTCTACTACCTGTAGATCTACATCCTTTCTGGTGTTCCCGGAACCGAGAAACTTTTCTTCCAGAAATTTTCCATTCCGAGCAACAAAAACTTTGTTCTCTTCAGGGTTGTAGAAGTAATATCCCACGGTGGTCTTGGGATATCCAACGAAGAAACACTTGTCGGATTTGGGATTGAGTTTTTCTGAGGTAGGTCGTTTGACGTAAACCTCACAACCCCAAATCCTTAGAAAATATATATTGGGTTTCTTACCCTTCCATAGCTCGTATGGTGTCTTTTCTACTGACTTTGTTGGCGCTCTGTTCAGTATATGTGCTGCTGTTTCGAGCGCATGTCCCCAGAATGACATTGGTAGCGTAGAGCGACACATCATCGATCGTACCATGTCAAGTAATGTACGATTCCTCCTTTTTGACACACCATTCATCTGAGGTGTATACGGAGGTGTCAGTTGGGATACAATCCCACACTCCATCAGATGATTGTCAAACTCATCACTAAGATATTCGCCTCCGCGATCTGACCGTAAAAACTTGATCTTTCTGCCAAGTTGATTTTGTACTTCATTTTGAAATTCTCTGAATCTTTCAAAGCTTTCAGATTTATGTCTCATGAGGTAGACATAACCATACCTACTGAAATCATCAGTAAAGGTAATGAAGTACCGATATCCTCCTCTTGCCACATGACTAAATGGTCCACACACATCTGTGTGAATTATTTCTAACAAGTCGGTGGCCCTTTCATTTTTTTTGTTGAAAGGTTGCTTTGTCATTTTGCCAGATAAACAAGATTCGCAATTATCAAAAGGTTTATAATCGAAAGTGCCAAGAAAACCTCCTTTTAGGAGTAGTTCAATGCGTTTCTTGTTTATGTGGCCCAAACGACAATGCCAGAGGTAAGTCTGATCCTCAATATCTTTGGATCGTTTACTTATATGATAGATTTCATTATTATTGTCTTGTAGATTTACTGTATATAGACCATTCACAGGTGTTGCTTTAAAATAGAAAATATTATTTTTAAAGACAGAAAGCATTTTATAATCATATTTGTAATAAAAACCTTGGTCTACCAACAAATCAAAAGACAAAACATTCTTAATCATGTTTGGAATATAATAACAATTATCCAGTTCCAAAACTAGACCCGAGGGTAAACTAAGACTATAAGATCCTACAGCTTCAGCTATTAGCGGAGTGCCTTCGCCAACTCGTAGGTTCGAACGGTCTGTCCTCAAAGTCTTTCTTCTAGTGAATCCCTGTAAATGATTACAAATGTGGTTACCACTGCCTGTATCAATTACCCATGATTCATAAGAAGTGATTAAGCAATCTATCATAAAGATACCTGGAGCATCGGGTAAACCAATCTCTATCTGGTCGATATTCATCGAGTGCTTGCAAATATCCTTGCTACCACATTCCGGGCAACTCAGATCCCCCAGCTCATCAATCCAATCAGTATCCATGAGATCAGCAGGTGCTGGCTTCGGCTCTATACTGGCCAGAATGTCCTCATGTAGTGCTGCCACGTCAGTCCTTGGTTCTTTCATGTAGGCACTAGTGTGTCACATATCTCCTTCGGGAGTGAGTACCACATGAGATACACTAACTCTTCCTGAGTCATCTTGTACCCCAAACGTGTCAAGCATTTAAAGAGCCTCCTCAGGTCTTTAACTGACTGGTTCTTTTTCAGCTTTAGTGAAAGTATCTCTTTCATGATCAGAAGCTTACCTGTATGTCTATAGAAACCTAACTGGCTTTTTATATTTTTTACGACCTCGTGGCAGGATTTATCTCTTAATCTATCCGCGAACTCGGATGATATAGAGAAAATCAGAATTGACATGACATCCGATTCATCTGCCATATACTTAAAGTACTGAGTAAATTCCTCTTCAGGAGAATTACTCTTAGGTCGTGATACAGGTTTTTCTAAAACGTAAAACTTACCCTGTGCACGCAAGATATTATCAAGGTGCATTTTCCAAACTGAAAATTATGTCCTGTAAGTTTCCATTTTCCATTGATGAGTCGTAATGATTCCTCAGGGGTATAAAACGGGATTACAGAATAAGACATCTACAATAAAAATAAAATCCCAAGCTTAGTTTATAATTATAAAATCTTCTAATAAATTATTACCCTCAAAATAAATTTATCAGACTAGAATCCATATTTCACATGTGTCGGGAAGCATGTGATCATGTCAAACCGACTCATGTGATCTATGGTAGGTAAAAACTATACCAATCGCATTTTAATTCGAAAACAAGATTTCTAGATCGTCGGGACATCGGATATTTAATCCGTGCATATTTAGTCCCTCTAGTGCATTTTGGCCTGGTACCACCCAGTGACTAAATAATTACCAAAATAGACTGCACCACCCGGGACCTGGACAAACCCTGGCCGGTACCACCCGGAGATAATTCGCAGAGTTTTATCACCCTCCAGTTTCGGTTTGAACGCGGGCGTTCATAGCGTGTTCACTTACAACGCCCAACGTACCTTACACTGGAGGTGCCCCTAAAGTGGGTTGCACTCACTAATCTATGATTTTTAACAAGGGTTAAAATTGTCAGTTTTCAAAAACTTGGAACTAAACACAAACTGTATTTGTGTCCAATTTTTTTTCTTTTAAAACATACAATTGTTTATATTTAATTTTGAAAAACGTAACTACACAACCACGCAATTCATATAACTATTAAATATAAACAACCACACAAATAAAAAAAACATGTCATAGTCAAAAACCCTTAAACTATGTCATTTTGTGAGCCAACAGAAAACGACGGTCTTATCCCTAGGTGACCCATAGTTAAGGTTTTGTATGTTTATTTTACTCAATGGTTACGGGAGGCCTGCGTGCCATCGCCGTTGCCACCGGTTGGGAACACGACAGCAGCCGCGACTAGTGCCACCGCCACCACCGTGGTTGACGCACAACAACATAGCGCGCCACCACCTTCACGACAACCGCGGCGATAGCCACTGCCGTCGATCGGTGGCGCGAGAACCCTTCGATGGCCATCACCACGATCGACGATGGTAGCAATCGGCTACCACCGCCGACCGAGGGTTCTTCCTTGATCGTTGACGACGGCAGCAATAGAATGCCGCCACCGCCGTCGCTGAAATCAACCGCCATCATCATCCACCGGCGACAGCAGCAGCTCGGCGCCACCACCATCGCCGTGGTCGGCGAACAACAAAACTAATGCCATCGCCGCTGCCACCACAAACGGTGGTGTGGCGGTTGTTTGCGATCAAGCCGACGCAACCACCACCATCTGTGGTGGTGCTGTCGACCGGGTTTAGGCCGTGCGCCATCACCACGGTTCTGTGGTGTGGCGGCCGAACACCCTACCTGCCACCACCACCGCGACAACAGCAGCTCGACGCCACCATCGCCGCCGTGATGCGCGGCTGTCGCCACAGCCACCACCGTTGTTGTTGAAAAACGGCTTGGTGGTCCGGCCTCGGTGGCTGATTCGATTGCCACGGCCGACGCCGCCACCACACGGTGGTGCGGCTGGCGAACGGGAAGACAGTCGACGCCGCAACCACCATCTATGGTGCGGTCGCCGCGCGTTGGCAGTTTGGCTTCTCCGGTGATCGATCCTGGTGGTTCGGCCGGCTAACTGCCGCCGTTCCACCGCCGATTAGGTTTTTTAAAAATTCAATTTTTTGACAAAATAAAACAGATAAAAATCAAAATTTTAAACCTAAAACGATTAAACAAACCTGATCTACAGGTTTAGGAAGTGGCTCTGATACCACTGTTGGGAATCATAGGCTACATACACGCAGCGGAAAAACAAAAAACCTAGATCCCCAAGAACGAATCCAATCCTAAACCATGCAGACTCAAAGAGGGTTAAATCAGATAAGTTTACCTTATGCAATAAAAACTTCCGGAAGGCAAGTAGGGGATACACCGCTACTGACACCACGGGAGAGGGTTGCTAGACCACCGTGACTGATCGGAAAAACTCCGATCGCTGTGAGAGAGAGAGAGAGCCGGCGGCGGTTTATGGGGAAGAGAGAGAGAGTAATTTTTGTGTGGGATAAAATCTGCTGACAAAAATCACTTTAAGCCTTATTTATAGATATAGATAAGGCAGTGTTTGTATCTGATTATAATCCCTTAATAATTATCTCTATTATTTAATTCCTTAATTTATTACTTAATTAATTAATTTACTGATTAATTAATCTAATAAATAATTAACTTATTATTTATTTCTTTCTCTTCTTAATTATCTCTTACACACAAATGTTCTCAATTAGGTGTGCAGTGGTGTGACCTACTAGTGTCTTATAACATTGGACATGGTTAACACTGTTACTGTCTTGCACATAATCCTAACAACAATTCTCAACTCACTGTCAGATGATTACAAGCCTTTTGTAATCAACTACAATATGAATAACATGGAGAAAACAATAGCTGAATTGCACTCCATGCTAAAGACAGCCGAGTTAAACATGGGGGCAAAAAACAAGACAAAAGACGTACTGATGGTGAGAGATGGAGGGGTGAAGAAGAAGCATGGGCATGGAGGCATCAGTAAAGGAAAGGGTCCAGTTCAGGCCATCCAAAATGCACCCAAGGTTCGTGAGAATGGTAAAGGCAAGGGCAAGGGCAAGAAGGTTAAGCCTAACAAAGCTAGGACCGAGAATCGCTGCTTCACGTGTAATGAAGTCGGTCACTGGAGGCAGAACTGCCCAAAGCGTCATGAAGCAGGTATGAAAACCTCAAATATTTATGATTGCTTTAGATCTGTCACTTTAACTTGTTGAATTACAAGTATACTGATACCTAGAGCAAATGTCTATTGCAGGTGGTCAGAAGTGAAGAGCCCAGGAGTTGCTAAGGATCTTAGATGCTAGCTTATTTCAATTCTTGTCAAGACAATTTTATTTTTAAGCTTATGTTTTAAAACGGTTGTTTTTGGATGATTATAATTTAATATTTTGTGGTTTTAAATTTAAAAGTTATTGACTTGACTTTGAAATATCTGTTGTGCATGATAATTTGAATCTGATTGATTTAATAAAAGATCCTAGATATTACCTATCACACTGAGAAAGTTACTTTAATAGTTT
The DNA here is from genome assembly GCA_030169165.1 of Centaurea solstitialis. Classification (NCBI taxonomy): domain Eukaryota; kingdom Viridiplantae; phylum Streptophyta; class Magnoliopsida; order Asterales; family Asteraceae; genus Centaurea; species Centaurea solstitialis. The sequence continues at coordinate 60,553,082 of CM058046.1, read as the reverse complement.
TAAATTGAAGTGATTCTATATGAAAACTGTCAAAAACACAAAGAGAATGTGATTTTGAAATAAGACATTTATGAGTAAAGGATTATGGAAACATTTTCAAATACTCAAATGTTCTAAAGAGAATTTAGGATATTAATGTCGGTATTTATAAAACTAAGAAAAATTCCAAGTTTTGGAGTTAGGGTTTTCAAATCCAGTTAAAGGTTTTATAAACGATAAAATTCTCAAGTGTGTTACTTAAAATAGAATTGATTAATCAAAGTTCTTGACTAAATCAATAGTTAAATTTTGAGTGACAGTTGGTTTTCATATAAGTCAGTGGGAGCCCAGTTAATTCTCTATCTAATTTGAGATAAAGAATAGATGATATAATTATTGATTAAATATATCTAGAAATTCATAATCCAGGTAGGATGTGAATTTTTGAGATGTATAATATACCTTTCCGTCAAAAAGGTAAAAGAATAGTTTCAAAGTCTTTGAAACAAATTTTAAGAAAATCAATAATTAAGTTATGTTGGAATATTTAAAGATAGGATAAAACCAGTGAAACTTACCAGCTTGGTAAAATGAATATCTTATCAGATTTCAGGAAGAAATCACTTATCTACACAGCAACTAAGGAAAGTTGCAGTTTAGCCTTACATGTTCAGGGTAACTAGGAGTTTTTCCAGGTCTCCAAGTTAAGGGAATATGGTAAGTGAAGAAGTCTAATCTTGTTTAAAGTGTTTGCAAAACAAGGATTAGCACAATCAAGTAGATTGTATAAAAAGATACAAACTTGAATTGTTTTTGGTTGTTATTTTGATTAATTTGGTAAACATTAATCAAAGAGTCTAAACTAAAGAAAGGTGATACTTTATTTTAGACCATTATTTAACAAACGTTAAATAGACACCATAAAAGTAATTAAGAAATATTAATTTTGTTATTGTTACAGAGTGTAATATGGACTATACAAAATTAGTTTCTTTATCGCTTTTATATTTTGCATGTTTTATTATCTAGGAATGAAACTAGTTTCCAGTTTTTCATTCAAAACTTGTCCGTGACAACTTATCATTGTGGGAACTTGATAGGGAGTTAAAGTCATTGTGGACTTTTGGGTAGTTATGATCAGTCGTTGAATAACAACTACAAGTGTTGTAGACCAAAAGTTGCACAGATATTCGATAGAGTAGCGAATATTGGACGTGATGCGCGGTTGAGATTACTTCTTGGAAATCGTCATAAGTAAATCTCACAGTGGTTGTCCGTATCACCTGAGGTATCTGGTTTGATATCATGAGGACTGCTGGATGGCTATAAAGGACGTGACTAGGTTCAGCGGAAGACGTGGTGTTAAATGCAGATATGCAAGATGGGATTTGCACCTCTTCTTAGAAGAGAGATATTTCTGGGCCCCTTGACTGACTGAATATACTGATGAAGTGCATGGCCATGCCCGAACGAACTGATTAGTTCTTTGTCGTTTACCTATCAGTAGAGGTCGGATAGTCAAGAAACATAATCTTGAGTATTTAGAGTTGACTGATTCCAAGCTCATACTCAAAGATGAAATATCGTGATGCAAAGGGAAAAGCCAAGATATACCCGTTTTATGAACATCAGTTTCATAAATAATATTTCCTTCTAGGAAATGTATTATCACCTATCTGGGTATAAGAGTTCTTGTAACCTGGTTAGCCTAAGTGCCTGTCTAAGGGTCTCCTTAGGTCCGTGTGATCAAGACGGTATTGCCAACTTGCACAAGTGGGAGTCTGTTAGTAATTATGTGCAGAAGTTGACAAACCAGTGATCTCACATCCAATGTTATAAGACACTTGAGGGTCACACCTGTGAGGATCTGTAAATCAAATAAGATAATCCCAGATTGGAGAGATTGGGTTTATAATAGTTAATTATAAATCAGTTGGGTATTTTATGTAAGAAAACCCAAAGATAGAGGTTTGAAATGGTTCATATATATTTATTAGGTGAATAAATATATATAGATTTATTAACTGGTAAATTATGTATTTATTAAGAAAATAAATACATAATAGATTATTAATTGATAAAAGGAGAATTATCTAGTTTAATGGAAATTCTTTTCTTTAGGAAAAAGAAAAGATAATTACCATAGATAATTATAAGTGTTATATGGTAACTAGGATACCTTACCTTATAAATAAAGGCTTAAGGTTTACCAGTTATTCATTCGATTCATTCAATCAATCAAACTCAAACAAAAAGGAAAATCTCTCCCTCTCTCCTGTCTTGAAAACCGGCACCAACCAAGAGACCAAAAACCAGATCGGGTTTTGCTCATTGATTGTTTTAGCTGTTTTTCGAGATTTCGGGATCTTAACCGGCTAGAAGGTTTTTGTCTGATCGTTCACGGGTGGATTAAGCTCAAGCAATCCAGGTAACAATCTAGAACTGTTAACTATTAGATTAAATAACTAAAACGATTAAGATCATTAGAATGTTTCGGGTTTTAATTCTTAAGCTTCCGCGATAATCGAACCAGTTAGGTTTGATAAGATTTAAACCTTTAGGTCAGTTTGACTATTAGGTTTTATCATGTATCTCTTCCAGTTAGGTTTGAGATTCACAGTGACTCCCGTATCAGATCGATATGAGGGATCCATCAAAACCCAACAATTTCGGGTGCATCCCTACTCATTAACATTATAGAGTGCCCACGTAAATTTTCTGGTGATTTCGCCACAGGATTTTCCGGATGCTTCCGGACCAGGCTACCAAAGGGTACCCCCTTTGGTGCCTGGGTAAAAATTTAATACGTCCATAACTTTTGCTACGCGAGTCCGTTTCAGGCCCACGAACAATCAAAACGAAGCTATCCACGATGACTACATTTCTAGCATTTTGGATATTGCACCCAGCAATATGAAACATTATCCAGCCACAACCCGGTAAAAATTCGACGCGCGCGCATTCGAATGGATGGATGCAGTCGTTTGCGGCATGGGAGGGGTTTTCTTCTGGTTATTTTGGCTGCAAACCTACTCATTAACTTTATAGAGGGCCCACGAATATTTTCTGGTGATTTCGCCACAGGATTTTCCGGATGCTTCCGGGCAAGGCTACCAAAGGGTACCCCCTTTGGTGCTTGGGCAAAAATTTAAGACGTCCATAACTTTTGCTACGGGAGTCCGTTTCAGGCCCACTAACTATCAAAACGAAACTATCCACGATGACTACATCTCTAGCATTTCGGATATTGCACCCAACAATATAAAACATTATCCGGCCACAACCCGGTAAATTGCTCGACGCGCGCGCGTTCGAATGGATGGATGCAGTCGTTTGGGGCATGGGAGGGTTTTCTTCAGGTTATTTTGGGTGTAAACTTACTCATTAACATTATAGAGTGTCCACGTAAGTTTTCTGGTGATTTCGCCACAGGATTTTCCGGATGCTTCCGGACAAGGCTACCAAAGGGTACCCCCTTTGGTGTCTGGGCAAAAATTTAAGACGTCCATAACTTTTGCTACGGAAGTCCGTTTCAGGCCCACTAACTATCAAAACGAAACTATCCACGATGACTACATCTCTAGCATTTCGGATATTGCACCCAACAATATAAAACATTATCCGGCCACAACCCGATAAATTGCTCGACGCGCGTGCGTTCAAATGGATGGATGCAGTCGTTTGGGGCATGGGAGGGTTTTCTTCAGGTTATTTCGGGTGCAAACCTACTCATTAACATTATAGAGGGCCCACGTAATTTTTCTGGTGATTTCGCCGCAAGATTTTCCGGATGCTTCCGGACCAGGCTACCATAGGGTACCCCCTTTGGTGCCTGGGCAAAAATTTAAGACGTCGTCATAACTTTTGCTATGGGAGTCCGTTTCATGTAACACCCCGTTAAAGCGGAAACACGAGGTGTGACAGCTCAGATTTCAATGCGATAGGAGATAAACAACATCAACCATTCATATCAAAATATTTAATGTTTACAAATTGTATTACAACCAACTGAAGTTCAACATTACAAACATAGCAAAATAAAGATAGTCTTGGTTGATGCCAACAATCGCGCAAATTAAGCTTTTTCATTTACCTTCTGATTTCCTGAAAAGCATGTTAAAACAAGCGTCAACTACGAGAGTTGGTGAGTTCACAGGTTTTCGTATGCACAAAACAGTTTAAATGCAACAAATTTTTAGTGAACCTTTTTATTCACTCAATTTTTCATAAACCAGTTATAGTGAACCTTTTTGTTCACTACCGATACTAGCCTGAACATTAGTGAACGTTTTTGCTCACTCCATTTCTAGCTTAGTATCAAAATGTGAGTAAATTTCCCGGGTTAAGTTAATCGCATGATATTTATTCTTTGAGTCACTACTAATCCTGCCATTTATGACATGCTACGCCCCTATTCTACCTCAGCGGTGGGACTAAATCCCACATGTGTAGAATTTTTATTCAATACAGTGCACCTATTCCTCGTCAGTTTAAGGTGGGTATGTCAACCATATAACGATATCCACATGTATTATAGGCCCATTGTTATGAGTTAATAGTAGTTACCGGGGACTTATTCAATTCAGACTCACTATATCATGCCTCATAACATATCAAATTTAGCTCACAACACATTTCATTTCGCAACATTTTCACAATTATTCACAATCATTTGTAAACATGCTTTTCACCCCAAAACACGTAAAAACGGTAAAAAGTGGGGCTGTGAATACTCACCTTGAGTAGCTTAGTGCTTTGAACAAGCGATAGTACACGAATAATCCCGACTCCAAGTCTACTTATGCCCTATAACATACGTATTTGACATAAGTCTAAATTCAACGGTCCATATCTAGCAAGTCAATACCGATATCCTATTATAATGCCTTTACTTAATTTTATCAAGTTCAACTTAATACAAAATAGGTTTTTGTTACTTTATTCAATGACCAAACATATGGGTTTTCTTGAAATTTGCAAAACAACCTTTTTGAAGAAATCAGATTCTGGCAGATTTGTTTTGTTTCAAAAAATGCTACCATTAAGCTTAGTTCCAAAAGGAGATAAGCTATCAAAATTTTATCCACTGATATTGGGGGTATTAAAAACATTCCCACAAAATTTCATGATTTTTGGAGATGTTTAACATATTTTAGAAATTCTTGCAAAATCAGTTTGCATAAATCATTTTTGGAAATACAAGTCAGTGATGTTTGTACCATAGAGAATTCATTTCTACACCAAAATTCAAATTTCAAAAGGGATATTCAATATAAAACAAATATCTAGCTAATGAAACAAGTTTCACACGATTTTAATGATTTTTGAATGAGATATGACCTCATGAATCCATGCATGTGAATCTGCCATCCTTGGACAGATTGCACCACGAATTCCTTTTCATTGGTTGAGCACTCAAAAATCCACCAAATGATGTGATATCCGATTCTTTGGAAAGCTAATTCACTGAAATTTAACTTAGAATCAAGAATCATGTATTTTAGTTAAGTTATCAAGGAGATATGCATACATGAAGTTGATATAAAATTCTGACCAGAAGCTGATGAACACTAAAAAGTTTTGACATGGTTAAGGGCTCAAAACTTGGAATTTTTGAATGATTCCAGTGGGGTTTGAACCCTAAGACAAAAAATATTGAACCATAAAATTTTCAGAGGAGAATGAATCCAAAAACACCCTTTTTGGGTCGTACAAACAACATGCAACAATTCTGTCAGCAACATCCAGATTCCAAATTCACTTTTACTCACCAAAAACACATAAAATCACCAAGATTTGGGGGTTTCTTGTATAATAAACTAAAAACCCTTAACTTATATCAAATAAATAGATGAAATACATTTAGGTATCATCAAAATACATGCATGAACTATTAGAAAAGTTCAGCCCCAAAAAGAGTAACAAAAACATCAAACATGTGATTTTTACTTCAAATCTTGTGTTCATAAGGAGAAGTCATAGAATTTCACCTTCTTTGAATGTTCTTACACATTTCTAAGGTTCATTCTCATCCTCAAACATCAAGAATGATATTCAACCGTCAAAGAGGTTTTAAACCTCTAAAAGAGTAAGAAAAAGCTCCCAAAATGGGTTAAAATCGAAGTTTTACTCATACAATCTAACCTTACCTTGAAGAAATGACTATAAAAGCTTCAAAACCTTGTTTGAATTTGTTAAAAACTCAGATTCTTGGAGGTTTGTTGGCTTATTTCTTGAAGAATTTAGAGAGAAGAGAAGAGAAAATAGAGAGAGAAGAGTGAAATTTGAAAAAGTGAAATGATGGAATGAGTTGGGAAGAGGGGAGAATGATTAAAAAAAAGAGAGAGAGGTGATAGGGGGAGGGGGGGTGGTGGCCGGCCATGGTGGCCAATCCCAACCCTCCTTCATTTTTTTTTTATAAAATAAATTAAGTCTTACACTGTTTTAAATTGACGCAGTGTCGGGTTCGCAACAGTTTTTCGACAAAACCGACTTTTCGAGCATGAAATTAGGTTATTTAAAACAGTTTTATTTTTATTTCTATAAAATCATCATAATTTATTCCAATTGGCTTAAAATTTGGCATTATTGGGTTTTCGGGTGACTTTGGTCCGGTACGGGTTTTTTCGGGCAGTTTCCGGGATTTTTAGGTTTTTGCCTAAATTTTTCACGCAAACTAACCTAATTTCTTCTAGTAACTTAAGTGACTAAATTTTTACCTACGGAAACGCTACTGAGTGATTTAACAAGTAGCTATCCTGAAGGTCAAAACTGTCAGTTGTCACATTTACCCCCTGTTGAAAGAAATTTCGTCCCGAAATTTACTTCTTGCTGCTACCAAGGGGGTCTTTTGCGAAGAGATGCGGGTAAACTCCACTCCATGCTTAGAGTTCCAAAGGACCTTGACAATTGGTATCTTACTACGCCTTAACTGCTTGACTTCTTGGTCAAGGATTTCAATTGGTTCCTCTATAATGCGTAGCTGCTCATTGATTTGAACTTCCTCTAATGGTAGAACCACTGTTTCCATGGACAAACTTTTCTTCAGATTCGAAACATGGAAGGTATCATGAAGGGCACTGAGTTCTGTAACACCCCGCTAAAGCGGAAACGCAAGGTGCAACGGCACAGATTTCATAGCGATAGAAGATAAATAACAACAGTCATTCATAATTAAAATTCAGTAGCGTTTACAAAGTTTACATCCAACCATAATTCAAGTGTTTTACAAACATAACAAAATAATAATAATAAAGTCTTGATTGGTGATTTCATAACAACAAAACTAGGCTTTATCGGTCACCTTCTGATTTCCTGAAAAGCATGTTAAAAAAAAAGAGACGTCAACTACGAGAGTTGGTGAGTTCACAGGTTTTTATATGCACAAAAAGTTTCATATGCAGTCTTATTATCGAAAACTTTTGAACCACTTTAAACAATCAAAACCACGTGTATACTTGGACGTTCGCTCACGCCAAAATACACATTTATGCTTAAGATATGTAAATTCGAGCCACTACCAATCCGTTAACCCCAACGAATACCTCAGAGGTGGTAGCGGACCACATGGGCAGAGCGTTCATGCGAGCTACCTCAGCGGTGGAATTTCCTTCCACATGGGTAGATCGTCTTCCAACGAGTACCTCAGCGGTGGGGACCTACCCCACATGGGTAGCCGTTAATTCCGAAATAGTGCACCCTTCACTCGTCAGTCCTTCGGGTGGGTCTTGGTACCAAATAGCGCTATCCACTAAGTCATAGGCTCCTAATGAGTTAATGGTAGTGTATATTCTAAGGGGCAAAATTTACTCGCACATATCATCACAATGCATATTCACTTGCTAGAAAGCAACAGTTGTACACAATTTACATAACATTTGCTAGAAAGCATACGTGTACACAATTCACATAACATTTGCTAGAAAGCATACGTGTACACATTTCATATAACTTTGCTAAAAAGCGTACGTGTACACAATTCATATAACTTTGCTAACAAGCATACGTGTACACAATTCATATAACTTTGCTAAAAAGCATACGTATACACATTTCACAAAATCTTTTATTATCAACACGCATTTCACCCCAAAACACGTAAAAACGGTAAAAACGGGGGCTGTGAATACTCACCTTGAGTGGTTTTAGCGTTTAGACAATCGTTAGTGCGAGGTTAAGTCCCGGCTCCGATTCTACCAATGCCCTAATACAAACGTAGTTGTCGTAAGTTCTAAATTTTACGGTCCGTAAATAATAAATCAATTCCGATATCCATATAATGCCTTTATTATATTTTAATAAGTTCATTTTAATATAAAATGTCTTTTTGTTACATAAGATTATGATCCAAACACATGGGAATTAGGAATGTTTGTAAAGTAACATTTTTGAAATATTTCACTTCTGGCAGATTTGTTCCAATGCAAAGGTGTCACCAATAAACCTAGTTCCAAAGGGAGTTAGGTTTCAAAATTTTTACCTACTGGAATTTGGGATATTATCAACAATCCCACAATTTTTCATAATTTTTGGAAGTGTTTTACATATTTTAAGAATTTTTGCAAAAACAGTGGACACCTTTTATTTTTCAGATTTACATGTCAGGGATGTTTGCTTCATAAAGAATTCATTTCTCCACCAAATCACGAATTTCAAAAGGGATTTTCTAGATAATACATATACCAAGCTAATGAGACAAATTTCACATAACTTGGGTGATTTTTGAGGAGATATGGCCTCTTAAAGTCATGCATGTGCAATCTGCCACCATGGGACAGCCTACACCACTAACTTGTTTTCATTGGTTGAACCCTCAAAAGTCCACCAAATCACATGATTTTGGATTCTTTAAAAAGCTATCTCAGAGAACTTGAGTTTGAAATCAAAAATCGTGCATTTTGGATAATTTGTCAAAGAGATATTCATGCATGAAGATGTTACAAGTTTTCTGACCAAAAGCTGATGAGCATCAAAAAGTTTTTAAATGGTTGGAGGGGTTTTACTCCGAATTTTTAAGTGATTCAAAAGGGATTTTCTTCCTAACTCATCAAATTTCAATCTATCAAATTTTTGTAGAAAAATACCTCAGTTTACTATACTTTTGAGACGTCCAAACACACATGCAAAATCTGACAGCAACATTCAAAATCAAACTAACTCCTTTTCACCAAAGCACTTATAAACTTTGAAATTTTTGGGGTTTAATGGTTATGAACTTCAATCTCCCAATCATATAACATAAAAAGAAGATGAAAGAAACTTTGAAGAACATCTAAACACATGCATGTAATACTAAAACGATTTTCAATCCAAAATGATTATCAAAACACCAAAATGAGTGATTTTTCGCATCAATCTTGTGTTTGTATGGAGAAGTCATAGATTTTCACCATTTTCGAATGTTCTAACACATTGTCATGGCTCAATATCTTCCTCAAACATCAAGGATGATGTTCATCCAACAAAGAGGATTTAAACCTCAAACAAAAGTAGAAAAAGCTCCAAAATGAGCAAAAACCGAAGCTAGAACATGTCACACCACCTTACCTTTGCTAAAACGACTATGAGGACTTCGAATCCTTGTTTGAATCTTCTAAAAACTCAGATTTTTGGAGGAGAAGATGGCTGGTTTTTAGAGAGTTTAGAGAGAAAAATAGAGAGAGAGAAAGGTTAGAGAGAGAGAGTGATTTGAAATGGTGTGGGAAATGAGGGTGATTATTGCTTTTGCTGGAAAAGAGGGAGAGAGAGATGTAGGGGGGGGGGGGGGTGGCCGGCCCCTTGTGGGTCCCACCAACCCTCTCATCATTTTTTTTTGTAAATTAATTGAATAAATACACTGCTTTTTCAAACGCAGTGTCGGTTTTGGCCCGTTTTCGGTAGAAACCGACTTTTTCGAAATTAGTTTTGGATTATTTGGATCAGTTTACTTACATTTTTAACAAGTCCTTTATTTTAAATAATTTGACTTTAAATTTTGGCATTATAGGATTTTCTGACGATTTTGGACCGGTACGGGCTTTTTCGGGTAGTTTTCGGGACTTTTAGGTTTTAGCCTAAACCTTTCACGCAAACTAACCTAGTATCATTTAAGAACTCAAATGACAAGTTTTTAACCTACGGAAACGCTACTGAGTGAATTAACGAGTAGCTAACCTGAAGGTCAAAACTGACAGTTGTCACATTTACCCCCGGTTGAAAGAAATTTCGTCCCGAAATTTAATTCTTGCTGCTACCGCAGGGGTTCTTTGTGAAGAGATGCGGGTACTTGTATTTCATGAACGCCTCCCGCTCCCAGGTGAACTCAGGTCCGTGCCTGGAGTTCCATCGCACTTTGACAATCGGTATTTTACTGCGCCGGAGTTGCTTGATTTCCTGATCAAGAATCTCAATAGGTTCCTCCGTGGCGCGCAGTTGTTCATCGATTTGTATTTCCTCCAAAGGCAAGATCACTGTCTCTTCCGACAGGCATTTCTTTAGATTGGACACATGAAACGTGTCGTGAATAGAGCTGAGCTCTAAGGGTAAATCTAGTCTGTATGCGACGGGTCCGATTCTTTCCATGATCTTAAATGGTCCAACAAAACGAGGGCTCAATTTCCCTTTCTTTCCAAATCTTATCAGTCCTTTCCAGGGTGATACCTTTAGTAACACTTTATCGCCAACTTGGAATTCTAACGGCTTTCGCCGATTATCAGCATAGCTCTTCTGGCGATCCCTGGCCGCTTTAAGCTTCTCCTGCACCAGCTTAATCTTATCAGTGGTCTCCTGTACGATGTCAGGTCTAAGCAGTCGACTCTCTCCCACTTCTAACCAGTTGAGTGGGGATCTGCACTTGCGTCCATATAGTGCTTCGTATGGGGCACACTGAATACTTGCATGATAACTGTTGTTGTAGGAGAACTCGACTAAAGGTAGGTGATCATCCCAGCTGCCTCCGACTTCTAACACACATGCACGCAGCATATCTTCCAGTGTTTGTATGGTCCTTTCTGTCTGACCGTCAGTTTGTGGATGATAGGCGGTGCTCAAATCCACGCTGGTACCTAATGCTGCTTGTAGTGACTGACAAAATCGTGAGGTGAATCTGCTATCTCTATCGGAGATGATCGAGATCGGCACTCCATGTCGCATAACTATCTCATCGACATATAATTGCGCGAGCCTATCAATGCTATAAGTTTCCTTTATTGGTAAGAAATGCGCAGATTTCGTGAGTCGGTCAATGATTACCCAAATCGAATCATGGCCCTTTTTAGTCTTGGGTAACTTGGTTACGAAATCCATCGATATCCGCTCCCATTTCCATTCTGGGATTTCTGGTTGTTGCAACAGTCCGGATGGTTTCTGGTGTTCTGCCTTTATTCTCGCGCAGGTTAGACATTTGCTCACATAGGTGGCGATATCCTTCTTCATTCCAGGCCACCAATAGTGTTCCTTCAGTCCTTTGTACATTTTGTCAGAACCTGGGTGTATCGAGTACTTTGATTGATGAGCTTCATCCATGATCAATTTCCTTAACTGATCGACTTTCGGAACCCAAATTCTATCCTTGAAATAACGCACTCCATCCGTTCTCTCCTCAAACTCCTCCATCTTGTGAAGTGTCTCCTTCTTTAAATTGTCAGCCTTCAGAGCTTCTCTCTGAGCTGCCAATATCTGACTTTTCAGGCTGGTCTGCACTATCACTCCCATTGCTCTCGCCCTTGTAGGCTTCACCCTTTCCTTCCTACTTAGCGCATCAGCTACGACATTCGCCTTCCCTGGATGATACTTAATCTCGCAGTCGTAGTCGCTGAGCAACTCAACCCATCTTCTCTGTCTCATGTTCAGCATTTTCTGATCGAGAATATGCTGGAGGCTCTTATGATCTGTAAAAATTGTGCATTTGGTGCCGTAGAGATAATGTCTCCAAATCTTAAGGGCAAACACCACTAACTCCGAGCTCCAAGTCATGAGTGGTGTAGTTCTTCTCGTGGACCTTCAGTTGTCTGGATGCATAGGCAATGACTTTCTCATTCTGCATCAAAAAACATCCTAAGCCTTGATGTGAAGCATCTCAATACACCACGAAGTTATCCGTTACCTCGGGTAAAGCTAGAATGGGTGCATTGCACAACTTATGCTTGAGCAGTTGGAATGCTTCTTCCTGCTTCTCTCCCCAAATAAACTTCTTGTCTTTTTGCGTTAAGGTTGTCAGCGGCTGTGCAATCTTGGAGAAATTTGCAATGAATCGCCGGTAGTAGCCTGCCAATCCGAGAAATTGTCGAATTTCCGTTGGTGTCTTCGGGGCTTCCCATTTCTTTATGGCCTCAATCTTGGCTGGGTCGACGTGTACTCCTTCTTTGTTCACCACATGACCTAAAAAGTGAACTTCTCGGATCCAAAATTCGCACTTTGAGAATTTGGCATAAAGCTTTTCAGCTTTGAGTAACTCCAGTATCAGCCTCAAATGATGCTCGTGGTCCTCCTTGCTTTGCGAGTAAATCAGGATGTCGTCTATGAAGACCGTTATCTAAATACGGTCGACACACTCGGTTCATTAGATCCATAAATACTGCTGGAGCGTTCGTCAAGCCAAAAGGCATGACCAAGAACTCATAATGACCATAACGAGTTCTGAACGCCGTCTTTGCAACATCTTCTTCACGAACTCGCATTTGATGGTATCCGGATCGAAGATCAATTTTGGAGAAGTACGTAGCTCCTTGCAATTGATCGAACAGATCATCGATGCGTGGAAGAGGGTATCGGTTCTTGATGGTGATCTTGTTCAGCTCCCTATAATCGATGCACATGCGGAAAGATCCATCCTTCTTCTTGACGAACAACACGGGGGCTCCCCAAGGCGAAGAGCTGGGTCGGATGAATCCCTATCTAGCAGCTCTTGAAGTTGATTTGATAGCTCCTGCATCTCGGATGGTGCTAGACGATAAGGCGACTTTGCTATGGGGCCTGCTCCAGGAATTAAGTCAGTGTGGAATTCTACTTGCCGTGATGGAGGTAATCCGGGTAGCTCTTCCGGGAATACCTCGGGAAATTCCCGCACAACTGGAATATCCTGGATTGACTTCTCTTCTGCCTTCTTATCTACCACGTGCGCCATGAATGCTACACACTCCTTTCGCAAATGGCTACGCATTTTCATAAACGATACTAAATATCTCTCTTTGGCTTCTCTCCGTGCACCTCGAGTACACTTCCATCGGGCAATGCTAGCCTAACTATCTTCTCGGCACAGCATATTGTTGCTTGGTGGTTGGACATCCAATCCATACCAACTATTATGTCAAAACTCCCTATCTTGATCGGGATTAAGTCTATACTAAAGTCCTTTCCTGCTAAGCCTAGAGTGCACTTCCTGACTACCTTGCTGGCTTTTACTATCTCTCCATTAGAATACTCAATTAAATGCTCCTCTTTCAAATTCTGTGATTTCTTGTTTATCTTAGGCCTGAATTCTAACGACACGTAACTTCTATCGGCTCCGGAATCAAAAAGCACAGTAGCAGGATAGTTGTTGAGAAGAAACGTACCTGTGACCACATCAGGGTTTTGCCTTGCTTCCTCCGCTCCAATCACGAAAGCTCTTCCTCTAGCCAATCCTCCATGATTTCCTTGGTTTGCCGGCTGCGCCTGATTCACATAAGGCCTCTGTTGTCGCTTGGGGCACGCGTTTCGGTAGTGATCGGGGCTTCCACACTCATAGCAGACTCGCTTCCTCCTACTCTACAGTCTTGTGCAACACGTCCTGCTCGGTTGCACCTTGAGCAGATCAGGCATCTCCCTACATGATGTCGGTGGCACTTATCACACGCGCGCTGCGGCCCTTTCCCTTTTTCTAGGGCTGGCGCCTGGATTCCAAAGTTCCTCGCCACCCTCCGATCCTTGTTAAACCTCTGTTCCGGCTTGCTCCTTACCGGCTCTTCTACCTTCCTCTTTCCCTTCGCAATACCACTTGAGAATGCTCCCGATCGAACAACATTGTTGGTGAGACGATTTGCTAGATTGACTGCTTCCTGCAGAGTCTTTGGGTCTGCTGCCGTTACACCTCCTCTGATCTCAGAAGATAATCCCCAAACATATCTATCGACTCGATTATGCTCCGGCGTCACCAAGTGAGGTACTAATTTGGCCAACTCGTGAAATCGAGTAGTGTACGTGGTGATGTCGCTTCCTTTCATTTCATGGTGCCATAATTCAGCTTCCAGCTTTTGGATCTCGTTTCTCGGGCAGAATTCCTCCTTGACCATCTGTTTAAAATCTTCCTAGGTAATCTGGCCGGTTGCGTCACGGCCACGGACTTGTACTTGGGTGTTCCACCACGTCAGAGCTCGCCCTTGGAGTAGACAGGCGGCATATTCGACCTTGTTCCTTTCAAGGCACTTGCTGATATGAAGGACAGATTCCATGCCTTCGATCCATGCTAGTAAACCGACTGCTCCCTCGGTTTCGTGGAATTCCTTAGGGTTGCAGCTCCGGAAGGTTTTGTACGTACAATCTCTTTCTCTTGCTCCTTGATTGTTGTTTTGGTTAGCGTTAAACCGAGCTGCCACTTGGCTGACTATGTTGGGTAACGAGGCCATTACTTGTTCCGACACAAGTCTTGCAAGCTCCGGGTCTTGTCTTCTTGGAGGCATTTTTCTAAAACAATACCATTTTCAATCATTTTAGTGACTTCTACGCAACCTAAATGTAGTTACGTTTCTACTTACTTTTCACAGTTCAAGTGCCATGTTATCCTATGCCATCACATTAACATAATGCTTTTAATTATTTCAAGCAACCCACAATAAGCATGCAATCCAAACATTAATAGTAAATAACCATCGCATAAATTTTGGGTTTTAAGATACCCGCCAAAATTACCCAAAATATTGTAGCAATTACAACCATCCAAATAAAACATAATTGTTCAACAACTAGGCGTCACGCCTCAAAATAACCAGTTCATAAAAGATCCCATCTCCTAAGATCTCGCCCTCCAGACAGCCCACCCGAACAGCAGGACCACCAAGGCCACCACCGCATACACCACTAAGTACAAGTGGTGAAGTGAGTCCATGGTGTGGCCAAGAAGAGTCACCACCCGAGTGAGCTGGTGGCTATCAGCTCCGGCCACATCGATCAGGGAATCGATCATATGATCGTGGTGGTCGATCATATGCTCATGGATACCCTGACCTTGGGCGAGACGTGCGACCTCCTGGCGCTCAGTCGGGGTCATGCCTCTCAGGCAAAGGACAGGGGCACGAGCCATGTGTGGGTGTCTAGGGATCGGAGCTATCGGCGGTGGTCGGGCGACCGGTGGTGGTTGGGTGACTCAAGCTATCGGCAACGATGGTCGGTAAGGCGGTGGAGATCCAGACGATGAAGACGATGATGACGAGGATGAGGATCCGCCCCGGCCCCTCACCCGGGATGGTCCCGCCCCGTCCCCAGCGGGGGCGCGGAAAGTCATCCGGATGGGCAGAGGCACGCTCTTCCGAGCGGTGGTGCGGATCCGGAGTCCGGTCCGGGCAGCAGGGACAGGTCGATGTGAGTCGGCGTCATCATCGCTGTAGGGGTCACGTTCCCGGTCAATGGTCTGGGAACGGGGAGCAACACTCCTACTCCTAGAGGGCTCGTGGGACCCCAGGGACTGGTTCTCGGACGGGTCGGTTTCCTGCGACATGGTAACTGCGATAAAAAAAATTTAAGTTAATATACAAGATACAATTAAGAAAATTTGTGCATACCAATGCGAACTCACAAAAATACATTTTCAGGAAATTCCTAGAAAGTTCTGACTTTTAATTTGTAACGGTATGGTTAATTCATAGGTCTTATCCTACTTATATCATGGCTATGCGTAGGTGATCAGGCTCCGCATTTCTATGATATACCAGGACAGCACCTATTCTAATCACACGAGTTTTTAAATTCTCCTATACATCGAAATCTTTTTAATTAAAAGTTTTAACTTCTTTTCGAAAAAGGTTGGTTATAGTACTTGGTTTTATGAAAAACCGATCTTCTCTATAACCTATGGCTCTGATACCAAGTCTGTAACACCCCGCTAAAGCGGAAACGCAAGGTGCAACAGCACAGATTTCATAGCGATAGGAGATAAATTACACCAATCATTCATAATTAAAATTCAATAGCGTTTACAAAGTTTACATCCAACCATAATTCAAGTGTTTTACAAACATAACAAAATAATAATAATAAAGTCTTGATTGGTGATTTCATAACAACAAAACTAGGCTTTATCGGTCACCTTCTGATTTCCTGAAAAGCATGTTAAAAAATAGAGACGTCAACTACGAGAGTTGGTGAGTTCACAGGTTTTTATATGCACAAAAAGTTTCATATGCAGTCTTATTATCGAAAACTTTTGAACCACTTTAAACAATCAAAACCACGTGTATACTTGGACGTTCGCTCACGCCAAAATACACATTTATGCTTAAGATATGTAAATTCGAGCCACTACCAATCCGTTAACCCCAACGAATACCTCAGAGGTGGTAGCGGACCACATGGGCAGAGCGTTCATGCGAGCTACCTCAGCGGTGGAATTTCCTTCCACATGGGTAGATCGTCTTCCAACGAGTACCTCAGCGGTGGGGACCTACCCCACATGGGTAGCCGTTAATTCCGAAATAGTGCACCCTTCACTCGTCAGTCCTTCGGGTGGGTTTGGTACCAAATAGCGCTATCCACTAAGTCATAGGCTCCTAATGAGTTAATGGTAGTGTATATTCTAAGGGGCAAAATTTACTCGCACATATCATCACAATGCATATTCACTTGCTAGAAAGCAACAATTGTACACAATTTACATAACATTTGCTAGAAAGCATACGTGTACACAATTCACATAACATTTGCTAGAAAGCATACGTGTACACATTTCATATAACTTTGCTAACAAGCATACGTGTACACAATTCATATAACTTTGCTAAAAAGCATACGTATACACATTTCACAAAATCTTTTATTATCAACACGCATTTCACCCCAAAACACGTAAAAACGGTAAAAACGGGGGCTGTGAATACTCACCTTGAGTGGTTTTAGCGTTTAGACAATCGTTAGTGCGAGGTTAAGTCCCGGCTCCGATTCTACCAATGCCCTAATACAAACGTAGTTGTCGTAAGTTCTAAATTTTACGGTCCGTAAATAATAAATCAATTCCGATATCCATATAATGCCTTTATTATATTTTAATAAGTTCATTTTAATATAAAATGTCTTTTTGTTACATAAGATTATGATCCAAACACATGGGAATTAGGAATGTTTGTAAAGTAACATTTTGAAATATTCCACTTCTGGCAGATTTGTTCCAATGCAAAGGTGTCACCAATAAACCTAGTTCCAAAGGGAGTTAGGTTTCAAAATTTTTACCTACTGGAATTTGGGATATTATCAACAATCCCACAATTTTTCATAATTTTTGGAAGTGTTTTACGTATTTTAAGAAGTTTTGCAAAAACAGTGGACACCTTTTATTTTTCAGATTTACATGTCAGGGATGTTTGCTTCATAAAGAATTCATTTCTCCACCAAATCACGAATTTCAAAAGGGATTTTCTAGATAACACATATACCAATCTATGAGACAAATTTCACATAACTTGGGTGATTTTTGAGGGAGATATGGCCTCTTAAAGTCGTGCATGTGCAATCTGCCACCATGGGACAGCCTACACCACTAACTTGTTTTCATTGGTTGAACCCTCAAAAGTCCATCAAATCACATGATTTTGGATTCTTTAGAAATCTATCTCAGAGAACTTGAGTTTGAAATCAAAAATCGTGCATTTTCGATAAGTTGTCAAAGAGATATGCATGCATGAAGATGTTACAAGTTTTCTGACCAAAAGCTGATGAGCATCAAAAAGTTTTTAAATGGTTGGAGGGGTTTTACTCCGAATTTTTAAGTGATTCAAAAGGGATTTTCTTCCCAACTCATCAAATTTCAATCTATCAAATTTTTGTAGAAAAATACCTCAGTTTACTATACTTTTTAGACGTCCAAACACACATGCAAAATCTGACAGCAACATTCAAAATCAAACTAACTCCTTTTCACCAAAGCACTTATAAACTTTGAAATTTTTGGGGTTTAATGGTTATGAACTTCAATCCCCCAATCATATAACATAAAAAGAAGATGAAATAAACTTTGAAGAACATCTAAACACATGCATGTAATACTAAAACGATTTTCAATCCAAAATGATTATCAAAACACCAAAATGAGTGATTTTTCGCATCAATCTTGTGTTTGTATGGAGAAGTCATAGATTTTCACCATTTTCGAATGTTCTAACACATTGTCATGGCTCAATCTCTTCCTCAAACATCAAGGATGATGTTCATCCAACAAAGAGGATTTAAACCTCAAACAAAAGTAGAAAAAGCTCCAAAATGAGCAAAAACCGAAGCTAGAACATGTCACACCACCTTACCTTTGCTAAAACGACTATGAGGACTTCGAATCCTTGTTTGAATCTTCTAAAAACTCAGATTTTTGGAGGAGAAGATGGCTGGTTTTTAGAGAGTTTAGAGAGAAAAATAGAGAGAGAGAAAGGTTAGAGAGAGAGTGATTTGAAATGGTGTGGGAAATGAGGGTGATTATTGCTTTTGATGGAAAAGAGGAGAGAGAGAGAGATGTAGGGGGGGGGGGGGGGGTGGCCGGCCCCTTGTGGGTCCCACCAACCCTCTCATCATTTTTTTTTTTGTAAATTAATTGAATAAATACACTGCTTTTTCAAACGCAGTGTCGGTTTTGGCGCGTTTTCGGTAGAAACCGACTTTTTCGAAAGTAGTTTTGGATTATTTGGATCAGTTTACTTACATTTTTAACAAGTCCTTTATTTTAAATAATTTGACTTTAAATTTTGGCATTATAGGATTTTCGGACGATTTCGGACCGGTACGGGCTTTTTTGGGCAGTTTTCGGGACTTTTAGGTTTTAGCCTAAACCTTTCACGCAAACTAACCTAGTATCATTTAAGAACTCAAATGACAAGTTTTTAACCTACGGAAACGCTACTGAGTGAATTAACGAGTAGCTAACCTGAAGGTCAAAACTGACAGTTGTCACAAGTTCCAAAGGTAAACTCAATTTGTATGCAACTAGTCCGACTCGCTCTTGTATCACAAATGGTCCAATGAATCTAGGACTCAGTTTTCCTTTCTTTCCAACCCTAGTAATCCTTTACATGGGAATACTTTCAAAAGTACCTTGTCACCACTTGAAATTCCAAAGGCTTCCTGCGATTATCCGCATAACTCTTATAACGATCCCTGGCTGCTTTTCAGCCTTTGCTGCATTGTTTTAAATTTTGTCCGTCGTTTCTTGAACGATATCGGGCCTAGTTAGTTGTCGTTCTCCAACCTCTAACAAACTAAGTTGTGATCTGCATTTACGCCCATAAAGAGCTTCGTATGGAGAATACTGAATGCTGGTATGGTAACTGTTATTGTAGGAGAATTCAGTCAACGGTAGATGATTGTCCCAACTTCCTCCGAATTCCATTACGCAGGCATACAACATGTCCTCCAGCGTTTGTATGGTTCCCTCTGTCTGCCCATCCGTTTGAGGATGATATAAGGTGCTTAGATCTAACCTTGTACCCATCGCTTTGTTTAATGATTGCCAGAAGCGTGAAATAAAGCGGCTATCTCTGTCGGAAATAATTATGGCGCATAATGATTTTATTCACGTGGAGTTGCGCAAGTCTGTCTATACTAAAGTCTTCTCGATTTGGTAAAAAGAGCGCCGATTTCGTAAGGCGATCCTCAATTACCCATATTGAGTGATGACCCTTCTTGGTTTTGGGCAATTTGATCACAAAATCCACTGTTATCTGCTCCCACCTTCATTCTGAAATTTCCGGTTGTTGCAGGAGTCCGGATGGCTTCTGGTGTTCTGCCTTGATCGTGACACAGGTCAAGCATTTACTAACATACAGAGCTATATCCTTTTTCATCCCAGGCCACCAGTAGTGCTCTTTTAGTCCTTTGTACATCTTGTCAGATGAGCTTCATCCATGATCGTTGACCTTAACTGATCGACCTTTGGTATCCATACCCTTTCCTTAAAATAACATACTCCATCAGCTTTCACCTCAACTCCTTTTCTATCTGGTGAAGAGTTTCTTTCTTCAGGTTTTCTACTTTCAATGCTTCTTCTTGAGCTTCAAGTATTTGATTTTTCAAACTCGTTGGAGCAAGAATTCCCATAGCTCGTGCTCTTGAAAGTTTGACCTTTTCTTTCCTGCTTAGTGCATCAGCTACAACATTCGCCTTTCCTGGGTGATACTTAATCTCACAATCGTAATCATTGAGCAATTCGACCCGTATTCTTTGCCTCATGTTCAACATTTTCTGATCGAGAATGTGCTGGAGGCTCTTGTGATCCGTAAAGATAGTGCATTTGGTGCCGTAAAGATAATGTCTCCAAATCTTGAGGGCAAACACCACTGCTCCGAGCTCCAAATCATAAGTGGTGTAATTCTTCTCGTGGATCTTCAGCTGTCTGGATGCGTAAGCGATGACTTTCTCGTTTTGTATCAAAACACATCCCAAGCCCTGATGTGAAGCATCGCAGTACACCACGAAGTTATCCGTTCCTTCGGGTAATGCCAGTATGGGTGCATTGCACAACTTATGCTTGAGTAACTGAAACGCTTCCTCTTGTTTCTCTCCCCCAAATAAACTTCTTGTCTTTCTGAGTTAACATTGTCAAAGGTTGTGCAATCTTGGAGAAATTAGCGATGAATCACCGATAATAGCCTACCAAACCAAGAAATTGTCGAATTTCTGTTGGCGTCTTCGGAGCTTCCCATTTCTTTATGGCCTCAATCTTGGCGGGGTCGACATGGATTCCTTCCTTGTTCACTACATGACCCAAAAAGTGCACTTCACGGATCCAAAATTCACACTTATAGAATTTTGCGTAAAGTCCCTCGGTTTTGAGCAACTCCAGTATCAATCTTAAATGCTGCTCATGCTCCTCCTTGCTTCGCGAGTAGATCAGAATGTCATCTATGAAGACAATCACCAATTTATCCAAGTACGGTCGACGTATCCTGTTCATTAAATCCATGAACACTGCTGGAGCTTTTGTCAAACCAAATGGCATGACCAAGAACTCGTAATGACCATACCGAGTTCTGAACGCTGCCTTGACGATATCTTCTTCTCGCACTCTCATCTGATGGTAACCTGACCGAAGGTCGATTTTGGAAAAGTAGGTAGGTCCTTGCAACTGGTCGAACAGGTCGTCTATGCGCGGTAGAGGATATCGATGTTGATAGTGATCTTGTTTAGCTCCCTAAAGTCTATGCACATTCGAAAGGATCCGTCCTTCTTTTTGACGAACAAGACCGGGACTCCCGAGGGTGATGAGCTGGGTCGGATGAATCTCTTATCAAGCAACTCTTGAAGATGATTCGACAATTCCTGCACTTTTGATGGCGCCAGACTAGACGGTGACTTTGTTACAGGGGCCGCTCCTGGGACTAGATCGATATGGAATTCCACCTGCCTATGCAGAGGTAGTCCGGGTATCTCCTCCGGGAACACTTCTGGATAATCTCTTACAACTGGAAAGTCCTGAATTCTTTTCTCTTTTACTTCCTTATGTACAGTGGGTGCTAAGTATGCAACGCTCTCCTTCCTTAAATAACTCCGCATATTTATGCCTATCATTATGCTAGATCTTGGTGAACCTCTTTAGTTCCAATTGCGAATGCCCTTCCTTGAGCCTTGCATCCTTAATTTACTTGATTGGCTTATGTAGCTTTGTTCGTCCTCTTGGTGCTGCTCAAGCCTTTATTCAGCGTGGAATACCTATCTTTAGAGTGGTTTAGGGTTCCGTACTCTTAGCACCCTTTTCCGGTCCTTCTGACCTTCCTTTCCTTTCTATAGTAACGAGTAGTGTAACCGACTAGGTTGTCCTTGGTACCCAAAATACAAGTTCCTGGGTGATTGCAGTTGTAGCTATTACATTTTGGATGAGAGTCCATATATTGTCTTGATTCATGGGTCTTTACTCCAAAATTTCTGGCTTCTTTTCGACTTTTATCTGAAGGACCTTGAGTTGTCTCTTCTGACTGGTGCTCTACTTTATTTTATTACATTCTTTCCATTCGATAGATACTATAACTTCCTTATTTTTTCTATTTGCGACAAGGTCGGTTGTAACTTGAGTGACTATGGTAGGTACGACTTCCCGGACTTGTTGGGCTATCGGTTGAGCAATGTTGATCGATTAATTCTCACGGTTCACTTTCTAGCTACGTGTGTTTCTTCTGGAAATGCGGTTCTAAATCATTTGTAAAATGTGTGTTTGATTAAAAGTTGTCTTTAATAAACGTTCGAAAATATTTGTATTTTATTTATGAGAATTTTTTTTACAATAAAATCGATAAGAACGTCCTTGTGGTTAAATAAAGATTAGTTTCATAAAAACTTAATATATATCTGAAAGGGTCAAAATTTGATGCTAATACATCCTTAAAATATTTTACTCACCCAAGCTAAGGTTTAAATGGGATAACCAAAAGTACACTTTGAAATTCTTTCAAATTCACGAAAGTTACAAACGAAAGGATCAACTTTGCCAACAGTATTACCACAACTTGTCCGTCCAAGTCAACTCTCCTAATCGTCCTTCTTGCCGTCATAGCATTCTCTACAACATCGGTGGTACATTCCTCCAAGAGATGCGCCAAGTTTGTCAACTAAATTATGGCCTGATTCTATCTTGATGCCCTGCTTCGACTATTTTGCTGTCCGTCGGCGAGTGTTCGCATAGTTCGAGCCTCTCCTTGTGCCATACTAATGTTATGAGCGATCAATATCCCCGAAAGGATACGAAATGATCTTGCATTACCCTAATGAGTTATTGCCAGTCCACTCCTAATGGTTGCCGCAACTGTCTTGACAGGATCTATATATCAATATCAAGATCAGAATACTTAATCAAAGAAGTTTGCGGAATAACACTTTGATTATAAACAGAACAATGAATTTTGAATAAACTGTGTATATTGATCTTAATAGCTTAATGATTACAACTACAAGCCCCAATCTGTTTG
The DNA here is from genome assembly GCA_030169165.1 of Centaurea solstitialis. NCBI lineage: Eukaryota > Viridiplantae > Streptophyta > Magnoliopsida > Asterales > Asteraceae > Centaurea > Centaurea solstitialis. The sequence continues at coordinate 60,530,001 of CM058046.1, read as the reverse complement.
AACAGACTCGAACAGACGTGCAACACTTCTCTATTGCAGGGATTACAAGAACAATCTTGAGGCTCTTAATTCTAACACCAAAGCTATCAAAAACTCGTATCTAACAATGAAAACCTGCTATATATACGAATTATAAGATTACAATAAGGAAACTAGATTTACAAGATAATCTCTAAAATATCTCCAAGCATATTGTATATTGTCTATATCTTCAAGTCATCGCAATCCTTTCCTTATCTTCATCTTGATAGCAGTAGTAAAACATAAGCAGAGTTAACTTTACACCAGCAGTGTTAACTTCAAAACTAGCAATGGTAATCTTCAAAGGCAGTGGTAATGAACACTAGCAGTGGTAACTTTGATCTTTATTCACTCATTACATACTAGCAGTGGTAATCTCCAATCTTCAATAGCAGTAGTAACACTCTAAAGCTAGCAGTGGTAATCAGCAGTGTTAACCTTCAAAAGTAGCAGTGGTAAAGTATCAGACTCAACAATCCCCCCCTAAACTTAACTTCTCAGCATGAGGAGCTAAGTTTGTGAGTCTGATCTTCAGATAAGTGTGCATCTTCTTCACCAGCAATCTTGCAGCTCTTGTAGGTTCACCTTTTGTACTCAGACTTACCTTCATCATACCTTGCAACCTTTGAATATCTAGTGCATCAGTTTCACACTCTTCAAAATAATACTCCATTTCTTCATCATTGATGCTCAGACTGTAAACTCTGCACTTTTCAAACCATCTCCATACCTTCAGATCTTCACATGTTGAACTCTTTACACCTAGAAGTCTGAATGGTTCAAATAACCAAAACAAACATTCTAGTGCAAACTTCCTCTTCTTGGCTTGATCAGGATTATCTCTGTCATTCACAGCTACTTTGATCACAGTGCATCTGTGCTCATACATTTCTTTCAAATTTTCTCTTGTGCACTCATCCAAGACATTTTCCCATTCAGCATCACACAGTTCTGATCCATCATCAAACTGTACAACATATCTCAGATCTTGATCAACTCCCCAACCAATAACTTTCTTCTGCTTTAGCTCAATCACTTCTTCATCAAAATAATGAGCATTCAACTCCAGCAACTGTTCTCTCAATCTTCCAATCAACTCTTTATCAAATTCTGACAGATTCTCTGATTTCTTCTTCACTTCCAGCATACTTCCCATCATAATAGGTTCAAAATAATATCTTTTATCCATTAGAAAGAAACTCATTCTTCCTTTCTCAAAATTCACTGAAAACACCCTATTTTCATAGGTGTTCCAGGAAATAACCTTTCCTTCTCCTATGCTGTCATCCTGATCTCTCTTTCCCTTCTCCTTGAGTTCTGCTTTTGTTTTTGAAAATGCAAACATTAACTTTAAATCTTCAACCAGCATCCTAGCTTCCTCAAAATCTTCCACTTCTTTTGTACAAGCTATCTCATACATTTTCTTCAGATCACCTTTAGACAATTTTCTGAAAATCCCAAGGTGATTAGCAAATACCTCACTTGTTCCATCACTCCTGAATATCTTGAAATAATCCATCTGATTATTCTCAAAGAATATCCACATTGAGATATTTGAAGGTTCCTCCACTTCTTTACTTGTCTTTGGCTTTTTAGCTACAGACTTCTTTCTTACTACTTTTGATGGTTGTGCCTCTATCTGCTTTGGTACTTCCACCTTCCTCTCAACCTCTTCTTTCTTCTCAATGATTTGGACCACTTGATTCTCAGTATTGGCCACAGTTTCCTCAGCCTTTTCCACACCAGTTTCAGGATTACCTTCAGTAGTAACCTGTTCTTTACTCTGATCTCTCTTCCTCTTCCTTTGAACCAATGCCACATCTTCAGTTTCAACTTGTTGCTCTTCCAATGCTTCCAAATGCATGGCTTCTCTGGTGACATGATACTTGTTCTCTATTTCTTTCAGAGTCCACCTGGAAAAGTATTGAACTGGCTTTCCAAGAGCACTAGATAAATACCTCACCATTGTCCTCCTCTTTTCTGTCTCAGCCTTTGGAGTTGTTTTCTTTGGTTCCTTTTTGACAGGCTTCTTCTTCTCAGCTTTCTTCTTTCTCTCTTCCACCTCTTTGTTTACTCTTTCTTGCTCCTCCAGGCTTAATTTTCTAGCAAGAGCCTCTGAAGCTTCATATTCCATAATCTTCCTCTTTGCCTCATCTATTTCAGTATCAGAATCAGACTCTGCTTGTTCAATCACCTTCTCTTTTCCTTTGCTCTTTGAATCAACAGAAAGATCAATCTGTTTTACAACCTCTGGTTCTTTGAAGACCACACCCTTGGTAGGTTTGATTACTTCAGGCAGTTTCACTAGTAGTTTGGCAATGGTTAGATCATCTTCATTGATTTCTGGTTTAGCAACATCAGCTACAGGTTCATCTGCAACCTGAGTTTCTTCATTCACTTCCAAACTAGTCTCAGCCCCTGTACCAGTCTCTTTTTGTTCCTCCCCCTTAGCTTCAGTTTCCATCTCAACATCTGGTTCATTCACAACTTCTTTTTCATTCACTAACTCCCCCTTAAATCAAGATCTTTTCTCCCCCTTTGTGAATGCAACCAAAGTATTATATTTCTTCCATAGAGCTCTAATAGTACCCTTTATGGAGGCAATGGAAGCACCCTGAGCTTGAATGACCTTGGCTTGCTTCACCAACTGTGCTTCATGTAGCTTGAGCATATCATGCTGTGCAGTTGCCAACTCCTCCAATGTATCAAGTCTGGCTGCATGAGAGCCATGTTTCTCATCATGAACAAAGAAGTTCTTCTCAAAAGCCTTCAAGTCTTTGGCAATGGTACGAAAATTTTCCATCAATTCCTGTTGTGAAAATCTGCCCTCACCAGGTTTAGAAGTGTTAACCTCCATTACTGGATCTTTGAGCTTTTTGACTTTAGTCTTCAGCCTTGCTGAAGCACTAGAAGCCCCTTGGTTTCTTGGCACCTGGGTCCTCCCTGTGATTTCTCACTAGGAGTTGCCGTGGTGGGGGTCTTACTTATGTTCAAACTGGCCTGATGCACACCTTGTGCAACATCAGTAGTTTGAGCCTCACCAACCACATGCCCATCCTTCTCCTTAGAGGGCACCTTCTTTATACTTGAGTGGGCTGCACTCCAGGGGTATCCCTTTGGGTAGAATCAGAAGGAGAGTGCTCCAACTGTTGGCTTATTGGCTCTTGAGGTTTAGAACCAGAGGAGGAAGGAGCTCCTCTGTTCTTTCTTTGATATTTTTGTAGTGTGGGGGTGGGGGTTTTCTCAAGGGACAGAGGGATAGTATCAGTGACAGGTGTGGGTAGGTCATCAGAGGGAATGCTTGATTGTGTAGGTTGCAAGCCTGATGCCTCACCTTGGGGTTGGTTCACTCTCATCATTTTAGGGAACAATGGAGTAAATTGATCATTAGAGCCTTCAACAGGTCTCTTCATATTGGAAAACACCTTATGACCAAGAGCAGAGCTCTTATAGATGTCTCCATGAGTTGGTACAGCCGTCAATTCTTTGGTTATCACTTCTTGGACAAATCTTGGGAACATGAAAAACGTTTTAACTTTAGAATTTGGAATGTTCTCAAGATTGTACACAAGATCATCAAAAATCATTTGTGAGAAGTTAAACATCTGGTTTGTGGCTAGACAGACCAAGGCAGAAGCCATAGGACTGCTAAACTCACCAAAACCAGTGGTTTTCTCTGAAAAGCAGTGCAATAGGGTATGCACAAAAAATCTCCATTGAGGGCATAATTTTCCCTTAAGGTATTTCAAAGAGGTTTTGGAGCCTGTATACCCCATTTTTAAAAGATTTTCCATGATGGTTCGAGTAGAGAGCATAGAGATTCCTCCTTCATCATTGAGTTGAAGATGATGTCGGATTTTGGCAGGGGTAAGGGTAAGTGAGAGACCACAGATAGTGGTTTGAATGCTTTTGACCCCTTCTTCTTCCTGTACAACGGCATTCGACCAGAAGTCTTGCATATGTTGAATGTAGACTGTAGGATTGATTGTTGCAGCATACGCAATGTAGGATGATGCCAAGAAATCGACAATATCCTCAAAACCTTCAGAGTCCCCACCTTTGGAAAGATATCCAATCTTGTTATGATCTTTGACAAATCGCAATGAATCCTTTTGCAATCGATGAAGAAAACCTAAACAGATGATGAAATCAGTTCGAATGCAAGAACACTGAGAGAAAATCAATCGAAGAATAGCAAACGTTTTTGAGAGCAAAAGTGTAGAATAGCCGTTAATGAAAAAGGCGGTCAAGTTAGGGCTTATATACTACACTTTAGAGCAGGGGTAACTACCATTAGCAGTGTTAACGAACACAAAGTGTGCTAGGTCAAATAAGCAGTGGTAATGAACACTAGCAGTGGTATTCGTTAAACTTACTTAAAAGCAGTGGTCAAAGATACCCGCAGTGGTAATGACACGCAATGGAATAAAAGCAGTGGTAAACACATTGACTAGTTAGAAGCAGTGGTAATTACATCAGCTTAGTTAAAAGCAGTGGTAAAACCTAAGGCATCGCTCAGAGTAACTAGCAGTGTTAACGAGCGTGTGTGTGAGCAGTGGTAAGGCACAAATGCATAAGCAGTGATAAAATGCAAATGTGAGAGCAGTGGTAGTGAGCGATGGTGCTAGCAGTGGTATTGTCCGATTGTGCTAGCAGTGGTAATGTGCGAAAGACTAGCAGTGTTAACGGAGTAATGACTAGCAGTGTTAACGAGCGAAAGTGCTAGCAGTGTTTAATGGACGAATGAGTGAGCAGTGTTAATGGGCGAATAAACAGTTAGTAACAATAATCATTGCACTTCTGAGATTGCTGCACTGAGATCGATATATCACCCATGAGAACTCCATCTCACTACTTGTGCACTTTCTGAAACTCCATCTGCCACAAGAACAACCTTATCAACAGTTACAAAAGAATAAAGAAAGATATACAGAGATAGTACAAGGAAAATTGTAACAAGAAGAAGGGTTATTCAGAGTTCATCATTCCAACACTTGTGACCAAGAATATGAACCTGCCTACATCAAAGGCTTTTGTGAAACGGTCTGCATATTGATCATCAGTGTGGACTTTTAGAACTTGAATTAGCTTCTTTTCATTACAATCTCTGATAAGATGGTATTTAATGTCTATATGCTTGGTCTTGGAATGTTTGACAGGATTATTCACAATGCTAATAGCACTGTTGTTGTCAATATATATAGGTGTCTGCAAGAAAGAAAGACCATAGTCCTGCATCTGATTCTGAATCCATAGGACTTGTGAGCAGCATTGAGAAGCAGCTATGTATTCAGCCTCAGTTGTTGATTGTGAAATAGTGGTCTGTTTCTTGCATTGCCAAGAAACCAATCTTCCTCCTAAGAACTGACATCCTCCTGATGTGATTTCCTATCCAGGTTTGCTCCTCCATAATCACTATCTGTGTAGGCCACCAAGTCAAAAGAATTGTCATATGGATACCAAAGTCCCAATCTTTGTTGACCCTTGAGATATTTGAAAATCCTCTTGACTGCATGTAAATGTGACTCCTTTGGCCTAACCTGGAACCTAGCACACACACAAACAGCAAACATAATATCAGGTCTAGAAGCTGTAAGATACATCAATGATCCAATCATGGATCTATACTGATGAACATCAACTTCCTCCCCCTCAACATCAGCAGTGAGGTGTTTGTGAGTCTCCATTGGTGTGCTTGCCGGTTTTGCATCATTCATTCCAAACTTTTGAAGCATTGTGGCAACATATTTGGATTGGTTGATGAAGATACCCTCTCCTTTCTGCTTAACCTGCAAACCAGAAAAGAAGTTAGTTCTCCCATAGAACTCATTTTAAACGTTTTGTGCATTAGTTCTTCAAACTCCTTGCACATGTCTTCCTTTGTTGAACCAAAGATGATATCATCTACATAGATCTGCACTAACAGCATATCAGTCTTTGTTCTTTTGATGAATAGAGTCTTATCAATGACACCCCTCTCAAATTTGTTTTCCAACAAATAGGAGGACAAGGTATCATACCAAGCCCTAGGTGCTTGATGAAGGCCATACAGTGCCTTCCTCAACTTACAAACCCTGTCAGGATATTTAGGGTCTTCAAACCCTGGTGGTTGACAGACATAGACTTCCTCATCAATAGTACCATACAGAAAGGCACTTTTTACATCCATCTGATAGACTTTGAATCCTTTGTAAGATGCAAAAGCCAAGAATAGCCTGATGGCTTCAATTCTAGCTACAGGTGCAAATACATCATCATAGTCTATTCCTTCTTCCTGAGTGTACCCCTGAGCCACTAGTCTGGCTTTGTTCTTGATCACAATTCCTCTCTCATCTGTCTTGTTTCTGAAGATCCATTTAGTGCCAATTACTCTGTGTCCTTTTGGGAGATCTACCAAATCCCAAACATGTTGTAGGACAAACTGCAGTAATTCCTCTTGCATAGCTTCTATCCAGCTTGGATCCTTCATGGCATCCAACACCTTCTTTGGTTCATTCTGGGAAAGAAAGCATGACAACATCCCAGAATGAGTATTCACATATCCAGCTTCTCTGCTTTGCTTCCTTGTAATCATAGGAGAGGCCACATCTCCAATCACTTGGGAAGCAGGGTGATTCTTTTGAGTTCTTGTCAGATGTAGGGGTTCTTCAGATAGGCTTTCCCCTAAATTTGAATCATCTGGATCAGATTCTGAGAGATCTGGTTGAGTGATTTCACTTGTATCTCCAGGCTCATTTTCCACATTGCTTTCAAGCTGTGGAGTCTCTTCAGTCTCTTTGTCTCCCTCTTGGTGCTCTGAAGCATCCTCTTGTACTTCAGTCTCTGATTCTTTCTCTTCTTAACTGATGGTAGATGGAGGAAACAGAACAAAAGGTGTGTCTGTCTCCTTCTCTTTGATAATGGGACCTGCATCAACTGCATTGCTCATGTTCAAAGAGTTAGTGAGTGAATCAATGTCAAATAGCCAGTCTGGACCAGTCCCATGCACATTGGGAGTGTGTTCATTGAATTTGACATTGTCACTTTCCTCAATTGTTCTAGAAACAGTATTAAAAACTCTAACTGCTTTGCTCTGTATTGAGTATCCCACAAAGAAACCATCATCAGCTTTGCTGTCAAATTTCCCTAGGTGAGTTTTAGTATTTAAGATAGAACAAGGACACCCAAAAGGTACAAAGAAACCTATAAAAGGCTTTTTGTTTTTGAAAAGTTCATAAGGTGTTTTTCCCTTGGACTTGACTACATGAACCCTGTTTTGCACATAGCAGGCAGTGTTAACTGCTTCTGCCCAAAAAGTAATTGGTAGTTTCGAATCTGCTAACATGGTTCTTGCAGCCTCAATTAGTGTCCTATTTCTCCTCTCAGCAACTCCATTCAAATCAAGTTGAGGAGTTCTAGGAGCACTGAATTGTCTTTCAATACCTTTTTCCTCACAAAAGGAATTCAAATCAGCATTTTTGAATTCAGTCCCATTGTCTGATCTAATGACTTTCACTCTAAGGTTCACCTGATTCTCAACTCTCTTTACAAAGGGTTTGATCAGTCCACTTGTCTCATCCTTTGTTCTTAGAAAGAAAACCCAAGTAAACCTAGAATAATCATCTATTATCACAAGACAGTATGATTTCTTGCCTATACTCATTACATTGGTAGGTCCAAATAAATCCATGTGCAATAATTGAAGAGGAGCAGAGATAGTGTTTATTGTCTTTGATTTGTGAGAAGCCTTGTGTTGCTTACCTTTGAGGCATGCTACACAATTATCATCAAGTGTGAACTCTTTTGGGGGAAGGCCTCTGACCAATTGATTTTTGACAAGCAAGTTCATGGTCTTAATGTTCATATGACCCATCCTTCTATGCCATAGAGAGGATTCAGTCATTGAAGCTTTTGAAAACAGACAGTTCACAACTTCTGATTGATTTTTGACAAGCAAGTTCATGGTCTTAATGTTCATATGACCCATCCTTCTATGCCATAGAGAGGATTCAGTCATTGAAGTTTTTGAAAACAGACAGTTCACAACTTCTGATGGCATACCATTTAAGTCCAGACAATAAACATTATCTTTTCTAGGTGTTCTCAATAAAATAAAGCTCTCATCAATTACAAACTTTGGAGAAAGAATCATGCACTCTGTTTCACTGAACAGAGTGAAAAGTTTCTTATCACACACCTGAGACACACTCATCAGGTTGTATCTGAGTTGATCCACATAGTATACATCTTCTAGTTGAGACACACACCTGAGACACACTCATCAGGTTGTATCTGAGTTGATCCACATAGCACTTGTTTGAGGCTGTTTAGAAGTACCAGGATCACTGTCATTCTTATGAGTGGATTTACCACTTTTGGCACTTGGTTTTGAAGTTGCAGGTTCCTGGTCAACTATCTTCTCCTTCCCTTTCCTAGAGACTGTAGCATTCTTACTGGGCACATAGGGCATACCTCCCTTTTCATTGGTGAGGATTTGATTTTCCTCAGGGACAGTCTCTTGGGATTTGCTTTCAGTCTTTCCCTTTTGTTCTTCTTTATCATCACTACTTGAGGGATCTACATCACACACTCCTTCTTTCAGTTCCTCTCTGTTTAGTCTATCTAGGATATCTGTGGTAGGAGGAATGTAGGTGTGGTTGCGGGGTGGTGGAGTATTGTGATATCCTATCCCTCTTTTGAGTTCATCATGAACTTGAGCCTTTAGAATTTCTTCCAAGGCTTTAGAGGACTTGGAGAATTTATCAAGATCTTCCTTAGCTTTTTCTAATTCCTTCTTGACAGATTATAATTACTCATAGTCTGATTATGATCCCTATACCTTTTAACAGTTTCAATACAAGAATCAGAACATAATTTAGAGGATACCTCTGCTGGAAGTTCAGGTTCAGTGATTTTGGCCATCAAGGCATGGTTCTGGATGGCTTCTTCAGCTTGATCACTCCAATCAAATCCCATGCCTTCTTGTGATACCAAGGCTTGAGAAGAGTTGGAATTGTTGCCTCTGTTGGGTCTTGGAACATATGCTTGTCCTCCATTGTTGGCTTGTTGATGAGTGCCACTCCCTTTGCATTCTCTGGCAAAGTGGCCAGGCTCATTGCACTTGTAGCATCTCACCTTTGATTTGTCAAAGCCAGCAAGGTCTCCTCTTTTGGCATCAAACTTGTTCCTGCCAGTCCTCCTTATAAACCTCTTCATTCTCATAGTTAACATGGCCATCTTCCACTTGATGTCCATCTCCTCCAAATCATCAGCATTAATTTGTTCAAGATCATCATTGATCAGAGGAGATCTTACATGATTGGCAAGGAATGCTTCCAAGACTGCATCCCCATTAGTATCCTGTGACACAGAAGATTTATCATTAGTACTATCATGGTTGTTATTAGCAGGGTTAATATTAGTAGTACTAGCAGTATTAATATTTGAAGAAGGGTTTTCAGAAGAATAGAGGGCAATTGTATGGGAGTATCCAGTAGGTCTTCTTTTGGCCTCCACTTCAGCTTCAAAAATCCTGAGATCATTGTACAGATCTTCAAGTTCCTTATCCTCCAAGTCATCTCCTTGTCTGAATGACACCGTATACATAGTCCATTCCTCACTCAGAGATCTGAGAAATTTTCTATTGACTTCATCCTTCTCCATCTTCACATCTACATTGGCAAGTTCTCCAATTAGTTTGTTGAACCTGTCAAAAGTTTGAGTCATGGACTCATTCTTTGTAGAAGTGAAGTTTTCATATTGCTGCTTCAACAGGGCCTTTTGATTTCTCTTGGAACTTTTGGTTCCAGAAAATCTCTTCTCCAGGGCATTCCATAGTGATTTAGCATCTGGACAGGTACAAAACTGGTGTTGGTATTCATTGGGAATAGCCAACAGTAAGGTGCTTAAGGCTTTCATCTCAGTCTGCTTCCTCTTTTTGTCTGCATCAGATTTTGGGGGTGCTCCAGCAACAGCAGGTTCAGGGACACTAGGTCCATGTTCAACTACCTCCCATAAGGCATAATCAGTAAGAAGCATGTATTGCTTGATTCTGATTTTCCACATCTCAAACTCATTGGGTTTGAGCATGGGGACTTTGGACACAAGAACTGAATCCTGGGAATCCATTGATCTAAGAGTATTCTGAACACAGGCTCTGATACCACTTGACAGGATCTATATATCAATATCAAGATCAGAATACTTAATCAAAGAAGTTTGCGGAATAACACTTTGATTATAAATAGAACAATGAATTTTGAATAAACTGTGTATATTGATCTTAATAGCTTAATGATTACAACTACAAGCCGCAATCTGTTTGAACAGACTCAAACAGACGTGCAACACTTCTCTATTGCAGGGATTACAAGAACAATCTTGAGGCTCTTAATTCTAACACCAAAGCTATCAAAAACTCGTATCTAACAATGAAAACCTATCAACTATATATACGAATTATAAGATTACAATAAGGAAACTAGATTTACAAGATAATCTCTAAAATATCTCCAAGCATATCGTATATTGTCTATATCTTCAAGTCATCGCAATCCTTTCCTTATCTTCATCTTGATAGCAGTAGTAAAACATAAGCAGAGTTAACTTTACACCAGCAGTGTTAACTTCAAAACTAGCAAGGTAATCTTCAAAGGCAGTGGAAATGAACACTAGCAGTGGTAACTTTGATCTTTATTCACTCATTACATACTAGCAGTGGTAATCTCCAATCTTCAATAGCAGTAGTAACACTCTAAAGCTAGCAGTGGTAATCAGCAGTGTTAACCTTCAAAAGTAGCAGTGGTAAAGTATCAAACTCAACATGTCTTCTGAGTTGTCTCATATGAGGTGCTGGGAGGTTCGGGTTAGGCGTAGGAATAACTGGTGTTCTTTGAAATAAGACAGTTGTTGGGGGTAATCGAAGGTGGATCGCTTAAATATCCTCACTGGTTACTCTAGTGTCGGAATCATAATGCTTAGACGGGTCTTTCTCCGAAGTCTAAGTAATAGTGTTCGACATAGTGATTGTAGTGTCCGCACAACTTATTAACACGCATTCAAAATACTAGTGACATCCTAGCGCTAACGCAGGAGTGTTCAACAGTGGCGTTACTTTACTTAAACGCGTAAGTGCTATAGTAAATATCAACATCATGATATGCTTATGTGAACTCACACAGTTTATGCTTTTCAGGAGTTTTAAGAAGTTCCAACTTTTATTCTCTGGCCGTATGATTGGTTCATAAGTCTTATCCTACTTATATCATGGCTAGGCGTAGGTGATCAGGCTCCGCCTATCTATGATATTGTTGAGTCTGATACATTACCACTGCTGATGGTTACCACTGCTGGCTTTGGAGTGTTACTACTGCTGTTGAAGATTGGAGGTTACCACTGCCAGTATGTGATGAATGAATGAAGATCAAGATTACCACTGCTCTTGAAGATTACCATTGCTGGTTCTGAGATTAACACTGCTGGTGTACAGTTAACACTGCTTTTGTTTTTACCACTGCTATCAGAAGAAGATAAGGAAAGGATTGTGATGACTTGAAGATATAGACAAGATACGATTTGCTTGGAGATATTTTAGAGATTATCTTGTAAATCTAGTTTCCTTATTGTAATCTGTTAAGTCGTATTTATAGCTGATAGGTTGATCATTGTTAGATACGAGTTTTTCATAGCTTTGGTGTTAGAATTAAGAGCCTCAAGATTATTCTTGTAATCCCTGCAATAGAGAAGTGTTGCACGTCTGTTTGAGCCTGTTCAAACAGATTGGGGCGTGTAGTTGTAATCATTAAGCTATGAGATCAATACACACAGTTTATTCAAATTCATTGTTCTGTTATATAATCAAAGTGTTATTCCGCAAACTTCTGTGATTAAGTATTCTGATTTTGATATTGTTTTATAGATCCTGTCAAGTGGTATCAGAGCTTGTGTTCAGAATACTCTTAGATAAATGGATTCCCAGGATTCTGTTCTTGTGTCCAAAGTCCCCATGCTCAAACCCAATGAGTTTGAGATGTGGAAAATCAGAATCAAGCAATACATGCTTCTTACTGATTATGCCTTATGGGAGGTAGTTGAACATGGACCTAGCGTCCCTGAACCTGCTGTTGCTGGAGCACCCCCAAAATCTGATGCAGATAAAAAGAGGAAGCAGACTGAGATGAAAGCCTTAAGTACCCTGCTGTTGGCTATTCCCAATGAATACCAACACCAGTTCTGTACTTGTCCAGATGCTAAATCACTATGGAATGCCCTGGAGAAGAGATTTTCTGGAACCAAAAGTTCCAAGAGAAATCAAAAAGCCCTGTTGAAGCAGCAATATGAAAACTTCACTTCTACGAAGAATGAGTCCATGACTCAAACTTTTGACAGGTTCAACAAACTAATTGGAGAGCTTGCCAATGTAGATGTGAAGATGGAGAAGGATGAAGTCAATAGAAAATTTCTCAGATCTCTGAGTGAGGAATGGACTATGTATACTGTGTCATTCAGACAAGGAGATGACTTGGAAGATAAGGAGCTTGAAGATCTGTACAATGATCTTAGGATTTTTGAAGCTGAAGTGGAGGCCAAAAGAAGACCAACTGGATATTCACATACAATTGCCCTCTATTCTTCTGAAAATCCTTCTTCAAATATTAATACTGCTAGTACTGCTAATATTAACCCTGCTAGTAATAACCATGATAATACTAATGATAAATCTTCTTTGTCACAGGATACTAGTGGAGATGCAGTCTTGGAAGCATTCCTTGCCAATCATGTAAGATCTCCTCTGATCAATGATGATCTTGAACAAATCAATGCTGATGATTTGGAGGAGATGGACATCAAGTGGCAGATGGCCATGTTAACCATGAGGATGAAGAGGTTTATAAGGAGGACTGGCAGGAACAACTTTGATGCCAAAAGAGGAGACCTTGCTGGCTTTGACAAATCAAAGGTGAGATGCTACAAGTGCAATGAGCCTGGCCACTTTGCCAGAGAATGCAAAGGGAGTGGCACTCATCAACAAGCCAACAATGGAGGACAAGCATATGCTCCAAGACCCAACAGAGGCAACAATTCCAACTCTTCTCAAGCCTTGGTATCACAAGAAGGCATGGGATTTGATTGGAGTGATCAAGCTGAAGAAGCCATCCAGAATCATGCTTTGATGGCCAAAATCACTGAACCTGAGCTTCCAGCAGAGGTATCCTCTAAATTATGTTCTGATTCTTGTGTTGAAACTGTTAAAAAGTATAGGGATCATAATCAGACTATGAGTGATACCATCAAGACCATGGAAGTTGATAGGAGAGAATATAGGATAGTCATTGAGAATCTGGAGGACCAAATCAAGTCCTACAAAGAGAATGAACTCCAGTTTGAGTATGACTACAATTACTGGAAGTGGGAGAAAAAGGAGTTTGAGAAGAAACTGGTAAAGTCCGGTGAGGAATTAGAATCTGTCAAGAAGGAATTAGAAAAAGCTAAGGAAGATCTTGATAAATTCTCCAAGTCCTCTAAAGCCTTGGAAGAAATTCTAAAGGCTCAAGTTCATGATGAACTCAAAAGAGGGATAGGATATCACAATACTCCTCCACCCCGCAACCACACTTACATTCCTCCTACCACAGATATCCTAGATAGACTAAACAGAGAGGAACTAAAAGAAGGAGTGTGTGATATAGATCCCTCAAGTAGTGATGATGAGGAAGAACAAAGGGGAAAGACTGAAAACAAATCCCAAGAGACTGTCCCTGAGGAAAATAACATCCTCACTAATGAAAAAGGAGGTATGCCCTTTGTGCCCAGTAAGAATATCACATCCTCTAGGAAAGGGAAGGAAAAGATAGTTGACCAGGAACCTGCAATTTCACAACCTGCAAAAGGTGGTAAACACACTCATAGGAACGACAGTGATCCTGGTACTTCTAAACAGCCTCAAACAAGTGCCAAACCAAGAGGAAACAAAAGGAATTGGAACAACCAATGGGCTCAAACACATGGTGTTGATCTGAATAAGATTAACAAACCAAAACCCTGCTTTATATGCTGTAATCTCAACCATCTGGCTAAGGACTGCTACTATAACCCTTTCAATCAAAGAATGACTTTTCAAAATCAAAGGGTTAATTTTCAAAATCAAAAGCAGTTCCAAACTAGAAGGACAGAGTATAATAGCAGATGGTCTGTTCCAAAACCTATTGTTAAAAGACAACTGGTTCAGAAAAGGAAAAATCAACCTAAAAAGAAAGTCAGTGTTCAAAAGAAAAAGGTTGAAAAGAAGACTGTGAAGATAGTTACTAAATGGGTGCCAAAAGCCTCACTAAGCAATACTACTGCTTCCACAAGCAGTGGTAATGAAAGTGTTGCTTCTGAAAGCAGTGGTAACAATCAAAAAGATATAGAGGTTAACACTGCTGCTAGCAATAGCAGCAGTGGTATCTCAAACACTGTTGCCACTACAAGTTCTTCTCTGAGACAACCCATTGTAACTAAGTATTCAAGTCATGAGATCCCTAACAAGGATTATCTTTTAAAGCTTAACAGATTGACAGAGGTCAATTATGTTAATGAAAAGGGAGAACCCAAGACCATATTGGCTTGGGTTCCCTCAAGACACTAACCTATTTCCTATTTGTGCAGAGCAACCCAGACAGGAATGAAAACTTATGGCATGTGGACAGTGGTTGCTCTAGGCACATGACAGGCAATAGATCCTTTCTTGAAGATTTCACTAGTTTCAATGGAGGATATGTTGCCTTTGGAGACAATCCAAGAGGAGGTAAGGTTTCAGGCAAAGGTAAGGTTACAGGAGGTAAGTTAACCTTAGAAGAAGTATACTATGTGGATCAACTCAGATACAACCTGATGAGTGTGTCTCAGGTGTGTGATAAAAAGCTTTTCACTCTGTTCAGTGAAACAGAATGCATGATTCTTTCTCCAAAGTTTGTTGTTGATGAGAGCTTTATTTTATTGAGAACACCTAGAAAAGATAATGTTTATTGTCTGGACTTAAATGGTATGCCATCAGAAGTGGTGAACTGTCTGTTTTCAAAAGCTTCAATGACTGAATCCTCTCTCTGGCATAGAAGGATGGGTCATATGAACATTAAGACCATGAACTTACTTGTCAAAAATCAATTGGTCAGAGGTCTTCCCCCAAAGAGTTCACACTTGATGATAATTGTGTAGCCTGCCTTAAAGGTAAGCAACACAAGGCTTCTCACAGATCAAAGACAATAAACACTATCTCTGCTCCTCTTCAATTGTTGCATATGGATTTATTTGGACCTACCAATGTAATGAGTATAGGCAAGAAATCATACTGTCTTGTGATAATAGATGATTATTCTAGGTTCACTTGGGTTTTCTTTCTAAGAACAAAGGATGAGACAAGTGGACTGATCAAACCATTTGTGAAGAGAGTTGAGAATCAGGTGAACCTTAGAGTAAAAGTCATTAGATCAGACAATGGGACTGAGTTCAAAAATCCTGATTTGAATTCCTTTTGTGAGGAAAAAGGTATTGAAAGACAATTCAGTGCTCCTAGAACTCCTCAACAGAATGGTGTTGCTGAGAGGAGAAATAAGACACTGATTGAGGCTGCAAGAACCATGTTAGCAGATTCTAAATTACCAATCACTTTTTGGGCAGAAGCAGTTAACACTGCATGCTATGTGCAAAACAGGGTTCATGTAGTCAAGTCCAAGGGAAAAACACCTTATGAACTTTTCAAAAACAAAAATCCTTTCATAGGTTTCTTTGTACCTTTTGGGTGTCCTTGTTCTATCTTAAATACTAAAACTCACCTAGGGAAATTTGACAGCAAAGCTGATGATGGTTTCTTTGTGGGATACTCAATACAGAGCAAAGCAGTTAGAGTATTTAATACTGTTTCTAGAACAATTGAGGAAAGTGACAATGTCAAATTCAATGAGCACACTCCCAATGTGCATAGGACTGGTCCAGACTGGCTATTTGACATTGATTCACTCACTAACTCTTTGAACATGAGCAATGCAGTTGATACAGGTCCTATTATCAAAGAGAAGGAGACAGATACACCTTTTGTTCTGTTTCCTCCATCCACCATCAGTTCAGAAGAGAAAGAATCAGAGACTGCAGTGCAAGAGGATGCTTCAGAACACCAAGAAGGGGATAAAGAGACTGAAGAGACTCCACAGCTTGAAAGCAATGTGGAAAATGAGCCTGGGGATACAAGTGAAATCACTCAACCAGATCCCTCAGAATCTGATCCTGATGATTCAAATTTAGGGGAAATCCTATCTGAAGAACCCCTACACCTGACAAGAACTCAAAAGAATCACCCTGCTTCTCAAGTGATTGGAGATGTGGCCTCTCCTATGATTACAAGGAAGCAAAGCAGAGAAGCAGGATATGTGAATACTCATTCTGGGATGTTGTCATGCTTTCTTTCCCAAAATGAACCAAAGAAGGTGTTAGATGCCATGAAGGATCCAAGCTGGATAGAAGCTATGCAAGAGGAATTACTACAGTTTGTTCTACAACATGTTTGGGATTTGGTGGATCTCCCAAAAGGACACAGAGTAATTGGCACTAAATGGATATTCAGAAACAAGACAGATGAGAGAGGAATTGTGATCAAGAATAAAGCCAGACTAGTGGCACAGGGGTACACTCAGGAAGAAGGAATAGACTATGATGATGTATTTGCACCTGTAGCTAGAATTGAAGCCATCAGGCTATTCTTGGCTTTTGCATCTTACAAAGGATTCAAAGTCTATCAGATGGATGTGAAAAGTGCCTTTCTGTACGGTACTATTGATGAGGAAGTCTATGTCTGTCAACCACCAGGGTTTGAAAACCCTAAATATCCTGACAGGGTTTGTAAGTTGAGGAAGGCACTGTATGGTCTTCATCAAGCACCTAGGGCTTGGTATGATACCTTGTCCTCCTATTTGTTGGAAAACAAATTTGAGAGGGGTGTCATTGATAAGACTCTATTCATCAAAAGAACAAAGACTGATATGCTGTTAGTGCAGATCTATGTAGATGATATCATCTTTGGTTCAACAAAGGAAGACATGTGCAAGGAGTTTGAAGAACTAATGCACAAGAAGTTTAAAATGAGTTCTATGGGAGAACTAACTTTCTTTCTTGGTTTGCAGGTCAAGCAGAAAAGAGATGGTATATTCATCAATCAATCCAAATATGTTGCCACAATGCTTCAAAAGTTTGGAATGAATGATGCAAAACCAGCAAGCACACCAATGGAGACTCACAAACACCTCACTGCTGATGTTGAGGGGGAGGAAGTTGATGTTCATCAGTATAGATCCATGATTGGATCATTAATGTATCTTACAGCTTCTAGACCTGATATTATGTTTGCTGTTTGTGTGTGTGCTAGGTTTCAGGTTAGGCCAAAGGAGTCACATTTACATGCAGTCAAGAGAATTTTCAAATATCTCAAGGGTCAACCAAGATTGGGACTTTGGTATCCAAATGACACTTCTTTTGACTTGGTGGCCTACACAGATAGTGATTATGGAGGAGCAAATCTGGATAGAAAATCAACATCAGGAGGATGTCAGTTCTTAGGAGGAAGATTGGTTTCTTGGCAATGCAAGAAACAGACCGCTGTTTCACAATCAACAACTGAGGCTGAATACATAGCTGCTTCTCAATGCTGCTCACAAGTTTTATGGATTCAGAATCAGATGCAGGACTATGGTCTTTCTTTCTTGCAGACACCTATATATATTGACAACAACAGTGCTATTAGCATTGTGAACAATCCTGTCAAACATTCCAAGACCAAGCATATAGAGATTAAGTACCATCTTATCAGAGATTGTAATGAAAAGAAGCTGATTCAAGTTCTAAAAGTCCACACTGATGATCAATATGCAGACCTTTTCACAAAAGCCTTTGATGTAGGCAGGTTCATATTCTTGGTCACAAGTGTTGGAATGATGAACTGTGAATAACCCTTCTTCTGGTTACAATTATTCTTGTACTATCTCTGTATATCTTTCTTTCTTTTACTCTTTTGTGACTATTGATAAGTTTGATCATGTGGCAGATGGCGTTGCAGAAAGTGCACAAGTAGTGGGAAGGAGTTCTCATTGCTGATATATCGATCTATGTGTAGCAGTCTCTGAAGTGCAAAGATTTTTGTTACTAAGTTTTTACCACTGCTTGAATAGTCATTCGCCTGTTAACACTGCTAGTCATTCGCCTATTAACACTGCTAGTCATACGCATGTTAACACTGCTAGTCATACGCATGTTAACACTGCTAGTCATTCGCACCATACCACTGCTAGCACAATCGCATACTACCACTGCTCTCACATTTGCATTTTACCACTGCTTATGCATTTGTGCTTTACCCCTGCTTACCCACACGCATATTACCACTGCTAGTTATTCTGAGAAATGTCTAAGGTTTTACCACTGCTTTTAACTAGCCGATGTAATTACCACTGCTTTTAAACCAATGCGTGTCATTACCACTGCGGGTATCTATTACCACTGCTTTTAATTTAGTTTGACGAATACCACTGCTAGTGTTCATTACCACTGCTTTTAATTTAGTTTGACGAATACCACTGCTAGTGTTCATTACCACTGCTTATTTGACCTAGCTTGTATGTTCGTTAACACTGCTAATGGTAGTTACCCCTGCTCTAAAGTGTAGTATATAAGCCCTAACTTGACCGCCTTTTTCATTAACGGCTATTCTACACTTTTGCTCTCAAAAACGTTTGCGATTCTTCGTTGATTCTCTCTCAGTGTTCTTGCATTCGTGATTTACGAACTGATTTCATCATCTGTTTAGGATTTCTCCATCGATTGCTAATGGATTCATTGCGTTTTGTCAAAGATCATAACAAGGTTGGATATCTTTCCAAAGGTGGGAATCTGAAGGATTTGAGGATATTGTCGATTTCTTGGCATCATCCTACATTGCATATGCTGCGACCATCAATCCTACAGTCTACATTCAACATATGAAAGACTTCTGGTCGAATGCAGTTGTACAGGAAGAAGAAGGGGTCAAAAGCATCCAAACCACTATCTGTGGTCTATCACTCACTCTTACCCCTGCAAAAATCAGACATCATCTACAACTCAATGATGGAGGAGGTATCTCTATGCTTTCTACTCGAACCATCTTGGAAAATCTTTTAAAAATGGGGTATACAGGCTCCAAAACCTCTTTGAAATACCTTAAGGGTAAGTTGTGCCCTCAATGGAGATTCTTTGTGCATACCCTATTGCACTGCTTTTCAAAGAAAACCACTGGTTTTGGTGAGTTTAGCAGCACTATGGCATCTACCTTGGTCTGTCTAGCCACAAAACAGGTGTTTAACTTTTCACAAATGATTTTTGATGATCTTGTGTACAATCTTGAGAACATTCCAAATTCTAAAGTCAAAACGTTTTTCATGTTCCCACGATTTGTCCAAGAAGTGATAACCAAAGAATTGACGGCTGTACCAACTCATGGAAACATCTATAAGAGCTCTGCTCTTGGTCATAAGGTGTTTGCCAATATGAAGAGACCTGCAGAAGGCTCTAATGACCAATTCACTCCATTGTTCTCTACAATGATGAGAGTGAACCACCCTCAAGGTGAGGCATCAGGCTTGCAGCCTACACAACCAAGCATTCCCTCTGATGACCTACCCACACCTATCACAGATACAATCCCTCAGTCCCTTGAGAAAACCCCCACCCCTACACTGCAAAAATATCAAAAAAAGAACAGGGGAGCTCCTTCCTCCTCTGGTTCTAAACCCACTGAACCTTTAAGCCAACAGTTGGAGCACTCTCCTTCTGATTCTACCCAAAGGGATACCCCTGGAGTGCAGCCCCACTCATGTATAAAGAAGGTGCCCTCTAAGGAGAAGGATGGGCATGTGGTTGGTGAGGCTCAAACTACTGATGTTGCACACGGTGTGCATCAGGACAGTTTGAACATAAGTAAGACCCCCACCACGGCAACTCCTAGTGAGAAATCACAGGGAGGACCCAGGTGCCAAGAAACCAAGGGGGCTTCTAGTGCTTCAGCAAGGCTGAAGACTAAAGTCAAAAAGCTCAAAGATCCAGTAATGGAGGTTAACACTTCTAAACCTGGTGAGAGCAGATTTTCACACAAGGAATTGATGGAAAACTTCAGTACCATTGCCAAGGACTTGAAAGCTTTTGAGAAGAATTTCTTTGTTCATGATGAGAAACATGGCTCTCATGAGGCAAGGCTGGATATTCTGGAGGAATTGGCTACTGCACAGCATGATATGCTCAAGCTACATGAAGCACAGTTGGTGAAGCAAGCCAAGGTTATTCAGGCTCAGGGTGCTTCCATTGCCTCAATGAAGGGTACTATTAGAGCTCTACGGAGGAGGTATAATACTTTGGTTCAATTCACAAAGGGGGAGAGAAGATCTGAATTTAAGGGGGAGCAAGTGCAAGAAAGAGAAGTTGTGAATGAACCAGTCCAACATTCTGAGTTACCTGTTGATGAGGTGATGGATTCAGTTGTTAAGGAGAAGGAGAAGGAAGATGAACCTATAGTTGATATTGATGAACCAGAACTGCAAAAGCTGAACCAGAGAACAATGAAGATGATCTGACCATTGCTGAGCTGCTAGTGAAAATGCCTGAAGTAGTCAAATCTACCAAGGGTGTAGTTTTCAAAGAACCAGAGGTTGTGAAAAAGGTTGATCTTCCTGTTGATCCCAAAGACAAAGGAAAAGAGAAGATGATTGTAGTAGCAGAGTCTGATTCTGATACTTAAGTAGATGAGGCTAAGAGGAAGATTATGGAATATGAAGCTTCAGAGGCTCTTGCTAGAAAATTAAGCCTGGAGGAGCAAGAAAGAGTAAACAAGGAGGTGGAAGAGAGAAAGAGGAAAGCTGATAAGAAGAAGCCTGCAAAAAGGGACCAAAGAAAACAACTCCAAAGGCTGAGACAGAAAAGAGGAGGATAATGGTGAGATATCTAGCTAGTGCACTTGGAAAACCTGTTCAATATTTTGCCAAGTGGGAGCTAGAGAAGGTAGAAAATAAATACAATGTCACAAGAGAAGCTATGCATTTGGAGGCCATGGAAGAACAACAGGTTGAAACTGAAGAGGTTGCTTTGGTTCAAAGGAAGAGGAAGAGAGATCAGATTGAAGAACAGGTTACTACTGAAGGTAATCCTGAAATTGGTATGGAAAAGACTAAGGAAACTGTGGTTGATTCTGAGCAGCAAGTTGTCCAAGTAATTGAGAAGAAAGAAGAGATTGCTCAGAAAACAGTTGAAAGGGAGGTTGAAGTGACAGAGCAGATAGATGCACAACCATCAAAGGCAATAAGAAAGAAGTCTGTTGCTAAAAAGCCAAAAATGAGCAAAGAGATTGAGGAACCTTCAAATATTTCTATGTGGATATACTTTGAGAATAATCAGATGGATTATTTCAAGGTATTCAGGAGTGATGGAACAAATGAAGTGTTTGCTAATTACCTTGGGATTTTCAGAAAAATGTCCAAAGGTGATCTGAAGAAGATGTATGAGATAGCTTGTACTAAAGAAGTTGAAGATTTTGAGGAAGCCAAGATGCTGGTTGAAGATATAAAGATAATGTTTGCATTCTCAAAAACCAAGGCTGAGCTAAAGAAGAACAGAAAACGAGATCAGGATGACAGTATAGGAGAAGGAAAAGTTATTTCCTGGAACACCTATGAAAATAGGGTGTTTTCAGTGAATTTTGAGAAAGGAAGAATGAGTTTCTTTCTGATGGACATGAGGTATGATTTTGAGCCAATCATGATGGGAAGTATGTTGGAAGTGAAGAAGAAATCAGAGAATTTGTCAGAGTTAGACAAAGAGTTAATTGGAAGATTGAGAGAACAGTTACTGGAATTGAATGTCAATTATTTTGATGAAGAAGTGATTGAGCTAAAACAGAAGAAAGTCACAGGTTGGGGGGTTGATCAAAATTTGAGGTATGTAGTACAGATGGATGATGGGTCAGAACTTTGTGATGCTGAATGGGAAAATATCTTGGAAGAGTGTACAAGAGAAAACTTGAAGGAGATGTATGAGCAGAGATGCACTGTGATCAAGGTAGCTGTGAATGACAGAGATGATCCTGATCAAGCCAAAAAGAGGAAGTTTGCACTAGAGTGTTTGTTTTGGTTATTTGAACCATTCAGACTTCTAGGTGTAAAGAATTCAACTTGTGAAGATGTGAAGGAATGGAGATGGTTTGACAAGTGCAAAGTTTACAGTCTGAAAATCAATGATGGAGAAATGGAGTATTATGTTGAAGAATGTGAAACTGATGCACTGGATATTCAAAGACTGCAATGTATGATGAAGGTGAATCTGAGTACAAGTGGTGAACCTACAAGAGCTGCAAGGCTGCTAGTTAAGAAGATAAAGACTTATTTGAAGATCAGACTCTCAAACTTAGCTCCTCATGTTGAGAAGTTAAGTTTAGGGGGAGATTGTTGAGTCTGATACATTACCACTGCTGGCTTTGGAGTATTACTACTGCTGTTGAAGATTGGAGGTTACCACTGCCAGTGTGTGATGAATGAATGAAGATCAAGATTACCACTGCTCTTGAAGATTACCATTGCTGGTTCTGAGATTAACACTGCTGGTGTACAGTTAACACTGCTTTTGTTTTTACCACTGCTATCAGAAGAAGATAAGGAAAGGATTGCGATGACTTGAAGATATAGACAAGATACGATTTGCTTGGAGATATTTTAGAGATTATCTTGTAAATCTAGTTTCCTTACTGTAATCTGTTAAGTCGTATTTATAGCTGATAGGTTGATCATTGTTAGATACGAGTTTTTCATAGCTTTGGTGTTAGAATTAAAAGCCTCAAGATTATTCTTGTAATCCCTGCAATAGAGAAGTGTTGCACGTCTGTTTGAGTCTGTTCAAACATATTGGGGCTTGTAGTTGTAATCATTAAGCTATTGAGATCAATACACACAGTTTATTCAAATTCATTGTTCTGTTATATAATCAAAGTGTTATTCCGCAAACTTCTTTGATTAAGTATTCTGATCTTGATATTGTTTTATAGATCCTGTCAGATATATCAGAATAGCACCTATCCTAATCATACTAGTATTTAAATTCTCCTAAATTTTCAAATCTTTGATTTTGAAAAGTTATATAATTTCTGTAAAAATGTTGGTTATAGTACTTGGTTTTACAGAAAACCGATGTTCTCTATAACCTATGGCTCTGATACCAAATCTGTAACACCCCGCTAAAGTGGAAACACGAGGTGTGACAGCTCAGATTTCAATGCGATAGGAGATAAACAACATCAACCATTCATATCAAAATATTTAATGTTTACAAATTGTATTACAACCAACTGAAGTTCAACATTACAAACATAGCAAAATAAAGATAGTCTTGGTTGAGGCCAACAATCGCGCAAATTAAGCTTTTTCATTTACCTTCTGATTTCCTGAAAAGCATGTTAAAACAAGCGTCAACTACGAGAGTTGGTGAGTTCACAGGTTTTCGTATGCACAAAACAGTTTAAATGCAACAAATTTTTAGTGAACCTTTTTATTCACTCAATTTTTCATAAACCAGTTATAGTGAACCTTTTTGTTCACTACCGATACTAGCCTGAACATTAGTGAACGTTTTTGCTCACTCCATTTCTAGCTTAGTATCAAAATGTGAGTAAATTTCCCGGGTTAAGTTAATCGCATGATATTTATTCTTTGAGTCACTACTAATCCTGCCATTTATGACATGCTACGCCCCTATTCTACCTCAGCGGTGGGACTAAATCCCACATGTGTAGAATTTTTATTCAATACAGTGCACCTATTCCTCGTCAGTTTAAGGTGGGTATGTCAACCATATAGCGATATCCACATGTGTTATAGGCCCATTGTTATGAGTTAATAGTAGTTACCGGGGACTTATTCAATTCAGACTCACTATATCATGCCTCATAACATATCAAATTTAGCTCACAACACATTTCATTTCGCAACATTTTCACAATTATTCACAATCATTTGTAAACATGCTCTGCACCCCAAAACACGTAAAAACGGTAAAAAGTGGGGCTGTGAATACTCACCTTGAGTAGCTTAGTGCTTTGAACAAGCGATAGTACACGAATAATCCCGACTCCAAGTCTACTTATGCCCTATAACATACGTATTTGACGTAAGTCTAAATTCAACGGTCCATATCTAGCAAGTCAATACCGATATCCTATTATAATGCCTTTACTTAATTTTATCAAGTTCAACTTAATACAAAATAGGTTTTTGTTACTTTATTCAAGGGATTACTTCTTCAAAATGTATCCAACTATCCCTAATATACTATTGTATGTATCCACCTAAAAAAATTTCTTTTGTATATATCAAACTTTATTTTTTAGTTTATTGTATGTATTTTTGATACACACAATAGTATATTGGGGGATAGTTGGATACAGATAATAGACTCAAAAATACACATAATAGACTCAAAAATAAAGTTTGATATATACAAAAGAAATTTTTTTAGGTTGATACACACAATAGTATATTGGGGATAGTTGGATACATTTTGAAGAAGTAATCCCTTTATTCAATGACCAAACATATGTGTTTTCTTGAAATTTGCAAAACAACCTTTTTTGAAGAAATCAGATTCTGGCAGATTTGTTTTGTTTCAAAAAATGCTACCATTAAGCTTAGTTCCAAAAGGAGATAAGCTATCAAAATTTTATCCACTGATATTGGGGGTATTAACAACATTCCCCAACATTCACCAAATTTCATGATTTTTGGAGATGTTTAACATATTTTAGAAATTCTTGCAAAATCAGTGTGCATAAATCATTTTTGGAAATACAAGTCAGTGATGTTTGTACCATAGAGAATTCATTTCTACACCAAAATTGAAATTTCAAAAGGGATATTCAAGATAAAACAAATATCTAGCTAATGAAAAAGTTTCACACGATTTTAATGATTTTTGAATGAGATATGACCTCATGAATCCATGCATGTGAATCTGCCATCCTAGGACAGATTGCACCACGAATTCCTTTTCATTGGTTGAGCACTCAAAAATCCACCAAATGATGTGATATCAGATTCTTATGAAAGCTAACTCACTGAAATTTAACTTAGAATCAAGAATCATGTATTTTAGTTAAATTATCAAGGAGATATGCATGCATGAGGTTGATATAAAATTCTGACCAGAAGCTGATGAACACTAAAACGTTTTGACATGGTTAAGGGCTCAAAACTTGGAATTTTTGAATGATTCCAGTGGGGTTTGAACCCTAACACATAAAATATTGAAACATAAAATTTTCAGAGGAGAATGAATCCAAAAACACCCTTTTTGGGTCGTACAAACAGCATGCAACAATTCTGTCAGCAACATCCAGATTCCAAATTCACTTTTACTCACCAAAAACACATAAAATCACCAAGATTTGGGGGTTTCTTGGATAATAAACAAAAAACCCTTAACTTATATCAAATAAATAGATGAAATACATTTAGGTATCATCAAAATACATGCATGAACTATTAGAAAAGTTCAGCCCCAAAAAGAGTAACAAAAACATCAAACATGTGATTTTTACTTCAAATCTTGTGTTCAAAAGGAGAAGTCATAGAATTTCACCTTCTTTGAATGTTCTTACACATTTCTAAGGTTCATTCTCATCCTCAAACATCAAGAATGATACTCAACCATCAAAGAGGTTTTAAACCTCTAAAAGAGTAAGAAAAAGCTCCCAAAATGGGTTAAAATCGAAGTTTTACTCATACAATCTTAACCTTACCTTGAAGAAATGACTACAAAAGCTTCAAAACCTTGTTTGAATTTGTTAAAAACTCAGATTCTAGGAGGTTTGTTGGCTGATTTCTTGAAGAATTTAGAGAGAAGAGAAGAGAAAATAGAGAGAGAGAAGAGTGAAATTTGAAAAAGTGAAATGATGGAATGAGTTGGGAAGAGGGGAGAATGATTAAAAAAAGAGAGAGAGGTGATAGGGGGAGGGGGGTGGTGGCCGGCCATGGTGGCCAATCCCAACCATCCTTCATTTTTTTTTATAAAATAAATTAAGTCTTACACTGTTTTAAATTGACGCAGTGTCGGGTTCGCAACAGTTTTTTGACAAAACCGACTTTTCGAGCATGAAATTAGGTTATTTAAAACAGTTTTATTTTTATTTCTATAAAATCATCATAATTTATTCCAATTGGCTTAAAATTTGGCATTATTGGGTTTTCGGGTGACTTTGGTCCGGTACGGGCTTTTTCGGGCAGTTTCCGGGATTTTTAGGTTTTTGCCTAAATTTTTCACGCAAACTAACCTAATTTCTTCTAATAACTTAAGTGACTAAATTTTTACCTATGGAAACGCTACAGAGTGATTTAACAAGTAGCTATCCTGAAGGTCAAAACTGTCAGTTGTCACATTTACCCCCTGTTGAAAGAAATTTCGTCCCGAAATTTACTTCTTGCTGCTACCAAGGGGGTCTTTTGCGAAGAGATGCGGGTAAACTCCGCTCCATGCTTAGAGTTCCAACGGACCTTGACAATTGGTATCTTACTACGCCTTAACTTATTGACTTCTTGGTCAAGGATTTCAATTGGTTCCTCTGTAATGCGTAGCTGCTCATTGATTTGAACTTCCTCTAATGGTAGAACCACTGTTTCCATGGACAAGCTTTTCTTCAGATTCGAAACATGGAAGGTATCATGAAGGGCACTGAGTTCCAAAGGTAAACTCAATTTGTATGCAACTAGTCCGACTCGCTCTTGTATCTCAAATGGTCCAATGATTCTAGGACTCAGTTTTCCTTTCTTTCCAACCCTAGTAATCCTTTACATGGGAATACTTTCAAAAGTACCTTGTCACCACTTGAAATTCCAAAGGCTTCCTGCGATTATCCGCATAATTCTTATAACGATCCCTGGCTGCTTTTCAGCCTTTGCTGCATTGTTTTAAATTTTGTCCGTCGTTTCTTGAACGATATCGGGCCTAGTTAGTTGTCGTTCTCCAACCTCTAACAAACTAAGTTGTGATCTGCATTTACGCCCATAAAGAGCTTCGTATGGAGCACATTGAATGCTGGTATGGTAACTGTTATTATAGGAGAATTCAGTCAACGGTAGATGATTGTCCCAACTTCCTCCGAATTCCATTACGCAGGCATACAACATGTCCTCCAGCGTTTGTATGGTTCCCTCTGTCTGCCCATCCGTTTGAGGATGATATAAGGTGCTTAGATCTAACCTTGTACCCATCGCTTTGTTTAATGATTGCCAGAAGCGTGAAATAAAGCGGCTATCTCTGTCGGAAATAATTGAAACGGGTAATCTATGGCGCATAATGATTTTATTCACGTGGAGTTGCGCAAGTCTGTCTATACTGAAGTCTTCTCGATTTGGTAAAAAGAGCGCCGATTTCGTAAGGCGATCCTCAATTACCCATATTGAGTGATGACCCTTCTTGGTTTTGGGAAATTTGATCACAAAATCCACTGTTATCTGCTCCCACCTTCATTCTGAAATTTCCGGTTGTTGCAGGAGTCCGGATGGCTTCTGGTGTTCTGCCTTGATCGTGACACAGGTCAAGCATTTACTAACATACAGAGCTATATCCTTTTTCATCCCAGGCCACCAGTAGTGCTCTTGTAGTCCTTTGTACATCTTGTCAGATGAGCTTCATCCATGATCGTTGACCTTAACTGATCGACCTTTGGTATCCATACCCTATCCTTAAAATAACGTACTCCATCAGCTTTCACCCCAACTCCTTTTCTATCTGGGGAAGAGTTTCTTTCTTCAGGTTTTCTACTTTTAATGCTTCTTCTTGAGCTTCAAGTATTTGATTTTTCAAACTCGTTGGAGCAAGAATTCCCATAGCTCGTGCTCTTGAAAGTTTCACCTTTTCTTTCCTGCTCAGTGCATCAGCTACAACATTCGCCTTTCCTGGGTGATACTTAATCTCACAATCGTAATCATTGAGCAATTCGACCCGTATTCTTTGCCTCATGTTCAACATTTTCTGATCGAGAATGTGCTGGAGGCTCTTGTGATCCGTAAAGATAGTGCATTTGGTGCCGTAAAGATAATGTCTCCAAATCTTGAGGGTAAACACCACTGCTCCGAGCTCCAAATCATAAGTGGTGTAATTCTTCTCGTGGATCTTCAGCTGTCTGGATGCGTAAGCGATGACTTTCTCGTTTTGTATCAAAACACATCCCAAGCCCTGATGTGAAGCATCGCAGTACACCAAGAAGTTATCCGTTCCTTCGGGTAATGCCAGTATGGGTGCATTGCACAACTTATGCTTGAGTAACTGAAACGCTTCCTCTTGTTTCTATCCCCCAAATAAACTTCTTGTCTTTCTGTCAACATTGTCAAAGGTTGTGCAATCTTGGAGAAATTAGCGATGAATCACCGATAATAGCCTACCAAACCAAGAAATTGTCGAATTTCTTTATGGCCTCAATCTTGGCGGGGTCGACATGGATTCCTTCCTTGTTCACTACCTGACCCAAAAAGTGCACTTCACGGATCCAAAATTCACACTTATAGAATTTTGCGTAAAGTCCCTCGGTTTTGAGCAACTCCAGTATCAATCTTAAATGCTGCTCATGCTCCTCCTTGCTTCGCGAGTAGATCAGAATGTCATCTATGAAGACAATCACCAATTTATCCAAGTACGGTCGACATATCCTGTTCATTAAATCCATGAACACTGCTGGAGCTTTTGTCAAACCAAATGGCATGACCAAGAACTCGTAATGACCATACCGAGTTCTGAACGCTGCCTTGACGATATCTTCTTCTCGCACTCTCATCTGATGGTAACCTGACCGAAGGTCGATTTTGGAAAAGTAGGTAGGTCCTTGCAACTGGTCGAACAGGTCGTCTATGCGCGGTAGAGGATATCGATGTTGATAGTGATCTTGTTTAGCTCCCTAAAGTCTATGCACATTCGAAAGGATCCGTCCTTCTTTTTGACGAACAAGACCGGGGCTCCCCAGGGTGATGAGCTGGGTCGGATGAATCCCTTATCAAGCAACTCTTGAAGATGATTCGACAATTCCTGCACTTTTGATGGCGCCAGACTAGACGGTGACTTTGTTACAGGGGCCGCTCCTGGGACTAGATCGATATGGAATTCCACCTGCCTATGCAGAGGTAGTCCGGGTATCTCCTCCGGGAACACTTCTGGATAATCTCTTACAACTGGAAAGTCCTGAATTCGTTTCTCTTTTACTTCCTTATGTACAGTGGGTGCTAAGTATGCAACCCTCTCCTTCCTTAAATAACTCCGCATTTTTATGCCTATCATTATGCTAGATCTTGGTGAACCTCTTTAGTTCCAATTGCGAATGCCCTTCCTTGAGCCTTGCATCCTTAATTTACTTGATTGGCTTATGTAGCTTTGTTCGTCCTCTTGGTGCTGCTCAAGCCTTTATTCAGCATGGAATACCTATCTTTAGAGTGGTTTAGGGTTCCGTACTCTTAGCACCCTTTTCCGGTCCTTCTGACCTTCCTTTCCTTTCTATAGTAACGAGTAGTGTAACCGACTAGGTTGTCCTTGGTACCCAAAATACAAGCTCCAGGGTGATTGCAGTTGTAGCTATTACATTTTGGATGAGAGTCCATATATTGTCTTGATTCATGGGTCTTTACTCCAAAATTTCTGGCTTCTTTTCGACTTTTATCTGAACGACCTTGAGTTGTCTCTTCTGACTGGTGCTCTACTTTATTTTATTACATTCTTTCCATTCGATGGATACTATAACTTCCTTATTTCTTCTATTTGCGACAAGGTCGGTAGTAACTTGAGTGACTATGGTAGGTACGACTTCCCGGACTTGTTGGGCTATCAGTTGAGCAATGTTGATCGATTAATTCTCACGGTTCACTTTCTAGCTACGTGTGTTTCTTCTAGAAATGCGGTTCTAAATCATTTGTAAAATGTGTGTTTGATTAAAAGTTGTCTTTAATAAACGTTCGAAAATATTTGTATTTTATTTATGAGAATTTTTTTTTACAATAAAATCGATAAGAACGTCCTTGTGGTTAAATAAAGATTAGTTTCATAAAAACTTAATATATATCTGAAAGGGTCAAAATTTGATGCTAATACATCCTTAAAATATTTTACTCACCCAAGCTAAGGTTTAAATGGGATAACCAAAAGTACACTTTGAAATTCTTTCAAATTCACGAAAGTTACAAACGAAAGGATCAACTTTGCCAACAGTATTACCACAACTTGTCCGTCCAAGTCAACTCTCCTAGTCGTCCTTCTTGCCGTCATAGCATTCTCTACAACATCGGTGGTACATTCCTCCAAGAGATGCGCCAAGTTTGTCAACTAAATTATGGCCTTATTCTATCTTGATGCCCTGCTTCGACTATTTTGCAGTCCGTCGGTGAGTGTTCGCATAGTTCGAGCCTCTCCTTTTGCCATACTAATGTTATGAGCGATCAATATCCCCGAAAGGATACGAAATGATCTTGCATTACCCTAATGAGTTATTGCCAGTCCACTCCTAATGGTTGCCGCAACTGTCTTCTGAGTTGTCTCATATGAAGTGCTGGGAGGTTCGGGTTAGGCGTAGGAATAACTGGTGTTCTTTGAAATAAGATAGTTGTTGGGGGTAATCGAAGGTGGATCGCTTAAATATCCTCACTGGTTAGTCTAGTGTCGGAATCATAATGCTTAGATGGGTCTTTCTCCGAAGTCTAAGTAATAGTGTTCGACATAGTGATTGTAGTGTCCGCACAACTTATTAACACGCATTCAAAATACTAGTGACATCCTAGCGCTAACGCAGGAGTGTTCAACAGTGGCGTTACTTTACTTAAACGCGTAAGTGCTATAGTAAATATCAACATCATGATACGCTTATGTGAACTCACACAGTTTATGCTTTTCAGGAGTTTTAAGAAGTTCCAACTTTTATTCTCTGGCCGTATGATTGGTTCATAAGTCTTATCCTAC
Organism: Centaurea solstitialis; assembly: GCA_030169165.1. Lineage (NCBI taxonomy): Eukaryota > Viridiplantae > Streptophyta > Magnoliopsida > Asterales > Asteraceae > Centaurea > Centaurea solstitialis. The sequence continues at coordinate 60,498,981 of CM058046.1, read as the reverse complement.
TTATATCATGGCTAGGTGTAGGTGATCAGGCTCCGCATATCTATGATATATTAGAATAGCACCTATCCTAATCATACTAGTATTTAAATTCTCCTAAATTTTGAAATCTTTGATTTTGAAAAGTTATATAATTTCTGTAAAAATGTTGGTTATAGTACTTGGTTTTACAGAAAACCGATGTTCTCTATAACCTATGGCTCTGATACCAAATTTGTAACACCCCGCTAAAGTGGAAACACGAGGTGTGACAGCTCAGATTTCAATGCGATAGGAGATAAACAACATCAACCATTCATATCAAAATATTTAATGTTTACAAATTGTATTACAACCAACTGAAGTTCAACATTACAAACATAGCAAAATAAAGATAGTCTTGGTTGATGCCAACAATCGCGCAAATTAAGCTTTTTCATTTACCTTCTGATTTCCTGAAAAGCATGTTAAAACAAGCGTCAACTACGAGAGTTGGTGAGTTCAAAGGTTTTCGTATGCACAAAACAGTTTAAATGCAACAAATTTTTAGTGAACCTTTTTATTCACTCAATTTTACATAAACCAGTTATAGTGAACCTTTTTGTTCACTACCGATACTAGCCTGAACATTAGTGAACGTTTTTGCTCACTCCATTTCTAGCTTAGTATCAAAATGTGAGTAAATTTCCCGGGTTAAGTTAATCGCATGATATTTATTCTTTGAGTCACTACTAATCCTGCCATTTTTGACATGCTACGTGTAACACCCCGTTCCCATTCCGTTAAGTTTTAACTTTTTATCCGTTAAGTTAGTAAGGTTTGGTGTCATTTATGTAATTTCAGGTAAGGGGGCTTGTTTGTAAATGTAGAAAGTGTAGCGTGTTATGTGCATACATATATATAAGGGATTGGATGATCAAACCCTTCTCTTTTGATCATTTGATAATCTTGAGAGAAAGGAAAGGGTTTGGAGGTTTCGAAAGGGGTTTTGGTGTTTGCAAAGAAATCGTGTGTTTGTGGTGCAATCAATCATTGCTTCATCGTTAGAATTAAGTTCATAACTTCAGGTAATCATCAATTTCCCTTAGTTGTTGTCAAATATGGAGTTTTGAATCAAAGTTAGGGTTTTGTTGGATGTTGTGATAATTGGTGATCTTTGGATCACCAATTGAGTATTTTGTGATAAGTTGGTCCTATTTTCATTGTAGTAGTATGCTAGAGCCTGGAATGACGAAAACGTGGCTTTTTGAATCGGACGAATTGGGGTTCGGATGAGAAAGTTATGCCAAAAATGAGAAATCCCGATTTTGGGTTCGTGCTGAAAATTCAGCACCTAGCGATCGCTAGGTGGTGAAGCTAGCGATCGCTAGCCATGGACAAAAGAGGGTCACGATCGTGAAGGTGATCGCGAGCTAGAGCAGAAAGTTGGGAAGGACAGCTAGCGATCGCTAGCTATCAGGCTCGCGATCGCTAGCCCCTGTTTTGAGTTGGAAATTTGTTTTGGCCATAACTTTTGCATCCTAACTCCGATTTTGAATCCGAAAGGACCGTTGGGTTCGTAATTGAATTACCTACCCTTTTAGAAGGTCTAAATCAGCCCTAGACTAAGAGTTACGGTTATGAGTCTTAAGTTGTTATTTATGTGTGCCATACGATGATGTAATGTATAGGTGTTTAATACTCAGACGTGTGAGGTGATTGACTGTGTTATCTGTGAAGCGAACTAAGGTGAGTACATTAACCTGCGTTCAAGATTGTTATGCTTATAATCATGTATATATATGTGTGGCAAATGTATGAACTGGCATGTAATAATCACGATAGTACCTAAGGCGGTAATACTACCCCTAGGGAAGTTGGGTTCAGAGGCCTGGTACCAGTGTCAGTATGATGCTTTTGGTGGATACACCTTGAGTAATGTTCATGATACATGTTCAGCTATTCAGTTATATGATTATGATTACTTACATGCACGCATAGAACCTAGGTTTGTGCTCACTAAGCTTTATGCTTAACCCGTTGTGGTTTATGTGGTTCAGTGGCAGGTACCTCATCCAAAGATAAAGGGAAGGCACCTGCTTGATGCTCGGAAGGACTCAGTTTAGGACATGTTTAAGAGATTTAAAAATAATGGATGTTGAATTACTATTAAAAATGTTTTGGTGGCAAACTGGATTTATTATGACTTATTAATACTTTTAAATGTTGTTAACTTTGGACCCGTTTTGGGGAAAACATATTGCTTTTTAATGGTTTAAAGTGCTCCCGCTATGTTGGTTACTACTTCTGTTAAATATTGTTGAAAAATGAAGTTGGTTGTTATAATTGGTATCAGAGCCTAGGTTTGAGGGATTCAGGTGTTCACAGGTAGTGAATACTTGAACTCAAACCCGGAGTTCGTATTTTCAAAACAAAGTAACTAACAAAAGAGAAAAATTTGCTTTAAGAACAGGAGGTGGAACTGAACTGAGGTCCGGGGCATCAAGACGGGAGTGAGCACCCTAAACTCTATTGAGTTGTTAGTAAGCATGCCATGTCAATTTATGTATGAATATCATGATATTGTTATGTTTAGTTGTTAAAATGTAACAGACTCGTAGTTGAATTAATGATGCTTATGATGGGTGATGAAACCCTTATATCACTTTTGTGTATGCTTGAGTAATATCTGATTGGGTATGCGAATGTATGAATGCTATGATATGATTGTGTAGATGTCAGGGTAAGTATAAACGTAAAATGACTTAGAGATGCTCATGGCACGGTAGTTATAGGTGGTACTACTAAGAGTGCTAGTGGTACCATATGATTATGTGTTTTGTGTATGACCAAGTCTAGGAAGTAACCCTTCTTATGATGAGGAAAAGCTGAACGGGTAGGGTGTAATTATAATGATATAAGGGCCCATATCATTGCAATTACATTGTACTGTTGAGGCTTGACTTAATTATAGGGATCGTTACGGACTGACTGAAGTCATGGGATTGGGAAGTAGAAGCATGAAAGCGATTGTGGCTTACCAGGAAGGGTAGTGAGAGTTACTCTCTAGTAAGGTCACTTATTTCCATTGTTAGCTAAACAATTATGTACTTGCATCAGTATGGTGACCACGAGAAGAACTGGAACTGGAGAGCGTCCGAATGATGGCGATGAGCATGAAATCCCTGATCTAAGGGGAATTATTGCTGCTGAGGTCGGGGAGGTCTTGCATGACCTGCTTCCGGGCCTTTTTGAGCAGATGAAAAGGGATTTGACCCAGGTGGTCACTCAACAAGTCAACTCCGCCATGGCCGATCGGGGAAGTGTAGCAGGAAGCTCGAGTACTGGCCAGAATCGGGCGGTTGGGTTCAAAGATTTTGCTGCTTGCCAGCCGCCTCATTTTGGTGGAGAAAAGGATCCGATTGTTGCCTCGAGGTGGATCTCTGAGGTAGAGGGAGCCTTTCTCACTAGTTTCTGCCCGGCTGAGGTAAAGGTGAGATATGCTGCTAATCTTCTAAGAGGGCCGGCGAAAGACTGGTGGGGCGTTGTGAATAGTTCCAGGACTCAGGAACAGATTGGAGCCCTTACTTGGGAGGCGTTCCTTGAAATGTTCCGAGCAGAGTTTGTGCCCCAGATTGAAGTGGAGAGACTTACTACCGAGTTTCTAGAGATGGAGCAGACTACGGAGTCGGTGACTGAAATCACTAACAAGTTCTTGGAGCGGGCGTTATTTTGCCGCGAATATGTTCAGAATGAAAGGATGAAGATGTATCGGTACCGAAACATTCTGAGGTCGGATATCCGAGAGTTCGTGGTAATGGCACAATGCGATAGTTTTCAGCAGATGTTTGAAAAAGCTCGAACAAGAGAGTTGGAACTCGAGCGTCAGGGTAAGAAGAAAAGGGCAGAGCGGGTTCAGCCACAGCAGCAAGTGGTCAAGAAATTCAAAACCGGGAATCAGAAAGGAGATGTTAAGAAAGATTACCCTCGTTGCTCAAGGTGCGGAAAGAATCACCTGGGAGAGTGCAGAATGGGCTCGGGAACTTGCTACAAGTGCGGGAAACCTGGACATATCAGCCGTGACTGTAAGGTGGAGGCCAAAATGTGCTTCAAATGCTTTAGACCGGGCCACTTTGCCAACGAGTGCCCCACAGCGGTTGTATCGACTGAGATCTCTGGTTCCGCACCCGTCAAGGCTATAGAGGGTGAACCGAGTAAAAAGGTGGAAGCCCCAAGGACTCGAGCTAGAGTCTTCCAGTTGACTGCCAATGAGGCGAAGGCCGAGCCGGACGTGGTGACAGGTATCTTTCTAGTTAATTCGATGCCTGCTCTAGTTTTGTTCGATACGGGTGCTAGCAAGTCTTTTGTTTCCTTGTCTTTTTGTAAAGATTTTATGAATGTAAAAAGTAAACTAGAAAGCCCGTTAGAAGTAGAAATAGCGGATGAGGAGTTTCGTTTATGTAAGTTTATCTATAAGAAAAATGTATTAGAGGTAGAAGGTGTCAAGTTTAGTATAGACCTCATCCCTATTCCTATGAGGGAGATTTAGGTAGTGGTGGGAATGGATTGGCTAAGACGGAATGGGGCTAATGTTGATTGTGAGAACTGCCGGGTAGTTGTTCGAAACCCAAGTGGGGGAGAACTAACTATCTTGGGGGATGTAAGTAAACGCCTTCCGAGGGTGTGTTCAATGGCCAAAGCTCGGAGCTATGTGTTGCGTGGAGGTACTAGTTAGCTTGTGTACTTGATCAGTGACCAAGGAGAAAGTAAGAAAAAGACCGTGAAAGATGTACCCGTAGTTTGTGAGTTCCCGGATGTCTTCCCGGACGACTTGCCGGGGATTCCCCCAGAAAGACAAGTGGAGTTCAGGATAGACTTGGTTCCGGGGGCGGCGCCCGTAGCGAAAACCCCTAATTGCTTGGCACCTCCGAAAATGCAAGAGCTATCAAACCAGTTAGAGGAGCTGTTAGAGAAAGGCTTTATTCGGCCAAGCAGTTCACCGTGGGGAGCTCCGATCTTGTTCGTCAAGAAGAAGGATGGGACGTTGAGAATGTGCATTGATTATCGTGAGCTCAACAAGCTTACGGTGAAGAACCGATACCCACTGCCGAGGATCGATGATCTTTTCGATCAACTTCAGGGAGCCGCTTGGTTCTCGAAGATAGATCTTCGATTGGGGTACCATCAGTTAAAGGTAAGGGAGGAGGACGTACACAAAACGGCGTTCAGGACCAGATACGGGCACTATGAGTTCGTGGTTATGCCTTTTGGGTTGACGAACGCACCCGCGGCATTCATGGATCTCATGAACCGGGTGTGTAGACCTTTGTTGGATAGGTCAGTTATCGTGTTCATTGACGATATTCTGATCTACTCCAAGACGAAGGAGGATCATGTTGAGCATTTGCGGGAAATGTTGGAAATTTTACGGAAAGAGCAGCTGTATGCAAAGTTTTCGAAGTGCGACTTCTGGTTGCAAGAGGTCCAGTTTTTGGGACACCTTGTGAACCGAGAAGGGATCAAAGTTGACCCAGCGAAAGTCGAAGCGATTATGAAGTGGGAAACTCCCAAGTCGCCAACAGAGATACGGAGCTTTCTTGGGTTGGCCGGGTACTACCGCCGGTTTATTCAAGATTTCTCCAAAGTGGCGGTTCCTTTGACTAAACTCACCAGGAAGAACGTAAGTTTCGTTTGGGGAGAAGAACAACAATCAGCATTTGAAACTTTGCGGCAAAAGTTGTGCGAGGCGCCGGTACTGACATTACCTGAAGGGGTGGAGGACATGACGGTCTTCTGTGATGCTTCATATCACGGGCTAGGTTGTGTTCTCATGCAGCGTGGCAAGGTAATTTCCTATGCGTCACGTCAGTTAAAGACGCATGAGGTAAATTACCTGACTCATGATTTGGAGTTAGCTGCAGTTGTATTTGCGCTTAAGTTGTGGAGACACTACTTGTACGGTGTGAAGTGCACGATTTACACCGATCATAAGAGTCTCCGTTACTTTCTAGACCAGCCGAATTTGAATATGCGACAGCGGAGATGGTTGGATGTGGTGAAGGATTATGATTGTGAAATCCTTTATCATCCGGGGAAGGCGAACGTGGTAGCATATGCATTAAGTAGAAAGACTCGTCACGTGCTATTGCGAGTACCGTTGATGAGGCTAACTGTGACGACTTCTCTTTTTGATTTGATTCGGCAGTCTCAAGCCGACGCAATCAAGGTAGAGAACCAAAAGAAGGAACGGATCAAGGGCTAGTTACCGCAGTTGGTAACAGATAGTCGAGGGTTGTTGACCCGTTTTGGGCGGGTCTGGGTACTAGTAACAGGCGAGGCGAGGCAGACCTTGTTAGATGAAGCACACAAGTCTAAGTTCTCGATACATCCAGGTGCCACAAAGATGTATAGAGACTTGAAGACTGATTATTGGTGGCCAGGAATGAAGCGGGACGTAGCTCGTTACGTGGAGAGGTGCTTAACCTGTTTGAGGGTCAAAGCCGAGCATCCGTGACCGCATGGGAAGTTGCAGCCGTTAGATATTCCGGTATGGAAGTGGGAGCACATCACGATGGACCTGATTACCAAATTGCCTCGGACGTCTCGAAGTTACGACGCAATTTGGGTTATCGTGGACCGTTTGACAAAGAGTGCTCACTTTATAGCCATCCGGGAGAGTTCATCTGCCGAAGCATTGGCGGACATCTATGTCAAGGAGATCGTGGCTAGACACGGTGTTCCGGTTACCATCATTTCTGACCGGGATGTTCGGTTTACGTCACGATTTTGGGGAAAGTTTCATGAGGATTTGGGCACGAGGTTGCAGTTCAGTACAGCTTTTCATCCGCAGACAGATGGCCAAAGTGAGAGAACTATTCAGACTCTTGAAGACATGTTACGTGCTTGTGTTTTGGATTTTGGAGGCAGTTGGGACACCTATTTGCCGTTAGCGGAATTCTCTTATAACAATAGTTTTCACGCTAGTATCGGCATGCCCCCGTATGAAATGTTGTACGGGAGAAGGTGTCGAACCCCTATCTGTTGGGGAGAAGTGGGACAGCGAGAGCTAGGTAGCACCAAAATAGTACAAAAGACGACCGAGAGCATTGAGATGATACGCGAGTGGCTACGAACCGCTCAGAGTCGTCAGAAAAGCTATGCTAATCGGAGAAGATCATATTTAGAGTGTCAAGTGGGTGATAAGGTGTTGTTGAAAGTGTCACCTTGGAAGGGGGTGATCCGGTTCCGAAAGAGGGGCAAGTTAGGCCCCAAATTCATTGGACCCTTCAAGGTGATAGCTAGAGTTGGAAAGGTGGCCTATAGACTTGAACTACCACCAGAACTGAATTAGATTCATGATACGTTCCATGTCTCCCAGTTGAGGAAATGTTTGGCTGACGAGACAGCTCATGTGCCGATTGATGACATTCAAGTTGACGAACGACTGAACTACATCGAGAGGCCAATAGCTATCTTGGAGCGAAAGACAAAATCTTTACGTAACAAGGAAAATTGGTCTGGTGAAAGTTCAATGGGAGCATCGAAAGGGATCAGAGTGGACGTGGGAGCCGGAAGCGGAGATGAGATCCAATTATCCGGAGCTGTTCCAAGACTAAGCGATTTCGGGGACGAAATCTTGGTAAGTGGGGGAGAGTTGTAACACCCCGTTCCCATTCCGTTAAGTTTTAACTTTTTATCCGTTAAGTTAGTAAGGTTTGGTGTCATTTATGTAATTTCAGGTAAGGGGGCTTCTTTGTAAATGTAGAAAGTGGAGGGTGTTATGTGCATACATATATATAAGGGATTGGATGATCAAACCCTTCTCTTTTGATCATTTGATAATCTTGAGAGAAAGGAAAGGGTTTGGAGGTTTCGAAAGGGGTTTTGGTGTTTGCAAAGAAATCGTGTGTTTGTGGTGCAATCAATCGTTGCTTCATCGTTCGAATTAAGTTCCTAACTTCAGGTAATCATCAATTTCCCTTAGTTGTTGTCAAATATCGAGTTTTGAATCAAAGTTAGGGTTTTGTTGGATGTTGTGATAATTGGTGATCTTTGGATCACCAATTGAGTATTTTGTGATAAGTTGGTCCTATTTTCATTGTAGTAGTATGCTAGAGCCTGGAATGACGAAAACGTGGCTTTTTGAATCGGACGAATTGGGGTTCGGATGAGAAAGTTATGCCAAAAATGAGAAATCACGATTTTGGGTTCGCGCTGAAAATTCAGCACCTAGCGATCGCTAGGTGGTGAAGCTAGCGATCGCTAGCCATGGACAAAAGAGGCTCACGATCGTGAAGGTGATCGCGAGCTAGAGCAGAAAGTTGGGAATGACAGCTAGCGATCGCTAGCTATCAGGCTCGCGATCGCTAGCCCCTGTTTTGAGTTGGAAATTTGTTTTGGCCATAACTTTTGCATCCTAACTCCGATTTTGAATCCGAAAGGACCGTTGGGTTCGTAATTGAATTACCTACCCTTTTAGAAGGTCTAAATCAGCCCTAGACTAAGAGTTACGGTTATGAGTCTTAAGATGTTATTTATGTGTGCCATACGATGATGTAATGTATAGGTGTTTAATACTCAGACGTGTGAGGTGATTGACTGTGTTATCTGTGAAGCGAACTAAGGTGAGTACATTAACCTGCGTTCAAGATTGTTATGATTATAATCATGTATATATATGTGTGGCTAATGTATGAACTGGCATGTAATAATCACGATAGTACCTAAGGCGGTAATACTACCCCTAGGGAAGTTGGGTTCAGAGGCCTGGTACCAGTGTCAGTATGATGCTTTTGGTGGATACACCTTGAGTAATGTTCATGATACATGTTCAGTTATTCAGTTATATGATTATGATTACTTACATGCATGCATAGAACCTAGGTTTGTGCTCACTAAGCTTTATGGTTAACCCGTTGTGGTTTATGTGGTTCAGTGGCAGGTACCTCATCCAAAGATAAAGGGAAGGCACCTGCTTGATGCTCGGAAGGACTCAGTTCAGGACATGTTTAAGAGATTTGAAAATAATGGATGTTGAATTACTATTAAAAATGTTTTGGTGGCAAACTGGATTTATTATGACTTATTAATACTTTTAAATGTTGTTAACTTTGGACCCGTTTTGGGGAAAACATATTGCTTTTTAATGGTTTAAAGTGCTTCCGCTATGTTGGTTACTACTTCTCTTAAATATTGTTGAAAAATGAAGTTGGTTGTTACACTACGCCCCTATTCTACCTCACCGGTGGGACTAAATCCCACATGTGTAGAATTTTTATTCAATACAGTGCACCTATTCCTCGTCAGTTTAAGGTGGGTATGTCAACCAAATAGCGCTATCCACATGTATTATAGGCCCATTGTTATGAGTTAATAGTAGTTACCGGGGACTTATTCAATTCAGACTCACTATATCATGCCTCATAACATATCAAATTTAGCTCACAACACATTTCATTTCGCAACATTTTCACAATTATTCACAATCATTTGTAAACATGCTTTTCACCCCAAAACACGTAAAAACGGTAAAAAGTGGGGCTGTGAATACTCACCTTGAGTAGCTTAGTGCTTTGAACAAGCGATAGTACACGAATAATCCCGACTCCAAGTCTACTTATGCCCTATAACATACGTATTTGACGTAAGTCTAAATTCAACGGTCCATATCTAGCAAGTCAATACCGATATCCTATTATAATGCCTTTACTTAATTTTATCAAGTTCAACTTAATACAAAATAGGTTTTTGTTACTTTATTCAATGACCAAACATATGGGTTTTCTTGAAATTTGCAAAACAACCTTTTTGAAGAAATCAGATTCTGGCAGATTTGTTTTGTTTCAAAAAAATGCTACCATTAAGCTTAGTTCCAAAAGGAGATAAGCTATCAAAGTTTTATCCACTGATATTGGGGGTATTAACAACATTCCCACCAAATTTCATGATTTTTGGAGATGTTTAACATATTTTAGAAATTCTTGCAAAATCAGTGTGCATAAATCATTTTTGGAAATACAAGTCAGTGATGTTTGTACCATAGAGAATTCATTTCTACACCAAAATTCAAATTTCAAAAGGGATATTCAAGATAAAACAAATATCTAGATAATAAAACAAGTTTCACACGATTTTGATGATTTTTGAATGAGATATGACCTCATGAATCCATGTATGTGAATCTGCCATCCTTGGACAGATTGCACCACGAATTCCTTTTCATTGGTTGAGCACTCAAAAATCCACCAAATCATGTGATATCAGATTCTTTGGAAAGCTAACTCACTGAGCTTTAACTTAGAATCAAGAATCATGTATTTTAGTTAAGTTATCAAGGAGATATGCATGCATGAAGTTGATATAAAATTCTGACCAGAAGCTGATGAACACTAAAAAGTTTTGACATGGTTAAGGGCTCAAAACATGGAATTTTTTAATGATTCTAGTGGGGTTTGAACCCTAACACATAAAATATTGAACCATAAAATATTCAGAGGAGAATGAATCCAAAAACACCCTTTTTGGGTCGTACAAACAACATGCAACAATTCTGTCAGCAACATCCAGATTCCAAATTCACTTTTACTCACCAAAAACACATAAAATCACCAAGATTTGGGGGTTTCTTGGATAATAAACTAAAAAACCTTAACTTATATCAAATAAATAGATGAAATACATTTAGGTATCATCAAAATACATGCATGAACTATTAGAAACGTTCAGCCCCAAAAAGAGTACCAAAAACATCAAACATGTGATTTTTACTTCAAATCTTGTGTTCATAAGGAGAAGTCATAGAATTTCACATTCTTTGAATGTCTTACACATTTCTAAGGTTCATTCTCATCCTCAAACATCAAGAATGATATTCAACCATCAAAGAGGTTTTAAACCTCTAAAAGAGTAAGAAAAAGCTCCCAAAATGGGTTAAAATCGAAGTTTTACTCATACAACCTAACCTTACCTTGAAGAAATGACTACAAAAGCTTCAAAACCTTGTTAGAATTTGTTAAAAACTCAGATTCTTGGAGGTTTGTTGGCTGATTTCTTGAAGAATTTAGAGAGAAGAGAAGAGAAAAGAGAGAGAGATAAGAGTGAAATTTGAAAAAGTGAAATGATGGAATGAGTTGGGAAGAGGGGAGAATGATTAAAAAAAAAGAGAGAGAGGTGATAGGGGGAGGGGGGTGGTGGCCGGCCATGGTGGCCAATCCCAACCCTCATTCATTTTTTTTTTATAAAATAAATTAAGTCTTACACTGTTTTAAATTGACGCAGTGTCGGGTTCGCAACAGTTTTTCGACAAAACCGACTTTTCGAGCATGAAATTAGGTTATTTAAAACAGTTTTATTTTTATTTCTATAAAATCATCATAATTTATTCCAATTGGCTTAAAATTTGGCATTATTGGGTTTTCGGGTGACTTTAGGCCGGTACGGGCTTTTTCGGGCAGTTTCCGGGATTTTTAGGTTTTTGCCTAAATTTTTCACGCAAACTAACCTAATTTCTTCTAATAACTTAAGTGACTAAATTTTTACCTACGGAAACGCTACTGAGTGATTTAACAAGTAGCTATCCTGAAGGTCAAAACTGTCAGTTGTCACATTTCAGGCCCACGAACTATCAAAACGAAGCTATCCACGATGACTACATCTCTAGCATTTCGGATATTGCACCCAACAATATGAAACATTATCCGGCCACAACCCGGTAAATTGCTCGACGCGCGCGCGTTCGATTGAATGGATGCAGTCGTTTCGAGCAAGGGAGGGGTTTTCTTCAGGTTATTTCGGGTGTAAACCTACTCATTAACATTATAGAGTGCCCACGTAAATTTTCTAGTGATTACGCCACAGGATTTTCCGGATGCTTCCGGACCAGGCTACCAAAGGGTACCTCCTTTGGTGCCTGGGGAAAAATTTAATACGTCCATAACTTTTGCTATGGGAGTCTGTTTCAGGCCCACGAACTATCAAAACGAAGCTATCCACGATGAATACATTTCTATCATTTCAGATATTGCACCCAACAATATGAAACATTATCCAGCCACAACCCGGTAAAAATTCGACGCGCGCGCGTTCGAATGGATGGATGCAGTCGTTTGCGACATGGGAGGGGTTTTCTTCTAGTTATTTCGGGTGCAAACCTACTCATTAACATTATAGAGGGCCCATGTAAATTTTCTGGTGATTTTGCCATAGGATTTTCCGGATGCTTCCGGACAAGGCTACCAAAGGGTACCCCTTTGGTGCATGGGCAAAAATTTAAGACGTCCATAACTCTTGTAACGGGAGTCCGTTTCAGGCCCACGAACAATCAAAACGAAGCTATCCACGATGACTACATCTCTAACATTTTGGATATTGCACCCAGCAATATGAAACATTATCCGGCCACAACTCCGTAAAAATTCGACGCGCGCGTGTTCGAATGGATTGATGCAGTCGTTTGCGACATGGGAGGGGTTTTCTTCTGGTTATTTCGGGTGCAAACCTACTCATTAACATTATAGAGGGCCCACAAAAATTTTCTAATGATTTCCCCATAGGATTTTCCGGATGCTTCCGGACCAGGCTACCAAAGTGTACCCCCTTTGGTGCCTGGGCAAAAATTTAAGACGTCCATAACTTTTGCTACGGGAGTCCGTTTCAAACCCACGAACAATGAAAACGAAGCTATCCACGATGACTACATTTCTAGCATTTCGGATATTGCACCCAACAATATGAAACATTATCCGGCCACAACCCGGTAAATTGGTCGATGCGCGCGCATTCGAATGGATGGATGCAGTCGTTTGCGACATGGGAGGGGTTTTCTTCTGGTTATTTCGGGTGCAAACCTACTCATTAACATTATAGAGGGCCCACGTAAATTTTCTAATGATTTTGCCACAAGATTTTCCGGATGCTTCCGGACCAGGCTACCAAAGGGTAACCCCTTTGGTACCTGGGCAAAAATTTAATACGTCCATAACTTTTGCTACGGGAATCTGTTTCAGGCCCACAAACTATCAAAACGAAGCTATCCACGATGAATACATTTCTATCATTTCAGATATTGCACCCAACAATATGAAACATTATCCAGCCACAACCCGGTAAAAATTCGACGCGCGCGCGTTTGAATGGATGGATGCAGTCGTTTGCGACATGGGAGGGGTTTTCTTCTAGTTATTTCGGGTGCAAACCTACTCATTAACATTATAGAGGGCCCATGTAATTGTTGTGTTGTGACTTATATTACTCATGATGCTTCCCTGTTGGTTATGTGATAAGTGTTTTATATCGGCCAGTGGGCCGGAACTGTTGTTTAAACTGTTTTAAGGGAATTCACTAGACCTTACGTTCTAACCCTCGTTTTCAAAATCTAAAATCTTTTCAGGGAAAGATCGAGCAGCGAGAGGCAAAGAAAAGATAGATGTCTAGAGTAGCGTTGCCGGTAGAGTTTTGTCCTAAATAGAATCTCAGCTGTGGAAGGATGTTCCGCATGCACTGTTAAACCCTTTTACTTTTGAGTTGAGAATTCTAATATATTGCGCTATAGATCACTGGGAATTTATTATTGTTATACTTGTTTGTGGTTTGGGTTTCGGGTTGTTACAACACTCATGGTGAGCATACAAGAAGGTCCGATTAAGCCGTACGTTGATGTTCCGGGTACACCCGAGACTGCCACTACTCCCGCAATTGAACCAAGACGTGTGTTCAAACTCTTTCGGCATTTCAATGAGGTTGAAAAGATTAGAGCTGAACTTGATGAAAAAGCTCTTACTTTACTCACGATGGCGATTCCGAACGATTTGTTTAATCGTGTTGATAGTAGAAATACGGCAAAAGAGTTGTGGGATGAGTTGGAAAAACAGTTTCAAGGAATAGAAAGATCAGTACAAGCGAAGTTAAACCAAGCAATCGGAGCTTATGAATGCTTTAAGGCTTTAGAGGGAGAAACACTTGCTGATTGACCTGAGAACAAATGGAATGCAAAAGTCTACTTCCGAGATAAACTTCAAGTTCTTGAAAAATCTAAATCCAGAATGGGATCACTACTCGGTTAATCTTCAAATGAACAAGAACTTGGCGGAAGAAGGCTTACATGATCTATATTCCATTCTTAGTCAACATGAAGTGAAGGTCAAATATATTGTGACCAAACAGAAGAGCATTACTGATTCTTTGGCTCTTCTAACTGAAAAGAACAAGAGTGTGCTCTCTAGTGCTAGTTCAAAGAAGAAAAGTCATTCAAAGGCCTTAGTCACCGAGTTGTCTGATTCTGATTCGGAAACTGTTGAGGATGATAGTTCAGAATCTGATGTTGATTTGAAGAGAGTTGCAGATAAAATTGCCCTTTTGTCTAGTTCCATCCACAAAAGATATGGGAAGAAGAAGTTCTATTCTAAACCTAAGTTCGAGAACTACAAAAGAGACAAGTACAAGCCAAAAGAATATGAGAAAAGGCCGGAGAGGAAGAGTTATGAGAAAGGCAACCCAGATGAGAAAGGAAATGTATGTTTCAATTGTGGCAAACCAGGCCATTTTGTCAAAGATTGTAGAGCGCCGAAAGTTAGGGATTTTGACTACTACACTAAGAAGGCTCAACTTGCTAAACGCAAGAGTGAAGGTAAAGTTTTGATGGCGGAAGAGGAATGTTGGTATGATGATACTTCTGATGATGAGGACTCTGCTCATTTCACACAAGTTCACTACAATCTCATGGCAAGTGTGGAAGAAACCATCAACCTTCACAAAGAGACCGAGGCATCAAATGAGGTAAGTCAAACTCCTTCTGATTCTGATCTGTCTGACAATGATGAATGCTCTTTAGAAGAACAGTTTTTAATTTTAAAAACTGAATTTGATGACTTGAAGGAAAAGATTAAGTTTGAAAGAGCTCGAGTCATTGAATTCAGTAATGAATGTGAGTTATATAAATGTTTAGCTGATGATCGTGAGCTTGAAAAGGCTGAGATTAGGAAAGAGAAAGCCAAACTAGAATCTCAAATTTCTGAGATGAAGAGTGCTTTAGTAAATTTGGAGTCTGAAAAAGCTGACTATATGATAAAATATGAAGTTTGTTTTCAAGATAGATTCGAGGCTTATGCCAAAATCAAACAGTTGGAGGACCTTAATATCAAAAGAGGTCAGACTCAACAGACGCTTAAGCTTTTGACAAATAATCTAAAAGATACTAGATTTTACAATCCAAAAATGGGGTTTGGTTTACCTGAAATTGATGTTTTAAAGAAAGCCCCTAAAGGTCTTTATCAGTTTGATAACTTAAGTTTTCCAAAATTAAATGAGACCTTTGTAAAATCTGGTAGTTCATTATCTGATTCTTCGGATAAAGGTAAAGAAAAAGTTGTTGATGACTCAAGTGATAGTTTTTTCAGATTCAAAGCCAAAGAGAAAAAATAACTTTGATTTCACATGTGATTTTCAATATGATGATTTAAATCAAAGTTATCAAACAAGAAAACCCGAGTTTTCTCATACTCAGTGTGTTTCTTTGTATTCTCAAGATGTAAAGTCTTTTTCAACTGAATCTGAAAGGATTAGTAAAGATATTGAAAATGAGTCAACGACTACTGAATCTACTCCTAAATCAGAAGATAAGACAAGTGAACTTGAAAAAGAAACGGATTGTGAAAATCTTTCTGAGTTTATACAAGTTAATACTCTTTCAGAAAATAAAAGCGTTTCTGATTATGAGTCTGATTCTGATTTTGATGAGACCAAACCATGTTTTGTTTCTGATAATGATGATGACATCGAAGCGGGTGTTGAGGAAGAAAAGATAAATTTTATTTCTAACCCCATGTTTGAGTCTCAAGATACTCCACCTTGTTTTGATCAAAGTAGTAAGCCTGAAGTGACTGATTTAATTACATATGCTGTTATTGACAAAGATGGTTATCTTGTGTAGAAAAGTTTAGATAGTATGGTTGAAGGAGACATCCTTAAATCAGAACTCAAACTACCAGATGTGGAATTTGGTCCTGTTTTTGAAAAATCAAAGTCTAGTACACAAGATAAACCAAATGTTGTCAACGTTTCAAGTAATAGTGGAATTTCCAAAGATGAGAAATCCTCATGTTCTTTGTCAAAGTCGGAAACTTGTTCAATTAATTTTGATGCAAGTACTTTTGAGGTAGGAAGTACTTCTTGTGCTACACTTGAAACATCTTCTAAAACTTCATCTGATTTATGTTCAGTTCCTAAGACACCTATTAACTCAAGTTCTTCTGATTCTACAGATTTAAAAAGTTTTAAACGACATGGCCTAGGGTGGAAGAAGAAAGATTCAAAGAAGAAAAAGCATTTTGCTACAAATGAGATTGTTGTCCCAAAAATCAAGAGATGTAGGAGAAATGGATAGAAATCACACAAAAGATTAATGAACTTGAAGCTTGAAGGTGCAACAATGGAGGTTTTCATATATTTTGCAATAAAAGGTAATAATCATTCAACCACCAAAACCCTAAAACCATCTCATTCCTTTTATAGGAATGAGGTGAAAAGAAAGATTGTCAAACAAGGCCCCCGAGGTTCCAAACCTCAAAAGAAGGGCATTACAAGCGAAAACATGTTCAAAATAAACTAACTGGTTAACTAAATGAAAGCGGTAAAGATAGGTTTTCTGACTCTTCACAATAAGGAGGTCCAACAATCTCCCCCTTTGTGAAGAAGTCAGAAAGGTGGTGGAAGCTCCAGCGCCGGCTCCCACTTCGACATCTGTAAGAATTTATCCCAGTCTCCAATGATCCTCGCTCTCATCTGCATCGCCGCTTCTACACGTCTGTACATCAGCCTCTCTTTGAGCTTTCTCTCGATCAAGTTCATGCCCTCCAATATCTTTCCCTTCCCGTCTATGATCTTCCGCCCGGGTATCTGATCAGTCAGAAGTCTACTTTGCATCCCATTGTAGATATAGAGAAGGGTCCCGTCGCAGAACTTTGCAAGCTCGCCAAAACGCATAAACCTGCGTTCCTTCTTCTTCCTTGTCACATAGAGAACCCCATGCTCCGGTATCCTGGTTGGCATATAAGGAAGGTAAGCATCAATACAAGGCACGGACAGGTTTGGTCTGAGCAAGTTGACCTTCGGCTGACGGCTCTCGTTCGCTAATTGGTAGTCTGTCACACGCGCAAGAGTGATCGCATGACGAACGTACTTCTTCAGAATCTCGGTGCCATCTCGGTAGTGTTCGGGTCGGAGAATTGGGCTCTGAAGGTACTTGATGAGAGTTAGGAGATCTTCTAAGTGCACCCGATCCAGATCTGCCTCAGTGAATGACCAGTTCTGCAACTCTCCACGAGGAATGCCAGTTCCGTACATACGGACGTCGTACTCAAGGAATAACTGAAGTCCATGTTTGTAAGGGCGCATCGTAGTTACCTTGATGAAACGACGTCGGATTCTTTGGCGTCCGTGGGTGGCCCAGTTGCACATTCTCTAGTGCACATAAGCAGTTCTTCTCCTCTTCGTCTTGATGTGTGAGATCCCGAAGAAGACCTTTCGGGACCATACGTGTAGTTTTTCCTGCTGGAAGATGCGGGTGAAAGACTCCTCAAGGAACGGCCTGAAAATGACCGAGTGGTTCCAGTTCAACTGGATGACTGTCGGAGCAGAGGAATCTGAAGTCGTCGTGGAGATGGTTCGAGGAGCTTCTGGTGTGGGAAACTCAAACGCTGACAGGAACTTGTTGTAGTCTGAATCCCGGACAATGTCGTCCCCCTTCTGAAAGATCCTGAGGCTTTGAGCAAGCGATCGAAGAATTTTCTGGGCTTCCTCCGGAATCTGGACATCTAAAAGATCTGTCGGTGCTGCTTCCGGGGGAACGACGTCAATCTCTGTTGTGTCGGTTAGATGAGAAAATTGAACTACCTCACCTGCCGGGATCGGCTCGTAGTGCCAACTCCCCATATCAGGAATCTCTTCTGTGTCTGAATCAACATAGAGAGTGTCGGCGGCGGCAGATTCTGATGGAGCACTCGAGCGGGCAGCCGTTGAAACTGGAGCGGATGTGGAGCCGGAACCGGAGGCTGAATGGAGGTCGGTGCGAAGGCTTTTGGAAGAAGCTTGCACTTCGGGCCAGAACTCTTCAGAAAACGTCAGTTTCCAGATCGGATTTTGTAACACCCCAAAACCCATACGATAATAATAAAGCAAAGCATAAATTCCCAGTGATCTAATATGCAATAATAAGAATTCTCAAATCAAAGGTACGGGTTAAAAAGTGCATGCGGAACAACCCTCCACAGCTGAGCTTCTAATTAAGGACAAAAGTACTAACTTCTACCGATAGAGCTACGCTAGACGTCTACCTTCTGCTTCCCTCTCCCAACATGATCTTTCCCTGAAAAGGTTTTAGATTTGAAAACGAGGGTTAGACCGAAAGGTCTAGTGAATTCCCTCAAAACAGTTTAATCAACAATTCCGGCCCGCTGGCCGTAAAATCACAATTTGATAATAATGGCAATACAAATGTGTTACGCACAAAGATCTTCCACAAGGCACCGAGGCCACAATCACATAACTCCCAAGGGACGCTATCCCGAGGTACCCCCAAATGGTGGACCAGACCATATGGTAAACGCTCCCAAGGAACATACAGTTCCAAGGTACCCAATGTCCATACTTGCAACACATTTCATTCTGAAACATTTCAACATTTACATTTAAGCATGCATTAAATGTAATCCAACTATTATCTATATTTCCACAAAAACAGTTCATTATCAATAGCAAAACAATTTGCAAATCGAATGGATATATATTTATGAAAGCAGTGAAAAACTATCCATTCATTTTCAGGCAAGGGAACTCACCTGAGTAAATCTCACTGTCCTCCGGTGGACCTCGTCTAATGTGCCTGTAAATATTCTAGGGCATTAATAACTGTTGTTAGAACATGAAATCAAGAACAATTAGAAGGAGAGAGAGATTGAGAACCAAAAGCTTCATATTATTCATCCATGGTGGAACTAAGTACAAAGAACACCTTGGAAACACACACACAAAGCTCTCTAAACGACTCTCATAACTCTCTCAATTGCCTTTCCATCTCTATATATACCTCTACACTATAGCCCCTCTATCTATACACTATTTTACACTTTAAGCCCTCCCTTTCTATTATTTACAATAGAATGATTCTTTATAAAACTTTTACATATAAGGACATTTTATGTCCTAACAATCTCCCCCTAAAGTTTTATAAAGAAGCATCTCTGATCTTCTCCCCCTGCTTCTTTAAGAAAACTTTAGTAGTGCTCAGTTACGTTGCATATTCCAAGCTCCCCCTTAAAACGAGCTCCGAAACTTTTGAATCAAACGAAAAATCAGATTCAACGGACTCAAGCACAACGGTTAGCCACTGAACCAAATCGCCGACCCTCAAGCAGATTTGTTCATCCCACTGTGGGATAGATACAAGTGCGAGTCACTTTGATGTTTATCTGTATAACATCAAAGAACAGAGAATCCGACCATCATCCGAAAACATTCAGCTCAAGAACTCTGATTCTGACAAAAGCACACTTTCAAGAAGCTTGAATCACTGAGACACCATAAACATGAAAAAACTGGGAGATGATATTAAAAGAGATGCACATCTTCTTAAATCTCTCAACTGATCAAGAAATTAGCCGATTTCCTGAAAACCTTCAGAACTGAAACATAACCAAACTCTGATTCAACCTTCTCAATCAGACAGATGATCATCGGCACTCGAACGTCTAGATCACAACCATAACTCCAGATCAATGATTGCAAACTCTCAAGTTCTAGTTGATCAGGCCAGAACAATGATAGAAAGCACCCAAAGAGCTAGCATCCACAAGAACCAGAACACTGACGGATAGCTCTCAACGCTCTAAGTGATCAGTTCAGAACACTGATAGAAACCAGTCAACGGTCTAGCTCCCACAAGGAAAACTCCAGAAGAACGATTGCAGAAGCTCAGGCGTCTAACCAATCCAACCGAAAACAAAATCTAATCATCCACAGTCTGAATATCGATAACAAATCTGGTTTATCTTCAAAGAATCTGATCAGTGGGGAAATGAGAGAAATTCAACTTGCAACTTGTAGTCGATTCCCGAAACAACTTCAGAGACAGAAAGAAATCAAGAATCGATTCAATCTTCGTAAACAGTCAGATGACAAGAACCACCGTCAAAACTTCAGTACTGATAAGCGCAAAAACCACGACAACAATGAGTGGTTACAACAATGTCGCCCACAAGAAACCATACACTCATCGAAGCTGGTGAGGGGGAGAGAACTGCTAAAGAACTAGATTCTGAAGAAAAGAAAGCAGGAAATCATCCTTCTGAATAATCCAACCAAATACAAAACTCAATCACCGACGTCCGGAAATTGTTTCAAATCTGACTTGGCTTCAAAGGATTCGGAACATTTGAGGGAATGAAATAAATTCAATTTTCAAGAATTGAAAAAATTGAATTTTCGGGCTTTTATTGGGCTTTAAAAAATATAGAGATGGAAAAAATGGCCGGATAAGCACAGGGATTTCTGAAGCTAACTGGAAGTGGATTGGATTGGATCTGAATTATTACAAAAATATTGGTGATCAATCTTGGGCCAATCTGAGGCCGAAAAAGAAATTTAGGCTCAATTGAATAAATCTTGCAAGCTCGATTGATCCTTTAATCTTGAACTCACATCAGAAAAATAAATTCTGAACTGGATATGACATTTCAGCTCTTCAAATAAATGTCTCATCAAAAAGTTCTGATAAGGAAGCTCTTTTAATCTCGAACCACCTGATAACGGGGTTCCGCTGACCGGGCTGAACTGGAACATATTCACAAATATGAAGAGCAGGGACCAATTATGTCATAAAAAGCCACTTGAACCAATTAAAAATTGCCAAATAAGCTCTAAAATAAAATCAGCTTCTCAAAGAACACATGGACCAATCAGATTTCGCCACCTCAGCGCTGATGAACACATCAGATTTTTGCAACCAATAACAATCAGCCAAGTCAGATGGAAGAAACAAGTGGACCACTTAAAAAATTACACATCATCGCCTCCTCCACGTCAGATTCTCGGTCAGCAGTGCTTGGTAGCGCTGACCGAGCGTCTGCTCGAGTTCTGACCAAGAAGATAAGCTCTGACCGAGCGCTGACCACTGATATGGGCTCTGACCGAGCTCTGCTTGACCTCTGACCACTGACTCGAGCGCTGAACGAGCTCTGCTCGAGCTCTGACCCCTTATTCGAGTGCTGACCGAGCACCAAAATGCTGACTGAACCTCT
Organism: Centaurea solstitialis; assembly: GCA_030169165.1. Taxonomy (NCBI): domain Eukaryota; kingdom Viridiplantae; phylum Streptophyta; class Magnoliopsida; order Asterales; family Asteraceae; genus Centaurea; species Centaurea solstitialis. The sequence continues at coordinate 60,477,739 of CM058046.1, read as the reverse complement.
ATTCATCCAATTCGAGTCCTGACCCACTATTTATGCTCGAAACATGACTAAAATGGCTCAATAATTGGAAAAATATGCTCGAGACATGGCTATTTTGTACTTATTATGCTCGAGACATCAGCCTAAGAGAGAGAATGTCTTGAGCCATACTTTTTCTGACCGAAATTCTTGAAAAATGAGCTCGAGCCGTACTTTTTCTGACCGAAATTTTCCATAAATGGACTCGAGACATCAGATCTGGTCTTGAGACTTCAGATCTGAACAAAATTTTCCATTTTAGGCTCGAGACATATGAAGATTAGACTCGAGACATATGAATCTGCAGCTAAAAACTCCATTAATGGACCTCCATTGATGAACTTCGAACAAAACCTCGAAAATCCATCAATTTATGCCCAAATATCATCGAATTTACAAATTTAAACACCAAAAACTCAACTCTAACAACATATGAACATCAATCCAGATCCAAATCATCAAATCTTCATTATCTTCAAGCTCCAATCCAATTTTCACCATTTTTGCACCAAAATCTTCAAAAATCCAAAATAAAACGTCTAATTGCTTGATTTCGAAGGATCGAAATGGATAATCCAATCCATTCCAGCTCTGATACCACTTGTTAGAACATGAAATCAAGAACAATTAGAAGGAGAGAGAGATTGAGAACCAAAAGCTTCATATTATTCATCCATGGTGGAACTAAGTACAAAGAACACCTTGGAAACACACACACAAAGCTCTCTAAACGACTCTCATAACTCTCTCAATTGCCTTTCCATCTCTATATATACCTCTACACTATAGCCCCTCTATCTATACACTATTTTACACTTTAAGCCCTCCCTTTCTATTATTTACAATAGAATGATTCTTTATAAAACTTTTACATATAAGGACATTTTATGTCCTAACAACTGTGCTCAATAAAACCCACTATTATGACATCCCTAGGCAGACTTAGCACGGGGGTTCCCTTCAAAAAACCCGACTCGGAAGAACCAATTCGGATTACTACAAATTTCCGATTCGGAAAACACCAATTCCCGATTCGGAAAACGACAAACTCCGAATCCCGACTCGAGAGGAAACTAGGTCAGCATAACGACTAGGACAACCCATTTCCTGATTCGGAAATCAAGTTTCCAGTTCGGAAAAGGCACTAGAGACAATTAAACAAGATTCATAAAATCGAACTCGGAAAACACAATTTTTTTTTCCGATTCGGAAAACATGCTTTCCCGATTCGGAAATCATGATTTCCGATTCGGAAAACATGATTTCCCGATTCGGGAAACATGATTTCTCAATTCGGAAAATATGAACAGATTCCGAAAACAGCCCAAAAACCGGTCAAAAATTATTCTAACTCGATCCAATTGAACCCAAAGCAATTCTAGAAGATCACTAAACTATTCCTGCATAAATCTAGATTAGTTGCACGCAAAATAACATCGATATCTTACCTTGGCGATGATTTCCCAACCTCGAAGTGGTGAAAATGGCTCCAACTTGTTTCTCCAAAAACACACACTAAGCACACACACTAATCTTTCCCAAAAATGGCAAAGATTAGGGTTTAAGGTTTAAATACCTTGGGTTTTGGGCCAAGCCCAAACCTAAAATGGTATAAGCCCATACCATTAAAAGCTTTTTAAAAGTTACCCATTTAACCCAAAAATCCTAATTTTCTCACAAAAAGGTCATTTGACAGAAACTTAACTTAATTAACTCTATCCAGGAATCTTGGTCATTACAGATTTCGCCTCTTCGGGCCGGAACTCTTGACAATTTGTTCCCCGAATTCGACACTTAGCCTCTTTTCAAAATCTTTCAAATCTCGAAGCTATTTGTGTCCCGAGGCGCTCAGAATACCAGATTTTCAAAAACCTTTCTTTAAGCCAAGTGAGTCATACGAGGAGATCCTGTTAGTGAGTGAGAGATGTCGAAAGAAATCATCGGAATTGGATCCGAATCTCGCCCTCCTGTCTTGGTGATGGGCGAGTATCAACAGTGGAAATGCAGAATGATACACTTCCTCGATCTGTTGGATGAGAATCTAATGAAATCCATCCGCGAAGGGCCTATCAGACCTACGGTCACCGTGGCCGCAGTCCCTCGAACCGATAACTGCCCCGAACTACCAGCTTACGTAGTTGAGAAGCCTATTGACATGTACAACCCGGAAAAAAATAGCTCGTCACTTGATCGACAAGCGAGCACCCACTCTTCTGATTATGGCGCTTCCAAACGATATGTACGCGAGAGTTGATAGTCTGACCAACGCCCGAGATGTCTGGTTGGAAATTGAGCAACAAATGCAAGGAGGTGACACCGCATTGGAGAGTCAAAAAGAAAGCGCTCTAAATGCCTACGAAGGTTTCAAGGCCAGGGAAAACGAATCCCTCACAGATTCTTATCAAAGACTGAACGCCTTCGTCAATGATCTGAGAAGACTCGGGGTTGAGAAGACGAAATACGAAGAAAATGTGAAGTTTCTGAAGAATCTGACACCGGAATGGCAAAACCTGGCCATCAATATTCAGCTCAGTAGAAACCTGGGAGTCATGGGTCTTCACGACCTCTTCAGCATGATGGTCCAGCACGAGGAATTTATCACCGGGGGAATAGCCAAGAAAGCAGTTGATCCTCTGGCTCTAGCAGCAGTGCCCTTTGGAGGACCAAATTCTGTCCCTATCCAACCCTCGCAGTACAACTCTCCCCAATATCATCAAGAGGATTTCTACCAAGAGTTCAACCCGAACCTTGGATCGAGCGTACAACATCCCGATGATCCTTTGATCATTACCATCTCTGATGAAGAACTCTACAATGTGAATGAGTCTCTTGCTCTCATTTCCCACAACATGCAAAAGTTGAATGCAAACCGTGGATTTAACAGATCACGGGGATCTGGATTTCCATGTGGAGGCAGAATGGGGCAAGGAAGGGGAGGTTATTACCAGCCGGATAGAGCTCAGTACGGAAACCAAGGCAGAGGTAATTATCAACAAGGGGAAAGGATGCAACCTTACGATCAAGGAAGTTATCGCAACAATCAAGCGAGATACCGAGAAGATCATGGCAGATACAGAGAAGAACAGGGAAGGTTCAGAGATCAACCTAGAAGAGACAACACGTATCTAGACTATCAAGGAGGCCATGGGTACCAAGGAGATTGGAGAGGTCAGGTATTCGACATCAACTATCGAAGAAGTTTGAGGCAATACACTCCTGAGTCTGGGTACATCGATCGCCAAGAATATGAAGACAGGTACGGAGGAAGATATGAGAGTGGAAGGCTTGGTCAAGAACAAGGCTATGGGTTTGAGCAGGATAGGAATGACAGCAGGGTAGACGAGAGAATTGATCGCGGGAAAGGAAGCTTCAACGGAGGTGATTCCCGGGGAAACAGTTCCTGGCAAGTTCAGAGGGAAGATCTACAGGTTCAAGCTGACCAAGGAGTTCAACGGTCAAATCATCCCCAGGTTCCCATAATCCAGAACCCCGCTCCTCAACAAGCCGCTAGTCCCACTACCACTTGCTACAAGTGTGGAAAGTTGGGACACTACGCCAGAGATTGCTCCGTCAAGTACAAGGATGCCGCGTACTTTGAAAAGAAGGCCGCTGTAACAACCAGTTTCATTTTTATTGGATGTTTAACGGAAATAGTAACCAACATAGCGGAAGCACTTTAACAATTAAAAAGTAATATGTTTTCCCCAAAACGGGTCCAAAGTTAACAACATTTAAAAGAAATAATATGTCACAATAAATTCAGTTTTCAACCAAAACATTTTATTAGTAGTTCAACAACCATTATTTTAAAATCTCCTAATCATGTCCTGAACTGGTCCTTCCGAGCATCAAGCAGGTGCCTTCCCTTTATCCTTGGATGAGGTACCTGCCACTTAACCACATAAAACCACAACGGGTTAAGCATAAAGCTTAGTGAGCACAAACCTAAGTTCTATGCATGCATGTAAATAATCATAATCATATAACTGAACAATTGGACATGTATCATGAATCTTACTCAAGGTGTATCCACCAAAAGCATCTTACTGACACTGGTACCAGGCCTCTGAACCCAACTTCCCTAGGGGTAGTATTACCGCCTTAGGTACTATCGTGATTATTACATGCCAGTTCATACATTTACCACATATATATACCACATGATCACAAGCATAGCAATCTTGAACGCAGGTTAATGTACTCACCTGATTACGAGGTCTGAACTTCACACACTTGTAGTATATAGCACACGTGAGAATTCAAACACCTAATCACATATAGCATGCAAATAAATAACCTTTCATTCATAGTTCTAAACCATACCCAAACTCACGAGCCTTAGACATAGCGTAGCTATCTCAATGGCTCCCAAAATCTATCATTCATCATTATTTAACATCCCTAAGAAAATCTATAAAAGAAAACCCCGATCCGAACCCGAAAGAAAAACTTGAATTTCGGACACAGTGTAATCGGCGGGTTACCCGCGGGTTTCAACCCGCGCCCTTCCCGCGGTTACCCGCAGTTCGCAAACCTGCGGGTCGACGTCTTTTCTAGCCGTGAACCATTCCCAAACACGAACTTCACCTTATTCAGACCCAAATAAGTGTATTTGATGATTCTATACCATAAACTATCAACCTTTAATCATTATTTCACCATATATCACTCAATTGATGATCCAAAGATCATCAATCCTCACTTTCTAATCATACCCTAACTGAAACATGAATTAATCAATTGACTAGGATTACTCACAAATTAATAGGTGATTACCTTAGCAACGTCACCAACGATAACAACGAACGCTTGCTAAACGATTGTACAATCCTCCTCTTGCAACTCTTCAAGATCACCCCAAAACCCTTCTTTTCCCTCAACAATACCAAATGATCCAAGAAAAGGGGTTTGATCATCCCAAACTCATACATATACACTTACATTTAACACCCTCCTCTTTCTACAACTACAAGCAAGTCCCCCAACCTGAAAATACACAAATAACCCAAACCTTACTAACTTAACGGAAAAAATTAAAACTTAACTGAGTGGGAACGGGGTGTTACAACTCTCCCCCACTTACCAAGATTTCGTCCCCGAAGTCGCTTAGTCGTGGAACAGCTCCAGATAATTGGATCACATCTCAGCTTCCGGCTCCCACGTCCACTCCGATCCCTTTCGATGCTCCCACTGAACTTTTACCAGACCAACTTCCTTGTTACGTAAAGATTTCGTCTTCTGCTCCAAGATAACTATTGGTCTCTCGATGTAGTTCAGTCGTTCGTCAACTTGAATGTCATCAATCGGCACATGAGCTGTCTCGTCAGCCAAACATTTCCTCAGCTGGGAAACATGGAACGTATCATGAATCTGATTCAGTTCTGGTGGCAGCTCAAGTCTATAAGCCACCTTTCCAACTCTAGCTATCACCTTGAAGGGTCCAATGAATCTGGGACCTAACTTGCCCCTCTTTCGGAACCGGATCACCCCCTTCCAAGGTGACACTTTCAGCAACACGTTATCACCCACTTGAAACTCTAAGAGGGTGTTTGGGATTGCGTTTCAAAAGTGCTTATTGACTTATTGGCTTTTCAAAAAGCCAATAAGTTAAAAATAATGTTTGGGTATTTAAGAAGCACTTTTCAAAAGTGCTTTTTGATATAAAGGGAAAAGCTATTTTTGAAAAGCATGGAGAGTGCTGCTTTTTGATTTGGCTTTTGACTTTTGGCTTCTCACTCTCACATAAATCTACTTTTTAACCCAAACATTTTTTAATTTATTGACTTATTGACTTTTATCATAAAAAAACTAATCCAAACATTTTTTTAAAAACTCATTTTACCATCACCAAAAGCCAATAAGCACTTTTAACCAAAAACACTTTTGGAGTTCAAAAAGCAATCCCAAACACCCTCTAAGTCTGATCTCCTCCGATCCGCATAACTTTTCTGACGACTCTGAGCAGTTCGCAGTCGCTCACGTATCATCTCAATGCTCTCGGTCGTCTTTTGTACTATTTCGGTGCTACCTAGTTCCCGCTGTCCCACTTCTCCCCAACAGATAGGGGTTCGACACCTTCTCTCGTACAACATTTGATACGGGGGCATGCCGATACTAGCGTGGAAACTATTGTTATAAGAGAATTCCGCCAATGGCAAATAGGTGTCCCAACTGCCTCCAAAATCCAAAACACAAGCACGTAACATGTCTTCGAGAGTCTGAATAGTTCTCTCGCTTTGGCCATCTGTCTGCGGATGAAAAGTTGTACTGAACTGCAACCTCGGGCCCAAATCCTCATGAAACTTTCCCCAAAATCGTGACGTAAACCGAACATCCCGGTCAGAAATGATGGTAACCGGAACACCGTGTCTAGCCACGATCTCCTTGACATAGATGTCCGCCAATGCTTCAGCAGATGAACTCTCCACGATAACCCAAATTGCGTCGTAACTTCGAGACATCCGAGGCAGTTTGGTAATCAGGTCCATCGTGATGTGCTCCCATTTCCATACCGGAATATCTAACGGCTGCAACTTCCCATGCGGTCGTTGATGCTCAGCTTTAACCCTCAAACAGGTTAAGCACTTCTCCACATAACGAGCTACGTCCCGCTTCATTCCTGGCCACCAATAATCAGTCTTGAAGTCTCTATACATCTTTGTGGCACCTGGATGTATCGAGAACTTAGACTTGTGTGCTTCATCTAACAAGGTTTGCCTCGCCTCGCCTGATACTGGTACCCAGACCCGCCCAAAACGAGTCAACAACCCTCGACTATCCGTTACCAGCTGCGGTAGCTGGCCCTTGATCCGTTCCTTCTTTTGATTCTCTTCCTTGATCGCGTCGGCTTGAGATTGCCGAATCAAATCAAAGAGAGTAGTCGTCACGGTTAGCCTCATCAACGGTACTCGCAATAGCACATGACGAGTCTTTCTACTCAATGCATCTGCTACCACGTTCGCCTTCCCCGGATGATAAAGGATTTCACAATCATAATCCTTCACCACATCCAACCATCTCCTCTACCGCATGTTCAAATTCGGCTGGTCTAAAAAGTAACGGAGACTCTTATGATCGGTGTAAATCGTGCACTTCACACCGTACAAGTAGTGTCTCCATATCTTAAGCGCAAATACGACTGCGGCTAACTCCAAATCATGGGTCGGATAATTTACCTCATGCGTCTTTAATTGACGTGACGCATAGGAGATTACCTTACCACGCTGCATGAGAACACAGCCTAGCCCGTGATATGAAGCATCACAGTAGACCGTCATGTCCTCCACCCCTTCAGGTAGCGTCAGAACCGGTGCCTCGCACAACTTCTGCCGCAAAATCTCAAACGCTAATTGTTGTTCTTCTCCCCAAACGAAACTTACGTTCTTCCTGGTGAGTTTAGTCAATGGAACCGCCACTTTGGAGAAATCTTGGATGAATCGGCGATAGTACCCGGCCAACCCAAGAAAGCTCCGTATCTCTGTTGGCGACTTAGGAGTTTCCCACTTCATAACCGCCTCGACTTTCGCTGGGTCAACTTTGATCCCTTCTCGGTTTACAAGGTGTCCCAAAAACTGGACCTCTTGCAACCAGAAGTCGCACTTCGAAAACTTTGCATACAATTGCTCTTTTCGTAGAATTTCCAACACTTCCCGCAAATGCTCAACATGATCCTCCTTCGTCTTGGAGTAGATCAGGATATCGTCGATGAACACGATAGCTGACCTATCCAACAAAGGTCTACACACTCGGTTCATGAGATCCATGAATGCCGCAGGTGCGTTCGTCAACCCAAAAGGCATAACCACGAACTCATAGTGCCCGTATCTGGTCCTGAACGCCGTTTTGTGCACGTCTTCCTCCCTTACCTTTAACTGATGGTACCCCGATCGAAGATCTATCTTCGAGAACCAAGCGGCTCCTTGAAGTTGATCGAAAAGATCATCAATCCTCGGCAGTGGGTATCGATTCTTCACCGTAAGCTTGTTGAGCTCACGATAGTCAATGCACATTCTCAACGACCCGTCCTTCTTCTTGACGAACAGGATCAGAGCTCCCCACGGTGAACTGCTTGGCCGAATAAAACCTTTCTCTAACAGTTCCTCTAACTGGTTTGATAGCTCTTGCATTTCCGGAGGTGCCAAGCGATAAGGGGTTTTCGCTATGGGCGCCGCCCCCGGAACCAAGTCTATCCTGAACTCCACTTGTCTTTCTGGGGGAATCCCCGGCAAGTCTTCCGGGAAGACATCCGAGAACTCACAAACTACGGGTACATCTCGCACGGTCTTTTTCTTACTTTCTCCTTGGTCACTGATCAAGTACACAAGATAACTAGTACCTCCACGCAACACATAGCTCCGAGCTTTGGCCATTGAGCACACCTTCGGAAGACGTTTACTTACATCCCCCAAGATAGTTAGTTCTCCCCAACTTGGGTTTCGAACCACTACCCGACAGTTCTCACAATCTACATTAGCCCCATTCCTCCTTAGCCAATCCATTCCCACCACTACCTGAATTTCCCTCATAGGAATAGGGATGAGGTCTATACTAAACTTGACACCTTCTACCTCTAATACATTTTTCTTATAGATAAACTTACATAAACGAAACTCCTCATCCGCTATTTCTACTTCTAACGGGCTTTCTAGTTTACTTTTTACATTCATAAAATCTTTACAAAAAGACAAGGAAACAAAAGACTTGCTAGCACCCGTATCGAACAAAACTAGAGCAGGCATCGAATTAACTAGAAAGATACCTGTTACCACGTCCGGCTCGGCCTTCGCCTCATTGGCAGTCAACTGGAAGACTCTAGCTCGAGTCCTTGGAGCTTCCACCTTCTTACTCGATCCACCCTCTAAAGCCTTGACGGGTGCAGAACCAGAGATCTCAGTCGATACAGCTGCCGTGGGACACTCGTTGGCAAAGTGGCCCGGCCTAAAGCATTTGAAGCACATTTTGGGCTCCACTTTACAGTCGCGGCTGATATGTCCAGGTTTCCCGCACTTGTAGCAAGTTCCCGAGCCCATTCTGCACTCTCCCAGGTGATTCTTTCCGCACCTTGAGCAACGAGGGTAATCTTTCTTAACATCTCCTTTCTGATTCCCGGTTTTGAATTTCTTGACCACTTGCTGCTGTGGCTGAACCCGCTCTGCCCTTTTCTTCTTACCCTGACGCTCGAGCTCCAACTCTCTTGTTCGAGCTTTTTCAAACATCTGCTGAAAACTGTCGCATTGTGCCATTACCACAAACTCTCGGATATCCGACCTCAGAATGTTTCGGTACAGATACATCTTCATCCTTTCATTCTGAACATATTCGCGGCAAAATAACGCCCGCTCCAAGAACTTAGTGATTTCAGTCACCGACTCCGTAGTCTGTTCCATTTCTAGAAACTCGGTGGTGAGTCTCTCCACTTCAATCTGAGGCACAAACTCTGCTCGAAACATTTCAAGGAACGCCTCCCAAGTAAGGGCTCCAATCTGTTCCTGAGTCCTGGAACTATTCACAACGCCCCACCAATCCTTCGCTGTCCCTCTTAGGAGATTAGCGGCATATCTCACTTTTACCTCAGCCGGGCAGAAACTAGTGAGAAAGGCTCCCTCTACCTCAGAGATCCACCTCGAGGCAACGATCGGATCCTTTTCTCCACCAAAATGTGGCGGCTGGCAAGCAGCAAAATCTTTGAACCCAACCGCCCGATTCTGGCCAGTACTCAATCTTCCCGCTACACTTCCCCGGCCAGCCATGGCGGAGTTGACTTGTTGAGTGACCACCTAGGTCAACTCACTTTTCATCTTCTCAAAAAGGCCCGGAAGCAGGTCATGCAAGACTTCCCCGACCTCAGCAGCAATAATCCCCCTTAGATCAGGGATTTCATGCTCATCGCCATCATTCGGACGCTCTCCGGTTCCAGTTCTTCTTGTGGTCACCATACTGATGCAAGTACATAATTGTTTAGCTAACAATGCAAATAAGTGACCTTACTAGAGAGTAACTCTCACTACCCTTCCTGATAAGCCACAACCGCTTTCATGCTTCTACTTCCCAATCCCATGACTTCAGTCAGTCCGTAACGATCCCTATAACTTAGTCAAGCCTCAACAGTACAATGTAATTGCAATGATATGGGCCCCTATATCATTATAATTACACCCTACCCGTTCAGCTTTTCCTCATCATAAGGAAGGTTACTTTCTAGACTTGGTCATACACAAAACACATAATCATATGGTACCACCAGCATTCTTAGTAGTACCACCTATAACTACAGTGTCATGAGCATCTGTAAGTCATTTTACTTTTATACATACCCTTACGTCTGCACAATCATGTCATAGAATACATACATTCGCATACCCAATCAGATATTACTCAAACATACACAAAATGATATAGGAGTTCCATCACCATCATAGGCATCATTAGTTCAACTATAAGTCTGTTGCATTTTAACGGCTAAACATAACAATATCATGATATTCATACGTAATTTAACATGGCATGCTTACTAACAACTCAATAGAGTTTAGGGTGCTCACTCCCGTCTTGATGCCCCGGATCTCAGTTCAGTTCCACTTCCTGTTCTTAAAGCAAATTTTTCTCTTTTGTTGGTTACTTTGTTTTGAAAATACGAACTCCGGGTTTGAGTTCAAGTATTCACTACTTGTGAACACCTGAATCCCTCAAACCTAGGCTCTGATACCAATTGTAACAACCAGTTTCATTTTATTGGATGTTTAACGGAAATAGTAACCAACATAGCGGAAGCACTTTAACAATTAAAAAGTAATATGTTTTCCCCAAAACGGGTCCAAAGTTAACAACTTTTAAAAGAAATAATAAGTCACAATAAATTCAGTTTGCAACCAAAACATTTTATTAGTAGTTCAACAACCATTATTTTAAAATCTCCTAATCATGTCCTGAACTGGTCCTTCCGAGCATCAAGCAGGTGCCTTCCCTTTATCCTTGGATGAGGTACCTGCCACTTAACCACATAAAACCACAACGGGTTAAGCATAAAGCTTAGTGAGGACAAACCTAAGTTCTATGCATGCATGTAAATAATCATAATCATATAACTGAACAATTGGACATGTATCATGAATCTTACTCAAGGTGTATCCACCAAAAGCATCTTACTGACACTGGTACCAGGCCTCTGAACCCAACTTCCCTAGGGGTAGTATTACCGCCTTAGGTACTATCGTGATTATTACATGCCAGTTCATACATTTACCACATATATATACCACATGATCACAAGCATAGTAATCTTGAACGCAGGTTAATGTACTCACCTGATTACGAGGTATGAACTTCACACACTTGTAGTATATAGCACACGTGAGAATTCAAACACCTAATCACATATAGCATGCAAATAAATAACCTTTCATTCATAGTTCTAAACCATACCCAAACTCACGAGCCTTAGACATAGCGTAGCTATCTCAATGGCTCCCAAAATCTATCATTCATCATTATTTAACATCCCTAAGAAAATCCATAAAAGAAAACCCCGATCCGAACCCGAAAGAAAAACTTGAATTTCGGACACAGTGTAATCGGCGGGTTACCCGCGGGTTTCAACCCGCGCCCTTCCTGCGGTTACCCGCAGTTCGCAAACCTGCGGGTCGACGTCTTTTCTAGCCGTGAACCATTCCCAAACACGAACTTCACCTTATTCAGACCCAAATAAGTGTATTTGATGATTCTATACCATAAACTATCAACCTTTAATCATTATTTCACCATATATCACTCAATTGATGATCCAAAGATCATCAATCCTCACTTTCTAATCATACCCTAACTAAAACATGATTTAATCAATTGACTAGGATTACTCACAAATTAATAGGTGATTACCTTAGCAACGTCACCAACGATAACAACGAACGCTTGCTAAACGATTGTACTGTTGGGTTTTTCGGGTCGGATAAAACAGATATAAACGTATAAACGAATAAACGCAGCGGATAAAACAAAAAACCCGAACAAAGATCCAACCGTAATTTAACAGATACAAATCTATCAAGGGGGTTTTCTCGCGTTTACCTTTAGCGATCCAAACTTTTCTCCGGAAGCTAGTGAGGGATACACCGCTACTGCACCACCGTGAGACTGGCTGCTAGACCGCCTAGGATTTGATCGGAAAAACCTCCCGGTGTGGGTGTGTGTGTCAACGCCGACAAGAGAGAGAGAGAGAGAGGTTTGGGATTCTTGGCGAGAAAGTAATTATGAAATCTGTGTTATAATTCTATTACCCTAACCCTATATTTATATAGGTAATTATGGTAATCATAATAAGAATCCCAATCCATAAATAACTATCCACAATAATTTCCTTAATTAACTCAAACTTGTTAATCAAGTAATTATATTTATCTAATAAATAATAAATAAACAATTTATTATTTATTCCTTTCTCTCTATCAAATAATTAAACTTAATTAATTATTTCCACACGATAAATCCAATAGGTCTCGGGTTGGGTGTGTAGCAGTGTTACCCACTAGTGTCTTATAACATTGGACATAGTGATCCTAATTACTGTCTTGCACATAATCCTTTCAGACTCCCACTTGTGCCAGACAAGTAACTTAACTGTCACTATTAGCCTAAGGAGGTCCCTAGCCAGACACTTAGGTTAACCAGGTTATAAGATCTCTTATAGCCAGAGATACGATTCATATTTGAATTGTACACAGGTTCATTCCTTTTACACACGATATTTTAAAGTGAGTTTTGACATGGAGCTGAGATAGTTCAATCATAAACTCAAGTATTTCCTGACTCTGATCTCGATTGCCTGCAGTAACGGATCTTCCAAATAACCCACTGTTATTCTACCCGAGCGTGGCCACACATTTCTGCCAATCTTAATCGTCAGGGGGCCCAGAAATATCTCTCCCATGTGGGAGGTGTAAATCCCATCTTGACTATCCGCATCTACAACCACGGCTTCCGCTGCATCTAGTCATACCCCTTATGACCACCCAGTTACGGTGCGGCGTTAGAGCATGCTAAGAGTACAGTAGTCCTCATGATCATAGACCAGATATCTCAGGTCAAAGGACAACCTATCATCAAGTCAATGCTTATGACAAGGGCTCCATGAAGCAGACTTGAAACTGGTCACATCCAATACCTATTCACTCTGATAAGTATCTATGAATGTCTAACTATATCAACTGTATATTAAACACTTCATAATAGCGTTATAACCCTACTGAGATTCCCATCTCAATAAGTTGCTACGGAGATTTAGACTTTTACGAACTCGTGAAAAATCATGGATAACCTTAAATATGCGAAAAGTAATTTTCTTGAAACATCTTTAAAATAGTATCTCTTTATTTCCAACACACAGTGAAATAAACTTTCATAATGTTTCAAAAATTACATTGATAATCGATAACATAAACTAACTACTAGTATCCAGGTACTGCATTCCTATGGAACTAGTATGGCCCTCATGCTTTGCTCTAGCTAAAGGCTTTGTTAGCGGATCTGCAACGTTCTCATCCGTCGGAATCTTGCATATTCTCACATCTCCTCTTCCAATAATCTCTCGGATGAGGTGATATTTCCTGAGTACATGTCTCGACTTGTGATGTTCTCTGGGCTCCTTCGCTTGCGCTACTGCCCCAGAGTTATCACAGTAAATATCAATGGGTCTAGAGATACTGGCTACAAATCTTAGATCCGTGATAAAACTCCTGAGCCAGACAGCTTCCTTTGCCGCGTCTGATGCTGCAATGTACTCTGCCTCTGTAGTGGAATCCGCTATGGTATCTTGCTTCGAGCTCTTCCACGAGATCGCGCCTCCATTTAGGGTAAATACATATCCTGACTGTGATCTAAAATCATCTTTGTCGGTCTGAAAACTAGCGTTAGTGTAGCCTGTGACGCTAATCTCGTCTTCAGATCCTCCAAAGACCAAGAACATTTCTTTTGTGCGTCTCATGTACTTGAGAATGTTCTTGACAGCCACCCAATGGGCTTCACCTGGGTTCTGCTGGTATCTGCTCGTAACACTTATCGAGTAAGCAACATCGGGCCTTGTACATAACATGGCATACATAATTGATCCTATCGCTGAAGCATATGGGATCAATTTCATCTTGTCCTGATCTTCACTAGAAACAGGACACTGTGCTTTGCTTAGCACTATGCCATGCTGCATTGGGATAAATCCTTTCTTGGATTCCTCCATCCTGAATCGTTTCAGGATTTTGTCAATGTATGTACTCTGACTAAGCCCGATAAGCCGTCTAGATCTATTCCTATAGATCTTTATACCAAGTATATAGGCGGCTTCTCCAAGGTCTTTCATTTGGAAACACTTGCTTAACCAAGTCTTTACACTCTGTAAAGTTGGTACGTCATTTCCAATGAGTAGAATATCATCTACATATAAGACCAAGAAGGTTACTATGCTCCCACTGAACTTTGTGTAAACACATGGTTCAAACTCACTCTTGGCAAAACCAAATTCTTTGATTCGCTCATCAAAGTGTAAGTTCCAACTTCTAGATGCCTGTTTTAATCCATATATGGATTTCAACAACTTGCACACCTTATTAGGATTCTTTGGATCTATGAAACCTTCCGGCTGTTCCATATAGACGTCTTCTGTTAACTTCCCGTTCAAGAAGGCCGTCTTAACATCCATCTGCCAAATCTCGTAATTGAAGTACGCTGAAATGGCCATCAAGATCCTAATAGACTTTAACATTGCTACTGGTGAAAAAGTTTCATCATAGTCAATACCATGAGTTTGCGTGAAACCTTTTGCTACCAGTCTAGCTTTAAAGGTGTGCACATTACCGTCCATGTCAGTTTTCTTCTTGAAAACCATTTACGTCCAACAGCCCTACAGTGTTGGGGTAATTCTGTCAACTCCCATACTTGGTTGTCGTACATGGACTGCATCTCAGCCTTCATGGCCTCCTGCCATTGTTCAGACTCACTGCCTGATACAGCTTCTCCATAGGAGGTCGGTTCATTCAAGTCTCCATCATCCTGAGAGACTAAGAACCCAAGATACCTATCTGGCTCTTGCCTTATCCTAGTGGATCTGCGAAGGTCCTGTGTTTGCACCTCCTCAACCGTTTCCGGTTGAGTCTCAACATATTCTTGTTGAGCAACTGGCTCAACTATCGGTGAAGTGTCATCTTCCTCTACCTCCTGTAGATCTACATCATTCCTGGTATCCTCTTGGTTGAGGAACTTATCCTCCAAAAATCACCTCCCCGAGCTACAAAGACTTTGTTCTCGGTAGGATTGTAGAAGTAGTATCCCACAGTAGTCTTGGGATATCCTACGAAGAAGCACTTATCTGATTTGGGTTTGAGTTTTTCAGAAGTTGGTCTCTTGACATATACTTCACAACCCCAAATCTTTAGAAAAGACAATTTTGGTTTCTTGCCTGTCCAAATTTCATATGGTGTCTTTTCTACCGATTTAGTTGGCACTTTGTTCAGTATGTGGGCCGCTGTTTCGAGCGCATGTCCCCAAAATGACACTGGTAGTGAGGAACGACACATCATTGATCTTACCATATCAAGCAAGGTACGGTTTCTCCTTTCTGACACACCATTCATCTGGGGTGTGTACGGAGGTGTGAGTTGTGAAACAATCCCACATTCTATCAAATGATTGTTAAATTCCTGACTCAGATATTCCCCACCTCGATCTGACCTTAGGAACTTGATCTTCTTGTCAAGTTGATTATGTACTTCATTCTGAAATTCCTTAAATCTTTCAAAGGCTTCAGATTTATGTCTCATCAAGTAGACATA
The DNA here is from genome assembly GCA_030169165.1 of Centaurea solstitialis. Lineage (NCBI taxonomy): Eukaryota > Viridiplantae > Streptophyta > Magnoliopsida > Asterales > Asteraceae > Centaurea > Centaurea solstitialis. The sequence goes on along the minus strand of CM058046.1, from coordinate 60,461,909 downwards.
ACCATATCTACTGAAATCGTCAGTAAAAGTGATGAAGTACCGGTATCCTCCTCTGGCTTCATGACTGAAGGGACCACACACATCTGTGTGTATAATTCCCAACAAATCATTTGCCCTTTCATTATCTTTGTTGAAAGGTTGCTTTGTCATCTTGCCGGATAAACAAGATTCGCAATTGTCAAACGGTTTAAAATCGAAAGACCCAAGGAGTCCTCCTTTCTGGAGTTTCTCTATGCGTTTCTTGTTTATGTGACCAAGACGACAATGCCAGAGGTAAGTCTGATCCTCAATATCCTTGGATCGTTTACTTATATGATAGACTTCTCTATTTTCTTGTAGATTTAACACATATAGACCATTAGAGGGAGTTGCTTTGAAATAAAAGATATCATTTTTAAAGCAAGAGATAAGTTTATAATCATATTTATAATAAAAACCTTGGTCTACAAGTAAATCGAAAGAAATAACATTTTTGATCATTCTAGGAACATAGTAACAATTTTCAAGTTCCAATACTAGACCCGAGGGTAAACTAAGACTGTAAGACCCTATAGACTCAGCTACAAGCATCTGGCCTTCGCCGACTCTTAGGTTCGAACGGTCCTTCCCCAGCATCTCCCTTCTTTTGAATCCCTGTAAATGATTACAAATGTGATTACCACTGCCTGTATCAAGTACCCATGATTCATAAGAAGTGATCAAACAGTCTATCATAAAGATACCTGGTGCATCGGATAAACCGATGTCTAGCTGGTCGATGTCCATCGAGTGAGCACAAATATCCTTGCTACCGCATTCTGGGCAACTCAGATCTCCCAGCTCGTCAATCCAATCCGTGTCCATGAGGTCAGCAGGTGCTGTAGTTTTCGGCTCCAAACTGGCCAAAATATCCTCATGAAGCTTTGCCACGTCTCTCTTTGGTTCTCCAATGTACGCACTAACTGTGTTACGTATCTCATCAGTGAGGGAGAACCACATGAGATGCACAAGTTCCTCCTGGACAACTTTGTATCCCATGCGTGACAAACTTCAAAAGAGCTTCCTCATCTCTAGGAGATGCTCTTTAACAGATTGACCTCTTTCCAGTTTCAGAGAATAGATCTCTTTCATGATCAGATACTTCCCACTCTTCTTATAGAAACCCACCTGGTTCTCTATATTCTTCACGACCTCATGGCAATATCTAACCCTCAAATCAGTAGTAAACTCGGGTGAGGTAGAAAAGGACAGAATCGACATCACATCAGATTCGTCAGCCATGAATTTGAAGTATTCAGCAAAGTCCTTTTCAGGAGCATTGCAACTGGGTCGTGAAACGGGTTTCTCTATCACGTACCGCTTACCCTGTGCATCCAAGACGTTGTCAAGGTGCATTTTCCAGACTGGAAAATTTTGGCCTGTAAGCTTCCATTTCCCCATTATCAGGCGGAGAGATTCCTCAGGTGAATAAAAGATAATAGCAGACATCTACAGATAAATATAAAATTCCGATTTAGTTATCTGATTGTATTTCTAATAAATTATTACCTTAGAACAATAATTATATTAGACTAGAATCCATATTTCACATGAATTGACAGGCGGTTTGCTCACGCAAGCCAATCCATGCTATTTCTGGTAGGTAACGCCTTATACCAATCGCATCTTTAAACGAAGATACGACTTCTAGATCGTCGGGACATCGGATACTTGAATCCGTGCATATTTAGTCCCTCTAGTGTGTTTTGGCCCGGTACCACCCGGTGAGTTGTAACAACTACCAAAATAGATCGCACCATTTTGAACTGGATGTACTCTGGTCGGTACCCCCCGATATCGCAGAGTCTTTTCACCCCCTTCAGCTTGGGGTTTGAACGTGGGGCTAAAGGTTCGACTCCTTCGAGCCCCAACGTACCTTACGCTAAAGGTGTCCACAAATGGATCACACTAACTGATCTAAGATTTTCCTAAGGATTTAGCCAGTTTTTAGTTTTGAAAAAGACTAGTTCGAAAAACAAACTGTAATCGAACTCTTTAATCTGATTTCATAAAATTTTGTTTTTATCTAAGACTAAGTAATCATAATCAACCACGCAGATAAAAACAAGACAGTGTCATAGCTTTTGCCCAGATCTATTGTCAGTCTCGTGAGCCAACACGAGAACTGACGGTCCAAAATCCTATGTGACTAAACAACCACAAGGCATGAAATCTTGGTGCTCCCACTGGCTCCAACATCTCCGGTCGTGTCTCCGTGAAACTCCGTCTTCAGATTTAACGAAACTAATTTTAACTATTACATAAAAGGGTTGCAAATGGCACGCAGGCCTCCCTTACCAAAATAATTATATAAAGCAATAAAATAACACAATAAAGAACACAACCATAGGTCAAAGGGCTTGGCTATGACAACTAAGCAGTTTAAAGAATTAAACTAAGACAAAACTGTTTTTGATAAGACTGGTTTTTGCAATAATCCAAACTGGATTATATTAAAGTTTTAAAATACTAATTAAAACTCATCCTAATTCGAAAAAGAGTTCCTAATTCGAATTTGATAATTATCCCAAAAACAATTAAAGGATAATGATAATCCCGATCCCCCAAAAATTTGATCCGTAAAACTTTAGTGATTATCGTGTCTTGACCATCATGGTTTTACCGGAACCAAAAATTATCACCGATTATATCCGCCATCGACAACCGCCGTGACGTGGTCGGCCGTCGATTGCCCGGAACCGGCACACGACGGCGACGCCAAACGAACGCCACCGCCGCTGCCCCGTAACACCATCGTCGCGAACGGCGATGACGCAAAAACGCCACCACCGCCGCCTAATCGTCGCCGGCGTGCGACGATGACGTAAACGCCACCGCCGCCGCCCCGAAAACAATCAGAAACTGCCGCCACCACCCCGGCTGCCCTAGCCGACCGGTGGTGCGGCTCTGTGGTGTTCGGACGACCACCACCACCATCGCCGATCGCGGCTTTGGTGGCTGGTGGTGTCGAGACTGAGATCGACCACCGCCACCGAATTGGTGGTGGGTGGTTTACGGTTTTGGCGAGGAACGACCACCACCGCCGTCGCCAATCGAGGCTTCGGCGGTGTGGTGGTTTGCGATGGACACAGCCACCACCACCGTTGCCAATCGTGGCTTCGGTGGTGGTTTGCGACGAGACCCAAAAAAAACAGCCACCACCACCGTTGCCAATCGCGGCTTCGGTGGTGGTTCACGGCTTCGCTTCCGGTGGTCCATCGGGGATTCGTCCGGCGATCGGTTCGGCGGTTCGGTTGGTTTATCACCACCGTTCCACCGCCGATTGCCACAAGTCTCGGGATTAATCCAAAATCAAAATTTTACCGGAAAATTAGATTTTTACCAAAAACCAACTTTTATCAAAAAACTAAAACAGATCTGATAAATATACGGAAGTGGCTCTGATACCACTGTTGGGTTTTTCGGGTCGTATAAAACAGATATAAACGTATAAACGAATAAACGCAGCGGATAAAACAAAAAAAACCCGAACAAAGATCCAACCGTAATTTAACAGATACAAATCTATCAAGGGGGGTTTTCTCGCGTTTACCTTTAGCGATCCAAACTTTTCTCCGGAAGCTAGTGAGGGATACACCGCTACTGCACCACCGTGAGACTGGCTGCTAGACCGCCTAGGATTTGATCGGAAAAACCTCCCGGTGTGGGTGTGTGTGTCAACGCCGACAAGAGAGAGAGAGAGAGAGGTTTGGGATTCTTGGCGAGAAAGTAATTATGAAATCTGTGTTATAATTCTATTACCCTAACCCTATATTTATATAGGTAATTATGGTAATCATAATAAGAATCCCAATCCATAAATAACTATCCACAATAATTTCCTTAATTAACTCAAACTTGTTAATCAAGCAATTATATTTATCTAATAAATAATAAATAAACAATTTATTATTTATTCCTTTCTCTCTATCAAATAATTAAACTTAATTAATTATTTCCACACGATAAATCCAATAGGTCTCGGGTTGGGTGTGTAGCAGTGTGACCCACTAGTGTCTTATAACATTGGACATAGTGATCCTAATTACTGTCTTGCACATAATCCTTTCAGACTCCCACTTGTGCCAGACAAGTAACTTAACTGTCACTATTAGCCTAAGGAGGTCCCTAGCCAGACACTTAGGTTAACCAGGTTATAAGATCTCTTATAGCCAGAGATACGATTCATATTTGAATTGTACACAGGTTCATTCCTTTTACACACGATATTTTAAAGTGAGTTTTGACATGGAGCTGAGATAGTTCAATCATAAACTCAAGTATTTCCTGACTCTGATCTCGATTGCCTGCAGTAACGGATCTTCCAAATAACCCACTGTTATTCTACCCGAGCGTGGCCACGCATTTCTGCCAATCTTAATCGTCAGGTGGCCCAGAAATATCTCTCCCATGTGGGAGGTGTAAATCCCATCTTGACTATCCGCATCTACAACCACGGCATCCGCTGCATCTAGTCATACCCCTTATGACCACCCAGTTACGGTGCGGCGTTAGAGCATGCTAAGAGTACAGTAGTCCTCATGATCATAGACCAGATATCTCAGGTCAAAGGACAACCTATCATCAAGTCAATTCTTATGACAAGGGCTCCATGAAGCAGACTTGAAACTGGTCACATCCAATACCTATTCACTCTGATAAGTATCTATGAATGTCTAACTATATCAACTGTATATTAAACACTTCATAATAGCCTTATAACCCTACTGAGATTCCCATCTCAATAAGTTGCTACGGAGATTTAGACTTTTACGAACTCGTGAAAAATCATGGATAACCTTAAATATGCGAAAAGTAATTTTCTTGAAACATCTTTAAAATAGTATCTCTTTATTTCCAACACACAGTGAAATAAACTTTCATAATGTTTCAAAAATTACATTGATAATCGATAACATAAACTAACTACTAGTATCCAGGTACTGCATTCCTATGGAACTAGTATGGCCCTCATGCTTTGCTCTAGCTAAAGGCTTTATTAGCGGATCTGCAACGTTCTCATCCGTCGGAATCTTGCATATTCTCACATCTCCTCTTCCAATAATCTCTCGGATGAGGTGATATTTCCTGAGTACATGTCTCGACTTGTGATGTTCTCTGGGCTCCTTCGCTTGCGCTACTGCCCCAGAGTTATCACAGTAAATATCAATGGGTCTAGAGATACTGGCTACAACTCTTAGATCCGTGATAAAACTCCTGAGCCAGACAGCTTCCTTTGCCGCGTCTGATGCTGCAATGTACTCTGCCTCTGTAGTGGAATCCGCTATGGTATCTTGCTTCGAGCTCTTCCACGAGATCGCGCCTCCATTTAGGGTAAATACATATCCTGACTGTGATCTAAAATCATCTTTGTCGGTCTGAAAACTAGCGTCAGTGTAGCCTGTGACGCTAATCTCGTCTTCAGATCCTCCAAAGACCAAGAACATTTCTTTTGTGCGTCTCATGTACTTGAGAATGTTCTTGACAGCCACCCAATGGGCTTCACCTGGGTTCTGCTGGTATCTGCTCGTAACACTTATCGAGTAAGCAACATCGGGCCTTGTACATAACATGGCATACATAATTGATCCTATCGCTGAAGCATATGGGATCAATTTCATCTTGTCCTGATCTTCACTAGAAACAGGACACTGTGCTTTGCTTAGCACTATGCCATGCTGCATTGGGATAAATCCTTTCTTGGATTCCTCCATCCTGAATCGTTTCAGGATTTTGTCAATGTATGTACTCTGACTAAGCCCGATAAGCCGTCTAGATCTATTCCTATAGATCTTTATACCAAGTATATAGGCGGCTTCTCCAAGGTCTTTCATTTGGAAACACTTGCTTAACCAAGTCTTTACACTCTGTAAAGTTGGTACGTCATTTCCAATGAGTAGAATATCATCTACATATAAGACCAAGAAGGTTACTATGCTCCCACTGAACTTTGTGTAAACACATGGTTCAAACTCACTCTTGGCAAAACCAAATTCTTTGATTCGCTCATCAAAGTGTAAGTTCCAACTTCTAGATGCCTGTTTTAATCCATATATGGATTTCAACAACTTGCACACCTTATTAGGATTCTTTGGATCTATGAAACCTTCCGGCTGTTCCATATAGACGTCTTCTGTTAACTTCCCGTTCAGGAAGGCCGTCTTAACATCCATCTGCCAAATCTCGTAATTGAAGTACGCTGAAATGGCCATCAAGATCCTAATAGACTTTAACATTGCTACTGGTGAAAAAGTTTCATCATAGTCAATACCATGAGTTTGCGTGAAACCTTTTGCTACCAGTCTAGCTTTAAAGGTGTGCACATTACCGTCCATGTCAGTTTTCTTCTTGAAAACCCATTTACGTCCAACAGCCCTACAGTGTTGGGGTAATTCTGTCAACTCCCATACTTGGTTGTCGTACATGGACTGCATCTCAGCCTTCATGGCCTCCTGCCATTGTTCAGACTCACTGCCTGATACAGCTTCTCCATAGGAGGTCGGTTCATTCAAGTCTCCATCATCCTGAGAGACTAAGAACCCAAGATACCTATCTGGCTCTTGCCTTATCCTAGTGGATCTGCGAAGGTCCTGTGTTTGCACCTCCTCAACCGTTTCCGGTTGAGTCTCAACATATTCTTGTTGAGCAACTGGCTCAACTATCGGTGAAGTGTCATCTTCCTCTACCTCCTGTAGATCTACATCATTCCTGGTATCCTCTTGGTTGAGGAACTTATCCTCCAGAAAATCACCTCCCCGAGCTACAAAGACTTTGTTCTCGGTAGGATTGTAGAAGTAGTATCCCACAGTAGTCTTGGGATATCCTACGAAGAAGCACTTATCTGATTTGGGTTTGAGTTTTTCAGAAGTTGGTCTCTTGACATATACTTCACAACCCCAAATCTTTAGAAAAGACAATTTTGGTTTCTTGCCTGTCCAAATTTCATATGGTGTCTTTTCTACCGATTTAGTTGGCACTTTGTTCAGTATGTGGGCCGCTGTTTCGAGCGCATGTCCCCAAAATGACACTGTAGTGAGGAACGACACATCATTGATCTTACCATATCAAGCAAGGTACGGTTTCTCCTTTCTGACACACCATTCATCTGGGTGTGTACGGAGGTGTGAGTTGTGAAACAATCCCACATTCTATCAAATGATTGTTAAATTCCTGACTCAGATATTCCCCACCTCGATCTGACCTTAGGAACTTGATCTTCTTGTCAAGTTGATTCTGTACTTCATTCTGAAATTCCTTAAATCTTTCAAAGGCTTCAGATTTATGTCTCATCAAGTAGACATAACCATATCTACTGAAATCGTCAGTAAAAGTGATGAAGTACCGGTATCCTCCTCTAGCTTCATGACTGAAGGGACCACACACATCTGTGTGTATAATTCCCAACAAATCATTTGCCCTTTCATTATCTTTGTTGAAGGGTTGCTTTGTCATCTTGCCGGATAAACAAGATTCGCAATTGTCAAACGGTTTAAAATCGAAAGACCCAAGGAGTCCTCCTTTCTGGAGTTTCTCTATGCGTTTCTTGTTTATGTGACCTAGACGATAATGCCAGAGGTAAGTCTGATCCTCAATATCCTTGGATCGTTTACTTATATGATAGACTTCTCTATTTTCTTGTAGATTTAACACATATAGACCATTAGAGGGAGTTGCTTTGAAATAAAAGATATCATTTTTAAAGCAAGAGATAAGTTTATAATCATATTTATAATAAAAACCTTGGTCTACAAGTAAATCGAAAGAAATAACATTTTTGATCATTCTAGGAACATAGTAACAATTTTCAAGTTCCAATACTAGACCCGAGGGTAAACTAAGACTGTAAGACCCTATAGACTCAGCTACAAGCATCTGGCCTTCGCCGACTCTTAGGCTCGAACGGTCCTTCCCCAGCATCTCCCTTCTTTTGAATCCCTGTAAATGATTACAAATGTGATTACCACTGCCTGTATCAAGTACCCATGATTCATAAGAAGTGATCAAACAGTCTATCATAAAGATACCTGGTACATCGGGTAAACCGATGTCTAGCTGGTCGATGTCCATCGAGTGAGCACAAATATCCTTGCTACCGCATTCTGGGCAACTCAGATCTCCCAGCTCGTCAATCCAATCCGTGTCCATGAGGTCAGCAGGTGCTGTAGTTTTCGGCTCCAAACTAGCCAAAATATCCTCATGAAGCTTTGCCACGTCTCTCTTTGGTTCTCCAATGTACGCACTAACTGTGTTACGTATCTCATCAGTGAGGGAGAACCACATGAGATGCACAAGTTCCTCCTGGACAACTTTGTATCCCATGCGTGACAAACTTTTAAAGAGCTTCCTCATCTCTAGGAGATGCTCTTTAACAGATTGACCTCTTTCCAGTTTCAGAGAATAGATCTCTTTCATGATCAGATACTTCCCACTCTTCTTATAGAAACCCACCTGGTTCTCTATATTCTTCACGACCTCATGGCAATATCTAACCCTCAAATCAGTAGTAAACTCGGGTGAGGTAGAAAAGGACAGAATCGACATCACATCAGATTCGTCAGCCATGAATTTGAAGTATTCAGCAAAGTCCTTTTCAGGAGCATTGCAACTGGGTCGTGAAACGGGTTTCTCTATCACGTACCGCTTACCCTGTGCATCCAAGACGTTGTCAAGGTGCATTTTCCAGACTGGAAAATTTTGGCCTGTAAGCTTCCATTTCCCCATTATCAGGCGGAGAGATTCCTCAGGTGAATAAAAGATAATAGCAGACATCTACAGATAAATATAAAATTCCGATTTAGTTATCTGATTGTATTTCTAATAAATTATTACCTTAGAACAATAATTATATTAGACTAGAATCCATATTTCACATGAATTGACAGGCGGTTTGCTCACGCAAGCCAATCCATGCTATTTCTGGTAGGTAACGCCTTATACCAATCGCATCTTTAAACGAAGATACGACTTCTAGATCGTCGGGACATCGGATACTTGAATCCGTGCATATTTAGTCCCTCTAGTGTGTTTTGGCCCGGTACCACCCGGTGAGTTGTAACAACTACCAAAATAGATCGCACCATTTTGAACTGGATGTACTCTGGTCGGTACCCCCCGATATCGCAGAGTCTTTTCACCCCCTTCAGCTTGGGGTTTGAACGTGGGGCTAAAGGTTCGACTCCTTCGAGCCCCAACGTACCTTACGCTAAAGGTGTCCACAAATGGATCACACTAACTGATCTAAGATTTTCCTAAGGATTTAGCCAGTTTTTAGTTTTGAAAAAGACTAGTTCGAAAAACAAACTGTAATCGAACTCTTTAATCTGATTTCATAAAATTTTGTTTTTATCTAAGACTAAGTAATCATAATCAACCACGCAGATAAAAACAAGACAGTGTCATAGCTTTTGCCCAGATCTATTGTCAGTCTCGTGAGCCAACACGAGAACTGACGGTCCAAAATCCTATGTGACTAAACAACCACAAGGCATGAAATCTTGGTGCTCCCACTGGCTCCAACATCTCCGGTCGTGTCTCCGTGAAACTCCGTCTTCAGATTTAACGAAACTAATTTTAACTATTACATAAAAGGGTTGCAAATGGCACGCAAGCCTCCCTTACCAAAATAATTATATAAAGCAATAAAATAACACAATAAATAACACAACCATAGGTCAAAGGGCTTGGCTATGACAACTAAGCAGTTTAAAGAATTAAACTAAGACAAAACTGTTTTTGATAAGACTGGTTTTTGCAATAATCCAAACTGGATTATATTAAAGTTTTAAAATACTAATTAAAACTCATCCTAATTCGAAAAAGAGTTCCTAATTCGAATTTGATAATTATCCCAAAAACAATTAAAGGATAATGATAATCCCGATCCCCAAAAAATTTGATCCGTAAAACTTTAGTGATTATCGTGTCTTGACCATCATGGTTTTACCGGAACCAAAAATTATCACCGATTATATCCGCCATCGACAACCGCCGCGACGTGGTCGGCCGTCGATTGCCCGGAACCGGCACACGACGGCGACGCCAAACGAACGCCACCGCCGCTGCCTCGTAACACCATCGTCGCGAACGGCGATGACGCAAAAACGCCACCACCGTCGCCTAATCGTCGCCGGCGTGCGACGATGACGTAAACGCCACCGCCGCCGCCCCGAAAACAATCAGAAACTGCCGTCACCACCGCGGCTGCCCTAGCCGACCGGTGGTGCGGCTCTGTGGTGTTCGGACGACCACCACCACCATCGCCGATCGCGGCTTTGGTGGCTGGTGGTGTCGAGACTGAGATCGACCACCGCCACCGAATTGGTGGTGGGTGGTTTACGGTTTTGGCGAGGAACGACCACCACCGCCGTCGCCAATCGAGGCTTTGGCGGTGTGGTGGTTTGCGATGGACACAGCCACCACCACCGTTGCCAATCGTGGCTTCGGTGGTGGTTTGCGACGAGACCCAAAAAAAAACAGCCACCACCACCGTTGCCAATCGCGGCTTCGGTGGTGGTTCACGGCTTCGCTTCCGGTGGTCCATCGGGGATTCGTCCGGCGATCGGTTCGGCGGTTCGGTTGGTTTATCACCACCGTTCCACCGCCGATTGCCACAAGTCTCGGGATTAATCCAAAATCAAAATTTTACCGGAAAATTAGATTTTTACCAAAAACCAACTTTTATCAAAAAACTAAAACAGATCTGATAAATATACGGAAGTGGCTCTGATACCACTGTTGGGTTTTTCGGGTCGGATAAAACAGATATAAACGTATAAACGAATAAACGCAGCGGATAAAACAAAAAACCCGAACAAAGATCCAACCGTAATTTAACAGATACAAATCTATCAAGGGGGTTTTCTCGCGTTTACCTTTAGCGATCCAAACTTTTCTCCGGAAGCTAGTGAGGGATACACCGCTACTGCACCACCGTGAGACTGGCTGCTAGACCGCCTAGGATTTGATCGGAAAAACCTCCCGGTGTGGGTGTGTGTGTCAACGCCGACAAGAGAGAGAGAGAGAGAGGTTTGGGATTCTTGGCGAGAAAGTAATTATGAAATCTGTGTTATAATTCTATTACCCTAACCCTATATTTATATAGGTAATTATGGTAATCATAATAAGAATCCCAATCCATAAATAACTATCCACAATAATTTCCTTAATTAACTCAAACTTGTTAATCAAGTAATTATATTTATCTAATAAATAATAAATAAACAATTTATTATTTATTCCTTTCTCTCTATCAAATAATTAAACTTAATTAATTATTTCCACACGATAAATCCAATAGGTCTCGGGTTGGGTGTGTAGCAGTGTGACCCACTAGTGTCTTATAACATTGGACATAGTGATCCTAATTACTGTCTTGCACATAATCCTTTCATGTACAATCCTCCTCTTGCAACTCTTCAAGATCACCCCAAAACCCTTCTTTTCCCTCAACAATACCAAATGATCCAAGAAAAGGGGTTTGATCATCCCAAACTCATACATATACACTTACATTTAACACCCTCCTCTTTCTACAACTACAAGCAAGTCCCCCAACCTGAAAATACACAAATAACCCAAACCTTACTAACTTAACGGAAAAAAGTTAAAACTTAACTGAGTGGGAACGGGGTGTTACAGCCGCGTTGATGAGGAAGAAGGAAAAAGGGGTTGCTTTGTTGGTTGATGAAGAGAACTGGGTTTGTGAAGAGGAGAGCTCAGACGAGGATGATCATTTGGTGAAGGGTCTATGCTTGATGGCTGACTTCGAGGGATCAGAAGCCGTTGGACCAAGCACTTATCAAGACATTGATCCGTCTGAGGTATCCTCTGTCCCAAATATAACTGATACTGTGGCAATGTTGGAATCTAAAATTTGTGAATTAGAGAGATGTCTCCAATCGGAGAGGACTCTCGTCACGAAATTTAGAATCGACAGTGCCATTTACAAAATCTCTCTCGAGGATTTGACCATAGTTTATAATCGTGAAACACTTGAGTCTGGCATTAGAGAGTCCAATTTATCAAACAAACTTGGTTGTCTTCAACAAGACCATGAGGAACTTAACAGTGATCATGGGGAGCTCAACATTAAATTCCAGTTACTTTCGGAAGAAAGAACTCGGTTGTTTTCAAAAATCCAAGAGCTTGAGGACAACAACTTCAAAAGAGGACAATCTGAACAGACTTTAAGTATCCTCACTCAGCATGTAACACCCCGATACCCAAAATAACATAGCAAATAATTACGCAATATTAATAATAATAATAATTCCCAGTGATCTAATACGCATAAGTCTCAGAATTCTCAACACAAAAGTAGATGGTTTAAGAGTGCATGCGGAACAACCCTCCACAGCTGAGATTCTAAATTTAGGATAAAGTACTAACTTCTACCGGTAGAGCTACGCTAGACATCTACCTTCTCCTTCCCTCTCGCAACACGATCTTTTCCTGAAAAGGTTTTAGATTTTGAAAACGAGGGTTAGACCGAAAGGTCTAGTGAATTCCCTCAAAACAGTTAATCAACAATTCCGGCCCGCTGGCCGTAAAATCACAATTTGATAATAATGGCAATGCAAATGTGTTACGGACAAAGAACTTCCACAAGGCACCGAGGCCACAATCACATCACTCCCAAGGGACGCTATCCCAAGGTACCCCCAAATGGTGGACCAGACCAAATGGTAAACACTCCCAAGGAACATACAGTTCCAAGGTACCCAATGTCCATACTTGCAACACATTTCAATCCGAAACATTTCAACATTTACATTTGAGCATGCATTAAACATAATTGCACAATTTTCCATATTTCCACAAAACAGTTCATCATCAATAGCAAAACAGTTCGCAAATCGAATGGATATATATTTAAGAAGGCAGTGAAAACTATCCATTCATTTTCAGGCAAGGGAACTCACCTGAGCTTATCTCGCTGATTACTCTATCTCCTGGTATCTGTATAAATTCCTAAGGCATTAGTGATTCGCACTTAGAAAACCCACAACTAGGATACCCCTAGGCAGACCCAGCACGGGGGTTCCGCTGGAAAAATCCTTCTCCGAAAATAACCCTAACGACAAAACCTTCCAAAACTCGACTCGGAAAAGCACAAAATCCGATTCGGAAAAACACGCCGTTTTCCGATTCGGAAAACCTACCATTTTCCGATTCGGAAATCCCGACTCATAATCCGCATTCCAACAGTAACGAGGTCAAAATAACGACTTAACTAGCCAATTTCCCGATTCGGAAAACGTAGGTTTCCAATCCGGGAAAGGCATGACGAAACAAAACACCTCCGAGAACACCACATATTTTCCGATTCGGAAAACATAAATTCCGATTCGGAAAATATGATTTTCCGATTCGGAAAACATAGATTCCGATTCGGAAAATATGAATTCCGATTCGGAAAACGAGGACAGTTCCGAAAACAGCCTAAAATCGATCAAAATCGATTCTAATCTGATCCAATTGTATCCAAACTAATCCCAAGGCAAATATACGACAATTAACAGTGATCTTACACTATTCGGGCATCGAGATCTTACCTTACGAAGCGAAAATCCCCTACTAAAGCTTGATGATGATACTTCCTTCCAAAACACACACTTCACACACTAACACTTCCAAAAATGGTTTAATTTTAGGGTTTAGGGTTTAAATACCTAGGGTTTTGGGCCAAGCCCATACCTAAAATGGTAAAAGCCCATGCCATTAAACTTTTCAATAGTTACATAATTAACCCCTAAAATCATCATATTCTCACAAAAGGTCAATTGTCAGTAACTTAACTTATTTAACTCCATCTAGGATCTTGGTTATTACACAGCATGCCAAAAAGAATCCTTTTTATAAAGCCAAACCCGGCCTAGGTCTATCTAAAAACCATGTTTTAGACAAAGCACCTTCTCATCTATACAATTTTGAGGATATGGCCGCCTCCAAGCCCAAACCTGCCCTAGTAGGAGGACATGTGACCGAGGAATTCGTTAGACAGACTGTCACATACACCGAAGTAATAAACGGTGAGACCATCACAAGAACCACTAATCTGTCAAACAGTACCTCTGGTAGTCCACCCACTAGCCCCTCTCCTAATAGACCAATCTTTGTTCCGGCTAGTGATCCGACCAACTCTAAACCTACATGGGAAGGCATTAAGGCCAGAACCCCTAGAGTAGCAATGCCCCCCATCAACTATACAGACCTAAACTCAAGCTATGATACTAGGGAAATGGAGTTTTCAGAGGAGACCTTAGTTATCCCACCAGAGGATACTTCCACAGCTAAGAGTCCCGACCTAGTCAATCTAGAAAAGAAGGTGTTTGCTCTTAGGTTAAAAGCCATGGATTTGGATGCTTGTCAACATCAGATCTTGAATCTGAAAGTAATTGTTTCGGAAAAAGACACCTTGGTTCACACTCTGGAAAAAGACTTGCTCGAGGCAAATGCCGAGAGAATTAGGCTTTCCTCAGAGTGTGAGACCGCAACCTCGGCTTTTACTGATTTCCAAATCAAGGTTGCGGATCTTCAAACTCGATACGTTCTCCTAGATATCCATTTTGAACTTTTAAAAGAACTTGATCATGATGAAAGGATAATGTATCGCCGATCATTAAACAACCAACTTGTGTCTAACTCCATTCTGAAAAGGAAAGTTATGAATCTTGAAAATCTTTACTGTTCAGACTCAGTTGATGATAAGACTGCTCCAATCCTTAACCATCCGGTAGCCAATCCCCAACCCAAACCTGTCATAGATCTTGAGAACCATTGCTCCATAGTCTCGGATGATGATGAACCCCCTAACTCACACCACAGGATAGCTGAACCCAAGACTGTCCATGATCCAAATATTGAATATGATATGAAGGTGTATTTAGATGAAGGTGATGATCCTTCAGGCTTTATTGCAAAGAAGCCAAAATCTGTTGTTGTCAAATCTGAGAAGCCTACTAAATCACGAGCTCCTGTTTCTGAGAAAAGTAACCCTAAGGGTGAAAAATGTGTTGGTACTGACAAGGGTAAGTCAGTTAAGCCTCACGCACCCAAAGGACTCCAGAAAAAGCATTCAAAGTCTAACGATGCTCGTAACTCAGTCAACCCCATTAAAAGTCTTGACTTTCATTCAAGTACCTTTGAAGTGGGTGAGACTTCTCAGTTGCAACCCAATCAACCTTTCTATTCCACAAAACCTAAATTTTCTAAAATATCATCTGGAAAAGGTGGCAACTCCATTCCCACAAAGTCGTCCTCTAACTCACACCGTGCTTTTCATGCAGATGCGAGGAGGAAAGATGGTGGACAGAATGTGAAGCCACCAAGAAAGGATCATCATGGAAGGAACAACTCCTTTTCTGCTTTCCCTAAGAAGCATAGTCCTAGCCGTGCGGGTTTAGGCTATGCTCCACCTAGTGTAGGAATGAATTCGAACATGTCTGTTAATTGTAATCGCAACTTAAATGATGCCTTTAATACTTTTCGCAATGACATGTGCTTTATGTTTGATAATTTCCTGCGTTATGGTGTGTCTAACTCTTTCAATGCTCCTCAATCTAATGTCAAATCCCGAAAGAGAAGGGGAAGAAAAAGAGGGAAAGCTAAGTCCTCTTTGTCAGTGAAGTCCCCTCCGCCTAAGTAGAAATCCGAAAAGGGGACTACACCGACTGATTTACCTGTCTCTAACCCAAATGAGCCCATTTGGCAATGGGTCCCTAAACAAGCTTAGTCTGTCTTGCAGGTCAGTCATGTGTGGTACTTCGATTCCGGCGCATATTGTTAGGACCAAATTGTCCTAATTAGTGAAAGTTTTATAAAGTAAGCTTTGAGTAGGTTTAATTAGTGTTTAACTAGTTAGTTTAGCTATTGGGCTTGGGCATTTGTATTTAGGCCCCATATATAAAGGGGTTTAGGGTTGAGAGAAAGGGGTGGTAGTCATTTCAATGAGAGTCATCTAGTAGGTGTTTGTGTGTGTTCTTGTGTTTTTGAGAGCTCTCTTAATAAATTCAAGGACTTTTCATTTCATCTTCTTTATTTCTCTCTTGAATCCTCTTTTTGTTTGATTATTTGGGACCAACAAATGGTATCAGAGCCAAACAAATCAATAGATTTGTTTGTTCCTATGGAATCATTCAAAGAGAATTTTTTTTGGGTTTTGAAGCTATTCTTGAAGAAAAAGTTTGAATATGAACTTTTGGGGTTTGGATCTTGATAGAGATGATGAAGATTGATGTTTGGGTTGTGATTATATTCCGACTCGGGAAACATGAATAACCCGACTCGGGTATTCGAGGTTTCCCGACTCGTTCTTGAGTGGAACCTTTGATCTTCAAATATCCCGACTCGGGAAACATGAATAACCCGACTCGGGTATTCGAGTTTCCCAACTCGTTCTTGAGTGGAACCTTTGATTTTTCAAGTTTTCCGACTCCAAATTGTTGGCATCGAAATTAAGTTTGATTCGGAAAAAGAGAGAGAGGGTGTGTTTGTGGCTGAAATGTTGGAATCGAAAAAATTAAAAAAAAAATTGGTTTCCCGATTCGGGAAATTCACTTGGTTTCCCGACTTGAGTCACGTGCCTTCATCTTGAATTGAAATTCTTTGTTCTGGAAATTGTCCTACTCACGTGCAGAGAGAGCATGAGATATAATTTTGGTAGAATTCCATGTCACGTGCTACAATTTGTGGTTTTGATTCAAGTTTGAGACATTTACAAATTTGGTCCTTGAAATTTAAAGATGTTGATGATTTAATGGGCCAAGTTTGGGGATTTGTCACTACCAACCCTTGATCTCTCAAACTTATTTATTAGTCAACTTTGGACTAATTGTTCAAATCCAGTCCCTGCACTTCATGTATCAAGTTCTGTCGAATCTGGTCCCTGCACTTCAAGTTTCAAATATATTTAGATTTGGTCCCTCAAGTTCAAGTTCTGAATATTTACAAGATTAACCCCTTGAGTTCAAAGTTCTGGATTTTTACAAATTCAGTCCTGGAGTTTTAGATTTTCACATCTTTTCAGAAAATTTAATTTTTCTGATTTGGGACCTCCAAGTCTCGGGGTTTGGGACTATTTGACAGAATTTCTTCCCGATGATGCTAAATTGCTCAATTTCAGTTCGGGAATTATCTTCAGATATGCTTTCAAGATTATACGGTCAATCGGGCTTATGATTGATCACTTTCCGCTACGCTCTAGATCCACCCAGATTCAAATACATGTGATGCTTCAAAATCCCCGCGCTTTATTAGCCACCTTTCTTTCCCAATTGGTTCGTAAAGATCTCATCAACCCAGATTTTAGCCCAAATTCAGTTTTCAATCATGAAAATTGAATTTCTTTCGTTTCCCAACTGCTCCAGATTATTTGAAGTCATGTCAGATTTGTATCGATTTCAAAACGACGGTGATCGGATTCTGCATTTGGTTAGATTACTCAGAAGGCTGACGCTCTGCAACCATCATTCTAGAGTTTTATTAGATGGAATTATTCCTCTTAGGCGTAAGAGTTGAGTTTTTCCTTTGGATGCCACCTTCGGTGAATTATTCCTCTTAGGCGTGAGAGTTGAGTTTTACCGTTGTGGAGGCTCGGTTGCGATCTAGAATTTTGAGTGATGGTCGTCATCCATCTGACTAAGAAGACTAGATCTGGATCTGATTGCTTGACATTTTGGAAGATTTCAGGAAATCGACTATTTTCTGAGTAGTAGAGAGATCAAAGCAGAGCATCTCGTTCAGCATCTACTCCCAGTTTTTCATTCCATACGGTGTTTCGGTGATCCAAGCTTCGGGTTTACCCTGTTGTGAACTTATCAGATTTAAAACTCTTATGCTGAATTCCTATTCAACAAGGGGTCAAAGACAGAACCTTTACTTTTCTTGCTGATATGCACGGTAACTCACACATGCATCTATCCCTTTGTTTCTCTTGGCTGGAGATCAACATAATTGGATGAATCAACATGCTCTGGTTCAAGCTGTTGTATTCTGCGGTTATCAGACGTGTCGAGTTATTTACAGGTTAAGCTGTAGTTTGTGCAATTAGTCGCGGTTATTGCGAATCGGATCTGGTCTTTCAGTTGAAACTGGAGATAAAGAGCTACAATTGAGGGGGAGCTTGGAGATCAAAATGTAGCCGAACGCCACTAAAGTTTTCTGAAGAAAGCAAGGGGGAGAAGATCATAGATGCTTCCTTTATAAAACTTTAGGGGGAGATTGTTAGGACCAAATTGTCCTAATTAGTGAAGGTTTTATAAAGTAAGCTTTGAGTAGGTTTAATTAGTGTTTAACTAGTTAGTTTAGCTATTGGGCTTGGGCTTTTGTATTTAGGCCCCATATATAAAGGGGTTTAGGGTTGAGAGAAAGGGGTGGTAGTCATTTCAATGAGAGTCATCTAGTAGGTGTTTCTGTGTGTTCTTGTGTTTTTGAGAGCTCTCATAATAAATTCAAGGACTTTTCATTTCATCTTCTTTATTTCTCTCTTGAATCCTCTTTTTGTTTGATTATTTGGGACCAACACATATAGACACAAGACTGGTCAGAGATCCTTCCTTTTCGACTATGTTGAAAGGTTTGAGGGATATGTTAAAACAGCCGACAAGACACCTAAGCCAATGGTGGGTTATGGGAAAATTACGGATGGGAGATACATCATCAAAGATGTAAGGTATGTCGAGGGGTTAGGATACAACATGTTTACCTCTAGTCAGTTCTGCGACAACGATACTAGGTGAAGCAATTTCAATACGGAAGCGACGTGAATGATGAAGACAACAACGCCATCCTTAGTGCACGGAGGAATGGCAATCTTTACTCCACCGTCTTCCGTTCAATCCCTCAGACACACCCACAGTTTGAAGCAATTTCTGATCCGAGGAATGCAATCTATTTGCTCGCAGAGGCATCAAAGGAGGACAGTTGGTTGTGGCATCGAAGACTCTGCCATCAAAATTTCAAAGACATGAACAAGCTGGGGTCGAAAAACCTCATCAAGGGACTTCCGGAGACTCGACTTTCCAAGGAAACATTGTGCCCTGCTTGCGAACAAGGAAAGATGACGAGAAGCTCTCATCCACCGAGGATGGACACGAATAGCAAGAGTCCCCTTGACATGATTCACATGGATCTGTGTGGACCGACAAGAACCGAGAGCCTAGCCAGAAAGAAGTACATGTTAGTTCTCGTTGATGAGTTCTCTAGGTTCACTTGGCTTGAATTTCTACGAGCCAAGTCTGACGCTGCCGATCGAATCATTGCCTTCATCAAGCGGATTCAAGTTCTCTTGGGTCGCCGAGTGAAGAAGTTGAGAAGTGACAACGGTACCGAGTTTCGCAATGCAAAGTTGCAATCATTTCTTGAAGACGTGGGAATCTCTCACAACTTCTCAGCCGTGCGCACTCCTCAACAAAATGGGGTAGTGGAAAGGAAGAACCAGACGTTAGTCGAAGCAGCGAGCTCCATGATGGCTCATTCCGGCGTTCCACAATCATTTTGGGCTGAAGCAGTATCAACAACAAGCTACACGCAGAATCGGACCTTGATCGTTAAGCGGACCGGTAAAACCGCCTACGAGATGGTCGAACAGCGTAAGCCTAACATCGATTACTTTAGAGTTTTTGGATGTAAACGCTATGTTTTAAACGACCGAGATGATTTGGGAAAGTATGAACCCAAGTCTGATGAGTCTATCTTCATCGGATACTCACATAACTCAAAGGCTTATAGGGTTTTCAACAAACGGACCCGAACCATCCTGGAAAGCTCAAATGTTGATTTTTCCGAAACCGAAACTTATTCTGTTGCAAGTCCAAGTAATGTAAATGCCTCATTTGCTGAACTGTTCACCGCACCACCGAGCACAGATTCTTCCACTAACTTTTCTGCTTTAGACTTCTTAGACCTCGCAGATTATGATCTACCCACTCTCACGGGTCCGATTGTAGTTCCTGCTCATACTGGTTCAACATCTACTTCCGTAACATCCGATGCTTTCGTCACTGAGCCTTCTTCAAGCACATCTACAAACTCAGTGACACCAGAATTAGCGGTCTCTCCTCCTGAAGCCTCATCCGCTGCCTCACCGGAACCCGTCCGAGAACAGACCCCACACCCTGTTCTTGCACCTATCCCGGAAGAAGCTCCGCTGCCCTCACCCAGTTCAGCTCAGAGAACTTATGCTCAGGTAGTGCGTGAGCCCCGGTTGGAGGCAGCACCGCAGAATAATCTGGAAGCCGGGTCATCGAGTATAAACTAGCGAGAGGTCTTTGCCGTGCAAGATGAGAACGACGCCACCAACAACCAACAAGCTTATGTCACTCTTCCACACACTCGAAAGTGGACACGAGATCATCCCCCTCCCAGATCATCGGGAGTCCCTCACAGCATGTACAGACGAGATCTTCCAAGAATGTAGAAAATCTGATTCTATTCAGAGGGTTCCTAAGTGAATTCGAACCTTCGGATGTTTCCCAAGCTCTCATCGATCCTGATTGGGTTTTAGCGATGCAAGAAGAGCTTGCGGAATTCGAGAGAAACAAAGTTTGGCGTTTGGTAACCAGACCTTGGGGAAAGTCAATAATTGGCCTGAAGTGGATTTTCCGGAACAAGAAAGACGAGAATGACCTCATCATCCGGAACAATGCCCGATTGGTTGCCAAAGGTTATCGCTTGCAAGAGGGTATCGATTACGATGAGATGTTTGCGCCCGTAGCTCGGATCGAGGCAATTCGGATCTTCCTTGCGTATGCCGCACACAAGAACATGACGGTATATCAAATGAACATCAAGTGTGCCTTCTTGAACGGAGTTCTTCAAGAAGAGGTGTACGTCGAACAACCGGAAGGATTCGTCGATCCCAGATTTCCAGACCACGTGTACGTGTTGGACAAGGCGCTTTACGGTCTCAAGCAAGCTCCTAGGGCATGGTACGAAACTCTCACTGATTACTTGCTAGGAGTTGGCTACAAGAAAGGTACAATCGATCCCACTTTGTTTCTCAAGAAATTAGGTAGTGACTTAATTATAGTTCATATATACGTGGATGATATTATCTTTGCATCTACGAAGCCTGAGATGTGCCAAGAGTTTGAAAACACCATGAAATCCCAATTTAAAATGAGCATGATGGGTGAGTTGACGTTCTTTCTAGGACTTCAAGTTCGGCAACGCCCTGATGGCATTTTTATAAGTCAAGCCAAATATGTTCAAGATCTTTTAAAACGCTTTGATTTCGGTGGTTCAAACTCTGCGGCAACACCAATGCCCAGAAATTTTCAACTAAACGCTGATTTTTCTGGTAAACTGGTTGACCAGAAGACTTATCGGGCAATCATTGGTTCTCTCTTGTATCTCACGGCTAGTAGACCAGACATTGTCTTCTCCACGGGTGTCTGCGCTCGTTTTCAGTGTGATCCACGTGATTCACACCTGTCTGTAGTCAAAAGAATCCTTAGGTATCTGAAGGGCACACCGGATTTTGGCCTTTGGTACCCAAAGGATTCTGGTTTTGAACTAATTGCATATACAGACTCAGACCATGCAGGTTGTAAGCTCAACAAGAAAAGCACATCTGGTGCTTGCCAGTTTCTCGGAGACAAGCTGGTGAGTTGGTCATCCCGAAAGCAGAATTGCGTATCCTTATCCACCGCGGAGGCATAATATGTTGCCGCCGCCTGCTGCTGCTCGCAAGTTCTGTGGATGAAAACCCAGCTTGCCGACTTCGGATACACCATGCAACGTATTCCCATCTATTGCGACTCCAAGAGTGCGATTCAGATCACGACAAATTCGGTTCAACATTCTCGGACGAAGCATATCGATATCCGATATCATTTCATCAAGGACCACGTCGAGAAAGGTAATGTTGAACTTTACTTTGTTGAGAGTGACTATCAGCTTGCTGATCTGTTCACAAAGCCGTTTGACGAGAAACGTCACTTCTTTCTCCTAAGCAAGTTAGGAATGCTAGATCTCCCTGCCTGAGGTCTAGGGGGTGTCGGGAGTTCGTTTTATGCATGCATGTGTGTAGGGGGAGTCTTTGCAATTATCTGAGAGATTGCATGTATTGAGGGAGAGTACTAAGTCTTGATTTGATTGTTGTTGTGTGAGTGCTAACGTTCTCGGATCCACAACACCCTGGATACGAGTTTATACTTTATTTTGTAGATGTGGAAAACCACTACGACTTCTGGTTACTTCAGATCAGAACTCGCACAAAACCCAGTTGAGACGTACCAGGTAAGTCTCTTTTCTTGGAAATCGGGGGCTGAACTTGTAAATTTTTGTGAACTTGAAAGTTCAGGGGCCGGTAGAGAACATGTCTTGAACTTACAAGTTCGGGGACTAACTTTGCCACTTTCTGATTCTTAAGTTCAGGGACTCGTTTTGCACTTTTGTGAAACTTGTAGTCCAGGGTCTGTTTTGAAAATTTCTAAAACTACAAGTTCAGGGACTTGTTTGTAAGTTTCTTGAAACTTCAAGTCCAGGGGTGGTTTTTGCCAATAGGTGAAAGTCGGGTTAAGAGAGCCAAACAGGGGAGCCAAACAGTATTTCTTTTGCCAAACATAGTACAAACTTGGTAAAAATATAAATACTATCTTTTAAGATTTACTGTTCACAATTTTTCAAACTTTTCACTTTTCTCTCTGAAATCTCACCCGATAACCACTTCGCGCTCGATTCCGAAATCGCTCGTTTTTGCTCCGATCGTCAAACCGTTTACGTTTCTGGATTCCTGGTAAGTTTACGATCAATCCTTATGTAGTTATAACGTTTAAATCATTCATCTTAAGGTCTGGATCGAAGCCTAAACTTTTCAAACTTACCCGAAACCCAAACTTCTTGGAATGGGATTTCGGGACGTTAAATCGATCCAAAAAGGCTTCTAAACTTGTTCTTAACTGATTTAGGATGCATGTTACTAGTTTAGAACGTTAAATCGATGTTTTGTGAGCGGTTTTTGAGTTTGGAAAACGAACCATTGCGGTTTTCCGAATCGGAAAACATGAACATTCATGTTTCCCGAACTCTTCAACGATAAATATGCATAAGTGTTTTCCGATTCGGAAAACCAGATAAATCCGATTCGGATTATCAGGTTTTCCGAATCCAACTTGTGCCTCATTTTTCAAGTGTATCTTTTCCGATTCGGAAAACATGGAATTACCCTAATGGGTTTCCGAGGTTTTTCGAATCACGTGTGAGGCCAAGTTCTGCTCGTCTATTTTTCTAAGTGTTTTGTTTTCCGAATCGGAAAACAATGTTTTCCGAATCAGAAAACCCATCTGTTATACATGTTTTGTTTTTCTAAGTGTTGAAGTTCTCCGATTCGGAAAACCATGTTTTCCGAATCGGAAAACTTGTCTTTAAAAGTGGCGTATTTTTTTCTAAGTGTTGAGTGTTTTCCGATTCGGAAAACCATCTTTTCCGAATCGGAAAACCCCCCTCATGTGTTTGCTCGTTTTCGACTCGGAAAATACGAAATACTCATTTTTGGGTTTTCGAGGTTTTCCGACTCGCGCCTAGTCGAGGGTATAGTCTTTTTCATGTAGCATCTTTCAAAACACTTAACTTGTTTCATGATTGTGACTTGACAGAAATGGCTCGTCAACCGAATGCTCCTCCTTCCCCGGTCAACAACGCCGCTGACTGAGCTCTCATTGATCCGACTGACATCCGTCCGATCCACCAGAACAACGAATATGTCGACCTGAATAACTTCGTTGTTCAAGACGAGGTGGTACTTGAGATCCTCAGGGCGCATCCACTGGCGTATGCGATGCAGTCCACTGCTGACATTCCTGTGCTTTACCTTCAGCAGTTCTGGAGGACCTCTCACGTAGAGACTAAAGATGGCGTGCAAACCATCGTGGGTCGTGTTGACCACACCGAGCTGACTATCACTGTGGAGGATCTAAGGCGAATCCTCCATCTGCCTGCCGCCACTCCCGAGGCCCCGTTCGAACCACTAGTTTTCAGCGAGATACTCGCGCTTGGGGTCCACTTAACACGGAATCAGAGACCGAACGGGATCTCTCAAGTCACTCAGGGGATGCTGCCTCCCATTTGGTTCTCCTTCTTTAACATCCTGAACCGCACGCTGTCTTCAAAGACTCATGGAGTGGACCGTGCTTCCACCCAATTCTGGCACGTCATTCATGCTGTCGCCTACGGAAGGCGAATCGACCTTGCTCAACAACTTTGGGCAGACATGGTCAACGACGTCAGGGCAGGGCCTGCAAGGACTCGTCACACATCCATCCCTTGGATGCGGTTCTTCAGCTTGATCATCCGTGATCACATGGATCACCATCCAGCCGTCAGACGTAGATCCGGCCACCAACGCTTCGAAAGCCAACAGATCGGCAGGATGAACAGAAGGAATCTGCGACCCGGTCAGGTAGAAATGCCTATCCCTGACAATGTGCTAAGTATGGCGGACCGTAGGGCGGAGAGCGTTAGACTTTACCGAGCATCCATAGGTTTAGAAGACGCGTCCACGAACTCCTCAGAACCGAGGAGCCCTACCCCGGATGCACGACCCGTCCTTCCTAGGGGCCGTGCCACTGGCACGGCAGGCCAGAGCTCCAGTGGGGGAGCTCTTGGCTCGGGAGTGATGAGTGTGGCCGTTAGGGGAGAAGCGGGTAGAGTTGTCAGAACGTCCGCCACACCGCACATGTCTCAAGTCGAGCCCTACTAGATGATGATCCAGAACCGAACCCGTCGTGCCCGAACGCAAACCTATATAGAAGAGTCTGCCGACCAAGACGTCATGCGAGGCTACCGCGTAAAGCAATACACCGGGATTCTCCAGCAATCCCCGGTACACTCGTCATCGGACGAACGCCGATCGCCATCACCTCCGCAACAACCCGATCAGACTGGTGAGGAAGTTGAAGCTTCCCCACAAGAACAAGCACACTTGCCTTCACCACCACGTGCGGCGGCCGTTGCTACACAAGCAGGCGAACCCTCTGGCGACCCCTCCGGCGACGACTCCGACGGTCATGAATCTTTAGAGCACACTCCTTCTGACCGTCGTGAGGCCGATGATGAAGCCACATATTCTAAGATGGTGGATTATGGATCTTATTCGGAGTTCCAAGAGTCAGAACCGGCGAAGGGCGGAAAGGCCCAAGTGATCGATGTTGATGAAGCCACCTCCTCCTTCAACGACGTCAGGATTTCTGGGGATCCCGTTCTAGCTGGGGATCTAGCTTCAGATGACCGGACCGCCGGTCGTGAGGAAGAAGGTGAGGCCGAAGTTGCTACCGGCTGGGGAAGAGAAGATAGTGAGGAAGAGGAAGAGAGAGAGAGGAGAGCAAAAGAGACCGAAGATGTAGAGGTCCAATTAGACGAGCCGTGGGCTCAGATTCAGGAGGGAGGCGGAGAAGAAGAGCCGCTTAGGATAGAAACGGAAGTTCCCATTACCCAGAGTCAAGCCAACACAGAGGCAACCCTCATCGAGACCGGGCACCCTACGGTGTCTGGTCAAGACGCTAGCAGCCAACTAGCGCAATTGCACACCTCTACCAGCCACTCGACCATCTCTCAACAGATGGTCGTTTCAGTCAGTCACGGGGACGTAGCACAACTTCCACCGGCCACTCATTCGGAGTCTGCCGGTGTTGAGATAAGAGAGGATCTGCCCCACCTCTCGACTTCATTTGATGCACATAGAGTCGTAGAGCCACTTCCCGGGACGTTTACGATCCCTTCTATCATTAGGCCACGATCTACTGTGACACTCGCGGAGATCCCACGGGACTTCGCCGGAACGGGGAGAGTTGGTGCGTCAGGAGACGCCCTTCGAGGAACCGCCGGAAGCCCTGACACCGTCAACATCATACCAGCGGTGACGTCAGGCCGAGAGAGCACCTCAATAGGACTCTTCTCGACAACTGGAGCCCAAGTGGCACCAGGTTTAGTACTACCGGGACCGGGTCCGACAGACTCGAGCGAAGTCTCTAAAGACGCTCACGCAACATCGGGGCTTTTAGGCCTGACGGATTCGGGTGGAATCCCTAAAACCACCCCTGTACCAACGGGACTTTCAGGTCCGACGGATTCGGACGACATCCTAAAAGTCGTCCACACCAGATTACTTGCTATGGAGGAAGCCAACCGGGCTAGGGATGCACGGGTCGAGGCGTTGGAGAAAGCCTTGGCCGAGACCGAGAAAAAGAGATTGGCGGATCTTGAGGCGTCAAGAAAGCTTCAAGAAGAAGGGCAAACACTCGGAAGCTGCCCCGTCAACCGAAGCACCGACTCCTCGTCAATCAGAAGACGTTCTCAGACTTGCTCCTCCGACCTCAGGAGATCTACCATTCATTCCAGGGTACGTTACTGAGGTGGAACACTCGATGATGATCACTTCCGACACCACCCAGAACGACCGCCTCTCCGCCCAGGTCAGAGAGAGACGCCCAGATCGAGCTTCTCCAGCAGCGTATACGGGAACTGGAGGCCATGTGTCGGTCTCAGGCTCAGCCTTCCAAACGGAGGCATGATGACCCTGATGACTCGGCACCGGGTCCTCATGAGGGGGAGGTGCAAGCTTCTTCCAAAAGGCTTCGCACCGACCTCCATTCAGCCTCCGGTTCCGGCTCCACATCCGCTCCAGCTTCAACGGCTGCCCGCTCGAGTGCTCCATCAGAATCTGCCGCCGCCGACACTCTCTATGTTGATTCAGACACGGAGGAGATTCCTGATATGGGGAGTTGGCACTACGAGCCGATCCCGGCAGGTGAGGTAGTTCAATTTCCTCATCTAACCGACACAGCAGAGATTGACGTCGTTCCCCCGGAAGCAGCACCGACAGATCTTTCAAATGTCCAAATTTCGGAGGAAGCCCGGAAAATTCTTCGATCGCTTGCTCAAAGCCTTAGGATCTTTCAGAAGGGGGACGACATTGTCTGGGATTCAGACTACAACAACTTCCTGTCAGCGTTTGAGTTTCCCACACCAGAAGCTCCTCGAACCATCTCCACGACGACTTCAGATTCCTCCGCTCCGACAATCATCCAGTTGAACTGGAACCACTCGGTCATCTTCAGGCCGTTCCTTGAGGAGTCTTTCACCCGCATCTTCCAGCAGGAGAAACTACACGTATGGTCCCGAAAGGTCTTCTTCGGGATCTCACACATCAACACGAAGAGGAGAAGAACTGCTTATGTGCACCAGAGAATGTGCAACTGAGCCACCCACGGATGCAAAAGAATCCGACGTCGTTTCATCAAGGTAACTGCGATGCGCCCTCACAAACATGGACATCAGTTATTCCTTGAGTACGACGTCTGTATGTACGGGACCGGCATTCCTCGAGGAGAGTTGCAGAACTGGTCATTCATTGAGGCAGATCTGGATCGGGTGCACTTAGAAGATCTCCTAACTCTCATCAAGTACCTTCAGGGCCCAATTCTCCGACCCGAACACTTCCGAGATGGCACCGAGATTCTGAAGAAGTACGTTCGTCATGCGATCACTCTTGCGCGTGTGACGGACTACCAATTAGCGATCGAGAGCCGTCAGCCGAAGGTCAACTTGCTCAGACCAAACCTGTTCGTGCCTGGTATTGATGCTTACCTTCCTTATATGCCAACCAGGATACCGGAGCATGGGGTTCTCTATGTGACAAGGAAGAAGAAGGAACACAGGTTTATGCATTTTGGCGAGCTTGCAAAGTTCTGCGACGGGACCCTTATCTATGTCTACAATGGGATACAAAGTAGACTTCTGGCTGATAAGATACCCGGGCGGAAGATCATAGACGGGAAGGGAAAGATACTGGAGGGCATGAACTTGATCGACAGAAAGCTCAAAGAGAGGCTTATGTACAGACATGTAGAAGCGGCGATGCAGATGAGAGCGAGGATCTTTGGAGACTAGGATGAATTCTTACAGATGTCGAAGTGGGAGCTGGCGCTGGAGCTTCCACCACCTTTCTGACTTCTTCACAAAGGGGGAGATTGTTGGACCTCTTTGTTGTGAAGAGTCAGAAAACCTATCTTTACCGCTTTCGTTTAGTTAAACAGTTAGTTTATTTTGAACTTGTTTTCGTTTGTAATGCCCTTCTTTTGAGGTTTGGAACCTCGGGGGCCTTGTTTGACAATCTTTCTTTTTACCTCATTCCTATAAAAGGAATGAGATGGTTTTAGGGTTTTGGTGGTTGAATGATTATTACCTTTTGTTGCAAAATATATGAAAACCTCCATTGTTGCACCTTCAAGCTTCAAGTTCATTAATCTTTTGTGTGATTTCTATCCATTTCTCCTACATCTCTTGATTTTTGGGACAACAGAGAGTTTTGTTAAAAAGTAGTCTTTTGACGATGCAAATAAATGTAATCTGAATGTTAGATTCAGTAAGTGTCAAAACTCTTTTGAGTCTGCCTTGATGTTTTTTGCTATGCAACGTTTGCATTGTACTCATTGTTGTGATAATTCTTTTTCTTTGAACTCTAGGGATGTTAAAAAGAAGAGATCTAGTGGTGTTTCTCATGACAAATCTCATGTTTACTCGTTTGATCATCGTGCTAAAGTGTTTAGTGCTAAAAAGAAAAATCTTTCAAAAGCAAAAGATAAATCAGTTGATGTGAAATTTGTGTGCAAATGGATTCCTAAAGATTTGTTGAATGCACAAATTTCAAAGTCTGGTATAAACTGTAAGATCTTAGGTTCATCTACTGATTTGTTAAAGATGTATGAGACTAACAAGAAAGGACCCATTTGGATATGGGTTCCCAAGATGAACTAACATGTTTCTACAGGCCAGGCATATGTGGTATGTTGATTCCGGTTGTTCAAGACATATGACTAGCTACAAGGAGTTGTTGCACAATTTTGTGGAACGACTAGGAGGAACAGTTAGTTTTGGGAATAAGACGACTGGGGTCATCAAAGGTTACAGCATTCTCACAAATGGTAAGGTATCCATAAAGAAGGTACTCTATGTTGAGGGGTTAAGTCATAATCTTTTTAGTGCAAGTCAGTTTTGTGATGGTTATAACATTGTTCTATTTTCCATCATTAACTGTCTTATCATTAATAGTGATGGTGTTGAGATTTTTGAAGGGAGAAGGTTTTACAATCTCTATGTGGTTGACTTTCCGGTGATAGATTCTTCGAAACCAGTTTGTTTGTTTTCAAATGAAACAAAAGGCGAAAGTTGGCTTTGGCATAGAAGATTTTCTCATCAAAATTTCTCAGATATTAGCAAACTAGCTAATGGTGGATTGGTGAAAGGTCTTCCAAAGTTGACATTTGATAGAGATTCTTTATGTCCGGCATGTCAAATGAGAAAGATGAAGAGAAGTTCTCACAAGTCAAAGACATAATCTTCATGTCAATCACCACTCGAAATGATCCACATGGACTTATGCGGACCGATGACAATTCAATCAATTAGTGGAAAGAAGTACATTCTAGTTATGGTTGATGAATACTCACGGTACACGTGGCTAGAATTTCTGAGAATGAAATCTGAAGCTCCCGAGTTGATCATAAAGTTTATCAAGAGGATCCAAGTTCTTTTGCAACTTCCAGTTTGAAAGATTAGGAGTGATAATGGCACTGAATTTAAAAATGCTACTTTAGATGCTTATCTAACATCTGTTGGTATTTCTCATAATTTTTCAGGTGCTTATACTCCGCAACAAAATGGAGTTGTAGAAAGACGAAATCGAACCTTAGTTGAAGCGGCACGAACGATGCTCGCTTACTCCGGATTACCTCTAACCTTTTGGGCCGAAGATGTTTCAACGGCTTGTTTTACACAAAATCGAACCATCATCACTAAGCGCTTCAAGAAAACTCCTTATCATATAATCAACCGTAGAGTTCCTATTGTCAAATTTTTTCATGTTTTTGGTTGTAGGTGTTACATTCTCAATAACCGTGACAATCTTGGTAAGTTTGACAAGAAAGCCGACGAGGGATACTTTCTTGGTTATTCGCTAACGTCGAAGACTTTCCGGGTCTACAACAAAAGAACCAAGATGGTTATGGAAACCGTTTATGTAACCTTTGATGAAACCGGGTCAATGACTTCTGAACATAGCAGTTCAGAACTCGGAATTCATAGTCAAGCTTCTACTACGACTTCTGATTCTATTACTGATCCAAATAGTTCAGAACTCGATTTATTGTTT
This sequence comes from Centaurea solstitialis, assembly GCA_030169165.1. NCBI lineage: Eukaryota > Viridiplantae > Streptophyta > Magnoliopsida > Asterales > Asteraceae > Centaurea > Centaurea solstitialis. The sequence goes on along the minus strand of CM058046.1, from coordinate 60,431,743 downwards.
ATGGATGCTTTTCTGGATATTTGTGCAGATAATGAAGATCTCATTCTTTCCAGAAATCCAAGAGTTGATATTCAAGATGTTCCAGAACCTTCAAGCGTGAATGATTCCGGACCATCGGAGAATATTTGTTCTACATCTAACTCTGATCAGGCCATAACAGTTCCAAATGTTGAGCAATCAGAGTTAACCCCCGATGATCAATCAGAGATTCCTGCAATCATTGATGAAAATGATAGTCAGAACAATCTAGATGATCTTGCAATTCTTCCTGCTCAGTTCAAATGGACAAGAGCACATCCACTCTACAATGTGATTGGTGATGTCAATGATGGTGTTAAAACGCGATTTGCATATGCAAATTACTGCCTATACAAAAGTTTCTTGAGCGTAATTGAACCAAAGAATGTCTCTTAAGCATTACAAGATTTTGATTGGATTTTAGCAATGCAAGAAGAGCTTCTACAATTCAAAAGAAACAAAGTGTATCGCTTGGTTTCGAGACCGCAAGATAAATCAATCATTAAAACCAAGTGGATCTTCAGAAATAAGAAAGATGAATCCGGATTGATTGTCAGAAACAAGGCGCGATTGGTTGCTAAAGGTTACTCTCAACAAGAAGGTATTGACTACGATGAGACTTTTGCACCTGTAGCGCGGATCGAGGCAATTCGAATCTTTCTGGCCTATGCCGCTCACAAGAACATCAAGGTATTTCAAATGGATGTCAAATCTGCGTTCTTGAATGAAGTCTTGCATGAAGAGGTCTATATAGAGCAACCTGAAGGGTTCGTCGATCCAGATTTTCCCGATCATGTATGCATCTTGGACAAAGCATTGTACGGTTTAAAACAAGCTCCAAGAGCATGGTATGAAACTCTGACTAATCATCTCTTATCTAAAGGATTCAAACGAGGTACGATCGATACTACTCTTTTTTCGAAGAAAGAAGGTGCTGACTTGCTTTTAGTTCAAATTTATGTTGACGACATTATTTTCGGTTCTACTAATCCAGAGTTGTGTACAAAATGTTCTAAAATCATGGAGACTGAGTTTGAAATGAGCATGATGGGTGAATTGAATTTCTTTCTAGGAATTCAAGTCAAACAAAACCCGGATGGTGTCTTTATAAATCAGTCAAAATATATTAAAGATATGTTGAAAAAGTTTCACATGACTGATTGTTCTCCAATTAAAACACCAATGCCAACTGGAAATCTTTTGGGTCCTGATTTAGCCGGTAAATCCGTTGATCAAAAGATTTACAGAAGCATGATTGGTTCTCCTTTGTACCTCATTGCGACTAGACCGGACATTATGTTCGCCACATGTTTTTGTGCTAGGTTTCAAGCTAATCCTAAAGAGTCACACCTTGCGGCAGTCAAAAGGATCTTAAGGTATCTCAAAGGCACTCTCGAGATGGGTCTTTGGTATCCGAAAGATTCTAGTTTTGAGCTAATATCATTTACAGATTCAGATTATGGTGGTTGTAAACTGGATAGGAAAAGCACTTCTGGATCGTCTTAGTTTTTAGGTGATAAACTTGTTAGTTGGACTTCGAAAAAGCAAAATTGCATCTCAACTTCCACGGCAGAAGCAGAATATGTGCCCGCCGCAAGTTGTTGTTCGCAGGTGCTTTGGATGAAGACACAACTACTAAGAGAGTCCCTATTTACTGCGATTCAGAAAGCGCCATTGCGATAACGTCAAATCCGGTTCAACATTCCAAGACCAAACACATTGATATTCGTTATCATTTTGTCAAAGATAGTGTGGAGAAAGGTAATATCGAGATGTTCTTTGTTCAAACAGATTACCAACTTGCTGACCTTTTCACTAAACCTTTAGATGAAAAGCCTTTTAACTTTTAGGTTAGCAAGTTTGGCATGCTTAGTCCTACATAAATCTGTTATGCACCTTAATTTAAGGGGGAGTTGCTTAATTATTCTGGATTGGATACTATTTGACTAACATCTAAGGATTCATTTTCAATGAATACGATTTCTACTTTGTTTTGCAGATTATCCATTTGAGAGGGAGTTCTTAAAAGTGATATGCTTTTTAGGGGGAGTGTTCTAATAAGCTTTCATGCTTACATATTTGAAAGATGAACAACTTTCAGGTATGAAAAACGTTTTTAAATGTTCAAACTCACTTCTCGATTCTCAAATGATTTTTTTTCGAATTAGAAGTGTGATTTTCCATGTTTTCATATCATGTTGAGTTGACGGATATTTTCTAACCGTGTGTTTCCAAAGATTAATACATGCGTATTATATTTTCATATACTTTTCAAGTATTCATACACACCGGTTGAGCTTCTTTTGTCTTCGTTATTACCACGTCTCTATATGCTCATATTATTTGGTGGTAATACGCTCGCTTGATATTTTCTCATTGTACTTGATTGTTTCTTTGATTGGATACGTTCTTCACTGTTATATCTATATCTCGTTCGTATAGATAATATCCATTTTGTTGTGAACCACAGTTTGTCACGAATATATCTCACATCATATGATGAATCAGTTTTCTCAAACAAGTTTATATTATTCATGTTCTTCATTTCATATACTTGTTTTCAGAAATTCTTTTGCTCCTATATTGTTCATATATATTTCAAGCGTGCTTCATATTGGCTCATTGATTCACTCGATGAATCTTTGTACTTTCATGTTTAGGAAACTTATTTCATGGGATGTGTGAGCTTAACAGAACTTCTATGGATTTCCAGATCCGGCAATCCTACCCAAGAAGTTATCCTTGAGTAATGAGTGAGGGGTGTACATCAAAGAGTGGGGGAGATAACTCAGGTGGTCGAGTTATTCTCATAGTAATTGAGCGGAAAAATGTAATAAGAGAGATTGGTTAGAAGTGAGGATGCTTAAAAGAATTGGAGGGTGTGAGAACAGAGTTAAAAGAAACATAAAACTCTGCACCAACCTTTTCTAAGCCGGGCAACCACATAATCTATTGGTTCACATTCTTTGGTGACCGATATTGAAACAAGGCAAAGCCCAATACCGACTCTCGTTGTACCCCCATAGCTACTCATTTCCTTTTTAACAAGGAGATGTTTCATTTCATCACGGGGACGCATCACATAATCTATCAGGTTTTCATTTGGAAAATCGATATTGAAATAGAAGGAAGCTGCCCTGCCTTCGAACTTCATTTCTACACATCGAGTCATGAAATGTTTTCACATTTTGAGCCTTATGAAAGCACTTGATGCTATTTTCTTTCATCACAAATACACACAAGGAATTCGTTTCTTTGTCGGAACGTTCATAGTGATACTTATAGTATTTGCGATGATTGAACGGAAGCCCTGGGGAGTGATCGTCACTAAAGCTCTTTATATAGTGCATTTGTTGTACTGAGTTGCTTTGTGCTTCTCACAGGCATTCCAACTGATTCATGTGTTGTTTCAGGATTTTCCCACTTATATCTGAATTTGAAAAGATTCGGATTACTTTATGGAATTGACGGTTTTTCTTTGGAGTAAAAAGTGGTATTCTGGAGTAACATGGTGGAGATGGTTTTGTGAGATGATTTTTGTTCATATGTTTGTATCTTTACGAGATGAGTTATCTAATCATACATTTCTATAGTCTTGATGAGTATTTCATATTTCATCAAAAAGGGGGAGATGGTTTAAAAATGTTTTTGAAGATACTTTGGGGAGATGGATACGAAATGTAAAGTCGAGAAATGATTCTTGAAGATACTTTGAGGAAGTCAAGAGATAATTACGAGATACTTCAAGATGATCAGAATATTCCAAGTTTTGAGGTTTGAAGATTGTTTGAAGATTCTTCGTGTATTAAAGCTTCTTGTGTCAAGTTGGATGATTCTTAAAGATTATTACGGAAGCTTATTGTTCAAGAAAGCTTATATTTGGCGTTCAAAGTGTTGATGCTTTCTTGAAGACATTTGCCTAATTCTTTTTGTGATCTCGAATCCAAAGGGGGAGATTGTTGGGTGCAAAATCGAATTGTATCCGAGATCACAAGTTGGTTCTCAAAGTGAAGACAAAGGCAAAGTCAAAGTGGTCAAATAAGTCAAAGCTTGCTTGGTTAGTTTACTTGCTTTATATGTACTTTGTAATAGTTTTGCTTACTTAGGGTAGATTGTGTAATTGTTCAATAGCGTGAGGGTTGTAAGTGTTTGGGTATAAATATCCAAAGTGTAAGTGTGAATCAGAGAGACGTACTTCATTGTAAATGAGATTGAGTTGAGAGAGCTTAGTGCTTAAGTGTGTGTGTTCTTGGTGTAATTGGTGTGTGTAATCAATTTCATCAAGAATCCATGACATTTGGCTATCCAATTCATTCTCTACTTGTTGCATGATGATTAGAACTTGAATCTGGAACTACAACAGTCCATTGTTATCTAAATGGGTAAAATTGGTTTTCTATGTCGTCAATTAGTCTAAGTGGGTCATGATGGGTATAAATGATTCGTATAACCAAACAACCTCAATTTACGTTAACGGGTCATAATAAATATTACTATACCTTAATGGGTCTAATTGAGATATAACAATAAAAAAACCGTCGGTAAACCATTGTAAACCCGTCGGCAAATGAAACAGTCGGACAACATAAAAGTCGTCGGAAAAACCATTGGTAGCGTATACCGATCGATCATTATTTTTGCAACGCTCGTTTCGTTGAAAAAATCGTCGATAAAGCCTAATTCTGACTGTTTTCCAGCTGTTTCGTCGTCGGCAATACCCTTTTTTAGTAGTGTTTGGTTGTTTTTCGACGGCATACATTTCTACAGACCCAAAGAAAAATTTTAAATTATTTTAGTAGATTTAGATTTTAGATTCCCGTCAAATCAAAATTTTTATATTTTAGATTCATGTTATCTAGGAATTTTCAATGAAAAGGAAAAAAGTTGATTATTATGATTTTTCGACATAACTTTTGTAGAGATCTTTGAGAGATTTTCGATGAATTTTAAAAAAAATAGATATTAATGATTTGAAGATTTCTTTTGACAGACATCGAGTGAAATAAATCATTATTAATGATCTAATTATTTTTCAATAGACTATCGACGAAGATTTTCAACAGATTTTTGGTGTATCTTAAAAAACATTATAGTTGATTTTGAATATAACTATTCGATTTAACCAACATTTTAATTGTAAACCAAGATATTCTAAAAATCATTTTTAAAATCAGAATTGTTGATGTGGATAAATAAGCGAGTGTTAGTATTGAACATGTTCAATGAATTTTTTGTTACCTTGTTTATCAAAATAAAGTTTTTTGAAAGCTAATCCAATGAATCACAACTTGAAGCAAAATAAAAGTTAGCCCATTTTACGTTCATATGTACAAAATTTGACATGCACGTCAAATACAGACGTAAAAATAATTATCCGTATTCATAACAACTTAAAATCGTTGAGATTTAAAAAATATAAGATAGATAACATCAATGGAATTATGTCGTTTATAAAGCTAATAGCATCAATTCATAGTTTTATTGAACAACAAAATTCCGAAGAAATGTGTTACCTGTAATAACCGGAATACTAAAGTTAGCGATGCCGTTATTTCCTCGTTAAAGTGACCTATTTGATTGAGTGGAAGAGTCTAGGGGTGGTTTGTGCCACTTTGTGAAAGATATTAAAAGTTTGGGTTATTCCATTTTGGGAATGGGTTAGCCCAAAGCCCATGCCATAAATAGCCTTAAACCCTAAAATTAAACCATTTGTGGAAATTGTTAGTGTGTGAAGTGTGTGTTTTGGAAGAAAGGGAAGCTAATATCATCATCAAATTTTCGTAGGGGATTTTCGCTTCATAAGGTAAGATCTCGATGCCCGAATAGTGTAAGATCACTGTTAAATGATGTATATTTGGGTAGGACCTCTTTATTGTGAAGAGTCAGAAAACACTATCTTTAACAAGCTTTCTAGTTTAATTCAGTTAGTTGTAAACATTTCAGTTTTTGTTAGCCCTTGTTTAGAGGTTTGGAACCTCGGGGGCCATTTGCGAACATCTTGTATTCTTCCTCTTACCTATATAAGGTAAGAGATGATTAGGGTTTTGGTATGGGATTCATACTTTACTACTTTGGGCAAAAATCTCCATTAATGAATTCATCAAGCTTTTGTTCTTCAATCTACATGATTTCTTCCATTTCTCCTTCTTTCTATTGATTTTGGGACAACAATTGGTATCAGAGCCATACCTTGTTGATTCCTTGGCTTTGTTGTTGATTTTAAAAGGATTTTTCAAGTTTTTATAACTTTGAGTTTTCTAAACTTTTTGGGTTTTTAATCCAAAAAGTGGTTTTAAAAAGAGTTTTATAAGTGATAAGTGATTCCCCACTGTTTTCTAATCATTTTCCTACAAATTGGGGGTCTTATCACTTATCCTTTAAGTGATTTTTAGTGATTTTGAGTGATTTTTCGGAGTTCCTGTGCAAGTTTTCCGAATCGGAAAACGAGAGCTGAAATTTCAGTTCAAATTTTCCGAATCGGAAATTGTACTATACTCCGAATCGGAAAACACCTCTTTTCCGAATCGGAAAATATCATTTTCCGAATCGGAAAACAGGCTTCTGGTTTGGGGTTTTGCTCCTGAAAATATCATTTTCCGAACCAAGATTGCCTTTTCCGAACCCAACACTTTCCGAATCGGAAAATACCATTTTCCGAATCGGAAAAGTGCCTTTTCCGCATCCAGTGTTTTGAGCCAAATCCGATTCGGAAAACTTCAGTTTCCAGATCGGATTTCGCTTCTTCGAGCCGGAACTCTTGCAAAATCGTTCCCCGAATTCGACACATAGCTGCTTTTCTAAACCTTTTATTTTTCAAAGCTATTTGTGTCCCGAGGCACTCAAAATACCTGTTTTTCAAAACTTTTTAAAGCCAAGTGAGTCTTACAAGGAGGTCTGTCTGTGTGAGAGAAATGTCGAAGAAAATCATCGGGATAGGATCCGAATCTCGCCCTCCCGTCCTGGTGATGGGCGAGTACCAACAGTGGAAACGCAGAATGATCCACTTCCTAGATCTGCTGGATGAGAATCTTAAGAAGTCCATCCGTGAAGGGCCTATCAGACCGACCGTCACCGTCGCAGCAGTCCCCAGAACCGATACATGTCCCGAACTACCAGCTTACGTGGTTGAGAAGCCAATTGAGATGTTCAACCCAGAACAGAGAGCCCGACACCTCATCGACAAGTGCGCTCTTACCCTCTTGATCATGGCTCTCCCAAACGACATGTATGCGAGAGTGGACAGTCTGACCAACGCACGAGACGTTTGGTTGGAAATCGAACAACAAATGCAAGGAGGTGATACTGCTCTGGAGAGTCAGAAGGAAAGTGCGCTCAATGCCTACGAAGGATTCAAGGCTAGGGAAAACGAATCCCTCACCGAGTCTTATCAAAGACTGAATGCCTTCGTCAACGATCTGAGACGGCTCGGGGTTGAGAAATCAAAGTACGAAGTGAACGTTAAGTTCTTGAAGAATCTCACTCAGGAATGGCAAAATATGGCAATTAACATTCAGTTAAGCCGGAATCTGGGAGCCATGGGTCTGCACGACTTATTCAGCATGATGGTTCAACACGAAGAATTCAACACCGGTGGATGCACCAAGAAAGCTGTCGATCCTCTGGCACTGTCAGCCGTGCCCTTCGTAGGACCAAGCCCTGCACCTGTCCAACCAATGCCATACAACAATGTTTCTCCCCAGTACTATCAAGAGGAATACAATCAAGAGTTCAACCCGAACTATGGAACAAGCGTACAACATCCCGATGAACCAGTGATTATTTCCATCTCAGATGAAGAACTCTTCCATGTGAATGAGTCCCTTGCCCTTATTTCACACAGTGTACAACGACTGAACGCAAACCGTGGATACAACCAATCACGAGGATCCGGATTTCCCAGTGGAGGAAGAATGGGGCAAGGTAGAGGAGGTCATTATCAGCAAGATAGAGGTCAGTACGGAAATCAAGGGAGAGGAAGCTATCAGCAAGGGGGAATCCATGCATACAATCAAGGAGGTTATCGGAACAACCAAGGGAGGTACAGGGAAGATCAAGGCAGATACAGAGATCAGCACAGAAGAGACATCACGTACCTTGATTATCAAGGAGGCCAAGGTAGTCAGGGAGATTGGAGAGGTCAAGTCTCAGACATCAACTACCGAAACAGCATGAGGCAATATACTCCTGAATTTGGATATATCGATCGTTAGGGATAGGAGATTGGGTATGGAGGAAGACATGAGAGTGGAAGGCTAGATCAAGGACCAGGCTATAGGTATGAGCAGAATAGAGGTGATCGAAGGCAAGATGAGAGAATGGATCACAGGAAAAGTAACTACAACGGAGGTGATTCACGGGGAAACAGCTCCAGGCATGTTCAGAAGGAAGATCCACAGATTCAAGCTGAACAAGGAATTCAACGGTCAAATCATCCCCAAGTTCCCATAACCCACAACCCCGCTCCTCAACAAACCGCAAGTCCCACTACCACTTGTTACAAGTGCGGTAAGTTGGGACACTACGCTAGAGATTGCTCCGTCAAGTACAAGGATGCCGCGTACTTTGAGAGGAAGGCGTCATTGATGAGGAAGAAGGAAAAAGGGGTTGCTTTGCTGGTTGATGAAGAGAACTGGGTTTGTGAAGAGGAGAGCTCAGATGAGGATGACCATATGGTGAAGGGTCTTTGCTTGATGGCTGACTTCGAGGGATCAGAAGCCGTTGGACCGAGCACTTATCAAGATATTGACCCGTCTGAGGTATCCTCTATTCCAGATATAACTAATACTGTGGCAATGTTGGAGTCTAAAATTTGTGAATTAGAGAGATGTCTCCAATCGGAGAGGACTCTCGTCACGAAATTTAGAATCGACAGTGCAATTTACAAAGACTCTCTCGAGGATTTGACCATAGTTTATAATCGTGAAACACTTGAGTCTGGGATTAGAGAGTCCAATTTAACAAACAAACTTAGTTGTCTTCAAAAAGCCCATGAAGAACTTAACAGTAATCATGGGGAGCTCAACATTAAATTCCAGTTACTTTCGGAAGAAAGAACTCGGTTGTTTTCAAAAATCCAAGAGCTTGAGGACAACAATTTCAAAAGAGGACTATCTGAACAGACTTTAAGTATCCTCACTCAGCATGCCAAAAGGAATCCTTTTTATAAAGTCAAACCTGGCCTAGGTCTATCTGAAAACCATGTTTTAGATAAATCACCTTCCCATCTATACAATTTTGAGGACATGGCAGCCTCCAAACCCAAACCACCCATAGTAGGAGGACATGTGACCGAGGAATTCGTTAGGCAGACTGTCACATACACCGAAGTAATAAACGGTGAGACCATAACTAGAACAACCAGTCCAACGAACAGTTCCACTAGCAGTCCACCCACTAGCCCTCCTCCTAATAGACCAATCTTTGTTCCGGCTAGTGATCCGACCAACTCCAAACCTACATGGGAAGGCATTAAGGCCAGAACCCCTAGAGTAGCAATGCCTCCCATCAACTATAATGACCTGAACTCAAGCTATGATTCTAGGGAAATGGAATTTTCAGAGGAGACCTTAGTTATCCCACCCGAGGATACTTCCACAACTAAGTGTCCCGACCTAGACAGGCTAGAAAAGGAAGTGTTTGCTCTTAGGTTAAAAGCCATGGATTTGGATGCATGTCAACATCAGATCTTGAATCTGAAAGTTATTGTTTCGGAGAAAGACACATTGGTTCGCAATCTGGAAAAAGCCTTGCTTGAGGCAAATGCCGAGAGAATTAGACTTTCTTCAGAATGTGAGACCGCAACCTCAGCTTTCACTAATTTTCAAATCAAGATTGCGGATCTTCAGGCTCGATATGTTATCCTAGACATCCATTTTGAACATTTAAAGGAACTTGATCATGATGAAAGGATAACTTATCGCCGATCTTTAACCAACCAACTTGTGTCTAACTCTATTTTGAAAAGACAAATTATGAATCTTGAAAACCGTTACTTTTCAAACTCGGTTGATGATAAGACTGCTCCTATCCCTAACCGACCAGTAGCTAATACCCAACCCAAATCTGTCATAGATACTGAGGATCATTGCTCCATAGTCTCAGATGATGATGAACCCCCCAACTCACACCATAGGATAGCTGAACCCAAGACTATCCATGATCCGAACATTGAATATGATATGAAGGTGTTTTTAGATGAGGATGATGATCCTTCAGGCTTTATTCCAAAGAAGCCAAAACTTGTTGTTGTCAAATCTGAAAAGTCTGCTGAGTCACGAGCCCCTATTTCTGAGAAGAGTAACCCTAAGGGTGAAAGATGTGTTGGTACTGACAAGGGTAAGTCAGTTAAGCCTCACGCACCCAAAGGACTCCAGAAAAAGCATTCAAAGTCTAACGATGCTCGTAACTCAGTTAAGCCCATTAAAAGTCTTAACTTTCATTCAAGTTCCTTTGAAGTGGGTGAGACATCTCAGTTACAACCCAATCAACCTTTCAGTTCCACAACACCTAAATTTTCTAAAATGTCATCTGGAAAAGGTGGAAACTCCATTCCCACAAAGCCGTCCTCTAACTCACACCGTGCTTTTCATGCAGATGCGAGGAGGAAAGATGGTGGACCGAATGTGAAGCCACCAAGAAAGGATCATCATGGGAGGAAACATAGTCCTAGCCGTGCGGGTTTAGGCTATGTTCCACCTAGTGTAGGAATGAATTCGAACATGTCTGTTAATCGTAATCGTAACTTGAATGATGCCTTTAATACTTTTCGCAATGACATGTGCTTTATGTTTGATAATTTCCTGCGTTATGGTGTGTCTAACTCTTTCTATGCTCCTAACTCCAATGTCAAATCCCGAAAGAGAAGGGGAAGAAAAAGAGGGAAAGCAAAATCCTCTTCGTCAGTGAAGTCCCCTCCACCTAAGGAGAAATCCGAAAAGGGGACTACAACGACTGATTTATCTGTTTCTAACCCACAGGAACCCATTTGGCAATGGGTCCCTAAACAAGCTTAGTTTGTCTTGCAGGTCAGTCATGTGTGGTACTTCGATTCCGGCGCATATAGACACATGACTGGTCAGAGATCCTTCCTTTTCGACTACGTTGAAAGGTTTGAGGGATATGTTAAAACAGCCGACAAGACGCCTAAGCCAATGGTGGGTTATGGGAAAACTACGGATGGGAAATACATCATTAAAGATGTAAGGTATGTCGAGGGGTTAGGTTACAACATGTTCAGCTCCAGTCAGTTCTGCGACAACAGTTACTGGGTGAAGCAATTTCAATACGGAAGCGATGTGAATGATGAAGACAACAACATCATCCTCAGTGCACGGAGGAATGGCAATCTTTACTCCACCGTCTTCCGTTCAATCCCTCAGACACACCCACAGTTTGAAGCAATTTCTGATCCGAGGAATGCAATCTGTCTGCTCGCAAAGGCTTCAAAGGAGGACAGTTGGTTATGGCATCGAAGACTCTGCCATCAGAATTTCCAAGACATGAACAAGCTGGTTTCGAAAAATCTCGTCAAGGGACTACCGGAGACTCGTCTTTCCAAGGATACACTGTGTCCCGCTTGTGAACAAGGAAAGATGACGAGAAGCTCTCATCCACTGACGATGGATACGAATAGCAAGAGTCCCCTTGACATGATTCATATGGATCTTTGTGGACCTACCAGAACCGAGAGCCTAGCCCGAAAAAAATACATGTTAGTTCTCGTTGATGAGTTCTCTAGGTTCACATGGCTTGAATTCCTACGAGCCAAGTCTGACGCTGCTGATCGAATCATTGCCTTCATCAAGCGGATTCAAGTTCTCTTGGGTCGCCGAGTGAAGAAGTTGAGAAGTGACAACGGGACCGAGTTTCGCAATGCAAAGCTGCAATCCTTTCTTGAAGACGTGGGAATCTCTCACAACTTCTCAGCCGTACGTACTCCTCAACAAAATGGGGTAGTGGAAAGGAAGAACCGGACGTTAGTCGAAGCAGCGAGATCCATGATGGCTCATTCTGGAGTTCCTCAATCATTTTGGGCTGAAGCAGTATCAACAGCATGCTACATGCAGAATCGGACCTTGATCATTAAGCGGACCGGTAAAACCGCCTACGAGATGGTCGAACAGCGTAAGCCTAACATCGATTACTTTAGAGTTTTTGGATGTAAATGCTATGTTTTAAACGACCGGGATGATTTAGGAAAGTTTGAACCCAAGTCTGACGAGTCTATCTTCATCGGATACTCACATAACTCGAAGGCTTATAGGGTTTTCAACAAACGGACCCGAACCATCCTGGAAAGCTCAAATGTTGATTTTTCCGAAACCGAAACTTATTCTGTTGCAAGTCCAAGCAATGTAAATGCCTCTTTTCCTAAACTGTTCCCCGCACCACCGAGCACAGATTCTTCCACTAACTTTTCTGCTTTAGACTTCTTAGACCTCGCAGATTATGATATACCCACACTCACGGGTCCGATTGTAGTTCCTGCTCATGCTGGCTCAACCTCTACTTCAGTGACATCCGATGCTTTCATCACTGAGCCATCTTCAAGCACTTCTACGAACTCAGTGACTCCAGAATCTGCGGTCTCCCCCAATGAAACCTCATCCGCCGCCTCACCGGAACCTGTCCGAGAACAGAACACACACCCTGTTCTTGCACCTATCCTAGAAGAAGCTCCACTACCTTCACCCAGTTCTGCTCAAAGAACCTATGCTCAGGTAGTGCGTGAGCCCCGGTCAGAGGCATCACCGCGGATTAATCTGGAAGCCGGGTCATCAAGTAGAAACCAGCAAGAGGTCTTTGCCGTGCAAGATAAGAACGACGCCACCAACAACCTTCAAGCTTATGTCACTCATCCCCACACTCGAAAATGGACAAGAGATCATCCCCCCTCCCAGATCATCGGGAGTCCTTCTAAACCTGTCACTACGAGATCTGCAAAGAATGTCGAAAACCTGATTCTATTCGGAGGGTTCCTTAGTGATTTCGAACCTTCTGATGTTTCCCAAGCTCTCTCCGATCCTGATTGGGTTCTAGCGATGCAAGAAGAGCTAGCGGAATTCGAGAGAAACAAAGTCTGGCGTTTGGTAACCAGACCGTGGGGAAAGTCCATAATCGGCCTAAAGTGGATCTTCCGGAACAAGAAGGACGAGAACGATCTCATCATCCGGAACAAGGCTCGATTGGTCGCCAAAGGTTATCGCCAGCAAGAGGGTATCGACTACGACGAGACGTTTGCGCCCGTAGCTCGGATCGAGGCAATTCGGATCTTCCTTGCGTATGCTGCACACAAGAACATGACGGTGTATCAAATGGACGTCAAGTGTGCCTTCTTGAATGGAGTTCTTCAAGAAGAGGTGTACGTCGAACAACCGGAAGGATTCGTTAATCCCAGATTTCCAGAACACGTGTACGTGTTGGACAAGGCGCTTTACGGTCTCAAGCAAGCTCCTAGGGCATGGTACGAAACACTCACTGATTACTTGCTAGGAGTTGGCTACAAGAAAGGCACAATCGATCCCACTTTGTTTCTTAAGAGATCAGGTAAGGATTTAATTATAGTCCAGATATACGTGGATGATATTATCTTTGCATCTACAAAGCCTGAGATGTGCCAAGAGTTTGAGAACACCATGAAATCCCAATTTAAAATGAGCATGATGGGCGAGTTGACGTTCTTTTTAGGACTTCAAGTTCGACAACGCCCTGATGGCATTTTTATAAATCAAGCCAAATATGTTCAAGATCTTTTAAAACGATTTGATTTCGGTGGTTCAAACTCTGCGGCAACACCAATGCCCAGAAATTTTCAACTAAACGCAGATATCTCTGGTAAACCGGTTGACTAGAAGACTTATCGGGCAATCATTGGTTCTCTTTTATATCTCACGGCTAGTAGACCAGACATTGTCTTCTCCACGGGTGTCTGCGCTCGTTTTCAATGTGATCCACATGATTCACACCTGTCTGCAGTCAAAAGAATCCTTAGGTATCTGAAGGGCACACCGGATTTTGGCCTTTGGTACCCAAAGGATTCTGGTTTTGAACTAATTGCATATACATACTCAGACCATGCAGGTTGTAAGCTCAACAGAAAAAACACATCTGGTGCTTGCCAGTTTCTAGGAGACAAGCTGGTGAGTTGGTCATCCCGGAAGCAGAATTGCGTAACCTTATCCACCGCGGAGGCAGAGTATGTTGCTGCCGCCTGCTGCTGCTCGCAAGTTCTGTGGATGAAAACTCAACTTGCCGATTTCGGATACACCATGCAACGAATCCCCATCTATTGCGACTCCAAGAGTGCGATTCAGATCACGGCAAACCCAGTTCAACATTCTCGGACAAAACATATCGACATCCGATATCATTTCATCAAAGACCACGTCGAGAAAGGTAATGTTGAACTTTACTTTGTTGAGAGTGACTATCAGCTTGCTGATCTGTTCACAAAGCCGTTTGACGAGAAACGTCACTTCTTTCTCCTAAGTAAGTTAGGAATGCTAGACCTCCCTGCCTGAGGTCTAGGGGGAGTCGGGAGTTCATTATATGTAAGTGCAAGAAACAATGGATCAAATCAATCAATTCTCATTTCATCATTGAATCTTTACAATATGAACTTTCTCTCTCTAGAATCTCTCTCTAAAACACACACATGAATATTACAATAATGCTTCTTCTATTAAGTCTTCTAACTAACTCCTTCTAACACACTATATATACTCTTGACTACAACAATCACTTATATTGACTTTGCTAATTACAACTTTGACTTTTCTATTAAATGCTTTGACCTTTGACTTTCTTCATGACTTTTCCATCTTTGACTTCCTTGTTTGACTTGCTTTGACTTCAACATTGTTTCCTCATCTTATGATCTCGGATACAATAATATTTGCTCTAACAATCTCCCCCTTTGTATTCGAGATCATTCTTGAAAATGAGCTTCAGCTTTAACGATCTTCTGTCTTCAAGTCAAACAAACTTTTTCCAATTACAAAGTCCATACAACAAACAATCTCCCCATTTATGCAAGCATCATCTTCAGAGCAAAGTCTTCAAACATGAACTCATCTTTTAGAAAAGCATACTTCTTCTGTTGAATCAAAAACATTGTAGATCACTTGAATCAATCCACTACACTGTCAAGCTTCTTAACCAACTTTGACATCTTTGACCAATCCAACATTCTCATCAATCTTCACAACTTGATATCAACCTTTAAATCCAAGGCTTTTCAACCTCGGATTCAAAAGATTCAAATTCAGATATCTCTTTAGCTCCCCCTTAACTCTTGCTTTCTTCTTTCAAACACTTTATCAATTATTCCTCTTCATCCATATTTCCTCTCAATCCACCATCAGAATGTTCTTCAAATGTTTTCATCTTCAACTCTTGACACTATCATAAACATCTTGAAATCTTCAATCAACCATACTTGATATCTTAAACTCTTCAACATATATCATTTTGAACTCTTACACATAGTTCCCATACCTTCATTGTGTCTTCGCATATGTCTTTGATGAAACTTCTCCCCCTCATGATGATTAGGAGAATCCTGAGCATCATGAACAATCAAAGACATCATCATCAAATATCTCATTCACAGGAACTACTCCCCTCAAAAGTTGGTTTACCATTCAAAGAACCATATGTCCCCCTCAATCAAATATCTCATCCATATCAGAGTGCTCCCCCTCAAATCCAACTCAAGTTGCTCCCCCTCAAATGATGGGTAATCGGCTAACATAGAAGCACATTTAGCAACTATTGACACAACAACTCATAGAATTGTGTAGCCTATTTTCAGTGTTGGCAACTGGGTAGCACTGATAGGACTTCCAGTCATCACTGAATCAAAGTTATAAAACTAAGTTCTCAGACTGTTCCAGCGATATCACAAAGATATGCAATTGGAATCACAAAGACTCGTGCAAGTGTCAAAGAATTATCATCATATCAATTAGGCTCAAATATTGATTCAACCTGGGACGCAGATTGAGAATCAATGACTCTTGTGCATAGAATATGAAGTTCGGAGACCGGAGAGGATGTCTACCTTGTTTCAATACCTAAATCTTCCGAGTGAAGATTAGATAGATGATGTGCTAATTCTCCGTGAGAATTGAAACAAATATCTTTTAAGAGATATTTGAGTAGCTGGGTGGGGTGACACGAGTTATCGACACTGGGTCCATGTCTTGTTTCAATATTCATCTCCAAAGAACGAGAATGAATAGATTATGTGGTTACCCGGATAACTGTTTTGGTTTGGGAAGAATCTTCTTTTATTCTTTTTGATCCTGTCTCACACTCACCATTTTCTTTTAACTCCCCCTACACTCAAGCTCTCGGCATTTTACCTCATGCACACCCTCACAAACTAGGTCTAACCTAGGGATGTGTTTCTTGGGTAGATCCTCCGGCTCTGGATTGATCATAGAAACTTCTATATCCTATCACACATAAGTTGATATCATCAAATAATATTCTTTGAAACGTTGAGTATATTCATACCAGAACGTGATATGATGGTGATTCATATATGATACAATATGTATATGGGGAATAGATGTTGAACAGAAATGGGGAACATTTGTTGATGAGATTATATGTTGAAGAAATTCATTCAAATGCTCTAACAAGTGATGATTGATTGTAGAAATTAAAAATCTTGGTCGTGAATTCCAAAGAACAAAAATTCAAGCGCTAAACAGATAGACTCAGTAAGCACAGTGTATTCAAGAAATGAATCAATGATTAGAAAGTTTAATTGTGAGGAACAAATCACAATTAATAATTTGAATAAGAATTGAATCATTGAAATGACATAACGTGCATTGAAATCAAATTGGAATTCAAGCGAGTGTATTTCCACCAAATAATTTCAACGAATATATGAGATGTGGAAATAACAATGTGAAGAAAGTTTATAACACGTGGCAATTCTTGAACGATTCAGAATCGGAAAGAAACTAACACAAGTAAGTTCCTCATGATGAATACCACGGTTAAAGACAGTTAAGGTCAAGTTCTAAACTAAGAGTTTAGAGGGATACTTACATTGAAGCGCATAAATGAAGTACGGGTCCTGAACTGAGTTATTCAAGAGCCACTTACCTGCAAAATCAAGACAAGAAAGATTTTGGTATCCACTTGAATGTGAATCCTCGAATGTTAGTTGCATTTGATTTATAAGAAAAAATCTTATAAATCCCAAATCTATCATCGATATAATCGTCACATACAAAATCATTTCTTGGAGAGTAAGAACCATATGATGTTCTTTTGGAAAGACTATGAAGTTTACTTCTAGAATAAACTAACTGAGACTTACCAAAAGATGTATCATGAAAAAATTTGTTCTTTTGAACTGTCAATTCCGAAGCAAAAGATTTTGTATGATTTACCTTTGCATTAGATCCCTTGACTTGCCAAACAAACTTACTATTTGAAAAACGATGATTACCTGAATAATCAACACGACGATCATAGAAGAGATTTGAAGTACGAATCTGACCACTTGAGTTGATATTACTCCGTGAAGCACTATCCACATAGCTTGAATCATGAGCTTTGAAAATTGTCTTCTCAAGTTCCTTCACTTTAGAAGAAAGCTTGTTTCTCTCTTTAAGAAGATCATTAAGCTTCTTCTGTTGATCAGATCGCATTCGTTGCTCATTCATGATGTCAGTTGATAAGCCTGATAACTTGCTTGTAAGTTTGTTTATTTCAGCCTTAAACGCTTCCTTTCGATCCGCAAAATCTTTCTCCACAAGAATTGGCGGCGATTATCTGTTCTAAAACATTCTTTTCATGTCGAAGAACCTTCTCTTTTTGTTTAAATTGATGTCTTACATCAGATAACTGATTATGTAAGTCAACAATCTGCTTTTAAAGCTCAATACTTTTCTTGTCATCAACTTTCCTCTTTGAGTGAACAACTTGGATCTCGTCTTCAAATTCATGTATCATATTCTGATATTTCCCAACACGAAGACTCGGTTTCTTCAAAGAGTTCTTCAGCTGCCTATCAAACTGCTTCCTCTCTAGGACAATCTTCATTCGTCTTCTCCTTTTCACCGTGGTCATCTAACAATTTTTGAAGGTCAGATGTTGTCTTCTTAAGCTCAAAAATCTCCCAAACATATTCTTCTTTTTCCTTTGCAAACCTACATCTTTCAAGAATCATGTCATGCTTACTGTCATTCAGAGCTTTTTGTAGAGACTTAATTTGCTCAAGAAGTTTCTCTCTTTCAGCATTGTGCTCTGCCTTTTCTTCAATTCTAAGAGATTCGTACTCAGATTGAGTAGTCTTGAGAAGATTTTCAAGATCCACAATTT
Source organism: Centaurea solstitialis (assembly GCA_030169165.1). Taxonomy (NCBI): domain Eukaryota; kingdom Viridiplantae; phylum Streptophyta; class Magnoliopsida; order Asterales; family Asteraceae; genus Centaurea; species Centaurea solstitialis. The sequence continues at coordinate 60,413,380 of CM058046.1, read as the reverse complement.
TCTCTTCTAAAACCAATGTAGGAACATAAGGTTTAGCTTCGATATCTGATTCTTGAGATGAATTAATATCAGGATAAACCAGAAAATCAGAAGAATTAGACGAGTCTTTCGATTTGATTCTCAGAGTGTCTGAATTATATACAAACTTGACTCTATGATATTTAGGATCATAGTATAAAGGATCATGTTTTTTTCATCTCTTGTATCTTAGAGAATTCTTCCTTCATCTCAAAACCTTTTAAAAAAGGAAATCTGGTGCTCATTAACATACTCGAAAGATCATAAAATGCAGATTTCTCCTGAAAAGCCTTTTTCAACAAATTTGGATTCTCATGTCCTAAACCCCATTTAACCTCATAAACATCTCTGAGTGCATTGGGTTTGTTTAGAAAAATTGTCCGTTCAGATACACCAATTTTGTGAAGCTTCTCATCTAAGAATTGAATTATCTTGCTTGACTCCTTAATCTGCTTTTTACATTGAAGCTTTGTCTCTGCAATCTGTTTTTCAAAATCAAGCTCTTTCTCTTTGATCTGATTTTTCATTTGAAGCGGTTTCTCTTTAATCTGATTTTTCATTTGAAGCTCTTGTTCTTTGATATTATTTTTCATATGAAGCTCTTTTTCTTTAAATTAAGCAACCGCTTTTGCAAGCTGTGTTGTAAGACTAGCCTTCTCACGTTCAAGTTTCTTTGTTTTATCCCAATCTCTTTCGTACTGTTTTTCATCATCAGAATCCATTGTTATCTGCATAGAAGATAATAATGATCGTCAACAGAAACTTCGATTAGAAGTGTGAATAGTGCACAAACGAATTATGTCGAACAAATCAAAAAATTCTGAAGAAAATTGAGTAAAAATAAACTTGAAGTACTAAAAATGACAAAACAAGAAACTTAAACGACTCACAAACTTGAAATCACACGAACAAGGACTAAAAAATTAACAGACAAGAAAAACACAAGACAACTAATTAATAAAGGAAAAAGAAATAAAGGAAAGAAAGAAAACATTATATGCATGCATGTGTGTAGGGGGGGTCTTTATTAACCTTTGAGAGATGGCATGAATTGAAGGGGAGTACTAAGTCTTGCTTTAAATGTTTGTTGTGCCTGCTAACGTTCTCGGATCCACAACACCTTGGATACCATTTTATATACTTTTCTTTATAGGTGTGGATTCCCACGACGACTTCTGGTTACTTCAGATCAGGACTCGCACAAAACCCAGCTGAGACAAACCAGGTAAGTCTCTTTTCTCGGGAGTCGAGCGCTGAACTTGTAAATTTTTTTTGAGAACTTCAAAGTTCAGGGGGCGATAGAGTACATTTCTTGAACTTACAAGTTCGGGGACTAACTTTGCTACTTTCTGATTCTTAAAGTTCAGGGACTCGTTTTACACTTTTGTGAAACTTATAGTCCAGGGTCTGTTTTGAAACTTTCTAAAACTACAAGTTCAGTGACTAGTTCGTAAGTTTCTTGAACTTCAAGTCCAGGGGTGGTTTTTGCCAATAGGTGAAAGTTGGGTTAAGAGAACCATCAGGAGAGCCAAACACAATGTTTTTGACCCAAACACAGTGTAATTCGGTAAAAATATAAATACCGGTTTTCAAGAATTACTTTTCACAAAATTTCAAATTTTCACTTTTCTCTCTGAATTCTCACCCGGTAACCGCTCTCGCGCTCGATTCGATTTCACTCGTTTTTGCTCCATTCGTCGATCCAAGTACGTTTTCGGATTCCTGGTAAGTTCACGATCAATCCTTATATAGTTATAACGTCTAAATCTATCGTTTTAAGGTCTGGATCGAAGCCTAAACTTTTCAAAACTTACCCGAAACCCAAACTTCTTGGAATGGGATTTCGGGGCGTTAAATCGATCCTTTGTTGATTAGAAACTTGTTCTTAACTGTTTTAGGATGCATGTTAATAGTTTAGAGCCTTAGATCGACGTTTGGTGAGCGGTTTTTGATGTGGAAGACGAACAGCTTCGGTTTTCCGAATCGGAAAACTTGAACATTCAAGTTTTCCGAATCGGAAAACTTGAATGTTCAAGTTTTCCGCATTCGTACACGATGAACAATAATAAATCTTTTCCGATTCGGAAAACAGATAAATCCGATTCGGATTATCAGGTTTTCCGAATCCACTTGTGTCTCGTTTTTCAAGCTAAATTTTTCCGATTCGGAAAACATGGAATTACCCTTACGGGTTTCCGAGGTTTTCCGAATCACGTATGAGACCAAGTTTTGTGAAAATTTTTCTAAGTCACACACTTTTCCGAATCGGAAAACCTTCTTGTTCTTCATGCTTTATTTTTCTAAGTATGTTGAGTTCTCCGATTCGGAAAATCACCTTTTCCGAATCGGAAAACTTCCCCTCGTGTGTTTATTCGTTTTTCGACTCGAAAAATACGAAATACTCATTTTTAGGTTTTCGAGGTTTTCCGACTCGCGCCTAGTCGAGGGTATAGTCTTTTTCCCGTTGCAACTTTCTAAACACTTAATTTGTTTGTGACTTGACAGAAATGGCTCGTCAATCGAACGCTCCTGCTCCTCCATCTCCGGTCAACAACGCTGCTGACCGAGCCCTCATTGACCCTACTGACATCCGTCCCATCCACCAGAACAACGAGTACGTTGACCTGGGCAACTTCACTGCTCAGGAAGAGGTGGTCCTGGAGATACTTCGGGCGCATCCACTAGCTTATGCGATGCAGGCGACTGCCGACATTCCTATGATTTACCTTCAGCAGTTCTGGAGGTCATCTACCGTGGTGAACCGAGACGGCGTGCAGACCATCGTGGGTCGTGTTGACCACACCGAGCTCACCATCACTGTGGAGGACCTGAGGCGAATCCTCCGTCTGCCTGCCGCTACTCCCGAGGCCCCGTTCGACCCACTAGTCTCTGGCCCCGAGCTTTTCAGCGAGGTACTAGCTCTTGGGGTCCACTTCACTGCGAACAACCGACCGAACTTGATCTCCCAAGTCACCCAGGGGATGATGCCCCCAATCTGGTTTTCCTTTTTCAACATTCTCAACCGGACCTTGTCTTCGAAGACCCACGGAGTGGACCGTGCATCCACTCAGTTCTGGCATGTTATTCATGCGGTCGCCTACGGTTGGCGTATCGACTTCGCCCAACAGCTTTGGGCGGACATGGTCACCGACGTCAGACAAGGGCCTGCAAGAACTCGTCACACATCCATTCCCTGGATGCGGTTCTTCAGCCTAATCATCCGTGATCACATGGATCACCATCCGGCCGTCAGACGCAGATCCGGCCACCAGCGCTTCGAAAGCATTCAGATCGGCAGGATAAACCGAAGGACTCTGCGACCAGGTCAGGTAGAAACACCTATCCCTGATAATGTGCTAGGTATGGCGGACCGTAGGGCGGAGAGTGTTAGAATGTACCGAGCGTCATTAGGATTAGAAGACGCGTCCACGGACTCCTCAGAACCGAGGAGCCCTACCCCGGACGCGCGACCCGTCCTTCCTAGGAGCCGTGCCTCTGGCACGGCTGGCCAGAGCTCCAGTAGGGGAGCTCGAGGCTCGGGAGTGATGAGTGTGGTCGTAAGGGGCGAAGCGGGTAGGGCTGTTGGAACGTCCGCCACACCGCACATGTCGCATGATGAGGCCTTCCAGACGATGGTCCGGAACCGAGCCCGTAGAACACGAACGCCAACTTACATTGATGAGTCTGCCGAGCAAGACATCATGAGAGGATACAGAGTGAAGCAGTACATCGGGATTCTCCAGCAATCCCCTGTACACTCGTCTTCGGAAGAGCGCCGATCGCCATCTCCGCCGCAACAACAACCGACAGGTGAGGACGTGGAAGCTTCCCCACAAGAACAAGCACACGTATCTCCACCACCACACTCGGCGGCCGTTACTACTCAAGGAGGCGAACCCTCCGGCGATCCTTCCGGCGATGACTCCGACGGTCACGAATCCTCCGAGCACACTCCTTCGGACCGTTGTGAGCCAGATGACGAGGCCACAGATGCTGAGATGGTGGATTATGGATCCGACTCAGAGTTCCATTTATCAGAACCGGCGAAGGGCGGAAAGGCCCAGGTGATAGATGTGGATGGAGCCACCTCTTCCTTTAACGACGACAGAATCTCCGGAGATCCCGTACTTGCTGAGGATCTTGCTTCAGATGACCGGACCGTCGGTCGTGAGGAAGAAGGTGAGGCCGAGGTTGCTACCGGCTGGGGGAGAGAAGACAGTGAGGAAGAAGAGAGAGAGAGGAGAGAAAAAGAGACCGAAGATGTTGAGGTCCAGTTAGGCGAGCCATGGGCTCAGATTCAGGATGCGGGCGAAGAAGAAGAGCCGCATAGGTTAGAACTGGAAGTTCCCCTTACCTCGAGTCCATCCAACAGAGAGGCAACCCACACTGAGACCGGGCACCCTACGGTGTCTGGTCAAGACGCTAGCAGCCAACTAGCGCACTTGCACACCCCACCCAGCGAACTGGAAGCAGCGCATCAGGAAACTGGAGGCCACGTGTCGGTCTCAGACTCAGCCTTCCAAACGGAGGCATGACGAACCTGATGACTCGGCACCAGGTCCTCATGAGGGGGAGGTGCCGGCTTCATCCAAAAGGCCTCGCACCGACCACCACTCTGCCTCCAGTTCCGGTTCTTCATCCGCTCCAGCTTCCACGGCCGCCCCCTCGAGTGCTCCAAGAGATTCTGCTGCCGCCGACGCTCCTTATGTCGATTCAGACACGGAGGAGATTCCTGACATGGGGAGTTGGCACTATGAGCCGATCCCGGCCGGGGAGACAGTTCAGTTCCCTCAGATGACCGATACGGCGCAGATTGACGTCGTTCCCCCGGAAGCAGCGCCGACAGATTTATCAGATGTTCAGATTCCGGAGGAAGCCCGGAAGATTCTTCGGTCGCTTGCTCAGAGCCTCAGGATTTTCCAGAAGGGGGACGACATCGTCCGGGATACAGACTACAACAGCTTCCTATCGGCATTTGAGTTTCCCACTCCAGAAGCTCCTCGGACCATCCACTCGACAGATCCAGAGTCCGCCGCTCCAACTATCATCCAGCTCAACTGGAATCATTCCGTCATCTTCCGACCATTCCTTGAGGAGTCCTTCTCCCGTATCTTCCAGCAGGAAATGCTGCACGTATGGTCCCGAAAGGTCTACTTCGGGATCTCGTACATCAAGACGAAGAGAAGAAGGACCACTTACGTACATCAGATAGAGATCCTCCAGCAGCGCATCAGGAAACTGGAGGCCACGTGTCGGTCTCAGACTCAGCCTTCCAAACGGAGGCATGACGAACCTGATGACTCGGCACCAGGTCCTCATGAGGGGGAGGTGCCGGCTTCATCCAAAAGGCCTCGCACCGACCACCACTCTGCCTCCGGTTCCGGTTCTTCATCCGCTCCAGCTTCCACGGCCGCCCCCTCGAGTGCTCCAAGAGATTCTGCCGCCGCCGACGCTCCTTATGTCGATTCAGACACGGAGGAGACTCCTGACATGGGGAGTTGGCACTATGAGCCGATCCCGGCCGGGGAGACAGTTCAGTTCCCTCAGATGACCGATACGGCGCAGATTGACGTCGTTCCCCCGGAAGCAGCGCCGACAGATTTATCAGATGTTCAGATTCCGGAGGAAGCCCGGAAGATTCTTCGGTCGCTTGCTCAGAGCCTCAGGATTTTCCAGAAGGGGGACGACATCGTCCGGGATACAGACTACAACAGCTTCCTATCGGCATTTGAGTTTCCCACTCCAGAAGCTCCTCGGACCATCCACTCGACAGATCCAGAGTCCGCCGCTCCAACTGTCATCCAGCTCAACTGGAATCATTCCGTCATCTTCCGACCATTCCTTGAGGAGTCCTTCTCCCGTATCTTCCAGCAGGAAAGGCTGCACGTATGGTCCCGAAAGGTCTACTTCGGGATCTCGTACATCAAGACGAAGAGAAGAAGGACCACTTACGTACATCAGAGGATGTGCAACTGGGCCACCCACGGACGTCAAAGAATTCGACGTCGTTTCATCCAGGTAACTGCTATGCGCCCTTACAGACATGGTCATCAGATTTTCCTTGAGTACGACGTCCGCATGTATGGGACCGGCACTCCACGAGGTGTGTTGCAAGACTGGACCTTCACAGAAGCCGATCTGGATCGGGTGCATCTGGAATATCTCCTGACGCTCATCAAGTACCTCCAGGGTCCAATTCTCCGACCCGAACATACAGAGACGGCACCGAGATACTGAAGAAGTACATTCGCCACGCGATCACACTTGCGCGGGTGACAAACTACCAGCTTGCTATCGAGAGCCGCCAGCCAAAGGTCAACCTGCTCAGACCGAACCTGCTCGTACCTGGTATTGATGCCTACCTTCCCTACATGCCAACTAGGATACCGTTGCACGGGGTTCTCTATGTGACGAGGAAGAAGAAGGAGCGAAGATTTATGAGATTTGGCAAACTTGCCAAGTTTTGCGATGGGACCCTTCTCTACGTCTACAACGGGATGCAGAGTAGACTATTGGCTGATCAGATACCGGGCCGGAAGATCATAGACGGAAAGGGAAAGATTCTGGAGGGGATGAACCTGATCGAGAGGAAGCTCAAGGAAAGGTTGATGTACAGACGAGTCGAGGCGGCGATGCAGATGAGAGCGAGGATAATCGGAGATTGGAGGGAGTTCCTGCAGATGTCCAAGTGGGAGCCGGCACTGGAGCTTCCACCACCTTTCTGACTTTTTCACAAAGGGGGAGATTGTAGGACCTCTTTATTGTGAAGAGTCAGAAAACACTATCTTTAACAAGCTTTCTAGTTTAATTCAGTTAGTTGTAAACATTTCAGTTTTTGTTAGCCCTTGTTTAGAGGTTTGGAACCTCGGGGGCCATTTGTGAACATCTTGTATTCTTCCTCTTACCTATATAAGGTAAGAGATGATTAGGGTTTTGGTATGGGATTCATACTTTACTACTTTGGGCAAAAATCTCCATTAATGAATTCATCAAGCTTTTGTTCTTCAATCTACATGATTTCTTCCATTTCTCCTTCTTTCTATTGATTTTGGGACAACAATTTGCTTTGGGATTAGTTTGGGTACAATTGGATCGAGTTAGAATCGATTTTTATCGATTTTAGGTTGAAATTCCGGAACTGCTAACGTTTTCCGAATCGGAATTCATGTTTTCCGAATCGCAATTCATGTTTTCCGAATCGGAAATCACGTTTTCCTAATCGGAAATTATATTTTCCGAATCGGGAAATCAGTGGTGTTTTCTGAGGGGTTTTGTTTCGTTATGCCTTTCCCGGATTGGAAACCTACGTTTTCCGAATCGGGAAATTGGCTAGTTAAGCCATCATTTTGACCTCGTGCTAAGTCTGCCTAGGGGTGTCATAGTAGTGGGTCTTATTGAGCGCAGTTATTAATGCCTTAGAACATTTACAGGCACGTTAGACGAGGTCCACGGGAGGACAGTAAGAATTACTCAAGTGAGTTCCCTTGCCTGATATGAACGGATTGCTTTTACTGTTTTTAAAATATATCCATTCGGTTTATGAAATATTTTGATGACGATGTTATACTGATTTCGTGATAATGAGATAACTGGCGAATTACATTTAAATGTATGCTTAAATGATAATGTTTGAAATGATTGTGGAGGTAGATGTGTTGCAGTATGGACATTGGGTACCTTGGAACTATATGTTCCTTGGGAGCGTTTACCATTTGGTCTGATCCGCCATTTGAGGGTACCTCGGGACACCGTCCCTTGGGAAGTAATTTGATTGCCTGTGTGCAAGGTGGAGTTTCCTTGTCCGTAGCACATCTGTCCTTGTTTGATCTGTGAATTTTGGCCAGCGGGCCGAAACTGTTGTTTAAACTGTTTTTGAGGGAATTCACTAGACCTATCGGTCTAACCCTCGTTTACAAAATCTAAAATCTTTTTTCAGGGAAAGATCGAGTCGCAAGAGGCAAGGAGAAGGTAGACGTTTAGAGTAGCGTTGCCTACCAAAGTTAGTACTTTTGTCCTATATTAGAATCTCAGCTGTGGAGGGATGTTCCGCATGCACTACTGCACCCTTTTACTTTTAAGTTGAGAATTCTGAATGTTGCGTAATAGATCACTGGGAATTTATTATTGCTTGTTATGTTGTTTGGGTTTTGGGGTGTTACATTACCAACCATAACCCTTTGTAATGGGTATGAAAACATCAACTAACTAATCATGACAACAACACAAAGATGGGATTCCCGGCGTGCAAGACCCGGTTGTGAAATGAAGACTTTGGAAAAGTTGTAGGCATCCCTCCTTGATAGCAGAGCATTGCCCGAGACATGTTGGTTGAAGAGCTACAAAGACATATATATGACAAAAATATTTAATCGTTATAAAATTTCTATCCCTCAAGCTTAAGAATGATAAACAATGAAAAAAGAAGACAAATATTTCATACCTAAAATTGGAACACATGCCATGTAGAGAAATGCCATAACAACAAATGTCATCGCTAGAGACTTTTTCAACGAGGAAGCCATAAGATAATTGGGCAGTATTTTTTGAATTGATTGTAATAACGAATCCACGAAGATGATAGTTGCTCTGATTTTAACGCTCGTTCAAATGAAATTTATATGCACCACAACACCTGAAATTGTAAAGATTCTCATTTAATTGTACCTTTAACGAAATAAATATAGTACAAATAGTTTATGCTCGTATAGGCTTCCATTTAAGTCTCTTTTAATCATTGGATTTTGAATTACTATCATAAAGTAAAAACCTAATACCGATTTCCCTTTTTTTGGGTATTTAATATTTATACCCTTTTTGTCCGTCCCTAGAATGACTATATTTTTGGAGTGTATTATATTAAAAGTATGTCTATGTGTTTCACGCCAAGGCAAAATTTTATCGAAATCAGTTTCCAATTTCATGACAATAAAAGTCAATATTTGATTACCTTTTACAGGAAATACTAATCTCCAAAACTAAAAGAGTATTCACAATTGTGGTTTCTCGTAGGTTTTGGGTACGTTATCACAAGGACATTCTCATCTCAATTTTATTTCTTATATTTTTTCGACCGAATTTTTGGAACATTTGTATAAAAGATAACTTATTTTAATTTGTGAAAACTAGGTTTCCTACTGACAGATATACATCGACTTGGTGTAAATCCATAAAAAATCCTTCTAAAACACCCTTACGTTAAACTTTCAAAACCTTCTATACTTATAAACTTACTTATTTTTATCCTAATTTTTTTTGTTGAAACATTTAATCCTACATACAAGCTAAAAAAACAAAAATATGTATTATGGTTATCTGTATAGCTTATTAGTCGATCATATACTAACCCATACTCAACCAATTTATATGGGTTCGATCTTCAGTACCAAGCTACCTATTCACAACCTCAAGTTAAATTTCTTAATTAACTAGTTTTGTTGATTCAAAATGGCTCATATCGGGTATTCATGCATCTAAATTGGTGTAAATGTGCTACAATGGGTCTTAATAAGTCTTAACAGTCCATTGTTATCTAAATGGGTAAAATTGGTTTTCTATGTCGTCAATTAGTCTAAGTGGGTCATGATGGGTATAAATGATTCGTATAACCAAACAACCTCAATTTACGTTAACGGGTCATAATAAATATTACTATACCTTAATGGGTCTAATTGAGATATAACAATAAAACAACCGTCCGTAAACCATTGTAAACCCGTCGGCAAATGAAACAGTCGGACAACATAAAAGTCGTCGGAAAAACCATTGGTAGCGTATACCGATCGATCATTCTTTTAGCAACGCTCGTTTCGTTAAAAAAATCGTCGATAAAGCCTAATTCTGACTGTTTTCCAGCTGTTTCGTCGTCGGCAATACCCTTTTTTAGTAGTGTTTGGTTGTTTTTCGACGGAATACATTTCTACAGATCCCAAAGAAAAATTTTAAATTATTTTAGTAGATTTAGATTTTACATTCCCGTCAAATCAAAATTTTTATATTTTAGATTCATGTTATCTAGGAATTTTCAATGAAAAGAAAAAAGTTAATCATTATGATTTTTCGACATAACTTTTGTAGAGATCTTTGAGAGATTTTCGATGAATTTTTAAAACAATAGATATTAATGATTTAAAGATTTCTTTTGACAGACATCGAGTGAAATAAATCATTATTAATGATCTAATTATTTTTCAATAGACTATCGACGAAGATTTTCAACAGATTTTCAGCAGATTTTTAGAATCAGAATTGTTGATGTGGATAAATAAGCGAGTGTTAGTATTGAACATGTTCAATGAATTTTTTGTTACCTTGTTTATCAAAATAAAGTGTTTTGAAAGCTAATCCAATGAATCACAACTTGAAGCAAAATAAAAAATAGCCCATTTTACTTTGATATGTACAAAATTTGACATGCACGTCAAATACAGACGTAAAAATAATTATCTGTATTCAAAACAACTTAAAATCGTTGCGATTTAAAAAATATAAGATAGATAACATCAATGGAATTATGTCGTTTATAAAGCTTATAGCATCAATTCATAGTTTTATTGAACAACAAAATTCCAAAGAAATGTGTTACCATCCATAACCCTTTGTAATGGGTATGAAAACATCAACTAACTAATCATGACAACAACACAAAGATGGGATTCCCGGTGTGCAAGACCCGGTTGTGAAATGAAGACTTTAGCAAAGTTGTAGGCATCCCTCCTTGATAGCTGAGCATTGCCCGAGACATGCTGGTTGAAGAGCTGCACAGACATATATATGACAAAAATATTTAATCGTTATAATATTTTTATCCCTCAAGCTCAAGAATGATAAAATATGAAAAAAGAAGACGAATATTTCATACCTAAAATTGGAACACATGCCATGTAGAGAAATGCCAGAACAACAAATGTCATCGCTAGAGACTTTTTCAACGAGGAAGCCATAAGATAATTGGGCAGTATTTTTTGAATTGATTGTAATAACGAATCGACGAAGATGATAGTTGCTCTGATTTTAACGCTCGTTCAAATGAAATTTATATGCACCACAACACCTGAAATTGTAACGATTCTCATTTAATTGAACCTTTAAATCCTTTCCATAACGAAATAAATATAGTACAAATAGTTTATGCTCGTATAGGCTTCCATTTAAGTCTCTTTTAATCATTGGATTTTGAATTACTATCATAAAGTAAAAACCTAATACCGATTTCCCTTTTTTTGGGCATTTAATATTTATACCCTTTTTATCCGTCCCTAGAATGACTATATTTTTGGAGTGTATTATATTAAAAGTATGTCTATGTGTTTCACGCCAAGGCAAAATTTATCGAAATCAGTTTCCAATTTCATGACAATAAAAGTCAATATTTGATTACCTTTTACAGGAAATACTAATCTTCAAAACTAAAAGAGTATTCACAGTTGTGGTTTCTCGTAGGTTTTGGGTACGTTATCACAAGGACATTCTCATCTCAATTTTATTTCTTATATTTTTTCGACCGAATTTTTGGAACATTTGTATAAAAAATAACTTATTTAATTTGTGAAAACTAGGTTTCCTACTGACAGATATACCTCGACTTGGTGTAAATCCATAAAAAATCCTTCTAAAACACTCTTACGTTAAACTTTCAAAACCTTCTATACTTATAAACTTACTTATTTTTATCCTAATTTTTTTTTTTGAAACATTTAATCTTACATACAAGTTAAAAAAACAAAAATATGTATTCTCATTATCAGTATAGCTTATTAGTCGATCATATACTCAACCAATTTATATGGGTTCGATCTTCAGTACCAAGCTACCTATTCACAACCTCAAGTTAAATTTCTTAATTAACTAGTTTTGTTGATTCAAAATGGTTCATATCGGGTATTCATGCATCTAAATTGGTGTAAATGTGCTACAATGGGTCTTAATAAGTCTTAAAAGTCCATTGTTATCTAAATGGGTAAATTTGGTTTTCTATGTCGTCAATTAGTCTAAGTGGGTCATGATGGGTATAAATGATTCGTATAACCAAACAACCTCAATTTACGTTAACGGGTCATAATAAATATTACTATACCTTAATGGGTCTAATTGAGATATAACAATAAAAAAACCGTCGGTAAATCATTGTAAACCCGTCGGCAAATGAAACAGTCGGACAACATAAAAGTCGTCGGAAAAACCATTGGTAGCGTATACCGATCGATCATTCTTTTAGCAACGCTCGTTTCGTTGAAAAAATCGTCGATAAAGCGTAATTCTGACTGTTTTCCGGCTGTTTCCTCGTCGGCAATACCCTTTTTTAGTAGTGTTTGGTTGTTTTTCGACGGATTACATTTCTACAGATCCCAAAGAAAAATTTTAAATTATTTTAGTAGATTTAGATTTTAGATTCGCGTCTGTTGGGTGCAAAATCGGATTGTATCCAAGATCACAAGTTGGTGCTCAAAGTGAAGACAAAGGCAAAGTCAAAGTGGTTTATAAAGTCAAAGCTTGCTTTGTTTGTTTTAATGCTATAATAGTTACTTTGTAATAGTTTGTAATAGTTAGGATAGATTGTGTAATTCTTGTAAACCTTGAGGGTTTAGATGTTTGGGTATAAATACCGATGTGATGTCATTTAGAAAGTGTGACATGCATAGATGCTTAAACGTGTAAAGTGAGAGTGTTTGAGAGAGTAGTTCTTAAGTGTGTGTGTTCTTGGTGTATTGAGTGTGTGTAATCATTTCATCTAAGAATCAATGACATATGGCTTCTCAATTCATTCTCTAGTTGTTGCATGTTGATTAGAACTTGAATCTGGAACAACAAGTGGTATCAGAGCTGGAAATTCGTTGAAATTGGTATGATTTCTTGAGCTTTTTGTGTTTATTTTCGAAAATGGAGGTTTGAGTTTTGATGTTCTTCATTTGATCATGATTTGGATATGAATTTGATTGTTTGTGGTTAAAATGATGTTTTTACTGTGTTAGGAAGTGATTTAGAGTCAAAATTTGGTGATTTGAGCAGTAATTTTTGAGTTTTTTTTACCTTCTGCTCGGTTTTTCCTCGTTTTTCCGAATTGTGTTCATATATTCCGAATCGGAATATTCATAAATTCCGAATCGGAATATATAAATTTTCCGAATCGGAATTTTGAAGTTTTCCGAATCGGAAAATTTTTTGGATTCGGAAATTGTGTTCGAAGTTAGTTTTACTCATTTTCCGACTTGGTATTAATCAAACTCCGATTCGGAAAACACCATTTTCCGATTCGGAATTTGCCCAAATACCAACTCGAAATTTTTCTCGAAACTCTATCAATTTTGTTTTTCCGATTCGGAAAACTACATTTTCCGATTCGGAAAATTGAAAAATCCGAATCGGAATATAGAGTTTTCCGAATCGGAATAGTTTAAGCAAAAAGAAAAGAAAAAAAAAAGTTCAGTCATTTTTAAGAAGGTTTTTTCACGTAAACTTTTTTAGACTTCTTATCTGATTCTACGGTGAAAAAGTTCAGTCACTTTTAAGGTCATTTTTTCCCGAAAAATGCCGGTTTTTCCGAGATTTTGGTGATTTCTGAGAGGTTGTATTTTTGGACTAAGATTTCAATTTCGCGGTCAAAATCAACTTTCAAATTTTAGAAAAATATTTTTTCTCGGGATTTCACTATTCACCGGTTGACTTTTCGGTTGACTTTTTGACTTTTGTCACTAGTCTTTTTGTTGATCAAAAGAAGTGTTCAGATTAGCTACAGATTCTCAGATTTGTATACCTCCAGAAGTTCGGAAGAAATCTACCAGTTTCAGTGAATTTACGATCATTTTCAAGTTCTACGAAGATGTCTAGAGATCTTTTGAGCATGGGATCAAAGTCCAAACCTCCGGTTCTACAAATTGGAGTATATCCGCAATGGCGTGTAAGGATGATTCAATTCCTTAACAACATCGACAAGACTCTCATGACAAGCATTCAGGAAGGTCCAATTAAGCCTTTCATTGACATTCCCGGTACTCCTGAGACTGCCACTACTCCTGCTATTGAACCAAGACGAGTGTTCAAAATCTTTCGGCACTACAATGAGCTTGAAAAGATTAGAGCTGAACTTGATGACAAAGCTCTTACTTTACTCACGATGGCGATTCCGAACGATTTGTTTAATCGTGTTGATAGTAGAAATACTGCGAAAGAGTTGTGGGATGAGTTGGAGAAACAGTTTCAAGGGACGGAAAGATCAATCCAAGCTAAGCTAAACCAAGCAATCGGAGCTTATGAAGGGTTTAAGGCTTTAGAGGGAGAAACACTTGCTGATTCTTTCAGTCGGTTCAACATCATTCTGAATGATTTGAGGAGAAATGGAATGCAAAAGTCTACTTCCGAGATCAACTTCAAGTTCTTGAAAAATCTCAATCCAAAATGGGATCACTACTCCGTTAATCTTCAAATGAACAAGAACTTGGCGGAAGAAGACTTGCATGACTTGTATTCCATTCTTAGTCAACATGAAGTGAAAGTCAAAGATATTGTGATGAAGCAGAAGAGTATTTATGATTCTTTGGCTCTGTTGACTGAAAAGAAGAAGAGTGGGATCCCTAGTGCTAGTTCAAAGAAGAAAAGCCATTCAAAGGCTTTAGTCACCGAGTTGTCTGATTCTGATTCAGAAACACTTGAAGATGAAAGTTCTGAATCCGATGTTGATTTGAAGCGAGTTGCCGACAAGCTTGCTCTTTTGTCTGCTTCTATTCACAAACGTTATGGGAAAAAGAAGTTCTATTCGAAACCCAAGTTCGATAACTACAAAAGAGACAAGTACAAGCCAAAGGAATATGAGAAAAGACCGAAGAGGAAGAGTTATGATAAAGACAAGACAGATGAGAAAGGCAATGTATGTTTCAATTGTGGCAAACCAGGCCATTTCGTCAAGGATTGTAGAGCGCCGAAAGTCAGGGATTTTGACTACTACTCTTTTTCTGAAGAAAGAAGGTGATGACTTGCTTTTAGTTCAAATTTATGTTGACGACATTATTTTTGGTTCTACTAATCCAGAGTTGTGTACAAAGTTTTCTAAAATCATGGAGACCGAGTTTGAAATGAGCATGATGGGTGAATTGAATTTCTTTTTAGGAATTCAAGTCAAACAAAACCCGGATGGCATCTTTATAAATCAGTCAAAATATACTAAAGATATGTTGAAAAAGTTTAACATGACTGATTGTTCTCCAATTAAAACACCAATGCCAACTGGAAATCTTTTGGGTCCTGAGTTAGCCGGTAAATCCGTTGATCAAAAGATTTACAGAAGCATGATTGGTTCTCTTTTGTACCTCACTGCGACTAGATTGGATATTATGTTCGCCACTTGTTTTTGTGCTAGGTTTCAAGCTAATCCTGTTGGGTGCAAAATCGGATTGTATCCGAGATCACAAGATTGTGCTAAAGTTGAAGTCAAAGGCAAAGTCAAAGTTGTTAAAAGAAAGTCAAAGCTTTATTGTTTTTAGTGCTTTATTACTTTACTTGTAATTGTTTTGTATAGATAGGGTAGAAAGTGTAATTGGTTCAAAGTGTAAGGGTTGTTAGTGTTGGGGTATAAATACCCAAGTGATGTAGTTTGTTAGTGAGACATGCACATACGCTTCATTGTGAAAGAGAGGGAATTGAGAGAGTTTAACTTCTTAAGTGTGTGTGTTCTTGGTGTGTTAGTGTGTGTAAACTTTTCATCCAAGAATCAATGACATATAGCTTCTCAATTCATTCTCTAGTTATTGCATGTTGATTAGAACTTGAATCTGGAAAAACAAGTGGTATCAGAGCTGGAAATTTGCTGAAGATTGGTAAGATTTTTGAGTTTTTTGAGTTTTTCGAAAATGGTGGTTTTGAGGATTTTTATCTCTTCTTTTGATCGTTTTTACCTCTGAATTTGATCCTATATGGTTAATATGATGTTTTACTGTGTTTAGGATTGATTTGGAGTTAAAATTCGTGGTTTTGGGGTGTAATTTTTGAAGTTTTTTACTGTTTTTTCGAGTTCTGCTCGGTTTCCCGCATTGTGTTCATAATTCCCGAATTGGGACATTCAAAAATCCCGAATGAGGATTCATAAATCCCGAATCGGTATTTTGAAAGTCCCGAATCGGTATTTTGAAAATCCCGAATTCGGAATTTTTTTGTTAGGACTTTAAATTTTTCCCGAATTGGTTCTTAATTGATTCCCGACTTGGTATTGTTCAAATCCCGATTCGGAATTTATCAATTCCCGAATCGAGATTGAATCAAATACCAACTCGAGAGTTTGCTAGGTAAGTTTCATTTGTTACATTACCCGATTCGGGAATTCACATAACCCGAATCGGGAATCCTTTTTGATTCGGGAATCCCCTTTACCCGAATCGGGTGTTGAGTTAAGCAAAAAAAAAAAAAAAAAAAAAAAGTCTGGAAGCGTTTTTTGGGCACTTTTTCACGTAAACGTTCTTAGATTCCTTATCTGATTTTACGGTGGAAAACATAAATCATTTTTCAGAAGGTCATTTTTTCCCGAAAAATGCCGGTTTTTCCGAGATTTTGGTGATTTCCGAGAGGTTGATTTTTTGGACTAATTGGTCAATTTTACGATCAAAATCAATTTTCAAATTTTTGAAAAATATTTTTTTTCGGGATTTCACTATTCATCGGTTGACTTTCCAGTTGACTTTTTTTGACTTTTGTTACTAATCTCTTATTTGATCAAAAGAAGTGTGCAGCTTAGTTACAGTTCCTCAGATTTCCAGTTTTTTGAAGTTCAGAACTAGTCTTTCAGCTTCAGTGAATTTACGATCATTTTCAAGTTCTACGAAGATGTCTAGAGATCTTTTGAGCATGGGATCAAAGTCCAAACCTCCGGTTCTACAAATTGGAGAATATCCGCAATGGCGTGTAAGGATGATTCAATTCCTTAACAACATCGACAAGACTCTCATGACAAGCATTCAGGAAGGTCCAATTAAGCCTTTCATTGACATTCCCGGTACTCCTGAGACTACCACTACTCCTACTATTGAACCAAGACGAGTGTTCAAAATCTTTCGGCACTACAATGAGCTTGAAAAGATTAGAGCTGAACTTGATGACAAAGCTCTTACTTTACTCACGATGGCGATTCCGAACGATTTGTTTAATCGTGTTGATAGTAGAAATACTGCGAAAGAGTTGTGGGATGAGTTGGAGAAACAGTTTCAAGGGACGGAAAGATCAATCCAAGCTAAGCTAAACCAAGCAATCGGAGCGTATGAAGGATTTAAGGCTTTATAGGGAGAAACACTTGCAGATTCTTATAGTCGGTTCAACATCATTCTGAATGATTTGAGGAGAAATGGAATGCAAAAGTCTACTTCTGAGATAAACTTCAAGTTTCTAAAGAATCTCAATCCAGAATGGGATCACTACTCCGTTAATCTTCAAATGAACAAGAACTTGGCGGAAGAAGACTTGCATGACTTGTATTCCATTCTTAGTCAACATGAAGTGAAAGTCAAAGATATTGTGATGAAGCAGAAGAGTATTTCTGATTCTTTGGCCCTGTTGACTGAAAAGAAGAAGAGTGTGCTCCCTAGTGCTAGTTCAAAGAAGAAAAGCCATTCAAAGGCTTTAGTCACTGAGTTGTCTGATTCTGATTCAGAAACCCTTGAAGATGAAAGTTCTGAATCCGGTGTTGATTTGAAGCGAGTTGCCGACAAGCTTGCTCTTTTGTCTAGTTCTATTCACAAACGTTATGGGAAGAAGAAGTTCTATTCGAAACCCAAGTTCGATAACTACAAAAGAGACAAGTACAAGCCAAAGGATTATGAGAGAAGGCCGGAGAGGAAGAGTTATGAGAAAGAAAAGAAAGATGAGAAAGGAAACGTATGTTTCAACTGTGGCAAACCAGGCCATTTTGTCAAAGATTGTAGAGCACCGAAAGTCAGGGATTTTGACTACTACTCAAAGAAGGCTCAAGTTGCGAAACGCAAGAGTGAAGGTAAAGTCTTGATGGTGGAAGAAGAATGTTGGTATAATGATACTTCTGATGATGAGGATTCTGCCCATTTCACACAAGTTCACTACAATCTCATGGCAAGTGTGGAAGAAACCATCAACCTTCACAAAGAGACCGAGGCATCAAATGAGGTAAGTCAAACTCCTTCTGACTCGGATATGTCTGATAATGATGAATGCTCTTTAGAAGAAGAGTTTTTAATTTTAAAAGCTGAATTTGATGACTTGAAGGAAAAGATTAAGTTCGAAAGAGCTCGAGTCATTGAATTCAGTAATGAATGTGAGTTATATAAATCTTTAGCTGATGATCGTGAGCTTGAAAAGGCTGAGATTAGGAAAGAGAAAGCCAAACTAGAATCTCAAATTTCTGAGATGAAGAGTGCTTTAGTTAATTTGGAGTCTGAAAAAGCTGAATATATGATCAAATATGAAGTGTGTTTTCAAGATAGATCTGAGGCTTATGCCAAAATCAAACAGTTGGAGGATCTTAATATCCAAAGAGGTCAGACTCAACAGACGCTTAAGCTTTTGACAAATAATCTAAAGGATACAAGATTTTACAATCCGAAAATGGGGTTAGGTTTACCTGAAATTGATGTTTTAAAAAAGCCCCTAAAGGTCTTTATCAGTTTGATAACTTAAGTTTTCCAAAAATAAATGAGACCATTGTAAAATCTGGTAGTTCATTATCTGATTCTTCGGATAAAGGTAAAGAAAAAGTTGTTGATGACTCAAGTGATAGTCTTTCAGCTTCAAAGCCAAAGAGAAAGAATAACTTTGCTTTCACATGTGATTTTAAATATGATGATTTAAATCAAAGTTATAAAACAAGAAAATCCAAGTTTTCTCATACTCAGTGTGTTTCTTTGTATTCTCAAGATGTAAAGTCTTTTTCAAATGAATCTGAAAAGCTTAGTAAAGATATTGAAAATGAGTCAACGACTACTGAATCTACTCCTAAATCTGAAGATAAGACTGTTGGTCCCAAGTAGGTGACCTTCAAGTAAGGATAGTGTTTGGGATTATAGAAGGGGGGTTGAATATAATCACACAATTTTCTCACTTTTAAATTCTTGTTTTATAAACAATAATGAATTTACAGATTGTTGCGGAAATAGAGAAGACAATTAGTCTAAACTAAACAATCTAAGTTCTTTCACTATGCACTAAGTGAGAAGAGAATAAAGAAAGAAGATAGAGGGAATAAGAGAGAAAGGACTTGAATATTTTAGGATGAAGAAGAAGTATGGAGAACATCTCTTCACGTCCTATTTATACTCCATGCATTAAATGCATGCAGACCTACTATTGTGACGTGTCACAATGTGAGTGGTCTGTTGTACTATTTACTATAAACAAATACTCTTTGCATGTTGTGCAAAAGAGGATGTTTGTAAACAGTTTCCTTGAGGTCTGATAAGTACGGAGGGAACAGTAAAGTAACTGCCCTTATGTACTATTGTGTCAGAAAAGGCGGATAATCCTTTTGTGCATTAGACTAAGACATTGTTCTAATCCTTCAGGATCAGGATACTGATCAGTGACTAGATTCCTGAATCTGAGGAAGTTCAGGGTCACATGTATCCTGATGAATCTTCAGAATATCATACGATGGTGAACAGACTGCTATCACTGAGTTCCGTCTTCAGATCACGAGCATGCTGTTCCTGTCATCAGCTATTTCTTCGACGTCGCTGATGGTTCTTTGTGTATGATCTTAATGTCTTCAGAAGGAGGTCTTCACTTCAGTGGACAGGATCAGTAGACTGCTGAACAGGCTCGTTAGTCTCCTGATCCTGATCCTGAAATCTATAAAGTTAAGTTACAGCATAAGTAACATGGAATAACACTGAACAGACTCAGTGATAATTCCTCAAGCTATAACAGAAGTAAAAACCTATTCACTAAGTAAAGATTCAGGATCATTATCATTTCATCAGGTCTTAGGAGAGCTGGATCAACAATCTCCCCCTAAATGATAATGATAAGACAACAGAGTAATTGTCTTAATCTAGAAAGGTTAGAAATAAATCTAAGTCTAGAACTAAACAGTAGGAAATAGAACTCATAAAGGTACATGTCCCATTTACTGTTTTGAGGGATCTTTTTCAGTACTATGATGGAATGAAGTACAATGCACTGAATTGCATTCTCATTAATCTCATTTAAATATTACAAGAGTAAGGAAAATACAAGAGTACATGATAGGAGTACTGAAAGAAAAAATACAAGATATCTAACTATCAGATTCTTCGCTAATGTATTCAGTCTTGACGCAAACAGGAACAGGAGTGTCGCTGAAGGCAAGTCTGTGATCAAGTATAGCTCTGACAGTGCGAATAATCTCTTTGTTGTCTGGATTTTTCTTATCTTGTTGTGCAGTGAAGAGAACTGTCAAAAGATGTTCATATGGCGCTATGTGTAGCTCACTGAAGCGCTGAAAGCGTAGGATTGAGTTATTGCTAACACAAATGCCATGAACAGGTTCTCTGATTACTTGTCCTTCAGATAGAGAGATTCCAGGAGGGAATGAAAGATCAAGCATCGAGAGGTCCAGAGGTTTAACAACCATTCTGGGAAGACAGGGAGTAGGTCTTCTTGTAGAGGTGCCTGCAGATCTTCGAACAGGCTGCTGAGATAGGACTGAGGAGTGTTGGAGCAGGTCATCAGGTATTTCAGTTGTCCTTCTGATGCGAGCAATAAGTCCTTCAATGACCTCTTCTACTTCAGCCCGATAGTTCTTGTTGGCTTTGGGAAGTAGGGATCTGATTTCGTTCCACTCTGACAAGTTGTAGCGATCTAACTTGTCCAGAGTGTGCTCTACGTCCTTTACTCCAGAGCGTTTGACTGTGATCCAGGTTTTACCAGGATTACCTTTCTTGCCTCTAGATCGGCGAAGATGGATTCCTGAGATGGCAGCACCATGCTTTCGGAGGTGTAACCGATCTCTGCACCAGTCAAGCTCAGCGTTTACTTCTCCAGTCTGTATCTCTGCATTTTTGTTGAAGACCTTCAGAACAGCCTTCTGTGCAAGGATAGGATCTGCACTTATTTCTGCATCTTCATCTACAAAATCCGATGCAAGCCTTCGAGCGGCTTGGGCAGAGAGGAAAGCTTCCTTCTGCTTTTTATTGTGCTCTAGTTGAGCCTGTACAGCCTCGTTGTACTCCTCCTGCGAGAGATAGGCGAACTCGGAGTCACAAGAGGTACGAAGAGGGATTTTTACTCTTGTACTCTCGAGTCGCTCTATCACGGCGTCTAAGCGCCCATCCCTGTCAATGGCAAAGGAATTGTCAGGGTAATTTTCACCTTCAGATCTAGGAGAGTTTGAGGGAGGCGATCTGGGTGAGGAAGCAGGGGTAGAGAAGTCATCAGAGATGAATTCATCATCTGATGAAAGGCATATTGTTTCAGGGGTGGCTCGGATTTCAGGGGTTCTGGATGAAGAGGCTTCTTGGTTGAAACGGGTTGCAGGACGGGTAGAAATGGTTTCTTGGTTGAGGGGTGTGATCCTGAAGGTCATTTTAGACAATTCAGCCCTGGTCTGTTCATTGGGACTATTCTCCATTAGGCGAATAATATCACCAGTGACAGAACCATAGTTGACATCTTGAGTTTCAGGATCGGCTTGGGTATTAGGTTCAGGTTCAGGGTGAGAGGTGATTTCAGGAGATGGTTCAGGAGAAGGTAATTTAGGAGGTTGGTAGATAACCATTTGAAGGTTATTGGGAGGGGAGCCTTCAGGTGAGGTGTCTAAGGTGATGGTTTCAGGGGTAGGTTTAGTTTTAAGAAGAGTAGAGATAGGTTGGTTATCAGAGGTAGAGGGAGAGGATGGTAGTAGAGACATACCAGAGGCATCAGGGTTCTCCCCCTGAGGTTGTGCGAGCCCTGGAATGGGCGCTGTGGCAGGAACCTTCTCGATGAATGATGATGATATAGACGACATCTTCGTCGAGAAGGTTCCTGCCACAGCGCCCATTCCAGGGCTCGCACAACCTCAGGGGGAGAACCCTGATGCCTCTGGTATGTCTCTACTACCATCCTCTCCCTCTACCTCTGATAACCAACCTATCTCTACTCTTCTTAAAACTAAACCTACCCCTGAAACCATCACCTTAGACACCTCACCTGAAGGCTCCCCTCCCAATAACCTTCAAATGGTTATCTACCAACCTCCTAAATTACCTTCTCCTGAACCATCTCCTGAAATCACCTCTCACCCTGAACCTGAACCTAATACCCAAGCCGATCCTGAAACTCAAGATGTCAACTATGGTTCTGTCACTGGTGATATTATTCGCCTAATGGAGAATAGTCCCAATGAACAGACCAGGGCTGAATTGTCTAAAATGACCTTCAGGATCACACCCCTCAACCAAGAAACCATTTCTACCCGTCCTGCAAACACTATCCTTACTTGTTGGTCCCAAGTAGGTGACCTTCAAGTAAGGATAGTGTTTGGGATTATAGAAGGGGGGGGGGGGTTGAATATAATCACACAATTTTCTCACTTTTAAATTCTTGTTTTATAAACAATAATGAATTTACAGATTGTTGCGGAAATAGAGAAGACAATTAGTCTAAACTAAACAATCTAAGTTCTTTCACTATGCACTAAGTGAGAAGAGAATAAAGAAAGAAGATAGAGGGAATAAGAGAGAAAGGACTTGAATATTTTAGGATGAAGAAGAAGTATGGAGAACATCTCTTCACGTCCTATTTATACTCCATGCATTAAATGCATGCAGACCTACTATTGTGACGTGTCACAATGTGAGTGGTCTGTTGTACTATTTACTATAAACAAATACTCTTTGCATGTTGTGCAAAAGAGGATGTTTGTAAACAGTTGCCTTGAGGTCTGATAAGTACGGAGGGAACAGTAAAGTAACTGCCCTTATGTACTATTGTGTCAGAAAAGGCGGATAATCCTTTTGTGCATTAGACTAAGACATTGTTCTAATCCTTCAGGATCAGGATACTGATCAGTGACTAGATTCCTGAATCTGAGGAAGTTCAGGGTCACATGTATCCTGATGAATCTTCAGAATATCATACGATGGTGAACAGACTGCTATCACTGAGTTCCGTCTTCAGATCACGAGCATGCTGTTCCTGTCATCAGCTATTTCTTCGACGTCGCTGATGGTTCTTTGTGTATGATCTTAATGTCTTCAGGAGGAGGTCTTCACTTCAGTGGACAGGATCAGTAGACTGCTGAACAGGCTCGTTAGTCTCCTGATCCTGATCCTGAAATCTATAAAGTTAAGTTACAGCATAAGTAACATGGAATAACACTGAACAGACTCAGTGATAATTCCTCAAGCTATAACAGAAGTAAAAACCTATTCACTAAGTAAAGATTCAGGATCATTATCATTTCATCAGGTCTTAGGAGAGCTGGATCAACAAAGACAAGTGAACGTGAAAAAGAAACGGATTGTGAAAATCTTTCTGAGTTTATACAAGTTAATACTTTTTTAGAAAATAAAAGCGTTTATGATTATGAGTCTGATTCTGATTCTGATGAGACCAAACCATGCTTTGATTCTGATAATGATGATGATATTGAAAAGGGTTTTGAAGAAGAAAAGATAAATTTTATTTCAAACCCCATGTTTGAGTCTCAAGAAACTCCACTTTGTTTTGATCAAAGTAGTAAGACTGAAGTCACTGATTTAATTACATATGTTGTTATTGACAAAGATGGTTATCTTGTGTACAAAAGTTTAGATAGTATGGTTGAAGGTGATATCCTTAAATCAGAACTCAAACTACCTGATGTGGAATTTGGTGATGTTTTTGAAAAATCAAAGTCTGGTACACAAGATAAACCAAATGTTGTCAATGTTTCAAGTGATAGTGGAATTTCAAAAGATGAGAAATCCTCGTGTACTTTGTTAAAGTCTGAAACTTGTTCAGTTAATTTTGATGCAAGTACTTTTGAGGTAGGAAGTACTTCTTGTGCTACACTTGAAACATCTTCAAAAGATTCATCTGATGTATGTTCAGTTCCTAAGACACCTATTAACTCTAGTTCTTCTTATTCTACAGATTTAAAAAGTTTTAAACGACATGGCCTAGGTGGAAGAAGAAAGATTCAAAGAAGAAAAAGCGTTTTGTTAAAAAGTCATCCGTTGATGATGCAAATAAATGTAATCTGAATGTTAGATTCAATAAGTGTCAAAACTCTTTTGAGTCTGCCTTAATGTTTTTTGCTATGCAACGTTTGCATTGTACTCATTGTGGTGATAACACTTTTTCTTTGAACTCTAGTCATGTTAACAAGAAGAGATCTAGTGGTGTTTCTCATGATAAATCTCGTGCTTACTCGTTTGATCATCGTGCTAAAGTGTTTAGTGCTAAACAGAAAAATCTTTCAAAAGCAAAAGATAAATCAGTTGATGTGAAATTTGTGTGCAAATGGATTCCTAAAGATTTATTGAATGCACAAATTTCAAAGTCTGGTATAAACTATAAGATTTTAGGTTCATTTTCTGATTTGTTAAAGATGTATGAGACCAACAAGAAAGGACCCATTTGGATATGGGTTCCCAAGATGAACTAACATGTTTCTACAGGCCAGGCATATGTGGTATGTCGATTCCGGTTGTTCAAGACATATGACTGGCTACAAGGAGTTGTTGCACAATTATGTGGAACGACCAGGAGGAACAGTTAGTTTTGGGAATAAGACGACTGGGGTCATCAAAGGTTACGGCATTCTTACAAATGGTAAGGTATCCATAAAGAAGGTACTTTATGTTGAGGGGTTAAGTCATAATCTTTTTAGTGCAAGTCAGTTTTGTGATGGTTATAACATTGTTTTATTTTCCATCATTAACTGTCTTATCATTAATAGTGATGGTGTTGAGATTTTTGAAGGGAGAAGGTTTTACAATCTCTATGTGGTTGACTTTCCGGTGATAGATTCGTCAAAACCAGTTTGTTTGTTTTCAAAGGCAACAAAAGGCGAAAGTTGGCTATGGCATAGAAGATTTTCTCATCAGAATTTCTCAGATATTAGCAAACTAGCTAATGGTAGATTGGTGAAAGGTCTTCCAAAGTTGACATTTGATAGAGATTCTTTATGTCCGGCTTGTCAAATGGGAAAGATGAAGAGAAGTTCTCACAAGTCAAAGACAGAATCTTCGTGTCAATCACCACTCGAAATGCTCCACATGGACTTATGCGGACCGATGAGAATTCAATCAATTAGTGGAAAGAAGTACATTCTGGTTATGGTTGATGAATACTCACGGTACACGTGGCTAGAATTTATAAGAATGAAATCTGAAGCTCCCGAGTTGATCATAAAGTTCATTAAGAGGATCCAAGTTCTTTTGCAACTTCCAGTTCGAAAGATTAGGAGTGATAATGGCACTGAATTTAAAAATGCTACTTTAGATGCTTATCTAACATCTGTTGGTATTTCTCATAATTTTTCAGGTGCTTATACTCCACAACAAAATGGGGTTGTAGAAAGAAGAAACCGAACCTTAGTTGAAGCGGCACGAACGATGCTAGCTTACTCCGGATTACCTCTAACCTTTTGGGCCGTAGTTGTTTCAACGGCTTGTTTTACACAAAATCGAACCATCATCACTAAGCGCTTCAAGAAAACTCCTTATCATATAATCAACCGTCGAGTTCCTAATGTCAAATTTTTTCATGTTTTTGGTTGTAGGTGTTACATTCTTAACAACCGTGACAATCTTGGTAAGTTTGACAAGAAAGCCGACGAGGGATACTTTCTTGGTTATTCACTAACGTCAAAGACTTTCCGCGTCTACAACAAAAGAACCAAGATGGTTATGGAAACCGTTTATGTCACCTTTGATGAAACCGTGTCGATGACTTCTGAACATAGCAGTTCAGGACTCGAAATTCATAGTCAAGCTTCTACTACGACTTCTGATTCTATTACTGATCCAAATAGTTCAGAACTCGATTTACTGTTTATGGATGCTTTTCTGGATATTTGTGCAGATAATGAAGATCTCATTCTTTCCAGAAATCCAAGAGTTGATATTCACGATGTCCCAGAACCTTCAAGCGTGAATGATTCCGGACCATCGGAGAATATTTGTTCTACATCTAACTCTGATCAGGCCATTCCAGTTCCAAGTGTTGAGCAATCAGAGTTAACCCCCGATGATCAATTAGAGACTCCTGCAATCATTGATGAAAATGATAGTCAGAACAATCTAGATGATATTGCAATTCTTCCTGCTCAGTTGAAATGGACTAGAGCACATCCACTCTACAATGTGATTGGTGATGTCAATGATGGTGTTAAAACGCGATCTGCATCTGCAAATTACTGCCTACACAAAAGTTTTCTTGAGCAAAATTGAACCAAAGAATGTCTCTCAAGCCTTAGACGATTCTGATTGGCTTTTAGCAATGCAAGAAGAGCTTCTACAGTTCAAAAGAAACAAAGTGTATCGCTTGGTTCCGAGACCGCAAGATAAATCAATCATTAAAACCAAGTGGATCTTCAGAAATAAGAAAGATGAATCCGGAGTGATTGTCAGAAACAAGGCGCGATTGGTTGCTAAAGGTTATTTTCAACAAGAAGGTATTGACTACGATGAGACTTTTGCACCAGTAGCAAGGATCGAGGCAATTCGAATCTTTCTGGCCTATGCAGCTCACAAGAACATCAAGGTATTTCAAATGGATGTCAAATCTGCGTTCTTGAATGGAGTCTTGCATGAAGAGGTCTATATAGAGCAACCTGAAGGGTTCGTCGATCCAGATTTTCCTGATCATGTCTGCATCTTGGACAAAGCATTGTATGGTCTAAAACAAGCTCCAAGGGCATGGTATGAAACTCTGACTAATCATCTTTTATCCAAAGGATTCAAACGAGGTACGATCGATACTACTCTTTTTCTGAAGAAAGAAGGTGGTGACTTGCTTTTAGTTCAAATTTATGTTGACGACATTATTTTCGGTTCTACTAATCCAGAGTTGTGTACAAAATTTTCTAAAATCATGGAGACAGAGTTTGAAATGAGCATGATGGGTGAATTGAATTTCTTTTTAGGAATTCAAGTCAAACAAAACCCTGATGGCATCTTTATAAATCAGTCTAAGTATATTAAAGATATGTTGAAAAAGTTTAAGATGACTGATTGTTCTCCAATTAAAACACCAATGCCAACTGGAAATCTTTTAGGTCCTGATTTAGCCGGTAAACCCGTTGATCAAAAGATTTACAGAAGCATGATTGGTTCTCTTTTGTACCTCACTGCGACTAGACCGGACATTATGTTCGCCACATGTTTTTGTGCTCGTTTTCAAGCTAATCCTAAAGAGTCACACCTTGCGGCAGTTAAAAGGATCTTACGATATCTCAAAGGCACCCCCGAGTTGGGTCTTTGGTATCCGAAAGATTCTAGTTTTGAGCTAATATCTTTTACAGATTCAGATTATGGTGGTTGCAAACTGGATAGGAAAAGCACTTCTGGATCATGTCAGTTTTTAGGTGATAAACTTGTTAGTTGGACTTCGAAAAAGCAAAATTGCGTCTCCACTTCTACGGCCGAAGCAGAATATGTGGCCGCCGCAAGTTGTTGTTCGCAAGTGCTTTGGATGAAGACACAACTATTAGACTATGGTTACAAGTTGAAGAGAGTCCCTATCTACTGTGATTCGGAAAGCGCCATTGCGATAACGTCAAATCCGGTTCAGCATTCCAAGACCAAACACATCGACATCCGGTATCATTTTATCAAAGACAATGTGGAGAAAGGTAATATCGAAATGTTCTTTGTTCAAACAGATTACCAACTTGCTGACCTTTTCACTAAACCTTTAGATGAAAAGCGTTTTAACTTTCTGGTTAGCAAGCTTGGCATGCTTACTTCTACTTAAATCTGTTACGGATCTTAATTTAAGGGGGAGTTGCTTAATTATTCTGGATTGGATACTATCTGACTAACATCTAAGGCTTCATTTTCAATGAATACCGATTTCAACTTTGTTTTGCAGATTATCCATTTGAGGGGGAGTTCTTAAAAGTGATATTCATTTTAGGGGGAGAGTTCAAATAAGCTTTAATGCTTACATATTTGAAAGATGAACAACTTTCAGGTTTGAAAAATGTTTTAAATGTTCAAACTCGCTTCTCGATTCTCAAATGATTTTTCGAATTAGAAGTGTGATTTTACATGTTTTCATATCATGATGAGTTGACGGTATTTTTCTAACCGTGTGTTTCCAAAGATTAATACTTGCGTATTATCTTTTCATATACTTTACAAGTATTCATACACACCGGTTTAGCTTCTTTTGTCTTGTTATTACCACGTCTCTATATGACCATACTTTTCGGTGGTAATACGCTCGCTTGATATCTTCCTATTTGTGCTTCATCGTTTATTTGATCAGATGCGTTCTTCCTTGCTATATCTATATCTTGATCGTATAGATAACATTCATTCATTTTGTGTACACCAAAGATTTTCAAGTACATATCTCACATCATATGATGAATCAGTTTTCTCAAACAAGTTTATATCATTCATGTTCTTTATTTCATATACTTGTTTGAAGAAATTTCTTATGCTACTATATTGTTTATATATATTTGTTCGAGCATGTTTCATATTGGCTCATTGATTCACCCGTTGAATCATTGTACTTTCATGTTTAGGAAACTTATTTCATGGGATGTGTGAGCCTAACAGAACTTCTATGGATTTCCAGAACCGGCAATCCTACCCATGAAGTTATACTTGAGAAATGAGTGAGGGGTCTACATCAAAGAGTGGGGGAGATAACTCAGGTGGTCGAGTTATTCTCATAGTGATTGAGCGAAAAAATATTATATGAG
The DNA here is from genome assembly GCA_030169165.1 of Centaurea solstitialis. Taxonomy (NCBI): domain Eukaryota; kingdom Viridiplantae; phylum Streptophyta; class Magnoliopsida; order Asterales; family Asteraceae; genus Centaurea; species Centaurea solstitialis. The sequence goes on along the minus strand of CM058046.1, from coordinate 60,384,537 downwards.
AGATTGGTTAGAAGTGAGGATGCTTAAAAGAATTGGAGGGTGTGAGAACAGAGTTAAAAGAAACATAAAACTCTGCACCAATCTGTTCTAAGCCGGGCAACCACATAATCTATTGGTTCACATTCTTTGGTGACCGATATTGAAACAAGGCAAAGCCCAATGCCGACTCTCGTTTTTACCCCACTAGCTACTCATTTCCTTCTTAACAAGGAGATGTTTCATTCATCACGGGGACGCAGCACATAATCTATCAGGTTTTCATTTGGAAAATCGATATTGAAACAGAAGGAAGCTGCCCTACCTTCGAACTTCATTTCTACACATCGAGTCGTGAAATGTTTTCACATTTTGAGCCTTATGAAAGCACTTGATGCTTATATTCTTTCATCACAAATACACACAAGGAATTTGTTTCTTTGTCGGAACGTTCATAGGAATACTTTTAGTGTTTGCGATGATTGAACGAAAGCCCTGGGGAGTGATCATCACTAAAACTCTTTATGTGCATTTGTTGTACTGAGTTGCTTTGTGCTTCTCACAGGCATTCCAACTGATTCGTGTGTTGTTTCAGGATTTTCCCACTTCAAATCTGAATTTGAAAAGATTCGGATTACTTTTTGGAATTGACGGTATTTCTTTGGAGTAAAAAGGGGAAGATGGTTATGTGAGATGGTTTTTGATATCTATGGTGGTTTGTTCACATGTTTGTATCTTTACGAGACGAGTTATCTGATCATACATTTCTATAGTTTTGATGATTATTTCATATTTCATCAAAAAGGGGGAGATGGTTTAGAAATGCTTTTTTTTTTGAAGATACTTTGGGGAGATGGTTCCGAACTGTCAAGTCAAAGAGAAGATTACGAGATATGACAAGAGATGTTTGCGAGAGATGTTTGAAGTTTGGTGATTATTTGAAGATATCTCGATTGGCAAAAGCTTCGTGTTCAAAGTTTGTTAAAGCTTCATGAAGATTTGGATGATTCGTGAAGATTATTACGGAAGCTTATTGTTCATGGAAGCTTATCGTTGATGTTTAAAGTGTTGATTCATTCTTGAAGACGTTTGCCTAATTCTTTTTGTGATCTCGAATCCAAAGGGGGAGATTGTTGGGTGCAAAATCGGATTGTATCCGAGATCACAAGATTGTGCTAAAGTTGAAGTCAAAGGCAAAGTCAAAGTTGTTAAAAGAAAGTAAAAGCTTTATTGTTTTTAGTGCTTTATTACTTTACTTGTAATTGTTTTGTATAGATAGGGTAGAAAGTGTAATTGGTTCAAAGTGTAAGGGTTGTTAGTGTTGGGGTATAAATACCCAAGTGATGTAGTTTGTTAGTGAGACATGCACATACGCTTCATTGTGAAAGAGAGGGAATTGATAGAGTTTAACTTCTTAAGTGTGTGTGTTCTTGGTGTGTTAGTGTGTGTAAACTTTTCATCCAAGAATCAATGACATATAGCTTCTCAATTCATTCTCTAGTTATTGCATGTTGATTAGAACTTGAATCTGGAAAAACAAATCCTAAAGAGTCACACCTTGCGGCAGTTAAAAGGATCTTACGGTATCTCAAAGGCACACCCGAGTTGGGTCTTTGGTATCCGAAAGATTCTAGTTTTGAAAACAGGTTGGTGGTCCAGACCGACAATCTCCTAGATGAACCTTCTGGCACTTCCCGCAAGGCCTGACATTCGGGTTCTGACCTCCTCTAGAATCAGTTCTAGGAAATCTTCCCTTCCTAGGATCATTAGCTGGCCCGTCCCACTTCCTCTTCTCTCCCATCCTTTCCGTCGCCTGACGGTTCTTCTCACGCTCAATCGTCTCGGCAGCATTGATGGCTGCCTGAAAAGTAGCAGGCTCCTTACTCAGCACAAACTCTCTAAGGTTGCCTCTCAAACCCCAGATAAACCGCTCCACCTTCCGATCCTCCGTTGGAACGTAAACTCCAGCAAAACGGGCCTTCTCAATAAACTTGGTGGTGTAATCTTGCACAGACGATCCACCTTGCTCCAGAAGCAAGAACTCTTCCTCCATCTTCTTGGTTGCTGTCAAAGGGCAGAATTGCGACTTAAACTTTGTCACAAATCCTTTCCAAGTCATCGCTCTAACAGCTTCAGCTCCCTTCCCCCCGGTCTCCATGTTCCACCAGCTCAAGGCATCTGCCTTCAACATCGATCGAGCGTACACCACCTTGTCTTCAGCTGAACATCGACAAGTCTCAAATACCATCTCCATTTCCTCGATCCACCTCATGGCCAACACAGGATCTCGCTCCCCTTTGTAGGTGGGAGGCTTGCAAGCAGTAAAAGCCTTGTAGCTACACCCGTGCACTGGTCTTGGTGATACTACCGTTTCCAATGGCGTCATCTGCGAACCTCCGCCGATCACAGTAGCCGGCGGGCTATTCATCTCAGACTCTTCTCGACTACCATCGGATTTCGACTTCTCTTGCTGGTTCAACAAGGTCTGTAATGCATCTTGAATCTTTCCCATCTCTGTCTGAAATGCCTCCTTAGTGACAAAGGCAGTAGGCTGGCTCGCAGAAGTCTCCTGCTGAGAGGGCTCAGGTATAACGGGTGGTCTCTCACTTTGAGCCCTACGGCCACCTCTAGCGCGAGACTGGTTCCTGACGCCACCCTCAGTAGCAGCCCTGCTGGATCTTCCTCGTCCCCTACCACGGCCTCGACTCCCGGCCCTTCCTCTTACCGCAGTTGGTCGCAGTTGCACAGTAGGCTCAACTGTAACATCTTCTGCCTCTGGTATCACTCTGCTACGGAGTTTTCGTCCAGCCATCAAATACTGAAATAATAGTGAAAACTTAGATTATCCTACAAACTGGGTACGTGGACGGTTACGAGTGTTCACATGCATACATGGACTCGTAACTACACTGGCCAGGTGTATTACGTTCCCATATCGCATGCTAGTCCCCGAACCCCTTTCCCCGACGTCTCCATCCTAGGCGATACTTATGGTCACCTAATATCTCAGCCGTGTCCCTATTCTTACAGTTTAAGACTAGGCCGAATCCTGGTCACCTAATTCACTTAAACTAATGCTCTGATACCAATTTGTAACGCCCCAAAAACCCATAACATATAATATAGCATAAATAAACAATCCCGGTGTTCTAACGCAAAGGAAACATTCTAATATAAGATAGAGGCAAAGTAAATGCACGCGGAACATCCCTCCACGGCTGAGATATAAATTCCGATAGTCTAAAGGGTATTAATTACTAAACTGAAATCTTCCTAGGAATCAAACTTTCTCCTTCCCCTTCCTAGCTTCACGCTCGGCACCTGAAAGTTTTAAAAGATTTTGAAATGCGAGGGTTAGACCATAAGGTCTAGTGAATTCCCTCAAAACAGTTTATAAAACAATTCCGGCCCGCTGGCCGTAAAACGAGTTAAAACCCACTGAATGTGTGCGGACAAGAAATAGCACAGTCCAGGCCCAGTCCAGGTCACCTGACAATAACTCCCAAGGGACGAAGTCCCGAGGTACCCCCAAGTGGCGGATCAGACCAAATGGTAACTCCCAAGGAACGCGAGGTTCCAAGGTACCCAGTGTCCATAGTGCAACACATCAGTCAAATAATCACACAATTACCATTTAAGCATGCTTTAAATGTAATTCAACAGTTATCACATTTACCACAAAAACCCGTATAACATCGTCATCAAAACATTTCGCAACTCGAATGGATATATTTGAAAAACGATAAAAACAATCCATTCATTTCAAGCAAGGGAACTCGCCTGGGCTTATCTCACAGTTCACGGTTCTCCCAGATACTTCTCCTCCTAAAGGATCTGTAAATATCCTAAGGAATTAGTGATTTGCACTTGCTAATATTCTCTAACTAAGACACCCCTAGGCAGACTTAGCACGGGGTTCCGCTAAACCATGGAAAATTCTTCTCCGAGAAACTAGCCCTACAGAAATCCGATTCGGAATACCAACCTTTTCCGATTCGGAAAACCAACTTTTCCGAATCGGAAAAGTAGCAATTTCCGAATCGGGAAAGACATCTAAACCAAATCAGAAAACATCAAATTCCGAACTCCGACTCGAAAGGAAACTAGGTCAGCATAACGGCTAGGTCAGCCCAATTCCCGATTCGGAAATCAGGTTTCCAATTCGGGAAAGGCATGACGAGTCAAAATACCTTACCGAATTCCGATCCGGAAAAGCATAATTTTCCGATTCGGAAAACATGATTTCCGATTCGGAAATCATGATTTCTGATTCGGAATTTATGATCTCCGATTCGGAAAACGTGGGCAGTTCCGAAAACAGCCTAAAATCGATCAAAAATCGATTCCAACTTAATCCGATTGTACCCAAACTAACCCCAAAGCAACTATACATCGATTATTAACAATCCTACATTTATCGGGCATCGAAACTTACCTCGGTGACGGTTTTCTCGACCTTGGTGATGAAATGCTCCAAGTTTCTCTCCCAAAACACACACTAAGCACACACTAATAATTTTACCCAAAATGGTTAAAATTAGGGTTTTTTAGGCTATAAATAGCATGGGCCATGGGCTAAGCCCATACCCAAAATAGTTAAATCAACCCAATTAGTTAAGTTCTAACAATAGGCACAAATGGCCCCTTTCCTAGATATTCTTACAAAGTAGGTCATTTCTCCCTAATCCAATTTATTTCGAAATCCTGGTTATTACATCACACCCCCCTTTAAAGAATTCCGTCCCGGAATTCACTAACTAAACAGGCGTGGGTATTTTTCCTTCATCTCTGACTCCGCCTCCCAAGTACACTCCTGCCCCTTGTGGAACTTCCACTGGACTTTTACTAAATTAATCTCTTTGTTCCTAAGCTTACGGATCTTCCGATCCACTATTGCAACAGGTTCCTCCACGAAGTTCAACTTCGAGTCAATACTTATCTCTCTCAGGGGTATTGCCGTACCTGGATCCGCTAAACACTTCCGAAGGTTCGAGACGTGGAAGGTGTTGTGGACTCCACCTAACTCATCAGGTAGATCTAGCCGGTAAGCTACCGGTCCGACCCGCGCGGTAATCATGAACGGCCCAATGTAACGTGGGCTTAGCTTACCCTTCTTCCCAAAACGTACCACCCCTTTCCACGGTGACACTTTAAGCATCACCTGATCTCCCACCTGGAATTCTATATTTTTCCTCCTCTTGTCAGCGTAACTCTTTTGCCTATCCCTGGCTGTCTTCAGCCTCTCTCTAACCTGCTGAATTTTATTTGATGTGATCTGCACAATCTCCGGCCCGGCAAGTTGGCGTTCGCCAACCTCATTCCAACATAAGGGTGTTCTACACTTCCGCCCATAGAGTATTTCATACGGAGCCGCTTCAATGCTTGCGTGGTAGCTGTTGTTGTAGGCGAATTCAATCAACGGAAGATGATCCTCCCATGATCCCGTAAAATCTAAGGCACACGCCCTCAGCATGTCTTCCAGCGTCTGGATGGTCCGCTCACTCTGGCCATCGGTCTGAGGGTGATAAGCTGTACTCAGTTTGACTTGCGTCCCTAGCTCTCGTTGAAAACTCTGCCAGAAGGTCGAAGTGAATCTGGCATCTCGATCTGATACGATAGACAGCGGGACACCATGCAAGCGCACCACCTCGGCTATATAAAGTTTCGCAAGCCTATCCATAGTATATGTCTCCTTCAGTGGCAAGAAGTGCGCCGATTTCGAAAGCCGGTCGACTACCACCCATATCGCATCGTATCCTTTCTGCGTTCGCGGTAGATGCGTCACGAAGTCCATTGTAACGTGCTCCCATGTCCACATAGGGATCGGTAGTTGTTGTAGTTTCCCATACGGGCGTTGATGTTCGACCTTCACTTGCAAACACGTAACACATCTTTCGACGAAATGCGCTACATCTTTCTTCATTCCCGGCCACCAATACGTCAGTTTCATATCACGATACATCTTGTTCGTTCCTGGATGAACCGAATACTTTGATTTGTGTGCCTCAGCTAAAACTTTCTTTCGCAGATCTCCGAGCTTTGGGACCCAGACGCGATCCCCAAAACACTTTAAATCTTCGGTGTTTGTTACTAGCATATTCAAATTTCCCACCAATCGTTCGCTCTTCAAATTTTCCTCTTTCGCTGCTTCCTCTTGCCACTTTCTAATTTCGGCCCTAAGGTCTGGGACAATGCTTATTCGATAAGCCACGATGCCCATTCGGGAATCCAAAACGTCGGGCTTGTCTTTACCTCCTTTTCGACTTAAGGCATCTGCTATCACGTTCCCTTTACCCGGATGGTAAAGGATCTCACAGTCGTAATCACTAAGTAGTTCGACCCATCGCCGCTGCCTCATGTTTAGTTCCTTCTGATTGAGAATATGTTGGAGACTCTTATGATCGGTATAAATCTGACACTTCACGCCGTAAAGGTAGTGTCTCCAAATCTTTAGAGCAAAGACTACTGCGGCGAGCTCCATGTCGTGGGTTGGGTAGTTGAGTTCATGCTCCTTCAGCTTCCTAGATGCATACGCGATTACTTTTCCCTCTTGCATGAGTACACACCCCAAGCCTAACCTTGAAGCGTCACAGTAGACCACGAATCCGTCAGTCCCATTAGGCAGAGCGAGAATAGGCGCACGAGTCAGTTTCTCCTTCAGATTGTTGAATGTATACTCACATGTCGGTGTCCATTCGAATTTGACTTCCTTCTTTGTCAGCCTCGTGAGTGGTGTGGCAATCGCTGAGAAGTGCTTGATGAATCTCCGGTAATACCCTGCTAACCCCAGAAAACTCCGTACCTCCTTGGGAGATTTTGGCGACTCCCAACTCTGGATAGCCTCGATCTTTGCTGGATCCACCTTGATTCCTTCTTGCGTCACGATGTGTCCCAAAAACTGAACTTCCTTCAACCAAAACTCGCACTTTGAAAACTTTGCGTAGAGTTGTTCATGCTTCAGCAGTTCTAGTACCTTTCTCAGATGCTCACCGTGCTCCTCTACCGTGTGACATCCGTCAATTTTTGACGTTCAGGTTAGCTACCTGTTTATTTTGCTCAGTAGCATTCCCGTAAGTGGAAAAAGTAGAAATTAAGTTGCCTGAATAATTTAGGTTAGTTGCGTGAAAAAGTTAGGCATAAATCCTAAAAGTCCCGGAAAATGCCCGAAACAGCCCGTACCGGCCCGGAAACGTCCGAAAATCCTATTATGCCAAAATTTGAAAACGAAATGTACAAAATAAAGAATTTTGTTAAAAACATAAATAAACTGATCCAAATATTCCAAAACTACTTTCGAAAAAGTCAGTTTCTACCAAAAACGCGCTAAAAACCGACACTGCGTTGAATTAAGCAGTATAATTTTTAAACCATTCAAATCATTTAAAAAAAAAAGAAGAAAAAAAGGGGATTGGCCTAAGTGGCCGGCCACCCCCCCCCCTACACCCACTCTCTCTCTCTCATTTCTCTCAAAACCATCATCACCCTCATTTTCCATCATTTCATTTTTCAAACTTCTCTCTCTCTCTCTAAACCCATTTCTCTCCTCCTTCTCTCTAAAAATCAGCCATCTCTCCATCTTCAAATCTGATTCTTAAAGTTTAGAACTCCATTCCAAGAGTAAAAGTGTTATAATCTCAAAGGTAAGAGCATTGTGTATGTGTTAAACCTCGTTTTTGAGCATTTTAAGCTTCATTTTCGTATTTTCTTGAGGTTTTAACCTACTTCTATGGTTTCTTAATCCTCTTGTTGTTTGGGAAGGAGATTTAGCCTTAGAAATGTTTGAAAACAATCTAAGAAGGTGAAAATCCATGATTTCCCCATAAGAACACAAGATAGGAATTGAAAATCGTTTATGTGATGTTGTTGACCATCATTCTTGGGCTAAACTTTGCTAATAGTTCATGCATGAGTCTTGATGGTACTAAAACATGTTTAGTTTATTTTTCACTTGTATAATCTGATTTGTGGGTAAAATAGCAAGAAAAACCCCAAAAGTTTATGATTTTATGTGTTTTGGTGGTAAAAATGGTGTTGGATTCTTGACAGATTCTGTCAATGTTTTTGCATGTAGTTTACACGACCCAAAAAGGGTTTTCTCGAACTCATTTCTTCATGAAATTTTTATGGATTGATATTTAAAGTGTTAGGGTTCAAACCCCACTGGATTTGTACAAAAACACCAAGATTTGAACCCAAACCATCATTAAACATTTTCGTGTGCAACAGCACTTGGTCAGGAATTTGGGTCATCTTCAAACTTGTATAACTCTTTGATAAATCATCCAAAATACAAACTTTTTAATTCTAAACTCAAGTACTCTGAGTTAGCTTTCTATAGAATCCAAAACCATATCATTTGGTGGACTTTTGAGGCTTCAACCAATGAGATTAAGATAGTGGTGTAGGTTGTCCCCTTGTGGCAGATTACACATGCACTACTTTAAGAGGTCATATCTCCCTCAAAAACCACCCAAATGATATGCAACTTGTTCCAAAAGCTTGGTATATGTGTTGTCTAGAAAATCTCTTTTGAAATTCGTAATTTGGTGGTGTTATGAATTATTTATGAATAAAACATCACTGAAAGGTATTTTGGAAAATGAGAAAGTACCACTGATTTTGCAAAAATGTTTAAAAATAGTAAAAGAACTCTAAAAATAGTGAAATTTGGTGAAATTGTTCCTAACATCCCCTAAATCAGAGGGTAAAAATTTAAGGATTTATTATTCGGAGGACCTAAGTTCAAAGTGGTAATTTTTACAACTTAAAATTTTGGCAGATTCTGGAAATTTTATAAAATCCAAATTTATGAACTTTGAACCTTCCAAAATGTTTGGAAGACTCCAAAATGTGATAAAATGAATTTTTACTATATTGGACTATATAAATAACATAATGGCATTATATGGATATCGGTACGATTTTGATAGGGACCGTTGAACTTAGAACTTACGTTAAAAATTACGTGTTTGATAGGGCGAACATAGTTCGGAGCCGGGATTAGATCACGCACCATCACTTACGAAATCGCACTAAACGCTTGAGGTGAGTATTCACAGCCCCACTTTTACCGTTTTTACGAGTTTTTGGGGTGAAAAGCATGCTTATGAATGAATGTGTTTATTTGTGAAAATGTTACGGAAATGAATTGAATTGAAATGAATTTTGAGTACCGAAAAGAATTGAAATGAAATGTGTTAATGAAATGAAATGTTATGTGATTATTGAAATGAAATGTTTTATTGAAATGAAATGAAATGAAATGTTTTGTGAATATTGAAATGAAATGAATTGAAATGCGTTTCGAGTATCGAAATGAATTGAAATGAAATGAATTTGAGTATTGAAACAAAATGAAATGAAATGTATTGTTAGTATCAAAATAAAATGAAATGAAATGTAATGTGAGCTAAATTTCGATATGTTGAAGCATGATATAGTGAGCACAAAATGAAAATGTCCCCTGCACTACTATTAACCCATACAAATTGGGCCTATGATACATGTGGATAGCGCTATTTGGATTGACATACCCACCTAAAACTGACGAGTGATAGGTGCACTGTATTGAAAAAATATTCACCCCGGCTGGAAATTTGTTTTCCCCCGGCAAGGCTGGATAGGGGCGTAGCTATGTCACAAAATGAAGGATTGTAGTAACTCACTGATATATATCATGTAATTAACACATCACCCGGGAAATTTACTCACTACTTGATACTAAACTGTTTGTTAGGTGAATGATCTGATTCACCAAACTGCTATTTTTGGGGTGAATGAACTGATTCACCAAACTTTTTATAAAAATTGAGTGAATGAACTAATTCACTAAATTGTTTATTGGGTGAATGAACTGATTCACCAAACTGTTTACAAAAATGTTGCGAATAAATGTTTTATTGAAATTGATATTGTACATAACTGTTTTGTACTTATAAAAACCTGTGAACTCACCAACTCTCGTAGTTGACACTTGTTTTAACATGCTTTTCAGGAAACCCGAAGGTTTGATTTAGGCTTTTAGAGCTTTTTGTGAACGCCAATCATGTTTCGATGTTATTCGGATTTTGTAAAAGAATTTGTAATTTATGAACTCCGGTTGGATTTATATGTCTTGTAAACATATTTAAATTATTAATGTTATGAATGATTGGTGTGTATATCTCCTATTGCTTTGAAATCGAGACTGTCGCACCTCGTGTTTCCGCTTTAGCGGGGTGTTACAGATTTGGTATCAGAGCCATAGGTTATAGAGAACACCGGTTTTTCATAAAAAAAAAAAAACCAAGTACTATAACCAACCTTTTCAAAAAGAAGCTAAAATTTTTAAATAAAAGATTTCAAAGTATAGGAAAAATTTAAATACTTGTGTGATTAGTATGGGTGCTCTTCTGATGTATCATGGAAATGCGGAGCCTGATCACCTACGCATAGCCATGATATGGGTAGGATGAGACTTATGACCTAATCATACCAGTATAGATTAAAAATCGAACCTGTTAGGAAATTCCTGAAAAACGTATTTTCTTGTGAGTTCACCTTGTTATGTGCAAAATTTTGAAACCCGAATTTATGATATGGTTATCTACTTTTTATGTTTACAATTGCATGCTTATTATGGTGTGTTTGAAATGCCTATACGCACTATGTAAATTTGATAGCATAGATTAGTATGGCGCTTGAAATGATGAAAAGTAGATAGAAGCGTAATTGCACTTAGACTACGTAAGAAGTCACTAAAATGATGGCACATGGTATTGTCTTAGAAAATGCCTCCAAGGAGACAAGACCCGGAGCTTGCAAGACTTGTGTCGGAGCAAGTGATGGCTTCGTTACCCAACATAGTTAGCCAAGTGGCAGCTGGGTTCAACACTAACCAAACCAATAACCAAGGAACGAGGGAAAGGGATTGCACGTACAAAACCTTCCGGAGCTGTAACCCTAAGGAGTTTTATGGAACCGAGGGAGCAGTAGGTTTACTAACTTGGATAGAGGGCATGGAGTCTGTTCTCCATATTAGCAAGTGCCTTGAAAGGAACAAGGTCGAGTATGCCGCTTGTCTACTCCAAGGACGAGCTCTAACCTGGTGGAACACCCAAGTTCAAACCCGAGGCCGTGACGCGACCGGTCAGATTACCTGGGAGGATTTCAAAAAGATGCTGAAGGAGGAGTTCTGTCCAAGAAGCGAACTCCAAAAGTTGGAAGCTGAATTATGGCGCCACGAGATGAAAGGAAACGACATCACCTGATACACTACCCGATTTCACGAGTTGGCTAAGTTAGTACCCCATTTGGTGACACCGGAGCAGAACCGGGTTGATAGATATGTTTGGGGATTATCTCCCGAAATCAGAGGAAATGTAACTGCAGCAGACCCAAAGACCCTGCAGGAAGCAGTAAATTTGGCAACCCGACTCACCAACAACGCCATCCGATCGGGATCATTCTCAAGTGACAAGTTCAAAGGAAAGAGAAAGGTGGAGGAATCCACCAAGCCACCGTTCAAAGGAAGGTCAGGTAAGGATAAAAGAGTGACTAGGAACTACAGAGTTCAGTTACAGACCGCCGAGAAAGAGAAAGGAACATATCAGAGATGTGGCAAGTGTGGGAACCTTCATGCTGGGAGATGTGTCGTATGTGCTAGATGTGGCAAGGGAGGCCATACTGACAAAGATTGCAAGAAAAGAGCGTGTTTTGAGTGTGGAAGCTTTACTCACTACCGGAATGCTTGTCCCAAGGCAAATCAGAGGCCCTACGCAAACCAGGCACAGCCGGCAAATCAAGGAAATCGTGGAGGATTGGCTAGAGGAAGAGCTTTTGTGATTGGAGCAGAAGAGGCGAGGCAAAACCCTGATGTGGTCACAGGTACGTTTCTTCTCGACAACTATCCTGCTACTGTGCTTTTTGATTCCGGAGCAGATAGAAGTTATGTGTCGTTAGAATTTAGGCCTAAGATAAATAAAAAGTCGAAGAACTTGAAAGAGGAACACTTAATTGAGTATTCTAACGGGGAGTTAGTTAAGGCTAGCAAAGTAGTTAAGAAATGCATCCTAGGTTTAGCAGGAAAGGATTTTAGTATAGACCTAATCCCGATCAAGATAGGGAGCTTCGATATAATAGTTGGCATGGACTGGATGTCCAACCACCGAGCGACGATATGCTGTGCTGAGAAGATAGTTACGCTACCGCTACCCGATGGAAGTGTACTGGAAGTACATGGAGAGAAGCCGAAAAGGGACTTTAAGTTAGTGTCATTCATGAAAATGCGTAGCCATCTGAGAAAGGATTGTGTAGCATTCACGGCGCACGTGATAGACAAGAAAACAGAAGAGAAGTCAATTCAGGATATTCTAGTAGTACGTGAATTTCCTGAGGTATTCCCGGAAGAGTTACCCGGATTACCTCCGCCACGACAAGTAGAATTCCACATCGACTTAGTTCCAGGAGCAGGACCTATAGCAAAGTCGCCGTATCGACTAGCGCCGTCCGAGATGCAGGAGCTGTCTAGCCAACTTCAAGAGTTGTTAGACAAGGGTTTTATCCGACCCAGTTCTTCACCCTGGGAGCCCCTGTGTTGTTCGTCAAGAAGAAGGATGGATCCTTCCGCATGTGCATCGACTATAGGGAGCTGAACAAGATCACCATCAAGAACCGATACCCTCTTCCGCGCATCGACGACCTGTTCGATCAACTGCAAGGAGCAACGTACTTCTCCAAGATCGATCTTCGATCTGGTTACCATCAAATGCGAGTGCGTGAGGAAGACATCGCAAAGACAGCGTTTAGAACTCGTTATGGTCATTATGAGTTCTTAGTCATGCCTTTTGGGTTGACGAACGCTCCAGCAGTGTTCATGGATCTAATGAACCGAGTATGTCGACCATACTTAGATAAGTTCGTAATTGTCTTCATAGACGACATTCTAATCTACTCAAGGAGCAAGGAGGACCACGAGCATCATCTGAGGCTGATATTGGAACTGCTGAAAGCCGAATAGTTATACGCCAAATTCTCGAAGTGCGAGTTTTGGATCCGAGAAGTTCACTTTCTAGGACATGTGGTGAATAAAGAAGGAATTCACGTCGATCCAGCCAAGGTTGAGGCCGTAAAGAAATGGGAAGCCCCGAAGACACCGACAGAAATTCGACAATTTCTCGGTTTGGCAGGCTATTACCGACGATTCATCGCAAACTTCTCCAAGATTGCGCAGCCGCTGACAACTTTAACGCAAAAGGACAAGAAGTTCGTATCGGGAGAAAAACAAGAAGAAGCGTTTCAAACGCTAAAGCAAAAGTTGTGTAATGCACCCATTCTGGCGTTACCCGAAGGAACGGATAACTTTGTGGTGTATTGCGATGCTTCGCATCAAGGCTTGGGATGTGTCCTGATGCAGAACGAGAAGGTCATTGCCTATGCGTCCAGACAACTGAAGGTTCATGACAAGAACTACACCACCCACGACTTGGAGCTTGGAGCAGTGGTGTTTGCCCTTAAGATATGGAGACATTATCTCTACGGCACCAAATGCACTATCTATACGGACCATAAGAGTCTCCAGCATATTCTTGATCAGAAAATGCTGAATATGAGACAAAGGAGATGGGTTGAATTGCTCAGCGACTACGACTGCGAGATTAAGTATCATCCAGGGAAAGCGAATGTCGTAGCTGATGCGTTAAGCAGAAAGGAGCGGGTAAAGCCCACAAGGTCATGAGCAATGGGAATGGTAGTGCAGACCAGTTTAAAAAGTCAAATAGTGGAAGCTCAAAAGGAAGCTCTGAAGGCTGACAACCTAAAGAAAGAAACTCTCCACAAGTTGGAAAAGGAGTTTGAGGAGAAATCGGATGGAGTCCGATATTTCAAAGACAGGATTTGGGTTCCAAAGGTGGATCAGTTAAGGGCACTGATCATGGATGAAGCTCATCAGTCGAAGTATTCGATACATCCAGGATCCGATAAAATGTACAAAGGACTGAAGGAGCATTACTGGTGGCCCGGTATGAAAAGAGATATCGCCACTTACGTGAGTAAATGCTTGACTTGCGCGAAAGTTAAAGCAGAGCACCAGAAACCGTCCGGACTTCTTCAGCAACCGGAAATCCCGGAGTGGAAATGGGAGCAGATATCGATGGATTTCGTGACTAAGCTACCCAAGACTAAAAAGGGTCATGATACGATTTGGGTAATCGTTGACAGACTCACGAAATCAGCGCATTTCTTGCCAATAAAGGAGACTTATAGCATCGATAAGCTTGCGCAGCTGTATGTCGATGAGATTGTCATGCGACATGGAGTCCCGATATCGATCATCTCTGATAGGGATAGTAGATTTACCTCGCGATTTTGGCAATCGCTTCAAGCAACATTGGGCACTCGTGTGGATCTAAGCACGGCTTACCATCCTCAGACCGATGGACAGACTGAGAGAACCATCCAAACATTAGAGGATATGCTACGTGCTTGTGTGTTAGAATTTGGAGGTAGTTGGGACGATCATCTACCCTTAGTCGAGTTCTCCTACAACAACAGCTATCATGCCAGCATTCAGTGTGCGCCATACGAGGCACTGTATGGACGCAAGTGTAGGTCCCCACTTAATTGGTTGGAAGTGGGAGAGAACCGATTGTTTAGGCCTGATGTCGTGCAGGAGACCACCGACAAAATCAAAATGGTTCAAGAAAAGCTGAAAGTGGCCAGGGATCGCCAGAAAAGCTATGCCGATAATCGGCGAAAGCCGTTGGAATTCCAAGTGGGTGATAAAGTGCTGCTAAAGGTATCACCATGGAAAGGGCTAATAAGATTCGGAAAGAAAGGGAAACTGAGCCCTCGTTTTGTTGGACCATTCGAGGTCGTAGAAAGGATCGGACCCGTTGCTTATAGGCTGGACCTACCCATAGAGCTGAGCTCTATTCATGACACGTTCCACGTGTCTAACCTGAAGCGATGCCTGTCGAAAGAGACAGTAGTTTTGCCCTTGGAAGAAATTCAAATCGATGAGCAACTGCGCGCCTCGGAGGAACCAATCGAAATTCTTGATCGAGAAATCAAGCAACTCCAGCGCAGCAGGATACCGATAGTCAAAGTGAGATGGAACTCTAGGCATGGACCAGAGTTTACTTGGGAGCGGGAAGCATTCATGAAAAGCAAGTACCCGCATCTCTTCACAGAAAACCCCGGCAGTAGCAGCAAGAATTAAATTTCGGGACGAAATTTCTTTCAACCGGGGGTAACTGTGACATCCGTCAATTTTTGACGTTCAGGTTAGCTACCTGTTTATTTTGCTCAGTAGCATTCCCATAAGTGGAAAAAGTAGAAATTAAGTTGCCTGAATAATTTAGGTTAGTTGCGTGAAAAAGTTAGGCAAAAATCTTAAAAGTCCCGGAAAATGCCCGAAACAGCCCGTACCGGCCCGGAAACGTCCGAAAATCCTATAATGCCAAAATTTGAAAACGAAATGTACAAAATAAAGAATTTTTTTAAAAACATAAATAAACTGATCCAAATATTCCAAAACTACTTTCGAAAAAGTCAGTTTCTACCAAAAACGCGCTAAAAACCGACACTGCGTTGAATTAAGCAGTATAATTTTTAAACCATTCAAATCATTTAAAAAAAAAGAAGAAAAAAAGGGGATTGGCCTAAGTGGCCGGCCACCCCCCCCCCTACACCCACTCTCTCTCTCTCATTTCTCTCAAAACCATCATCACCCTCATTTTCCATCATTTCATTTTTCAAACTTCTCTCTCTCTCTCTAAACCCATTTCTCTCCTCCTTCTCTCTAAAAATCAGCCATCTCTCCATCTTCAAATCTGATTCTTAAAGTTTAGAACTCATTCCAAGAGTAAAAGTGTTATAATCTCAAAGGTAAGAGCATTGTGTATGTGTTAAACCTCGTTTTTGAGCATTTTAAGCTTCATTTTCGTATTTTCTTGAGGTTTTAACCTACTTCTATGATTTCTTAATCCTCTTGTTGTTTGGGAAGGAGATTTAGCCTTAGAAATGTTTGAAAACAATCTAAGAAGGTGAAAATCCATGATTTCCCCATAAGAACACAAGATAGGAATTGAAAATCGTTTATGTGATGTTGTTGACCATCATTCTTGGGCTAAACTTTGCTAATAGTTCATGCATGAGTCTTGATGGTACTAAAACATGTTTAGTTTATTTTTCACTTGTATAATCTGATTTGGGGGTAAAATAGCAAGAAAAACCCCAAAAGTTTATGATTTTATGTGTTTTGGTGGTAAAAATGGTGTTGGATTCTTGACAGATTCTGTCAATGTTTTTGCATGTAGTTTACACGACCCAAAAAGGGTTTTCTTGAACTCATTTCTTCATGAAATTTTTATGGATTGATATTTAAAGTGTTAGGGTTCAAACCCCACTGGATTTGTACAAAAACACCAAGATTTGAACCCAAACCATCATTAAACATTTTCGTGTGCAACAGCACTTGGTCAGGAATTTGGGTCATCTTCAAACTTGTATAACTCTTTGATAAATCATCCAAAATACAAACTTTTTAATTCTAAACTCAAGTACTCTGAGTTAGCTTTCTATAGAATCCAAAACCATATCATTTGGTGGACTTTTGAGGCTTCAACCAATGAGATTAAGATAGTGGTGTAGGCTGTCCCCTTGTGGCAGATTACACATGCACTACTTTAAGAGGTCATATCTCCCTCAAAAACCACCCAAATGATATGAAACTTGTTCCAAAAGCTTGGTATATGTGTTGTCTAGAAAATCTCTTTGAAATTCGTAATTTGGTGGTGTTATGAATTATTTATGAATAAAACATCACTGAAAGGTATTCTGGAAAATGAGAAAGTACCACTGATTTTGCAAAAATGTTTAAAAATAGTAAAAGAACTCTAAAAATAGTGAAATTTGGTGAAATTGTTCCTAACATCCCCTAAATCAGAGGGTAAAAATTTAAGGATTTATTATTTGGAGGACCTAAGTTCAAAGTGGTAATTTTTACAACTTAAAATTTTGGCAGATT
The DNA here is from genome assembly GCA_030169165.1 of Centaurea solstitialis. Classification (NCBI taxonomy): domain Eukaryota; kingdom Viridiplantae; phylum Streptophyta; class Magnoliopsida; order Asterales; family Asteraceae; genus Centaurea; species Centaurea solstitialis. The sequence goes on along the minus strand of CM058046.1, from coordinate 60,367,556 downwards.
CTGGAAATTTTATAAAATCCAAATTTATGAACTTTGAACCTTCCAAAATGTTTGGAAGACTCCAAAATGTGATAAAATGAATTTTTACTATATTGGACTATATAAATAACATAATGGCATTATATGGATATCGGTACGATTTTGATAGGGACCGTTGAACTTAGAACTTACGTTAAAAATTACGTGTTTGATAGGGCGAACATAGTTCGGAGCCGGGATTAGATCACGCACCATCACTTACGAAATTGCACTAAACGCTTGAGGTGAGTATTCACAGCCCCACTTTTACCGTTTTTACGAGTTTTTGGGGTGAAAAGCATGCTTATGAATGAATGTGTTTATTTGTGAAAATGTTACGGAAATGAATTGAATTGAAATGAATTTTGAGTACCGAAAAGAATTGAAATGAAATGTGTTAATGAAATGAAATGAAATGAAATGTTATGTGATTATTGAAATGAAATGTTTTATTGAAATGAAATGAAATGAAATGTTTTGTGAATATTGAAATGAAATGAATTGAAATGCGTTTCGAGTATCGAAATGAATTGAAATGAAATGAATTTGAGTATTGAAACAAAATGAAATGAAATGTATTGTTAGTATCAAAATAAAATGAAATGAAATGTAATGTGAGCTAAATTTTGATATGTTGAAGCATGATATAGTGAGCACAAAATGAAAATGTCCCTTGCACTACTATTAACCCATACAAATTGGGCCTATGATACATGTGGATAGCGCTATTTGGATTGACATACCCACCTAAAACTGACGAGTGATAGGTGCACTATATTGAAAAAATATTCACCCCGGCTGGAAATTTGTTTTCCCCCGGCAAGGCTGGATAGGGGCGTAGCTATGTCACAAAATGAAGGATTGTAGTAACTCACTTATATATATCATGTAATTAACACATCACCCGGGAAATTTACTCACTACTTGATACTAAACTGTTTATTAGGTGAATGATCTGATTCACCAAACTGCTATTTTTGGGGTGAATGAACTGATTCACCAAACTTTTTATAAAAATTGAGTGAATGAACTAATTCACTAAATTGTTTATTGGGTGAATGAACTGATTCACCAAACTGTTTACAAAAATATTGCGAATAAATGTTTTATTGAAATTGATATTGTACATAACTGTTTTGTACTTATAAAAACCTGTGAACTCACCAACTCTCGTAGTTGACACTTGTTTTAACATGCTTTTCAGGAAACCCGAAGGTTTGATTTAGGCTTTTAGAGCTTTTGTGAACGCCAATCATGTTTCGATGTTATTCGGATTTTGTAAAAGAATTTGTAATTTATGAACTCCGGTTGGATTTATATGTCTTGTAAACATATTTAAATTATTAATGTTATGAATGATTGGTGTGTATATCTCCTATTGCTTTGAAATCGAGACTGTCGCACCTCGTGTTTCCGCTTTAGCGGGGTGTTACATACCGTCTTAGAGTAGATCAAAATATCATCGATGAAAACGATGACGAACTTATCCAAAAATGGTTTGCACACTCTATTCATCAAATCCATGAACGCTGCTGGTGCGTTTGTCAAACCAAAGGACATCACTAAGAACTCATAATGGTCGTACCTAGTACGAAATGCCGTCTTTGGTATATCCTCCTCCCTTACTTTAAGTTGATGATACCCCGATCGCAGGTCGATCTTCGAGAAGTACTTCGCGCCTTGAAGTTGGTCAAACAGGTCATCAATCCTCGGCAACGGATATTTGTTCTTTACAGTCACTTTGTTGAGTTCACGGTAATCTATGCACATCCTCATGGTTCCGTCTTTCTTCTTTACGAACAACACTGGTGCTCCCCAAGGTGACGTGCTAGGGCGAATGAACCCCTTGTCAAGTAGTTCCTGCAACTGCGTCTTCAGTTCTTTCAGCTCTGACGGTGCAAGGCGATACGGTGCCTTGGCAATGGGTGCCGCTCCGGGTACCAAGTCGATTCGAAACTCGATCTCTCGCTCCGGTGGAAGGCTATCTAAGTCATCCGGAAATACTTCCGGGTACTCGCATACAACCTCAACATCCTTTACCTCTAACTTTTTCTTACCTGAATCTACAACATAAGCCAAGAACCAAAAGCAACCCTTCCTAATGCATCGGTTTGCTTTGATTACCGAAATCAATCTAGTGTTCCTATTTTGCTTAACTCCATAGATTACAGTCGATCTCCCATCTGGCAGTTGGACACGAACCGTCTTTTGCTCACAATCTATTTTAGCCTTATTCCCAATCAACCAATCCATACCTAACACCACATCCAATCCTCCCATAGGTATAGGGCTTAACGCTACAGGCACTAAGCATCCTTCTAACTCTATCGTACAACCCTTCGCAACCTCCCTAACCCACACACGCCCATTGGCGGTGTCTGCCTCATAAGGATGGTCCAACGGTTCAAATTTCACACAAGATAATTTGAGAAGTTCAGGAGTAGCATACGAATAGTCTGCACCCGAGTCAAACAATACTTTTGCACGTAAAGAGTTTACCAGGAATGTACCTCTCACCACGTTAGGCGCCTCTTCCGCTTCCGCTGCTGTCATCATAAAGGCCCGACCCCTAACCTGAGCCGGTGCTGTCTTCTGGTTATCCTTTGCTGCTACTGCTCGTCCTCCGGGCACTGGTGCTCCTTCCCTCTTCAACTGGGGACACTCTGATCTGAAGTGGTCAGACGACCCACATTGGTAACACGCTCTACGGGCCGAGCAATCTCGGGACAAGTGGCCCGGCTGTCCGCATCGAGAACAGGTTGGTGGTCCAGACCGACAATCTCCCAGATGAACCTTCTGGCACTTCCCGCAAGGCCTGACATTCGGGTTCTGACCTCCTCTAGAATCAGTTCTAGGAAATCTTCCCTTCCTAGGATCATTAGCTGGCCCGTCCCACTTCCTCTTCTCTCCCATCCTTTCCGTCGCCTGACGGTTCTTCTCACGCTCAATCGTCTCGGCAGCATTGATGGCTGCCTGAAAAGTAGCAGGCTCCTTACTCAGCACAAACTCTCTAAGGTTGCCTCTCAAACCCCAGATAAACCGCTCCACCTTCCGATCCTCCGTTGGAACGTAAACTCCAGCAAAACGGGCCTTCTCAATAAACTTGGTGGTGTAATCTTGCACAGACGATCCACCTTGCTCCAGAAGCAAGAACTCTTCCTCCATCTTCTTGGTTGCTGTCAAAGGGCAGAATTGCGACTTAAACTTTGTCACAAATCCTTTCCAAGTCATCGCTCTAACAGCTTCAGCTCCCTTCCCCCCGGTCTCCATGTTCCACCAGCTCAAGGCATCTGCCTTCAACATCGATCGAGCGTACACCACCTTGTCTTCAGCTGAACATCGACAAGTCTCAAATACCATCTCCATTTCCTCGATCCACCTCATGGCCAACACAGGATCTCGCTCCCCTTTGTAGGTGGGAGGCTTGCAAGCAGTAAAAGCCTTGTAGCTACACCCGTGCACTGGTCTTGGTGATACTACCGTTTCCAATGGCGTCATCTGCGAACCTCCGCCGATCACAGTAGCCGGCGGGCTATTCATCTCAGACTCTTCTCGACTACCATCGGATTTTGACTTCTCTTGCTGGTTCAACAAGGTCTGTAATGCATCTTGAATCTTTCCCATCTCTGTCTGAAATGCCTCCTTAGTGACAAAGGCAGTAGGCTGGCTCGCAGAACTCTCCTGCTGAGAGGGCTCAGGTATAACGGGTGGTCTCTCACTTTGAGCCCTACGGCCACCTCTAGCGCGAGACTGGTTCCTGACGCCACCCTCAGTAGCAGCCCTGCTGGCTCTTCCTCGTCCCCTACCACGGCCTCGACTCCCGGCCCTTCCTCTTACCGCAGTTGGTCGCAGTTGCACAGTAGGCTCAACTGTAACATCTTCTGCCTCTGGTATCACTCTGCTACGGAGTTTTCGTCCAGCCATCAAATACTGAAATAATAGTGAAAACTTAGATTATCCCTACAAACTGGGTACGTGGACGGTTACGAGTGTTCACATGCATACATGGACTCGTAACTACACTGGCCAGGTGTATTACGTTCCCATATCGCATGCTAGTCCCCGAACCCCTTTCCCCGACGTCTCCATCCTACGCGATACTTATGGTCACCTAATATCTCAGCCGTGTCCCTATTCTTACAGTTTAAGACTAGGCCCAATCCTGGTCACCTAATTCACTTAAACTGATGCTCTGATACCAATTTGTAACGCCCCAAAAACCCATAACATATAATATAGCATAAATAAACAATCCCAGTGTTCTAACGCAAAGGAAACATTCTAATATAAGATAGAGGCAAAGTAAATGCACGCGGAACATCCCTCCACGGCTGAGATATAAATTTCGATAGTCTAAAGGGTATTAATTACTAAACTGAAATCTTCCTAGGAATCAAACCTTCTCCTTCCCCTTCCTAGCTTCACGCTCGGCACCTGAAAGTTTTAAAAGATTTTGAAATGCGAGGGTTAGACCATAAGGTCTACTGAATTCCCTCAAAACAGTTTATAAAACAATTCCGGCCCGCTGGCCGTAAAACGAGTTAAAACCCACTGAATGTGTGCGGACAAGAAATAGCACAGTCCAGGCCCAGTCCAGGTCACCTGACAATAACTCCCAAGGGACGAAGTCCCGAGGTACCCCCAAGTGGCGGATCAGACCAAATGGTAACTCCCAAGGAACGCGAGGTTCCAAGGTACCCAGTGTCCATAGTGCAACACATCAGTCAAATAATCACACAATTACCATTTAAGCATGCTTTAAATGTAATTCAACAGTTATCACATTTACCACAAAAACCAGTATAACATCGTCATCAAAACATTTCGCAACTCGAATGGATATATTTGAAAAACGATAAAAACAATCCATTCATTTCAAGCAAGGGAACTCACCTGGGCTTATCTCACAGATCACGGTTCTCCCAGATACTTCTCCTCCTAAAGGATCTGTAAATATCCTAAGGAATTAGTGATTTGCACTTGCTAATATTCTCTAACTAAGACACCCCTAGGCAGACTTAGCACGGGGGTTCCGCTAAACCATGGAAAATTCTTCTCCGAGAAACTAGCCCTACAGAAATCCGATTCGGAATACCAACCTTTTCCGATCCGGAAAACCAACTTTTCCGAATCGGAAAAGTAGCAATTTCCGAATCGGGAAAGACATCTAAACCAAATCAGAAAACATCAAATTCCGAACTCCGACTCGAAAGGAAACTAGGTCAGCATAACGGCTAGGTCAGCCCAATTCCCGATTCGGAAATCAGGTTTCCAATTCGGGAAAGGCATGACGAGTCAAATACCTTACCGAATTCCGATCCGGAAAAGCATAATTTTCCGATTCGGAAAACATGATTTCCGATTCGGAAATCATGATTTCCGATTCGGAATTTATGATCTCCGATTCGGAAAACGTGGGCAGTTCCGAAAACAGCCTAAAATCGATCAAAAATCGATTCCAACTTAATCCGATTGTACCCAAACTAACCCCAAAGCAACTATACATCGATTATTAACAATCCTACATTTATCGGGCATCGAAACTTACCTCGGTGACGGTTTTCTCGACCTTGGTGATGAAATGCTCCAAGTTTCTCTCCCAAAACACACACTAAGCACACACTAATAATTTTACCCAAAATGGTTAAAATTAGGGTTTTTTAGGCTATAAATAGCATGGGCCATGGGCTAAGCCCATACCCAAAATAGTTAAATCAACCCAATTAGTTAAGTTCTAACAATAGGCACAAATGGCCCCTTTCCTAGATATTCTTACAAAGTAGGTCATTTCTCCTTAATCCAATTTATTTCGAAATCCTGGTTATTACACTAAACCTTTAGATGAAAAGCGTTTTAACTTTTTGGTTAGCAAGCTTGGCATGCTTAGTCCTACTTAAATCTGCTACGGATCTTAATTTAAGGGGGAGTTGCTTAATTATTCTGGATTGGATATTATCTGACTAACATCTAAGGATTCATTTTCAATGAATACCAATTTCTACTTTGTTTTGCAGATTATCCATTTGAGGGGGAATTCTTAAACGAGATATCATTTTTAGGGGGAGAGTTCAAATAAGCTTTAATGCTTACATATCTGAAAGACGAACAACTTTCAGGTATGAAAAATGTTTTTAAATGTTCAAACTCACTTCTCGATTCTCAAATGATTTTTTTTCGAATTAGAAGTGTGATTTTACATGTTTTCATATCATGATGAGTTGACGGATATTTTCTAACCGTGTGTTTCCAAAGATTATTGCGTATTATCTTTTCATATACTTTTCAAGTATTCATACACACCGGTTTAGCTTCTGTTGTCTTGTTGTTACAATGTCTCTATATGCTCATATTATTCCTTGGTAATACACTCGCTTGATATTTCCTCATTGTACTTCATTGTTTGTTTGATTGGATACGTTCTTCACTGGTATATCTATATCTCGTTCGTATAGATACTATCCATTTTGTTGTGAACCATAATTTTTTCATAAACGTATCTCACATTATATGATGAATCAGTTTTCTTAAACAAGTTTATCTCATTCATGTTCTTCATTTCATATACTTGTTTGAAGAAATTCTTATGCTCCTATATTGTACATATATATTTGTTCGAGCATGCTTTATATTGGCTTATTGATTCACTCGTTGAATCACTGTACTTTCATGTTTAGGAAACTTATTTCATGGGATGTGTGAGCTTAACAAAACTTCTATGGATTACCAGAACCGGCAATCCTACCCAAGAAGTTATACTTGAGAAATGAGTGAGGGGTCTACATCAAAGAGTGGGGGAGATAACTCAGGTGGTCGAGTTATTCTCATAGTGATTGAGTAGAAAAATGTGATATGAGAGTTTGGTTAGACGTGAGGATGCTTAAAAGAATTGGAGGGTGTGAGAACAGAGTTAAAAGAAACATAAAACTCTGCACCAACCTTTTCTAAGCCGGGCAACCACATAATCTATTGGTTCACATTCTTTGGTGACCGATATTGAAACAATGCAAAGCCCAATGCCGACTCTCGTTTTTACCCCACTAGCTACTCATTTCCTTGTCAACAAGGAGATGTTTCATTTCATCACGGGGACGCAGCACATAATCTATCAGGTTTTCATTTGGAAAATCGATATTGAAACAGAAGGAAGCTGCCCTGCCTTCGAACTTCATTTCTACACATCGAGTCGTGAAATATTTTCACATTTTGAGCCTTATGAAAGCACATGATGCTATTTTATTTCATCACAAATACACACAAGGAACTTGTTTCTTTGTCGGAACGTTCATAGTGATACTTTTAGTATTTGCGATGATTGAACGGAAGCCCTGGGGAGTGATCATCAATAAAGCTCTTTATACAGTGCATTTGTTGTACTGAGTTGCTTTGTGCTTCTCACAGGCATTCCAACTGATTCATGTGTTGTTTCAGAATTTTCCCACTTAAATCTGAATTACTTTTTGGAATTGACGGTATTTCATTGGAGTAAAAAGGGGAATTCTGGAGTAACAATGAGGAGATGGTTACGTGAGATGGTTTTTGTTTTCCTTTGTGGTTTGTTTCACATGTTTTTATCTTTACGAGATAGTTTATCTGATCATACATTTCTATAGTTTTGATGGTTATTTCATATTTCATCAAAAAGGGGGAGATGGTTTAGAAATGTTTTTGAAGATACTTTGGGGAGATGGATTTGAAATGTAATGTCGAGAAATGATTCTTGAAGATACGTTGAGGAAGTCGAGAGATACTTACGAGATACTTCAAGATGATCAGAATATTCCAAGTATTGACGTTTGAAGATTGTTTGAAGATTCTTCGTTCGTTAAAGCTTCGTGTTCAAAGTTTGTTAAAGCTTCATGAAGATTTGGATGATTCGTGAAGATTATTACGGAAGCTTATCGTTCAAGGAAGCTTATCGTTGATGTTTAAAGTGTTGATGCTTTCTTGAAGACGTTTGCCTAATTCTTTTTGTGATCTCGAATCCAAAGGGGGAGATTGTTGGGTGCAAAATCGGATTGTATCCGAGATCACAAGTTGGTGCTCAAAGTGAAGACAAAGGCAAAGTCAAAGTGGTTGATAAAGTCAAAGCTTGCTTTGTTTGTTTTAATGCTTTAATAGTTACTTTGTAATAGTTTGTAATAGTTAGGGTAGATTGTGTAATTCTTGTAAACCTTGAGGGTTTAGATGTTTGGGTATAAATACCCATGTGATGTCATTTAGAAAGTGTGACATGCATAGATGCTTAAACGTGTAAAGTGAGAGTGTTTGAGAGACTAGTTCTTAAGTGTGTGTGTTCTTGCTGTATTGAGTGTGTGTAATCATTTCATCCAAGAATCGATGACATATGGCTTCTCAATTCATTCTCTAGTTGTTGCATGTTGATTAGAACTTGAATCTGGAACAACACCGTCAAATCAAAATTTTTATATTTTAGATTCATGTTATCTAGGAATTTTCAATGAAAAGGAAAAAAGTTGATTATTATGATTTTTCGACATAACTTTCGTAGAGATCTTTGAGAGATTTTCGATGAATTTTTAAAACAATAGATATTAATGATTTGAAGATTTCTTTTGACAGACATCGAGTGAAATAAATCATTATTAATGATCTAATTATTTTTCAATAGACTATCGACGAAGATTTTCAACAGATTTTTGGTGTATCTTAAAAAACATTATAGTTGATTTTGAATATAACTATTCGATTTAATCAACATTTTAATCGTAAACCAAGATATTCTAAAAATTATTTTTAAAATCAGAATTGTTGATGCGGATAAATAAGCGAGTGTTAGTATTGAACTTGTTCAATGAATTTTTTGTTACCTTGTTTATCAAAATAAAGTTTTTTGAAAGCTAATCAAATGAATCACAACTTGAAGCAAAAAAAAAAATAGCCCATTTTACTTTGATATATACAAAATTTGACATGCACGTCAAATACAGACGTAAAAATATATACCCGTATTCATAACAACTTAAAAACGTTGCGATTTAAAAAATATAAGATAGATAACATCAATGGAATTATGTCGTTTATAAAGCTTATAGCATCAATTCATAGTTTTATTGAACAACAAAATTCCGAAGAAATGTGTTACCTGTAATAACCGGAATACTAAAGTTAGCGATGCAGTTATTTCCTTGTTAAAGTGACTTATTTGATTGAGTGGAAGAGTCTAGGGGTGGTTTGTGCCACTTTGTGAAAGATATTAAAAGTTTGGGATATTTCATTTTGGGAATGGGCTTCGCCCAAAGCCCATGCCATAAATAGCCTTAAACCCTAAAATTAAACCATTTGTGGAAATTGTTAGTGTGTGAAGTGTGTGTTTTGGAAGAAAGGGAAGCTAATATCATCATCAAATTTTCGTAGGGGATTTTCGCTTCGTAAGGTAAGATCACTGTTAAATGATGTATATGTGCTTTGGGATTAGTTTGGGTACAATTGGATCGAGTTAGAATCAATTTTTATCGATTTTAGGTTTAAATTCCGGAACTGCTGACGTTTTCCGAATTGGAATTCATGTTTTCCAAATCGGAAATCACGTTTTCCGAATCGGAAATTATATTTTTCCGAATCGGGAAATCAGTGGTGTTTTCTGAGGGGTTTTGTTTCGTTATGCCTTTCCCGGATTGGAAACCTACGTTTTCCGAATCGGGAAATTGGCTAGTTAAGCCGTCATTTTGACCTCGTGCTAAGTCTGCCTAGGGGTGTCATAGTAGTGGGTCTTATTGAGCGCAGTTATTAATGCCTTAGAACATTTACAGGCACGTTAGACGAGGTCCATGGGAGGACAGTAGGAATTACTCAGGTGAGTTCCCTTGCCTGATATGAATGGATTGCTTTTACTGTTTTTAAAATATATCCATTCGGTTTGGGAAATATTTTGATGATGATGTTATACTGATTTCGTGATAATGAGATAACTGGCGAATTACATTTAAATGCATGCTTAAATGATAATGATTGAAATGACTGTGGAGGTAGATGTGTTGCAGTATGGACATTGGGTACCTTGGAACTGTATGTTCCTTGGGAGCGTTTACCATTTGGTCTGATCCGCCATTTGGGGGTTCCTCGGGACACCGTCCCTTGGGAAGTAATTTGATTTCCTGTATGCAAGGTGGAGTTTCCTTGTCCGTAGCACATATGTCCTTGTTTTATCTGTGAATTTTGGCCAGCGGGCCAGAACTGTTGTTTAAACTGTTTTTGAGGGAATTCACTAGACCTATCGGTCTAACCCTCGTTTTCAAAATCTAAAATCTTTTTTCAGGGAAAGATCGAGTCGCGAGAGGCAAGGAGAAGGTAGACGTTTAGAGTAGCGTTGCCTACCAAAGTTAGTACTTTTGTCCTAACTTAGAATCTCAGCTGTGGAGGGATGTTCCGCATGCACTACTGCACTCTTTTACTCTTGAGTTAAGAATTCTGAATGTTGCGTAATAGATCACTGGGAATTTATTATTGCTTGTTATGTTGTTTGGGTTTTGGGGTGTTACATTACCATCCATAACCCTTTGTAATGGGTATGAAAACATCAACTAACTAATCAAGACAACAACACCAAGATGGGATTCCCGGTGTGCAAGACCGGTTGTGAAATGAAGACTTTGGCAAAGTTGTAGGCATCCCTCCTTGATAGCAGAGCATTGCCCGAGACATGCTGGTTGAAGAGCTGCACAAACATATATATGACAAAAATATTTAATCGTTATAACATTTCTATCCCTCAAGCTCAAGAATGATAAACAATGAAAAAAGAAGACGAATATTTCATACCTAAAATTGGAACACATGCCATGTAGAGAAATGCCAGAACAACAAATGTCATCGCTAGAGACTTTTTCAACGAGGAAGCCATAAGATAATTGGGCAGTATTTTTTGAATTGATTGTAATAACGAATCGACGAAGATGATAGTTGCTCTGATTTTAACGCTCGTTCAAATGAAATTTTATGCACCACAACACCTGAAATTGTAACGATTCTCATTTAATTGTACCTTTAAATCCTTTCCATAACGAAATAAATATAGTACAAATAGTTTATGCTCGTATAGGCTTCCATTTAAGTCTCTTTTAATCATTGGATTTTGAATTACTATCATAAAGTAAAAACCTAATACCGATTTCCCTTTTTTTGGGCATTTAATATTTATACCCTTTTTGTCCGTCCCTAGAATGACTATATTTTTTAGTGTATTATATTAAAAGTATGTCTATGTGTTTCACGCCAAGGCAAAATTTTATCGAAATCAGTTTCCAATTTCTGGACAATAAAAGTCAATATTTGATTACCTTTTATAGGAAATACTAATCTCCAAAACTAAAAGAGTATTCACAATTGTGGTTTCTCGTAGGTTTTGGGTACGTTATCACAAGGACATTCTCATCTCAATTTTATTTCTTATATTTTTTCGACCGAATTTTTGGAACATTTGTATAAAAGATAACTTATTTTAATTTGTGAAAACTAGGTTTCCTACTGACAGATATACCTCGACTTGGTGTAAATCCATAAAAAATCCTTCTAAAACACTCTTACGTTAAACTTTCAAAACCTTCTATACTTATAAATTTACTTATTTTATCCTAATTTTTTTTTGTTGAAAAGTTTAATCTTACATATACGTTAAAAAAACAAAAATATGTACTCTCGTTATCAGTATAGCTTGTTAGTCGATCATATACTAACCCATACTCAACCAATTTATATGGGTTCGATCTTCGATACCAAGCCACCTATTCACAACCTCAGGTAAAATTTCTTAATTAACTAGTTTTGTTGATTAAAAATGGCTCATATCGGGTATTCATGCATCTAAATTGGTGTAAATGTGCTACAATGGGTCTTAATAAGTCTTAACAGTCCATTGTTATCTAAATGGGTAAAATTGGTTTTCTATGTCGTCAATTAGTCTAAGTAGGTCATGATGGGTATAAATGATTCGTATAACCAAACAACCTCAATTTACGTTAAAGGGTCATAATAAATATTACTATACCTTAATGGGTCTAATTGAGATATAACAATAAAAAACCGTCGGTAAACCATTGCAAACCCGTCGGCAAATGAAACAGTCGGACAACATAAAAGTCGTCGGAAACACCATTGGTAGCGTATACCGATCGATCATTCTTGTTGTTCCAGATTCAAGCTCTAATCAACATGCAATCAAGTAGAGAATGATTTGAAAGCCATATGTCATTGATTCTTGGATCAAAGTTTACACATACTAAACACACCAAGAACACACACACTTAAGAACTAACTTTCTCTCAATCACTCTCACTTTCACAATGATACGTATGCATGTCACAACTACCAAACTAACTCACATTGGGTATTTATACCCAAACATCTAAACCCTCAAGGTTTACAAGAATTACACAAACTACCCTATTAAAGGAAAACTATTACAAAAGACTAAAACAATAAAAGTAAACTTTGACTTTGTTGCACACTTTGACTTTGCCTTTGACTTCAACTTTAGCACAATCTTGTGATCTCGGATACAATCCGATTTTGCACCCAACAATCTCCCCCTTTGGATTCGAGATCACAAAAAGAATTAGGCAAACGTCTTCAAGAAAGCATCAACACTTTAATCTTCAACGATAAGCTTCCTTGAACGATAAGCTTCGGTAATAATCTTCACGAATCATCCAAATCTTCATGAAGCTTTAACAAACTTTGAACACGAAGCTTTAACAAACCGAGATATCTTCAAATAATCACCAAACTTCAAACATCTCTTGCAAGCATCTCTTGTCAAATCTCGTAATCTTCTCTTTATCTTGGCATTTCGAAACCATCTCCCCAAAGTATCTTCAAAAAACATTTCTCAACTTTACATTTCTAAACCATCTCCCCCTTTTTGATGAAATATGAAATAATCATCAAAATCTATAGAAATGTATGATCAGAACAACTCGGCTCGTAAAGATACAAACATGTGAAAGTACCATCATAGATATCAAAAACCATCTCACATAACCATCTCCTCCTTGTTACTCCAGAATTCCCCTTATTACTCCAAAGAAATACCGTCAATTCCATAAAGTAATCCGAATCTTTTCAAATTCAGATTTAAGTGGAAAATCCTGAAACAACACATGAATCAGTTGGAATGCCTGTGAGAAGCACAAAGCAACTCAGTGCAACAAATGCACTATATAAGGAGCTTTAGTGATGATCACTCCCCAGGGCTTCCGTTCAATCATCGCAAACACTAAAAGTATTCCTATGAACGTTCCGACAAAGAAACAAATTCCTTGTGTGTATTTGTGATGAAAGAAAATAGCATCAAGTGCTTTCATAAGGCTCAAAATGTGAAAACATTTCACGACTCGATGTGTAGAAATGAAGTTCGAAGGCAGGGCAGCTTCCTTCTGTTTCAATATCGATTTTCCAAATGAAAACCTGATAGATTATGTGCTGCGTCCCCGTGATGAAATGAAACATCTCCTTGTTAAGAAGGAAATGAGTAGCTAGTGGGGTAAAAACGAGAGTCGGCATTGGGCTTTGCCTTATTTCAATATCGGTCACCAAAGAATGTGAACCAATAGATTATGTGGTTGCCCGGCTTAGAAAAGGTTGGTGCAGAGTTTTATATTTCTTTTAACTCTGTTCTCACACCCTCCAATTCTTTTAAGCATCCTCACTTCTAACCAATCTCTCATATAATATTTTTCCGCTCAATCACTATGAGAATAACTCGACCACCTGAGTCATCTCCCCCACTCTTTGATGGAGACCCCTCACTCATTTCTCAAGGATAACTTCTTGGGTAGGATTGCCGGTTCTGGAAATCCATAGAAGTTCTGTTAAGCTCACACATCCCATGAAATAAGTTTCCTAAACATGATAGTACAATGATTCATCGTGTGAATCAATGAGCCAATAGGAAGCATGCTCGAACACATATATATGAACAATATAGGAGCATAAGAATTTCGTCAAACAAGTATATGAAATGAATAACATGAAAGATAAAAACTTGTTTGAGAAAACTGATTCATCATATGATGTGAGATATGTTCTTGAAAAGCTATGGTGTACTCAAAATGAATGACTGTTATCTATACGATCAAAATATAGATATAGCAATGAAGAACGTATCTGATCAAAGAAACGATGAAGAACAAATAGGAAGATAGCAAGCGAGCGTATTACCACCGAATAATATGAGCATATAGAGACGTGGTAATAACAAGACAAAAGAAGCTAAACCGGTGTGTATGAATACTTGAAAAGTATATGAAAAGATAATACACAAGTATTAATCTTTGGAAACACACGGTTAGAAAATATCCGTCAACTCATCATGATATGAAAACATGGAAAATCACACTTCTAATTCGAAAAATCATTTGAGAATCGAGAAGTGAGTTTGAACATTTAAAAACATTTTTCATACCAGAAAGTTGTTCGTCTTTCAGATATGTAAGCATTAAAGCTTATTTGAACTCTCCCCCTAAAATGAATATCACTTTTAAGAACTCCCCCTCAAATGGATAATCTGCAAAACAAAGTAGAATGAGGTATTCATTGAAAATGAATCCTTAGATGTTAGTCAGATAGTATCCAATCCAGAATAATTAAGCAAATCCCCCTTAAATTAAGATCCGTAACAGATTTAAGTAGGAGTAAGCATGCCAAGCTTGCTAACCAAAAAGTTAAAACGCTTTTCATCTAAAGGTTTAGTGAAAAGGTCAGCAAGTTGGTAATCTGTTTGAACAAAGAACATTTCGATATTACCTTTCTCCACATTGTCTTTGATAAAATGATAACGAATGTCGATGTGTTTGGTCTTGGAATGCTGAACCGGATTTGACGTTATCGCAATGGCGCTTTCCGAATCACAGTAGATAGGGACTCTCTTCAACTTGTAACCATAATCTAGTAGTTGTGTCTTCATCCAAAGCACTTGCGAACAACAACTTGCAGCGGCCACATATTCTGCTTCGGCCGTAGAAGTGGAGACGCAATTTTGCTTTTTCGAAGTCCAACTAACAAGTTTATCACCTAAAAACTGACATGATCCAGAAGTGCTTTTCCTATCCAGTTTGCAACCACCATAATCTGAATCTGTAAAAGATATTAGCTCAAAACTAGAATCTTTCGGATACCAAAGGCCCAACTCGGGTGTGCCTTTGAGATACCGTAAGATCCTTTTAACTGCCGCAAGGTGTGACTCTTTAGGATTAGCTTGAAAACGAGCACAAAAACATGTGGCGAACATAATGTCCGGTCTAGTCGCAGTTAGGTACAAAAGAGAACCAATCATGCTTCTGTAAATCTTTTGATCAACGGGTTTACCGGTTAAATCAGGACCCAAAAGATTTCCAGTTGGCATTGGTGTTTTAATTGGAGAACAATCAGTCATGTTAAACTTTTTCAACATATCTTTAATATATTTTGACTGATTTATAAAGATGCCATCAGGGTTTTGTTTGACTTGAATTCCTAAAAAGAAATTCAATTCACCCATCATGCTCATTTCAAACTCTGTCTCCATGATTTTAGAAAACTTTGTACACAACTCTGGATTAGTAGAACCGAAAATAATGTCGTCAACATAAATTTGAACTAAAAGCAAATCATCACCTTCTTTCTTCAGAAAAAGAGTAGTATCGATCGTACCTCGTTTGAATCCTTTGGATAAGAGATGATTAGTCAGAGTTTCATACCATGCTCTTGGAGCTTGTTTTAGACCATATAATGCTTTGTCCAAGATGCATACATGATCGGGAAAATCTGGATCGACGAACCCTTCAGGTTGCTCTATATAGACCTCTTCATGCAAGACTCCATTCAAGAACGCAGATTTGACATCCATTTGAAATACCTTGATGTTCTTGTGAGCTGCATAGGCCAGAAAGATTCGAATTGCCTCGATCCTCGCTACCGGTGCAAAAGTCTCATCGTAGTCAATACCTTCTTGTTGAGAATAACCTTTAGCAACCAATCGCGCTTTGTTTCTGACAATCAATCCGGATTCATCTTTCTTGTTTCTGAAGATCCACTTAGTTTTAATGATTGATTTATCTTGCGGTCTCGGAACCAAGCGATACACTTTGTTTCTTTTGAACTGTAGAAGCTCTTCTTGCATTGCTAGAAGCCAATCAGAATCGTCTAAGGCTTGAGAGACATTCTTTGGTTCAATTCTGCTCAAGAAACTTTTGTATAGGCAGTAATTTGCAGATGCAGATCGCGTTTTAACACCATCATTGACATCACCAATCACATTGTAGAGTGGATGTGCTCTTGTCCATTTCAACTGAGCAGGAAGAATTGCAATATCATCTAGATTTTTCTGACTATCATTTTCATCAATGATTGCAGGAATCTCTGATTGATCATCGGGGGTTAACTCTGATTGCTCAACACTTGGAACTGGTATAGCCTGATCAGAGTTAGAAGTAGAACAAATATTCTCCGATGGTCCGGAATCATTCACGCTTGAAGGTTCTGGGACATTATGAATATCAACTCTTGGATTTCTGGAAAGAATGAGATCTTCATTATCTGCACAAACATCCAGAAAAGCATCCATAAACAGTAAATCGAGTTCTGAACTATTTGGATCAGTAATAGAATCAGAAGTCGTAGAAGTAGCTTGACTATGAATTCCGAGTCCTGAACTGCTATGTTCAGAAGTCATTGACACGGTTTCATCAAAGGTCACATAAACGGTTTCCATAACCATCTTGGTTCTTTTGTTGTAGACCCGGAAAGTCTTTGACGTTAGCGAATAACCAAGAAAGTATCCCTCGTCGGCTTTCTTGTCAAACTTACCAAGATTGTCACGGTTGTTAAGAATGTAGCACCTACAACCAAAAACATGAAAAAATTTGACATTAGGAACTCGACGATTGATTATATGATAAGGAGTTTTCTTGAAGCGCTTAGTGATGATAGTTCGATTTTGTGTAAAACAGGCTGTTGAAACAGCTTCGGCCCAAAAAGTAAGAGATAATCCGGAGTAAGCTAGCATCGTTCGTGCCGCTTCCACTAAGGTTCGGTTTCGTCTTTCTACAACTCCATTTTGTTGTGGAGTATAAGCACCTGAAAAATTATGAGAAATACCAACGGATGTTAGATAAGCATCTAAAGTAGCATTTTTAAATTCAGTGCCATTATCACTCCTAATCTTTCGAACTGGAAGTTGCAAAAGAACTTGGATCCTCTTGATAAACTTTATGATCAACTCGGGAGCTTCAGATTTCATTCTCAGAAATTCTAGCCACGTATACCGTGAGTATTCATCAACCATAACCAGAATGTACTTCTTTCCACTAATTGATTGGATTCTCATCGGTCCGCATAAGTCCATGTGGAGCATTTCGAGTGGTGATTGACACGAAGATTCTGTCTTTGACTTGTGAGAACTTCTCTTCATCTTTCCCATTTGACAAGCCGGACATAAAGAATCTCTATCAAATGTCAACTTTGGAAGACCTTTCACCAATCCACCATTAGCTAGTTTGCTAATATCTGAGAAATTCTGATGAGAAAATCTTCTATGCCATAGCCAACTTTCGCCTTTTGTTGCCTTTGAAAACAAACAAACGGGTTTCGACGAATCTATCACCGGAAAGTCAACCACATAGAGATTGTAAAACCTTCTCCCTTCAAAAATCTCAACACCATCACTATTAATGATAAGGCAGTTAATGATGGAAAATAAAACAATGTTATAACCATCACAAAACTGACTTGCACTAAAAAGATTATGACTTAACCCCTCAACATAAAGTACCTTCTTTATGGATACCTTACCATTTGTAAGAATGCCGTAACCTTTGATGACACCAGTCGTCTTATTCCCAAAACTAACTGTTCCTCCTGGTCGTTCCACATAATTGTGCAACAACTCCTTGTAGCCAGTCATATGTCTTGAACAACCGGAATCGACATACCACATATGCCTGGCCTGTAGAAACATGTTAGTTCATCTTGGGAACCCATATCCAAATGGGTCCTTTCTTGTTGGTCTCATACATTTTTAACAAATCAGAAGATGAACCTAAAATCTTACAGTTTATACCAGACTTTGAAATTTGTGCATTCAATAAATCTTTAGGAATCCATTTGCACACAAATTTCACATCTACTGATTTATCTTTTGCTTTTGAAAGATTTTTCTTTTTAGCACTAAACACTTTAGCATGATGATCAAACGAGTAAGCACGAGATTTATCATGAGAAACACCACTAGATCTCTTCTTGTTAACATGACTAGAGTTCAAAGAAAAAGAATTATCACCACACTGAGTACAATGCAAACGTTGCATAGCAAAAAACATTAAGGCAGACTCAAAAGAGTTTTGACACTTATTGAATCTAACATTCAGATTACATTTATTTGCATCATCAACGGATGACTTTTTAACAAAACTCTTTTTCTTCTTTGAATCTTTCTTCTTCCACCCTAGGCCATGTCGTTTAAAACTTTTTAAATCTGTAGAATCAGAAGAACTAGAGTTAATAGGTGTCTTAGGAACTGAACATGCATCAGATGAATCTTTTGAAGATGTTTCAAGTGTAGCACAAGAAGTACTTCCTACCTCAAAAGTACTTGCATCAAAATTAATTGAACAAGTTTCAGACTTTAACAAAGTACATGAGGATTTATAATCTTTTGAAATTCCACTATCACTTGAAACATTTACAACATTTGGTTTATCTTGTGTACTCGACTTTGGTTTTTCAAAAACAGCACCAAATTCCACATCTGGTAGTTTGAGTTCTGATTTAAGGATATCTCCTTCAACCATACTATCTAAACTTTTGTACACAAGATATCCATCTTTGTCAATAACAGCATAAGTAATTAAATCAGTGACTTCAGTCTTACTTTGATCAAAACAAGGTGGAGTATCTTGAGACTCAAACATGGGGTTTGAAATAAAATTTATCTTTTGCTCTTCAAAACCCTCTTCAATTTCATCATCATTATCAGAATCAAAACATGGTTTGGTCTCATCAGAATCAGAATCAGACTCATAATCAGAAACGCTTTTATTTTCTGAAAGATTATTAACTTGAATAAACTCAGAAAGATTTTCACAATCTGTTTCTTTTTCAAGTTCACTTGTCTTATCTTTAGATTCAGGAGTAGAATCAGTAGTCTTTGACTCATTTTCAATATCGTTACTAAGCTTTTCAGATTCATTTGAAAAAGACTTTACATCTTGAGAATACAAAGAAACACACCGAGTATGAGAAAACTCAGGTTTTCTTGTTTTATAACTTTGATTTAAATCATCATATTGAAAGTTACATGTGAAATCAAAGTTATTCTTTCTCTTTGGCTTTGAATCTGAAAAACTATTACTTGAGTCATCAACAACTTTTTCTTTACCTTTATCCGAAGAATCAGATAATGAACTACCAGATTTCACAAAGGTCTCATTTAATTTTGGAAAACTTAAGTTATCAAACTGATAAAGACCTTTAGGGGCTTTCTTTAAAACATCATTTTCAGGTAAACCTAACCCCATTTTCGGATTGTAAAACCTAGTATCTTTTAGATTATTTGTCAAAAGCTTAAGCGTCTGTTGAGTCTGACCTCTTTTGATATTAAGATCCTCCAATTGTTTTATCTTAGCATAAGCCTCAGATCTATCTTGAAAACAAACTTCATATTTGATCATATATTCAGCTTTTTCAGACTCCAAATTTACTAAAGCACTCTTCATCACAGAGATTTGAGATTCTAGTTTGGCTTTCTCTTTCCTAATCTCAGCCTTTTCAAGCTCACGATCATCAGCTAAAGATTTATATAATTCACATTCATTACTGAATTCAATGACTCGAGCTCTTTCGAACTTAATCTTTTCCTTCAAGTCATCAAATTCAGTTTTTAAAATTAAAAACTGTTCTTCTAAAGAGCATTCATCATTATCAGACATATCCGAGTCAGAAGGAGTTTGACTTACCTCATTTGTTTCTTCGGTCTGTTTGTGAAGGTTGATGGTTTCTTCCACACTAGCCATGAGATTGTAGTGAACTTGTGTGAAATGAGCAGAATCCTCATCATCAGAAGTATCATCATACCAACATTCCTCTTCCGCCATCAAAACTTTTCCTTCACTCTTGCGTTTAGCAAGTTGAGCCTTCTTTGAGTAGTAGTCAAAATCCCTGACTTTCGGTGCTCTACAATCTTTGACAAAATGGCCTGGTTTGCCACAGTTGAAACAAACATTGCCTTTCTCATCTGTCTTTTCTTTCTCATAATTCTTCCTCTCCGGCCTTCTCTCATAATCCTTTGGCTTGTACTTGTCTCTTTTGTAGTTATCAAACTTGGGTTTCGAATAGAACTTCTTCTTCCCATAACGTTTGTGAATCGAACTAGACAAAAGAGCAAGTTTGTCGGCAACTCGCTTCAAATCAACATCGGACTCAGAACTTTCATCTTCAAGGGATTCTGAATCAGAATCAGACAACTCGGTGACTAAAGCCTTTGAATGGCTTTTCTTCTTTGAACTAGCACTAGGGAGCACACTCTTCTTCTTTTCAGTCAACAGGGCCAAAGAATCAGAAATACTCTTCTGCTTCATCACAATATCTTTGACTTTCACTTCATGTTGACTAAGAATGGAATACAAGTCATGCAAGTCTTCTTCCGCCAAGTTCTTGTTCATTTGAAGATTAACGGAGTAGTGATCCCATTCTGGATTGAGATTCTTCAAGAACTTGAAGTTTATCTCAGAAGTAGACTTTTGCATCCCATTTCTCCTCAAATCATTCAGAATGATGTTGAACCGACTGTAAGAATCTGCAAGTGTTTCTCCCTCTAAAGCTTTAAACCCTTCATAAGCTCCGATTGCTTGGTTTAGCTTAGCTTGGATTGATCTTTCCGTCCCTTGAAACTGTTTCTCCAACTCATCCCACAACTCTTTCGCAGTATTTCTACTATCAACACGATTAAACAAATCGTTCGGAATGGCCATCGTGAGTAAAGTAAGAGCTTTGTCATCAAGTTCAGCTCTAATCTTCTCGAGCTCATTGTAATGCCGAAAGAGTTTGAACACTCGTCTTGGTTCAATAGCAGGAGTAGTGGCAGTCTCGGGGTGCCCGGAATATCAATGTACGGCTTGATCGGACCTTCTTGGATGCTCACCATGAGTGTCTTGTCGATGTTGTTAAGAAACTGAATCATCCTCACACGCCATTGAGGATATTCTCCAATTTGAAGAACCGGAGGTTTTGACTTCGAACCCATACTCAATAGATCTCTAGACATCTTCACAGAACTTGAATATGATCGGTAATTCACTGAAACTGGTAGATTTCTTCCGAACTTCTGGAGGTATACTAATCTGAGAATCTGTGGCTAATCTGAACACTTCTTTTTGATCAACGAAAAGGTTAGTGACAAAAGTCAAGAAGTCAACAGAAAAGTCAACCGGTGAATAGTGAAATCCCGAGAAAAAATATTTTTCAAAAATTTGAAAGTTGATTTTGACCGCGAAATTGAAAGTTTAGTCCAAAAATACAACCTCTCGGAAATCACCAAAATCTCTAAAAAACCGGCATTTTTCGGGAAAAAATGACCTTCTTAAAAATGACTGAACTTTTTCACCGTAGAATCAGATAAGAAGTCTAAAAAAGTTTACGTGAAAAAACGCCCGAAAAATGCTTCCAGACCTCTTTTTTTTTTTTTTTTTTTTTTTTTTTTTTTTTTTTAAACTAATCCGATTCGGAAAACACTATATTCCGATTCGGATTTTTCAATTTTCCGAATCGGAAAAGGATGTTTTCCGAATCGGAAAAGATAAACTTGAAAGAGTTCCGAGAAAAAATTCGAGTTGGTATTTGGGCAATTTCCGAATCGGAAAATGATGTTTTCCGAATCGGAAATTGACTAATACCAAGTCGGAAAATGAGTATAACTAACTTCGAACACAATTCCCGAATCCAAAAAATTTTCCGATTCGGAAAACTTCAAAATTCCGATTCGGAAAACTGATATTTTCCGATTCGGAATTTATGAATATTCCAATTCGGAAAATATGAACACAATTCGGAAAAACGAGGAAAAACCGAGCAGAAGGTAAAAAAAACTCAAAAAATTACTGCTCAAAACACCAAATTGACTCTAAATCACTTCCTAACACAGTAAAAACATCATATTAACCACAAACAATCAAATTCAGATCCAAATCATGATCAAATGAAGAACATCAAAACTCAAACCTCCATTTTTAAAAAAAACACAAAAAGCTTAAGAAATCATACCAAATTCAATGAATTTCCAGCTCTGATACCACTTGTTGTTCCAGATTCAAGCTCTAATCAACATGCAATCAAGTAGAGAATGATTTGAAAGCCATATGTCATTGATTCTTGGATCAAAGTTTACACATACTAAACACACCAAGAACACACACACTTAAGAACTAACTTTCTCTCAATCACTCTCACTTTCACAATGATACGTATGCATGTCACAACTACCAAACTAACTCACATTGGGTATTTATACCCAAACATCTAAACCCTCAAGGTTTACAAGAATTACACAAACTACCCTATTAAAGGAAAACTATTACAAAAGACTAAAACAATAAAAGTAAACTTTGACTTTGTTGCACACTTTGACTTTGCCTTTGACTTCAACTTTAGCACAATCTTGTGATCTCGGATACAATCCGATTTTGCACCCAACAATTCTTTTAGCAACGCTCGTTTCGTTGAAAAAGTCGTCGATAAAGCCTAATTCTGACTGTTTTCCAGCTGTTTCGTCGTCGGCAATACCCTTTTTTAGTAGTGTTTGGTTGTTTTTCGACGGAATACATTTCTACAGATCCCAAAGAAAAATTTTAAATTATTTTAGTAGATTTAGATTTTAGATTCCCGTCAAATCAAAGTTTTTATATTTTAGATTCATGTTATCTAGGAATTTTCAATGAAAAGGAAAAAAGTTGATTATTATGATTTTTCGACATAACTTTTGTGGAGATCTTTGATAGATTTTCGATGAATTTTTAAAACAATAGATATTAATGATTTGAAGATTTCTTTTGACAGACATCGAGTGAAATAAATCATTATTAATGATCTAATTATTTTTCAATAGATTATCGACGAAGATTTTCAACAGATTTTTTATGTATCTTAAAAAACATTATAGTTGATTTTGAATATAACTATTCGATTTATTCAACATTTTAATTGTAAACCAAGATATTCTAAAAATCATTTTTAAAATCAGAATTGTTGATGTGGATAAATAAGCGAGTGTTAGTATTGAACATGTTCAATGAATTTTTTGTTACCTTGTTTATCAAAATAAAGTTTTTTGAAAGCTAATCAAACGAATCACAACTTGAAGCAAAATAAAAAATAGCCCATTTTACTTTGATATGTACAAAATTTGACATGCACGTCAAATACAGACGTAAAAATAATTATCCGTATTCATAACAACTTAAAATCGTTGCGATTTAAAAAATATAAGATAGATAACATCAATGGAATTATGTCGTTTATAAAGCTTATAGCATCAATTCATAGTTTTATTGAACAACAAAATTCCGAAGAAATGTGTTACCATCCATAACCCTTTGTAATGGGTATGAAAACATCAACTAACTAATCATGACAACAACACAAAGATGGGATTCCCGGTGTGCAAGACCCGGTTGTGAAATGAAGACTTTGGCAAAGTTGTAGGCATCCCTCCTTGATAGCAGAGCATTGCCCGAGACATGCTGGTTGAAGAGCTGCACAGACATATATATGACAAAAATATTTAATCGTTATAACATTTCTATCCCTCAAGCTCAAGAACGATAAACAATGAAAAAAGAAGACGAATATTTCATACCTAAAATTGGAACACATGCCATGTAGAGAAATGCCAGAACAACAAATGTCATCGCTAGAGACTTTTTCAACGAGGAAGCCATAAGATAATTGGGCAGTATGTTTTGAATTGATTGTAATAACGAATCGACGAAGATGATAGTTGCTCTGATTTTAACGCTCGTTCAAATGAAATTTATATGCACCACAACACCTGAAATTGTAACGATTCTCATTTAAATGTACCTTTAAATCCTTTCCATAACGAAATAAATATAGTACAAATAGTTTATGCTCGTATAGGCTTCCATTTAAGTCTCTTTTAATCATTGGATTTTGAATTACTATCATAAAGTAAAAACCTAATACCGATTTCCCTTTTTTTGGGCATTTAAATAGCCCATTTTACTTTGATATGTACAAAATTTGACATGCACGTCAAATACAGACGTAAAAATAGTTATCCGTATTCATAACAACTTAAAATCGTTGCGGTTTAAAAAATATAAGATAGATAACATCAATGGAATTATGTCGTTTATAAAGCTTATAGCATCAATTCATAGTTTTATTGAACAACAAAATTCCGAAGAAATGTGTTACCATCCATAACCCTTTGTAATGGGTATGAAAACATCAACTAACTAATCATGACAACAACACAAAGATGGGATTCCCGGTGTGCAAGACCCGGTTGTGAAATGAAGACTTTGGCAAAGTTGTAGGCATCCCTCCTTGATAGCAGAACATTGCCCGAGATGTTGTTCCAGATTCAAGTTCTAATCAACATGCAACTAGTAGAGAATGATTTAGAAAGCCATATGTCATTGATTCTTGGATGAAAAGTTTACACACACTAACACACCAAGAACACACACACTTAAGAACTAACTTTCTCTCAATTCACTCTCAATTTACACAATGATACGTATGCATGTCCTAACTAACAAACTACATCACTTGGGTATTTATACCCCAACACTAACAACCCTTCAACTTTTAAACCAATTACACTTTCTACCCTATCTATACAAAACAATTACAAGTAAAGTAATAAAGCACTAAAAACAATAAAGCTTTGACTTCCTTTTAACAACTTTGACTTTGCCTTTGACTTCAACTTTAGCACAATCTTGTGATCTCGGATACAATCCGATTTTGCACCCAACAATCTCCCCCTTTGGATTCGAGATCACAAAAAGAATTAGGCAAACGTCTTCAAGAATGAATCAACACTTTAAACATCAACGATAAGCTTCCTTGAACGATAAGCTTCCGTAATAATCTTCACGAATCATCCAATCTTCATGAAGCTTTAACAAACTTTGAACACGAAGCTTTAACAAACGAATAATCTTCAAACAATCTTCAAACTTCAATACTTGGAATATTCTGATCATCTTGAAGTATCTCGTAATTATCTCTCGACTTCCTCAAAGTATCTTCAAGAATCATTTCTCGACATTACAATTCAGATCCATCTCCCCAAAGTATCTTCAAAAACATTTCTCGACTTTACATTTCTAAACCATCTCCCACTTTTTGATGAAATATGAAATAATCATCAAAACTATAGAAATGTATGATCAGATAACTCATCTCGTAAAGATACAAACACGTGAAAGTACCACCATAGATATCAAAAACCATCTCACATAACCATCTCCTCCTTGTTACTCCAGAATTCCCCTGTTTACTCCAATGAAATACCGTCAATTCCATAAAGTAACCTGAATCTTTTCAAATTCAGATATAAGTGGGAAAATCCTGAAACAACACATGAATCAGTTGGAATGCCTGTGAGAAGCACAAAGCAACTCAGTACAACAAATGCACTATATAAAGAGCTTTAGTGATGATCACTCCCCAGGGCTTCCGTTCAATCATCGCAAACACTAAAAGTATTCCTATGAACGTTCCGACAAAGAAACAAATTCCTTGTGTGTACTTGTGATGAAAGAAAAAAGCATCAAGTGCTTTCATAAGGCTCAAAATGTGAAAACATTTCACGACTCGATGTGTAGAAATGAAGTTCGAAGGCAGGGCAGCTTCCTTCTGTTTCAATATCGATTTTCCAAATGAAAACCTGATAGATTATGTGCTGCGTCCCCGTGATGAAATGAAACATCTCCTTGTTAAGAAGGAAATGAGTAGCTAGTGGGGTAAAAACAAGAGTCGGCATTGGGCTTTGCCTTGTTTCAATATCGGTCACCAAAGAATGTGAACCAATAGATGATGTGGTTGCCCGGCTTAGAAGTGGTTGGTGTAGAGTATTATGTTTCTTTTAACTCTGTTCTCACACCCTCTAATTCTTTTAAACATCCTCACTTCTAACCAATCTCTCATATAACATTTTTCCGCTCAATCACTATGAGAATAACTCGACCACCTGAGTTATCTCCCCCACTCTTTGATGTAGACCCCTCACTCATTTCTCAAGGATAACTTCTTGGGTAGGATTACCGGTTCGGGAAATCCATAGAAGTTCTTTTAAGCTCACACATCCCATGAAATAAGTTTCCTAAACATGAAAGTACAATGATTCATCGGGTGAATCAATGAGCCAATATGAAACATGCTCGAACAAATATATATATGTAGAATATAGGAGCATAAAAAAATGTCATCAAACAAGTGTATGAAATGAAGAATCATGAATGAAAGAAACTTGTTTGAGAAAACTGATTCATCATAAAAAGTGAGATATGTTCTTGAAAAGCTTTGGTGTATACTAAATGAATGAATGTTATCTATACGATCAAGATATAGATATAGCAATGAAGAACGTATCTGATCAAATAAACGATGAGGTACAATGAGGAAATATCAAACGAGCGTATTACCACCGAATAATATGAGCATATAGAGACGTGGTAATAACGAAGACAAAAGAAGCTAAACCGGTGTGTATGAATACTTGAAAAGTATATGAAAAGATAATACGCAAGTATTAATCTTTGGAAACACACAGTTAGAAAATATCCGTCAATTCATCATGAGATGAAAACATGTAAAATCACACTTCTAATTCGAAAGAACATTTGAGAATCGAGAAGTGAGTTTGAGCATTTAAAAACATTTTTCCATACATGAAAGTTGTTCATCTTTCAAATATGTAAGCATTAAAGCATATTTAAACACTCCCCCTAAAAGTAATATCTCTTTTATGTACTCCCCTCAAATGGATAATCAAACATTTACATAAAATTCTCCCTCAAAGTAATAATAATACCTTGAGAACCGTTGAAGACTGGGTCTTGAACTGATTTATTCAAGAGCCACTTGCACATTGAGGAACGGGTCCTAAACTGATTTATTTAGGAACCACTTGTTCATTGAAGAACGGGTTCTGAACTGTTGTATTCAGAAGCCACTATACATTGAAATCCGGGTCCTAAACTGATATATTTAGGAACCACTTGTCATTGAGGAACGGGTCCTAAACTGATATATTTAGGAACCACTTGTCATTGAGGAACGGGTCCTAAACTGATATATTTAGGAACCACTTGCTTGCAGAAACTCCCCCTTGAAAAATGCAGTGAAAATATGGGGACCTGCAAAAACAAAATCATACAGATTTTGGTATCCACTTGAAAGTGGATCTTCTTTTGTTAAAAGAAGTTGGTTTATAATTTGGAATACTATAAGTACCATACCAACTTTCCGACTTTTCTTTTCGAACAAACTTATTTGTTCCACAGTAAGAACAACACATTTTCTTTTGAGATAATCTAATCATATGATTTACAGAATAAATTGGATCAGATTTAACAAAAGATTTAGTTTTAAAACCATTGTTCTTTTGAACATTTTGTTTGGGAACAAATAACTTTGGTTTATCTACATTTGGTGTAGACCCTTTAACTCTCCAAACAAACTTACCTTTCTTCGAATGATTTTTACCTAAACCATCAATCTGATGATCATAGAAAAGATTAGAAGTACGAATCTGATTCTTTGGAGTGAAACAATTTGTTGAAGAAACATCTGCATGAAGAGAACTTGGAGCAATTTTGAATGAACACACAGAATCAGCATAATCAACATATGGTGATTGTACTATAACATCGGGACTCTTTGGTTCATTCAAATTAACTTTAAAAACAATATCTTCAAGATCTTTCACCATTGCAGATAGAATATTCTTTTCTTCAACTGTTTCATCAAGTTTCTTTTTCAGATTAGAACTCATAATCTGTTCTTTCATAATATCAGAAGACAATTCAGATAAGCTACGTGTAAGTTTCCTTATTTCCATCTCAAAAACTTTTTTTTCCTCTTCAAAATCATTCTTCTTAAAGGTTTTGTTCTGAAGTTCAGAAATCATTTGCTCAAAACCTTTTATCTCACTCTTTAAAAGGTGTTCTTTTCTTTTAAAAGCACTTCTTTCATCCGAAAGTTGCACTTCTAAATTAGCAATTTTCTTCCTAAACAGAACACTCTTTTCTTCAAAAGCTTTTCTTTCTTTTTCAAAACCTTTACTCTCTTCCTCAAAATCAAACTCAACGCATCTATCTCTTCCAACACGAACATTCTTTTTCTTCAAACCTTTCTTCTTACTTTCAAAAACATTCTTCTTTTTCTCAAAATCTTTTCTTTCATTCACAATCTGTCTCTCTAAATCAGAAATCTTCTTCGAAAGTTTATCACTTTTCAACTCAAAAGATTTTCTCTCTTTCTCAAAAAACTTTCTTTCTTCTTCAAAAACCTTTCTTTCATCTCGTAACATCTTTTCAATCTTAACCAACTCACTATCCACAACATTCTTCTTGTTGGTACAAGAATCGGTACAAGACTCAAGAGAATCAAAAACATTCATTCCATCATAAGAGTTGGAATCATCATCATCATAACAACAATTAACATAACATGTTGATTCAGAAAACTCTTTGAAAATCTTGTTTTCTTTTTGCTCATCAAAAACTGATATCTTCAAAGAAAGTTCACCAATCTTAGCTTCAAAAGCTCGTCTTTCTTTCTCAAAGTTACTTCTCTCGATGATCACGATTTTCTCAAAATCATTTACTTGGTTTGAAAGTTCTATCACTCTCGAATGAGAAGATATAAGTTTGTTCTCAAAGACTTTTTTATCTTCATCTAAATCATGAACTTTCTTTTGCAAACATTCATTTTCTTTCCTCAAAGAAGTTACAAGTTTTAGGTTTTGAGCATTTCCAAAAGAATGTTTTAACACTTCATCATGCTCATTTTGCAAATCAATTTTCAAACTTGTAATTAAACTTCTTTCATTGGAAAGTGACTCTTCAAGATTAGTAACTTTAATAAGAAGATCAGCCTTTTCAGCATTTGATATAGATAAAGTTTCCTGAAGCTCAGTTATCTATTTTAACAATTCTGAATTCTCCGATTCTTGCCCTTTTTCACTCTGTAATAACTTCTCTAAATCCACAATCTTCATTTCTAACAAAGATTTGTCAGAACTCAACTTTAGATTTTCCTGGTTTAGCTCAAAGACACGATGACTGTATGTCATATAATTCTTCCATAAGCTATGATTAACATCTGAATCTGTCATCTTGACCGAATAGAACTTGAAAATGATCGATAATTCACTGAAACTGATAGATTTCTTCTGAACTGCTGGAGGTATGCAAATCGGAACACTTCTTTTGATCAAAGATAAGGTTAGTGACAAAAGTCAAAAAGTCAACTGTAAAGTCAACCGGTGAATAGTGAAATCCCGAGAAAAAATATTTTTCAAAAATTTGAAAGTTGATTTTGACTGCGAAATTGAAAGAATAGTCCAGAAAATCAACCTCTCGGAAATCACCAAAATCTCGGAAAAACCGGCATTTTTCGGGAAAAAATGACCTTAAAAATGACTGAACTTTTTCACCATAAAATCAGATAAGAAGTCTAAGAAAGTTAATGTGAAAAAACGCCCGAAAAATGACAGAACTTTTTTTTTTTTTTTCCGAACTCTTAAAATAACCCGATTCGGAAAACACTAAATCCGAATCGGATTTTTTTCAATTTTCCGAATCGGAAAATGATGTTTTCCGAATCGGAAAAACAATATTGATAGAGTTCCGAGAAAAATTCGAGTTGGTATTCGGGCAAATTCCGAATCGGAAAATGATGTTTTCCGAATCGGAGTTTGACTAATACCAAGTCGGAAAACGAGTAAGATCAGATCTAAACAACAAAACGAGTCCAAAAAATTTCCCGATTCGGAAAATTTCAAAAATTTTCCGATTCGGAAAACTTGTATTTTCCGATTCGGAATTTATGAATATTCCGATTCGGAAAATATGAACACCAGTTCGGAAAACCGTACAAAAACCGAGCAGAAGGTAAAAAACTCAAAAATTACTGCTCAAATCACCAAATTTTGACTCTAAATCACTTCCTAACACAGTAAAAACATCATTTTAACCACAAACAATCACATTTACATGCAAATCATGATCAAATGAAGAAAATCAAAACTCAAACCTCCATTTTCTAAAAAACATAAAAAAGCTCAAGAAATCATACCAAATTCAATGAATTTCCAGCTCTGATACCACTTGTTGTTCCAGATTCAAGTTCTAATCAACATGCAATCAAGTAGAGAATGATTTGAAAGCCATATGTCATTGATTCTTGGAGAATTGATTACACACATCTCACACACCAAGAACACACACACTTAAGAACTAACTTTCTCTCTTCACTCTCAAATTCACAATGATACGTATGCATGTTCTCACTTCCAAACTAACTCACTTTGGGTATTTATACCCAAACCCTTACAACCCTTCAACTTTGAACCAATTACACTTTCTACCCTATCTATACAAAACAATTACAAGTAAAGTAATAAAGGACTAAAACAATATAAGTATAAAACCCTAAACATCCTTTACCTTTTATAGGTAGAAGGAAATTACACAAAATGTCAACAAAGGCCCCCGAGGTTCCAAACCTCAAACAGGGGCACTAACAGAGTGAAATGTTTACAGATAAAGGAAATTAAACTAGAAAGCTATTAAAGATAGTGAATTCTGACTCTTCACAACAAGAGGTCCTACAATCTCCCCCTTTGTGACGAAGTCAGAAAGGTGGTGGAAGCTCCAGAGCCGGCTCCCACTTGGACATCTGTAAGTATTCCTCCCACTCGCCGATGATCCTTGCTCTCATTTGCATCGCCGCCTCGACCCGTCTGTACATCAACCGTTCCTTGAGCTTCCTCTCGATCAATCTCATCGCCTCCAGTAGCTTTCCCTTCCCATCTATGATCCTCCGCCCTGGTATCTGATCAGCCAGTAGTCTACTCTGCATCCCGTTGTAGACATAAAGAAGGGTCCCGTCGCAGAACTTGGAGAGCTCGCCAAATCTCATGAACCTGCGCTCCTTCTTCTTCCGAGTCATATAGAGAACCCCATGCTCAGGTATCCTGGTTGGCATGTACGGAGTGTAAGCATCAATACCAGGCACGAGCAGGTTTGGTCTGAGCAGATTGACCTTTGGCTGGCGGCTTTCGATTGCAAGCTGGTAGTCCGTCACTCGCGCGAGAGAGATAGCATGACGGACGTACTTCTTCAATATCTCTGTGCCGTCTCTGTAGTGCTCTGGTCGGAGAATCGGGCCTTGGAGGTACTTGATGAGCGTGAGAAGGTCTTCTAGATGCACCCGATCCAAATCAGCTTCCGTGAATGACCAGTCTTGAAGCTCACCTCGTGGAATGCCGGTCCCGTACATGCGGACATCGTACTCAAGGAATAACTGATGGCCATGTCTGTAGGGGCGCATTGCAGTTACCTTGGTAAAGCGACGTCAGATCCTTTGGCGTCCATGAGTGGCCCAGTTGCACATTCGCTGATGCACATAAGCTGTCCTTCGTCTCTTGGTCTTGATGTGCGAGATCCCGAAGTAGACCTTTCGGGACCAGGCGTGCAGCTTTTCTTGTTGGTAGATGCGGGTGAACGATTCCTCAAGGAATGGACGGAAGATGACTGAATGGTTCCAGTTGAGCTAGATGATGGTTGGAGCGGCGGTCTCTGGATCAGTAGAATGAATAGTTCGTGGAGCGTCTGGAGTGGGAAAAACAAAAGCTGAAGTGAGGTTGGTGTAGTCAGAATCCCGGACAATGTCGTCCCCCTTCTGGTATATCCTGAGACTCTGAGCAAGCGACCGCAAGATCTTCCGGGCTGCTTTCGGAATCTGGAACTCTGAAGGATCCGTCGGTGCTGCTTCCAGGAGAACGACTTCAATCTGAGCCGTGTCCGTCATCTGGGGAAACTGTACTGACTCCCCTTCCGGGATCCGCTCGTATCTCCAACTCCCCATGTCAGGAATATCTTCCGTGTCTGAGTCGACATAGGGAGCATCGGTAGCAGCAGTCTCTGTAGGAGCACTCGAGGGGGCGGCCGTGGAAGCTGGAGCTGGAGTAGAACCGGAACCAGAGGCAGAATGGAGGTCGGTGCGAGGCCTTTTGGATGAAGCCTGTACCTCCCCCTCATGAGGACCCGGTGCCGAGTCATCAGGGTCATCATGCCTCCTTTTGGAAGGCTGAGCCTGAGACCTACACATGGCCTCTAGTTCCCGGACGCGCTGCTGTAGGATCTCGATCTGGGCTTCCTGATCTCGGACTTGGGCGGAGAGGCGGTCGTTCTGAGTCGTATATGAAGAGATGACGAACGCATGTTCCGTCTCAGTAACGTAGCCCGGTATCGGAGGTAGTTCGCCCGAAGTCGGAGGGGCGAGCCTGAGGACGTCTTCGGTCTGACGGGGGATCGGAGTCTCGGATGATGAGGCTGCTTCAGAGTGTTTGCCCTTGATCCGCCGTTTGAGCTCGTAGAGCTCCGCATCCCGGTCTTCTTGAAGTTTTGTGACGCCTCAAGATCTGCCAGTCGTTTCCTCTCCGTCTCGGCCAAGGCTTTCTCAAGTGCCTCGACCCGCGCATCTCGAGCCCGGTTGGCTTCCTCCACCGCGAGTAACCTGCTTTGGACGACTTTTAGGATGTCGTCCGAATCCGTCGGACCTAAAAGTCCCATTGGTGCAGGGGTGGTTTTAAGGATTCCACCCGAATCCGTCAGGCCTAGAAGCCCCGTTGTTGCGTGAGCATCTTTAGAGACTTTGCTCGAGTCTGTCGGACCTAGTCCCGGTAGTACAACACCCGGTGCCACTTGGGCTCCGGTTGTCGAGAAGAGTCCTACTGAGGTGCTCTCTCGGCCTGATATCACCGCTGGTATGATGCTGACGGTGTCAGGGCTTCCAGCGGATCCTCGAAGGGCGTCACCCGACGCACCAACTCTCCCCGTTCCGGCCTCGCCACTTGGGCGGGCTGATGATGCTCCTAGTAGTGTCCTATCCAAATGAATGACTTGAAAAGTCTCGGTAAGTGGCTCTAGGACAACTGGTGCACGGAAAGAAGTCGAGAGGCGGGGCGGTTCCTCTCTCGTTTCAACACCAACAGACTCCAATTGAGTGGTTGGTGGAAGTTGAGCTAAGTCCCCGTGTAAAGATGAAACGACCATCTGTTGAACATTCTTTTTCTTCAAACCTTTCTTCTTACTTTCAAAAACATTCTTCTTTTTCTCAAAATCTTTTCTTTCATTCACAATCTGTCTTCTAAATCAGAAATCTTCTTCGAAAGTTTATCACTTTTCAACTCAAAAGATTTTCTCTCTTTCTCAAAAAACTTTCTTTCTTCTTCAAAAACCTTTCTTTCATCTCGTAACATCTTTTCAATCTTAACCAACTCACTATCCACAACATTCTTCTTGTTGGTACAAGAATCGGTACAAGACTCAAGAGAATCAAAAACATTCATTCCATCATAAGAGTTGGAATCATCATCATCATAACAACAATTAACATAACATGTTGATTCAGAAAACTCTTTGAAAATCTTGTTTTCTTTTTGCTCATCAAAAACTGATATCTTCAAAGAAAGTTCACCAATCTTAGCTTCAAAAGCTCGTCTTTCTTTCTCAAAGTTACTTCTCTCGATGATCACGATTTTCTCAAAATCATTTACTTGGTTTGAAAGTTCTATCACTCTCGAATGAGAAGATATAAGTTTGTTCTCAAAGACTTTTTTATCTTCATCTAAATCATGAACTTTCTTTTGCAAACATTCATTTTCTTTCCTCAAAGAAGTTACAAGTTTTAGGTTTTGAGCATTTCCAAAAGAATGTTTTAACACTTCATCATGCTCATTTTGCAAATCAATTTTCAAACTTGTAATTAAACTTCTTTCATTGGAAAGTGACTCTTCAAGATTAGTAACTTTAATAAGATCAGCCTTTTCAGCATTTGATATAGATAAAGTTTCCTGAAGCTCAGTTATCTATTTTAACAATTCTGAATTCTCCGATTCTTGCCCTTTTTCACTCTGTAATAACTTCTCTAAATCCACAATCTTCATTTCTAACAAAGATTTGTCAGAACTCAACTTTAGATTTTCCTGGTTTAGCTCAAAGACACGATGACTGTATGTCATATAATTCTTCCATAAGCTATGATTAACATCTGAATCTGTCATCTTGACCAAATAGAACTTGAAAATGATCGATAATTCACTGAAACTGATAGATTTCTTCTAAACTGCTGGAGGTATGCAAATCGGAACACTTCTTTTGATCAAAGATAAGGTTAGTGACAAAAGTCAAAAAGTCAACTGTAAAGTCAACCGGTGAATAGTGAAATCCCGAGAAAAAATATTTTTCAAAAATTTGAAAGTTGATTTTGACTGCGAAATTGAAAGAATAGTCCAGAAAATCAACCTCTCGGAAATCACCAAAATCTCGGAAAAACCGGCATTTTTAGGGAAAAAATGACCTTAAAAATGACTGAACTTTTTCACCATAAAATCAGATAAGAAGTCTAAGAAAGTTAATGTGAAAAAACGCCCGAAAAATGACAGAACTTTTTTTTTTTTTTTCCGAACTCTTAAAATAACCCGATTCGGAAAACACTAAATCCGAATCGGATTTTTTTCAATTTTCCGAATCGGAAAATGATGTTTTCCGAATCGGAAAAACAATATTGATAGAGTTCCGAGAAAAATTCGAGTTGGTATTCGGGCAAATTCCGAATCGGAAAATGATGTTTTCCGAATCGGAGTTTGACTAATACCAAGTCGGAAAACGAGTAAGATCAGATCTAAACAACAAAACGAGTCCAAAAAATTTCCCGATTCGGAAAATTTCAAAAATTTTCCGATTCGGAAAACTTGTATTTTCCGATTCGGAATTTATGAATATTCCGATTCGGAAAATATGAACACCAGTTCGGAAAACCGTACAAAAACCGAGCAGAAGGTAAAAAACTCAAAAATTACTGCTCAAATCACCAAATTTTGACTCTAAATCACTTCCTAACACAGTAAAAACATCATTTTAACCACAAACAATCACATTTACATGCAAATCATGATCAAATGAAGAAAATCAAAACTCAAACCTCCATTTTCTAAAAAACATAAAAAAGCTCAAGAAATCATACCAAATTCAATGAATTTCCAGCTCTGATACCACTTGTTGTTCCAGATTCAAGTTCTAATCAACATGCAATCAAGTAGAGAATGATTTGAAAGCCATATGTCATTGATTCTTGGAGAATTGATTACACACACCCAACACACCAAGAACACACACACTTAAGAACTAACTTTCTCTCTTCACTCTCAAATTCACAATGATACGTATGCATGTTCTCACTTCCAAACTAACTCACTTTGGGTATTTATACCCAAACCCTTACAACCCTTCAACTTTGAACCAATTACACTTTCTACCCTATCTATACAAAACAATTACAAGTAAAGTAATAAAGGACTAAAACAATATAAGTATAAAACCCTAAACATCCTTTACCTTTTATAGGTAGAAGGAAATTACACAAAATGTCAACAAAGGCCCCCGAGGTTCCAAACCTCAAACAGGGGCACTAACAGAGTGAAATGTTTACAGATAAAGGAAATTAAACTAGAAAGCTATTAAAGATAGTGAATTCTGACTCTTCACAACAAGAGGTCCTACAATCTCCCCCTTTGTGACGAAGTCAGAAAGGTGGTGGAAGCTCCAGAGCCGGCTCCCACTTGGACATCTGTAAGTATTCCTCCCACTCGCCGATGATCCTTGCTCTCATTTGCATCGCCGCCTCGACCCGTCTGTACATCAACCGTTCCTTGAGCTTCCTCTCGATCAATCTCATCGCCTCCAGTAGCTTTCCCTTCCCATCTATGATCCTCCGCCCTGGTATCTGATCAGCCAGTAGTCTACTCTGCATCCCGTTGTAGACATAAAGAAGGGTCCCGTCGCAGAACTTGGAGAGCTCGCCAAATCTCATGAACCTGCGCTCCTTTTCTTCCGAGTCATATAGAGAACCCCATGCTCAGGTATCCTGGTTGGCATGTACGGAGTGTAAGCATCAATACCAGGCACGAGCAGGTTTGGTCTGAGCAGATTGACCTTTGGCTGGCGGCTTTCGATTGCAAGCTGGTAGTCCGTCACTCGCGCAAGAGAGATAGCATGACGGACGTACTTCTTCAATATCTCTGTGCCGTCTCTGTAGTGCTCTGGTCGGAGAATCGGGCCTTGGAGGTACTTGATGAGCGTGAGAAGGTCTTCTAGATGCACCCGATCCAAATCAGCTTCCGTGAATGACCAGTCTTGAAGCTCACCTCGTGGAATGCCGGTCCCGTACATGCGGACATCGTACTCAAGGAATAACTGATGGCCATGTCTGTAGGGGCGCATTGCAGTTACCTTGGTAAAGCGACGTCAGATCCTTTGGCGTCCATGAGTGGCCCAATTGCACATTCGCTGATGCACATAAGATGTCCTTCGTCTCTTGGTCTTGATG
The DNA here is from genome assembly GCA_030169165.1 of Centaurea solstitialis. Taxonomy (NCBI): domain Eukaryota; kingdom Viridiplantae; phylum Streptophyta; class Magnoliopsida; order Asterales; family Asteraceae; genus Centaurea; species Centaurea solstitialis. Next base: position 60,330,902 of record CM058046.1, on the reverse strand, counting down.
TGCGAGATCCCGAAGTAGACCTTTCGGGACCAGGCGTGCAGCTTCTCTTGTTGGTAGATGCGGGTGAACGATTCCTCAAGGAATGGACGGAAGATGACTGAATGGTTCCAGTTGAGCTAGATGATGGTTGGAGCGGCGGTCTCTGGATCAGTAGAATGAATAGTTCGTGGAGCGTCTGGAGTGGGAAAAACAAAAGCTGAAGTGAGGTTGGTGTAGTCAGAATCCCGGACAATGTCGTCCCCCTTCTGGTATATCCTGAGACTCTGAGCAAGCGACCGCAAGATCTTCCGGGCTGCTTTCGGAATCTGGAACTCTGAAGGATCCGTCGGTGCTGCTTCCAGGAGAACGACTTCAATCTGAGCCGTGTCCGTCATCTGGGGAAACTGTACTGACTCCCCTTCCGGGATCCGCTCGTATCTCCAACTCCCCATGTCAGGAATATCTTCCGTGTCTGAGTCGACATAGGGAGCATCGGTAGCAGCAGTCTCTGTAGGAGCACTCGAGGGGGCGGCCGTGGAAGCTGGAGCTGGAGTAGAACCGGAACCAGAGGCAGAATGGAGGTCGGTGCGAGGCCTTTTGGATGAAGCCTGTACCTCCCCCTCATGAGGACCCGGTGCCGAGTCATCAGGGTCATCATGCCTCCTTTTGGAAGGCTGAGCCTGAGACCTACACATGGCCTCTAGTTCACGGACGCGCTGCTGTAGGATCTCGATCTGGGCTTCCTGATCTCGGACTTGGGCGGAGAGGCGGTCGTTCTGAGTCGTATATGAAGAGATGACGAACGCATGTTCCGTCTCAGTAACGTAGCCCGGTATCGGAGGTAGTTCGCCCGCAGTCGGAGGGGCGAGCCTGAGGACGTCTTCGGTCTGACGAGGGATCGGAGTCTCGGATGATGGGGCTGCTTCAGAGTGTTTGCCCTTGATCCGCCGTTTGAGCTCGTAGAGCTCCGCATCCCGGTCTTCTTGAAGTTTTGTGACGCCTCAAGATCTGCCAGTCGTTTCCTCTCCGTCTCGGCCAAGGCTTTCTCAAGTGCCTCGACCCGCGCATCTCGAGCCCGGTTGGCTTCCTCCACCGCGAGTAACCTGCTTTGGACGACTTTTAGGATGTCGTCCGAATCCGTCGGACCTAAAAGTCCCATTGGTGCAGGGGTGGTTTTAAGGATTCCACCCGAATCCGTCAGGCCTAGAAGCCCCGTTGTTGCGTGAGCATCTTTAGAGACTTTGCTCGAGTCTGTCGGACCTAGTCCCGGTAGTACAACACCCGGTGCCACTTGGGCTCCGGTTGTCGAGAAGAGTCCTACTGAGGTGCTCTCTCGGCCTGATATCACCGATGGTATGATGTTGACGGTGTCAGGGCTTCCAGCGGATCCTCGAAGGGCGTCACCCGACGCACCAACTCTCCCCGTTCCGGCCTCGCCACTTGGGCGGGCTGATGATGCTCCTAGTAGTGTCCTATCCAAATGAATGACTTGAAAAGTCTCGGTAAGTGGCTCTAGGACAACTGGTGCACGGAAAGAAGTCGAGAGGCGGGGCGGTTCCTCTCTCGTTTCAACACCAACAGACTCCAATTGAGTGGTTGGTGGAAGTTGAGCTAAGTCCCCATGTAAAGATGAAACGACCATCTGTTGAGAGATGGCCGAGTAGGTGGTTGGGGCGTGCAAATGCGCTAGTTGGTGGCTAGTGTCTTGACCCGACGTCAACGAGTGACCGGTCTGAGTGTGGGTTGCCTCTGTGGTGGATGGACTCAAGGTATGAGGAACTACCGTTTCTAACCTGTGTGGCTCTACCTCTTCGTCCGCATTCTCTAATTGAGCCCAAAGCTCCCCTAATTGGACCTCAACATCTGCGGTCTCTTTTTCTCTTCTCTCTCTCTCTCCTTTTCTCCCCTCTCTCTCTCTTCTTCCTCACTGTCATATCTCCCCCAGCCGGTAGCCACCTCGGCCTCACCTTCTTCCTCGCGACCGACGGTCCGTCGTCTGATGCAAGATCCTCGGCAAGTACTGGATCGCCAGAGATTCGGTCGTCGTTGAAGGAAGAGGTGGCTTCATCCACATCAATCACCTTGGCCTTTCCGCCCTTAGCTGGTTCTGAAAGTTGGAACTCAGAGTCGGAACCGTAATCTATCATCTCTTCATCGGTGGCTTCGTCATCGGGCTCACGGCGGTCCGAAGGAGTGTGCTCGGGGGACTCGTTACCGTCGGAGTCATCGCCTGATGGTTCGCCGGAGGGTTCGCCTCCCTGAGTAGTGACGGCCGCTGAATGTGGTGGTGGAGGGACGTGTGCTTGTTCTTGTGGGGAAGCTTCCACGTCCTCCCCAGTCGGTTGAGGTTGTTGCGGCGGTGTCGGCGATCGGCGCTCTTCCGATGACGAATGAACTGGAGATTGTTGGAGAATCCCGGTATACTGCTTCACCCGGAAGTGACTTGTGACTTCACGTTCGCGGGCAACTATGGTTGATTCTTCGACAACTGTAGGTGTACGAGCTCGACGGGTGCGGTTCCGGAGCATCATCTGATAGGCTTCTCCTCGAGACATGTGTGGCGTGGCGGACATACCAACGACTCTACCCGCTTCACCCCTAACGTCCACTCTCATCACTCCCGAGCCTTGAGCTCCCCCACTGGAGCTCTGGCCCGCCGTGCCGGAGGCACGGCTTCTAGGTAGGACGGGTTGCACGTCTTGGGCAGGGCTCCTCGGCTCTGAGGAGTCCGTAGACGTGTCTTCTAAGCCTATAGAAATTCGGTACATCCTAACAGCCTCATGTTAGGATTATGTGCGAGACAGTAACAAGGTTACCGTATCCAATGTTATAGGACACTAGTAGGTCACACCGCTGCACACTAAATAAGAGGACGTTTGGATTACTTGGTTGAGAGAAATAATTAATCGTTTATTAATTATAAAAGGAGAAAGAAAGAAATAAATAATTAGTTGAATTATTTATAAATTAATTAATCAGTTGAATTAATTAATAAAGAGATAATTATGGAAATTATATTTAATTATCAGGTTGATAATTATAAAGGTATTCCATATGGCATCAAACACTGCCTTATTAGTTAATATAAATAAAGGCATAAGGTTTGATTGAAAGATAACTGAATTAAAAATTCTCAGAAAAACAATCTCTCTCTTTTTCTCTCTTCCACCGCCGGCGATCATAGCCTCGAAACGAGAATCGAAATTTTCGTTTACGGAGTAATCTTTGGTGGTCTAGCAACCATTCCTCGAGACGTGTCAGTAGTGGTGTATCCCCTACAAGCATTCTGGAAGTTTATTCACAAAGGTAAACCATCAAACCCACTTTAATTGTATCTGTTATGGTTAGGATTGGATCCTCGATTGGGAATCAGTTTTTGTTATCCGCTGCGCATGTTTATGCCCTTGGTTCCCAACAGTGGTATCAGAGCCACTTCCTAAACCTAACAGATCAGGTTTAAACTGTTTGTTGATTATTTAGGTTTTGTAAAAATCATTGTTTTTCGTATTTAAAAATCTGATTTTTGTAAACCTAACGAAACGACGATCGGCGGCGGGACGGCGGCAGTTAGCCGGCCGGACCTCCAGGCCGATCGCCGTCGATTCTCTATCGGCCGCACCACCCGATTGGTGGCTGCGGTACCGGCTGTCATGGTAGTCGCCGGCCACACCACCCGTTTGGTGGTTGTGGCGTCGGCCGTAGTAAACCGCGAACGAAGAACCACCACCGCACCACCGATTGTGGTGGCGGTGGTGTCGATCGAACCCAAGCCGATGATTGGCGAAAGGTAGCCGTGATCGACCACCTAGGCGGTGGCGATCGATCGGAGTGATTTGGGGGGCAGCGGCGATCGCCGCCTGCCTGTCGAATCGGAACCGGTCGCACCACCAGTTACGGTGGTGGCGGCGCTCTCGTCGCGGAGATCGCGGCGGCAGTGGTGGCCAAGTCCACTGCTGTCGCCGGTGGACTATGGTGGCGATGGTGTCGATTGCGGCGGCGGTGGTGGCTTTCCAGCCGCTGCTGTCGCCGATGATTGTTATTACGGTGGGCGGCGGTGGTGGCTCCTTAGCTGCTGCCGTCGCCGGTTAATTTAGGTGACGGCGGTGGTTGCTGCGGCGGTGGTGACTATCGAAGTCGCCGCTGCCGGCGGCGATTGCGGTGGTAGTCCGGGCGGCGGTGGTGGCGATCGGGTCATCATCATCGCCGGCGTTGAAAACCGCCGATCGACGACCGAGTTTCGGCGGATCGGTGGTAATTCGATGACGTTTTTATTTTCATTATTATCGTTAACGGGTATCAGTTTGAAATCCGTTTCCGGATGATTTTTCGAATTAAGAATCGTTTTTATCAGATAAGTTTAAAACGATTCAGGATTAGTTTAATTAATTTGTTTTAAATTAATTTATGTTTTTATAATTATCCGGTTAAAATTCAGTTGTATTTTAATTTGTTTAATTATGATAAGTCATAGCTGAACCCTTTTAGACCCGTGGTTGTGTTTATTTTAATTATCCGTTTTAGAATAGTTGGGAGGCCTGCGAGCCATTTACAACCCCTTTTGTAATTTTAATGTTTTAATTATTAGACTAGTTGGGAGGCCTGCGTGCCATTTGAACCCATTTGTAATAATTATTTTAATTACATCGAGACGGAGACAAGGAAGACGACCATGGATCTCGGAGCCAGTGGGAGTGCCAGAAGCTGAAGACTTTTGTCACTTAGGGATTGAGACCGTTGTTTTGTGTTGGCTCACAAAACAACATTAGTTTAAGGGTTTAAGCTATGACTGTGCCTTTTATATTTAAATTGCGTGGTTGTTTAATTTACGTAATTGTTATTAAATATAAATTGCCCTTTTGAATGATTGTTTTAAAAGGATAAAAGGATACAAATACAGTTAGTGTTTGGATCCAGTTTTTTTTTTCAAAGTTTTTGAAAATGGAAAACTGGCAATTTAGACCCTTGTTAAAATCATAGATTAGTAAGTGCAACCCACTTTAGGGGCACTTCCGGTGTAAGGTACATAGGGCGTTGTAAGTGCACACACTATGAACGCCCGTGTTCAAACCGAAACTGGAAGGTGATAAAACTCTGCGAATTATCTCCGGGTGGTACCGGCCAGAGTTTGTCCAGGTCCCGGGTGGTGCAATCTATTTTGGTAATTATTTATTCACTGGGTGGTACCAGGCCAAAATGCACTAGAGGGACTAAATATGCACGGATTATTAATATCTGATGTCCCGACGATCTAGAAGTCGTATTTTCAGATAGGAATACGATTGGTGTAGTGTTACCTACCATAGATCGCATGAGTCGGTTTGACATGATCACATGCTTCCCGACACATGTGAAATATGGATTCTAGTCTAATAAATTTATTTTAAGGGTAATAATTTATTAGAGTTATATAATTATAAACTAAATTGGAATTTATATTCTTCTGTAGATGTCTCCAATTAGCATTCCGTTTTATTCACCTGAGGAATCACTTCGCCTTATTACGGGCAAGTGGAAGCTTACGGGCCAGAACTTTCCAGTTTGGAAGTTGCACTTACAGAATGTTTTGAGTGCCCAGGGTAAGCTTTATGTGATCAATAAGCCCATGTCACGACCCAAAAGCAATGCCCCAGAAGAGGAATTTGCTGAATATTTCAGATTCATGGCAGATGAGTCGGATGTAATGTCGATTCTAGTTTTCTCTATGTCACCCGAGTTCACGGGAGACTTAAGAGTGAAATTCTGTCACGAGGTCGTAAGGAATGTAGAAAACCAGTTAGGTTTCTACAAGCACACGGGCAAGCTTTTGATCATGCAAGAGATTCTCTCCATGAAGCTACAGAAGGGTCAGTCAGTTAAAAACCATCTTGTTGATATGAGAAGGCTTTTTAAGTGTTTATCACGTCTGGGGTACAAGATGACTCAGGAGGAGTTAGTGTATCTCATGTGGTTCTCCCTCACAAAGGAAGTTCAGGACACAGCTAGTGCCTACATGAAGGAACCAAAGAACGACGTGGATAAAGTTCATGAAGATATCCTGGCCAGTCTAGAGCCAGTACCCGAACCTGCGAATCTCATGGACACTGATATAATTGATGAGCTGGGAGATCTGAGTTGCCCAGAATGCGGCAGCGAGGATATTTGCGAGCACTCGATGAACATCGACCAGATGGATATCGGTTTACCCGATACTCCAGGTATCTTTATGATAGATTGCTTAATCACTTCTTATGAATCATGGGTAATTGATACAGGCAGTGGTAACCACATTTGTAATCATTTACAGGGATTCACTAGAAGAAAGACTTTGAGGAAAGACCGTACGAACCTACGAGTTGGCGAAGGCACTCCGTTGATTGCTGAAGCCGTGGGATCTTATAGTCTTAGTTTACCCTCGGGTCTAGTTTTGGAACTGGATAATTGTTATTATATTCCAAATATGATTAAGAATGTACTGTCTTTTGATTTGTTGGTAGACCAAGGCTTTTATTATAAATATTCTTATAAAATGATTTCAGTCTTTAAAGATAATATTTTCTATTTTAAAGCTACACCCGTAGATGGTCTATACACTGTAAATCTTAAAGACAACAATAGTGAAATCTATCATATAAGTAAGCGATCCAAGGATATTGAGGATCAGACTTACCTCTGGCATTGTCGTTTGGGCCATATAAACAAGAAACGCGTTGAACTACTCCTAAAAGGAGGTTTTCTCGGCAATTTCGACTATAAACCTTTTGATAATTGCGAATCTTGTCTATCTGGCAAAATGACAAAGCAACCTTTCAACAGTGAGAATGAAAGGGCTACTGACTTGCTTGAAATAATCCACACAGATGTATGTGGACCTTTCAGTCATGTAGCAAGAGGAGGATACCGGTACTTCATTACCTTTACTGACGACTTCAGTAGGTATGGTTATGTCTACTTGATGAGACATAAATCTGAAACCTTTGAGAAATTCAAGGAATATCAGAATGAAGTACAGAATCTACTTGACAAGAGGATCAAGTTCTTACGGTCAGATCGTGGTGGCGAATATCTCAGTGATGAGTTTGACAATCATCTGATGGAGTGTGGGATTGTATCCCAACTTACACCTCCGTATACACCTCAGATGAACGGTGTATCAGAAAGGAGAAATCGTACATTGCTTGACATGGTACGAACGATGATGTGTCATTCTTCGCTGCCAGTATCATTCTGGGGACGTGCGCTCGAAACAGCAGCACACATACTGAACAGAGCGCCAACAAAGTCGGTAGAAAAGACTCCATACGAGTTATGGAAGGGTAAGAAACCCAACATATCTTTTCTGAAAATTTGGGGTTGTGAGGTTTATGTCAAACGACCTACCTCAGAAAAACTCAAACCCAAATCCGACAAGTGTTTCTTCGTTGGATATCCCAAGACCACCGTGGGATATTATTTCTACAACCCTGAAGAGAACAAAGTGTTTGTTGCTCAAAATGGAAAATTTCTGGAAGAAAAGTTTCTCAGTTTAGAGAACACCAGAAAGGATGTAGATCTACAGATAGTAGACGAAGAAAGCACTACACCAGTTGTTGAGCCAGAAATTCAACATAACAATGTTGAACCTCAATCAGAGCCGGTTGAGGAAGTGCAAACACAGGACCTTCGCAGATCCAGCAGGGTAAGACAAGAACCAGATAGGTACCTTGGGTTCCTAGTCTCTCAAGATAGCGGAGACTTAAATGAACCAACATCCTATGGAGAAGCTGTGTCAGGCAGTGAGTCTGAACAATGGCAGGAAGCCATGAAGGCCGAGATGCAATCCATGTACGACAACCAAGTTTGGGAGTTGACTGATTTGCCACAACACTGTAAGGCTGTTGGACGCAAATGGGTTTTCAAGAAGAAAACCGACATGGATGGGAACGTACACACCTTCAAAGCCAGACTGGTTGCAAAAGGATTCACGCAAACTCATGGGATTGACTATGATGAAACCTTTTCACCGGTGGCAATGTTGAAATCAATTAGGATTCTTATGGCCATCTCAGCGTACTTTAATTACGAGATTTGGCAAATGGACGTCAAGACAGCCTTTCTAAATGGAAAGTTAACAGAAGACGTCTATATGGAACAACCAGAGGGGTTTGAAGATCCTAAGAATCCTAATAAGGTGTGTAAGCTGCTAAAATCTATTTATGGATTGAAGCAAGCATCTCGAAGCTGGAACTTACACTTTGATGAGCGAATCAAAGAGTTTGGCTTTGCTAAAAGCGAGTTCGAGCCATGTGTTTACACTAAGTTCAGTGGGAGCATAGTAACCTTCCTGGTCTTGTATGTAGATGACATACTACTCATAGGAAACGATGTACCAACTTTACAGAGTGTTAAAGAATGGTTAAGTAAATGTTTCCAGATGAAAGACCTTGGAGAAGCCGCTTATATACTAGGTATAAAGATCTACAGAAACAGATCTAAGCGGCTTATCGGACTTAGTCAGAGTACATACATTGACAAAGTTCTGAAGAGATTCAGGATGGATGAATCCAAGAAAGGATTCATTCCAATGCAGCATGGCATAGTGTTAAGTAAAACACAGTGTCCTGTTTCTAGTGAAGATCAGGACAAGATGAAATCGGTCCCATATGCTTCTGCAATTGGATCGATTATGTATGCCATGCTATGTACTAGGCCCGATGTTGCTTACTCAGTAAGTGTTACAAGCAGATACCAACAGAATCCGGGTGAGCCCCATTGGGTGGCTGTCAAGAACATTCTTAAATATCTGAGAAGAACGAAAGAAATGTTCTTGGTCTTTGGAGGTTCTAAGGATGAAATTAGTGTCACAGGATACTCTGACGCTAGTTTTCAGACCGACAGAGATGACTTCAGGTCACAGTCAGGGTATGTCTTTACCCTAAACGGAGGTGCGATCTCATGGAAGAGCTCGAAGCAGGACACAATTGCAGACTCAACTACAGAAGCAGAGTACATTGCAGCATGTGATGCGGCAAAGGAAGCTGTCTGGCTAAGGAATTTTCTATCGGATCTCAGAGTGGTTGCCAGTATCTCGAGACTGATAGATATATTCTGTGATAACTCAGGGGCCGTGGCGCAAGCAAAGGAACCTAGAGAGCATCACAAGTCGAGACACGTGCTCAGAAAGTATCACCTCATCCGAGAGATCATTGGAAGAGGAGATGTGAGAATATGCAAGATTCCAACAGAAGACAATGTCGCAGATCCGCTGACAAAGCCACTAGCAAGGGCAAAGCATGAGGCACATGCGAATTCCATTGGGATGCAGTACCTGGAAGCCAGTAGCTAGTACTTAGTTTATTAATTATTACTATAGTCTAATTTAGAAACAATGTAATCATGTAAAGTTTTTATTTCACAGTGTGTTGGAAATAAATGGAGGTTTTAATTTCATGATTGTTCTAAATTAACTATTTTTTGCATATTTAACGTATCCATGATTCTACAAAGTCTTGTATGAAATCTAAATTTCCATAGCCACTTATTGAAATGGGAATTTCAATAGGGAGTTTGACGCTATTATAAATACTTGATGATTTGTTCAAAGTAGAGAATAAAAGCACAAGTGATGTGACCAAGTATTTGTAGATACTCATCAGAGTGTTTGGGTATTGGAAGTGACCAGTAATCAAGTCTGCTTCATGGAGCCTTAGTCATAGGCACTGACTTGATAGGTTGTCCTTAGACCTGAGATACTTGGTTTGGGAACACGAGGACCACTGTACTCTTAGCACGTACTAACGCTGCACCGTAACTGGGTGGCCATACGGGACGTGACTAGATGCAGCGGAAGCCGTGGATCCAAATGCAAGTAGTCAAGAAGGGATTTGCACCTCTTTCAAAAGAGAGATATTTCCGGGCCCCTTGACGATTAAGATTGGCAGAAAACGCGTGGCCACGCTCGGATAGAATAACAGGGGTTATTTAGTAATATCCGCTACTGCAGGCAATCGAAATCAGAGTCAAAAAAATACTTGATTTTAAGAAATGAATCCTCCACTCCACGTCTTAAATCACTTTAGAAATATCGTGTGCGAAAGGAATGAACCTGTGTACAAATTCAAGCGTGAATTGTATCTCTGGATATAAGAGATCTTATAACCTGGTTAACCTAAGCGTCTGGCTAGGGACCTCCTTAGGCTAATGGTAACAGTACAGTTACATGTCTAGCACAAGTGGGAGTCTGTTAGGATTATGTGCGAGACAGTAACAAGGTTACCGTATCCAATGTTATAGGACACTAGTAGGTCACACCGCTGCACACTAAATAAGAGGACGTTTGGATTACTTGGTTGAGAGAAATAATTAATCGTTTATTAATTATAAAAGGAGAAAGAAAGAAATAAATAATTAGTTGAATTATTTATAAATTAATTAATCAGTTGAATTAATTAATAAAGAGATAATTATGGAAATTATATTTAATTATCAGGTTGATAATTATAAAGGTATTCCATATGGCATCAAACACTGCCTTATTAGTTAATATAAATAAAGGCATAAGGTTTGATTGAAAGATAACTGAATTAAAAATTCTCAGAAAAACAATCTCTCTCTTTTTCTCTCTTCCACCGCCGGCGATCATAGCCTCGAAACGAGAATCGAAATTTTCGTTTGCGGAGTAATCTTTGGTGGTCTAGCAACCGTTCCTCGAGACGTGTCAGTAGCGGTGTATCCCCTACAAGCATTCTGGAAGTTTATTCACAAAGGTAAACCATCAAACCCACTTTAATTGTATCTGTTATGGTTAGGATTGGATCCTCGATTGGGAATCAGTTTTTGTTATCCGCTGCGCATGTTTATGCCCTTGGTTCCCAACACCTCAGACCTACGGTCCGCCAAGCCAAGTACGTTATCAGGGATAGGCATTTCAATCTGACCTGATCGAAGTCTTCTGCGGTTCATCCTGCCGATCTGAACGCTCTCGAAGCGAGGGTGGCCGGATCTGCGTCGGATGGCCTGATGTCGCTCCATGTGCTCGTGAATAAGCAGACTGAAGAACCTCATCCACGGAATGGATGTATGACGGGTTCTTGCGGATCCTTGGCGGACGTCGGTAACCATGTCAGCCCAAAGTTGTTGGGCGAAGTCAATGCGCCTTCTGTAGGCGACCGCATGTATGATATGCCAGAACTGAGTTGAAGCCTTGTCCACTCCGTGGGTCTTCGAAGACAAGGTCCTGTTGAGGATGTTGAAGAAGGAGAACCAGATCGGTGGCAGCATCCCCTGGGTGACCTGGGAAATCCCGTTCGGTCGGTTGTTTGCAGTGTAGTGGACACCGAGAGCGAGTACTTCGCTAAAGAGTTCGGTGCCGGAGACCAATGGTTCGAACGGGGCCTCAGGAGTGGCAGCAGGCAGATGGAGGACGCGCCTCAGGTCCTCCACAGTGATAGTGAGGTCGGTGTGATCAACACGACCGACGATGGTCTGCACGCCATCACGAGTCTCCACAGTAGATGAAGCAAAGAACTGCTGAAGGTAAATCATGGGAACTCTGGCAGTGGCTTGCATCGCGTACGCCAGTGGATGCGCACGAAGGATCTCCAGGACCACCTCATCCTGAGCAGTGAAATTGGACAGGTCAACGTACCCGTTGTTTTGGTGGATGGGACGAATGTCAGATGGTGCGATGAGAGCTCGGTCAGCAGCGTTGACCGGGGAAGTAGGAGCAATTGGTTGATCAGCCATTGCTGACACGACATAAGACAAGTTAAGTGTTAGTACTAATGCATCGTGAAAAGAACTATACCCTCGACTAGGCGCGAGTCGGAAGACCTCGAAAACCCATAAATGAGTATTTCGTATTTTCCGAGTCGAAAAACGAGCAAACACACGAGGGGATGTTTTCCGATTCGGAAAAGGTATTTTTCCGAATCGGGAAACTTCAAACACTTAGAAAAAATTTGAGTTCACCACTACACAAGTTTCCGATTCGGAAAAGGTACTTTTCCGATTCGGGAAACTCCCACACTTAGAAAAATATAGCAACACGAACAAGCAGGTTTTCCGATTCGGAAAACATGGTTTTCCGATTCGGAAAATGTGCAACACTTAGAGGAAAAAAAAATTTGCAAGACTTGGTCTCATACGTGATTCGGAAAACCTCGGAAACCCGTAAGGGTAATTCCATGTTTTCCGAATCGGAAAAACTTAGCACAGACATATATATGACAAAAATATTTAATCGTTATAACATTTCTATCCCTCAAGCTCAAGAATGATAAACAATGAAAAAAGAAGACGAATATTTCATACCTAAAATTGGAACACATGCCATGTAGAGAAATGCCAGAACAACAAATGTCATCGCTAGAGACTTTTTCAACGAGGAAGCCAAAAGATAATTGGGCAGTATTTTTTGAATTGATTGTGTTAGGACCAAATTGTCCTAATTAGAAAGTTTTATAAATGATGCTTTAAGAAGAATTAATTAGTATTTAATTAGTTAATTAGTTTATTGGGATTGGGCTTGGGCTTTAGTGTAATGGACCTATATATAAGGTCTAGGGTTTGGAAAGGAAGAGTGTGAAATCATTTCCTATGAGAGTCGACTAGGTGTTTTAGTGTGTGTGTTCTTGTAGTTTTTGAGATCTCAATAATAAATTCAAGAACTTTGCATTTTCATCTTTTGATTTCTCTTCTTTTCATCTCGTTGTTTGATTGTTTGGACCTCACAAATGGTATCAGAGCCATACAAATCATTAGATTTGTTTGTTCCTATTGAATCAAACAACTAGAGATAATTTTATTGGGTTTTGAAACTTTATTTTTTGAAAAGTTTCATTTTTGAGTTTTTGGGGTTTAGATCTTGACGAAGATGATAAAAATGGGTGTTTGGGTTGTGTTTTGAAGCATCTTTGAGCTTGAAATGATCTATTTTTCAAGTTGCTTCATTTTTTGGATCTGGAATGAAGATTTGGGCTGAAAATTCATGTTTTCCGAGTTGGAAAACTTGAATATTCAAGTTTTCCGAGTTGGAAAACTCATATTTTCCGAATTCAAAAAAAAAATTCCGAATTGGTGAATAATGCTTTTCCGAATCGGAAAACACCGTTTTCCGAATCCGAATATTAAAAAAAAAAAAAATCCGAACCGGATGAATAGTGTTTTCCGAACCGGAAAACCCTATTTTCCGAACTGGATGAATAGTAAAAAAAAAAAATTGAGTGCCTTTTTGTTCTCATTTTCCGACTCGGAAAACATGAAATACCCTTTCGGGTTTTCTAGATTTCCCGACTCGCTCTTGAGACGAGGGTATGCTCAAATTTTGTTTAAGTCTTGAACTACCTTGCTGTCCTTATTTCCGACTCGGGAAACATGAAATACCTTTCGGGTTTTCGAGTTTCTCGACTCGCTTTTGAGTCAAGGTTATGTTCAATTTTTGGTAAACTTTCCCAAGTCCATTTCCGACTCGGGAGACTGCATTTCCCGACTCGAGTATCATCTTCAGATAAGCCTTCAAGATCATATTCCACTGCGATCTAGACCCACCCAAATTCAAATACTTGTGATGTTTCAAGACCCCTGCGCTTAAATAGCCACCTTTCTTTCCCAATTGATTCGTAAAGATCACATCAGCCCCGTTTATAGCCCATATTCAGTTTTCAACCTTGAAAATTGAATTTCTCTCATTTCCCCAACTGCTCCAGACTCTTTGAAGACATGTCAGATTTGTAACGATTTCAGAACGACGGTGAACGGATTCTGCATTTAGTTAGATTACTCAGAAGCCTGACTCTCTGCAACCATTATTCTAGAGTTTTTCCTCGATGGAATTATTCCTCTTGTCCGGTGGAGTTGAGTTTTTCCTTGGATGCCAGCTTCGGTGAATGGTACTGTTGTAACGTGCTTAATTCCTAACCATTTCACCGTTGTGGAGGTTTAGTTGCGATCTAGAATTTTGAGTGACGGTCGTCATCCATCTGACTAAGAAGATTAGATATGGATCTGGTTGCTTGACATTTTGGAAGATTTCAGGAAATCGACTATTTTCTGAGCAGTAGAGAGATCAAAGCAGAGTATCTCGTTCAGTATCTACTCCCAGTTTTTCATGCCATACGGTGTTTCGGTGATCCAAGCTTCAGTGTTTCCCAGTTGTGAGCTTATCAGATTTAAAGCTCTTTTGCTGAATTCCTATTCAACACGGGTCAAAGACAGAACCTTTATCTTTCTTGCTGATCTGCACGGTAACTCACACATGCATCTATCCCTTTGTTTCTCTTGGCTGGAGATCAACATAGTTGGATGAATCAACATGCTCTGGTGCAAGCTGTTGTATTCTGCGGTTATCAGACGTGTCGAGTTTATTTACAAGTTGAGCTGTAGTTTGTGCAATCAGTTGCGGTTATTGCAAATTGGATCTGGTCTTTCAGTTGGAACCGAAGATGAAGAGCTACAATCGAGGGGGAGCTTGGAGATCAAAATGTAGCCGAACGCCACTAAGGTTTTCTCATGAAAGCAAGGGGGAGAAGATCAGAGATGCCTCCTTTACAAAACTTTAGGGGGAGATTGTTAGGACCAAATTGTCCTAGTTAGAAAGTTTTATAAAGGATGCTTTAAGAAGAATTAATTAGTGTTTAATTAGTTAATTAGTTTATTGGGCTTGGGCTTGGGCTTTAGTGTAATGGACCTATATATAAGGTCTAGGGTTTGGAAAGGAAGAGTGTGAAATCATTTCCTATGAGAGTCGACTAGGTGTTTTAGTGTGTGTGTTCTTGTAGTTTTTGAGATCTCAATAATAAATTCAAGAACTTTGCATTTTCATCTTTTGATTTCTCTTCTTTTCATCTCGTTGTTTGATTGTTTGGACCTCACAAATGGTATCAGAGCCATACAAATCATTAGATTTGTTTGTTCCTATTGAATCAAACAACTAGAGATGATTTTATTGGGTTTTGAAACTTTATTTTTTGAAAAGTTTCATTTTTGAGTTTTTGGGGTTTAGATCTTGACGAAGATGATAAAAATGGGTGTTTGGGTTGTGTTTTGAAGCATCTTTGAGCTTGAAATGATCTATTTTTCAAGTTGCTTCATTTTTTGGATCTGGAATGAAGATTTGGGCTGAAAATTCATGTTTTCCGAGTTGGAAAACTTGAAAATTCAAGTTTTCCGAGTTGGAAAACTCATATTTTCCGAATTCAAAAAAAAAATTCCGAATTGGTGAATAATGCTTTTCCGAATCGGAAAACACCGTTTTCCGAATCCGAATATTAAAAAAAAAAAATCCGAACCGGATGAATAGTGTTTTCCGAACCGGAAAACCCTATTTTCCGAACTGGATGAATAGTAAAAAAAAAAATTGAGTGCCTTTTTGTTCTCATTTTCCGACTCGGAAAACATGAAATACCCTTTCGGGTTTTCTAGATTTCCCGACTCGCTCTTGAGACGAGGGTATGCTCAAATTTTGTTTAAGTCTTGAACTACCTTGCTGTCCTTATTTCCGACTCGGGAAACATGAAATACCTTTCGGGTTTTCGAGTTTCTCGACTCGCTTTTGAGTCAAGGTTATGTTCAATTTTTGGTAAACTTTCCCAAGTCCATTTCCGACTCGGGAGACTGCATTTCCCGACTCGAGTATCATCTTCAGATAAGCCTTCAAGATCATATTCCACTGCGATCTAGACCCACCCAAATTCAAATACTTGTGATGTTTCAAGACCCCTGCGCTTAAATAGCCACCTTTCTTTCCCAATTGATTCGTAAAGATCACATCAGCCCCGTTTATAGCCCATATTCAGTTTTCAACCTTGAAAATTGAATTTCTCTCATTTCCCCAACTGCTCCAGACTCTTTGAAGACATGTCAGATTTGTAACGATTTCAGAACGACGGTGAACGGATTCTGCATTTAGTTAGATTACTCAGAAGCCTGACTCTCTGCAACCATTATTCTAGAGTTTTTCCTCGATGGAATTATTCCTCTTGTCCGGTGGAGTTGAGTTTTTCCTTGGATGCCAGCTTCGGTGAATGGTACTGTTGTAACGTGCTTAATTCCTAACCATTTCACCGTTGTGGAGGTTTAGTTGCGATCTAGAATTTTGAGTGACGGTCGTCATCCATCTGACTAAGAAGATTAGATATGGATCTGGTTGCTTGACATTTTGGAAGATTTCAGGAAATCGACTATTTTCTGAGCAGTAGAGAGATCAAAGCAGAGTATCTCGTTCAGTATCTACTCCCAGTTTTTCATGCCATACGGTGTTTCGGTGATCCAAGCTTCAGTGTTTCCCAGTTGTGAGCTTATCAGATTTAAAGCTCTTTTGCTGAATTCCTATTCAACACGGGGTCAAAGACAGAACCTTTATCTTTCTTGCTGATCTGCACGGTAACTCACACATGCATCTATCCCTTTGTTTCTCTCTGGCTGGAGATCAACATAGTTGGATGAATCAACATGCTCTGGTGCAAGCTGTTGTATTCTGCGGTTATCAGACGTGTCGAGTTATTTACAAGTTGAGCTGTAGTTTGTGCAATCAGTTGCGGTTATTGCAAATTGGATCTGGTCTTTCAGTTGGAACCGAAGATGAAGAGCTACAATCGAGGGGGAGCTTGGAGATCAAAATGTAGCCGAACGCCACTAAGGTTTTCTCATGAAAGCAAGGGGGAGAAGATCAGAGATGCCTCCTTTACAAAACTTTAGGGGGAGATTGTTAGGACCAAATTGTCCTAATTAGAAAGTTTTATAAAGGATGCTTTAAGAAGAATTAATTAGTGTTTAATTAGTTAATTAGTTTATTGGGCTTGGGCTTGGGCTTTAGTGTAATGGACCTATATATAAGGTCTAGGGTTTGGAAAGGAAGAGTGTGAAATCATTTCCTATGAGAGTCGACTAGGTGTTTTAGTGTGTGTGTTCTTATAGTTTTTGAGATCTCAATAATAAATTCAAGAACTTTGCATTTTCATCTTTTGATTTCTCTTCTTTTCATCTCGTTGTTTGATTGTTTGGACCTCACAGATTGTAATAACGAATCGACGAAGATGATAGTTGCTCTAATTTTAACGCTCGTTCAAATGAAATTTATATGCACCACAACACCTGAAATTGTAACGATTCTCATTTAATTGTACCTTTAAATCCTTTCCATAACGAAATAAATATAGTACAAATAGTTTATGCTCGTATAGGCTTCCATTTAAGTCTCTTTTAATCATTGGATTTTGAATTACTATCATAAAGTAAAAACCTAATACCGATTTCCCTTTTTTTGGGCATTTAATATTTATGTCCGTCCCTAGAATGACTATATTTTTGAGTGTATTATATTAAAAGTATGTCTATGTGTTTCAAGCCAAGGCAAAATTTTATCGAAATCAGTTTCCAATTTCTGGACAATAAAAGTCAATATTTGATTACCTTTTACAGGAAATACTAATCTTCAAAACTAAAAGAGTATTCACAATTGTGGTTTCTCGTAGGGTTTGGGTACGTTATCACAAGGACATTCTCATCTCAATTTTATTTCTTATATTTTTTCGACAGAATTTTTGGAACATTTGTATAAAAGATAACTTATTTTAATTTGTGAAAACTAGGTTTCCTACTGACAGATATTCCTCGACTTGGTATAAATCCATAAAAAATCCTTCTAAAACACTCTTACGTTAAACTTTCAAAACCTTCTATACTTATAAATTTACTTATTTTATCCTAATTTTTTTTGTTGAAAAGTTTAATCTTACATATACGTTAAAAAAAACAAAAATATGTACTCTCGTTATCAGTATAGCTTGTTAGTCGATCATACACTAACCCATACTCAACCAATTTATATGGGTTCGATCTTCGATACCAAGCTCCCTATTCACAACCTCAGGTTAAATTTCTTAATTAACTAGTTTTGTTGATTAAAAATGGCTCATATCGGGTATTCATGCATCTAAATTGGTGTAAATGTGCTACAATGGGTCTTAATAAGTCTTAACAGTCCATTGTTATCTAAATGGGTAAAATTGGTTTTCTATGTCGTCAATTAGTCTAAGTGGGTCATGATGGGTATAAATGATTCGTATAACCAAACAACCTCAATTTACGTTAACGGGTCATAATAAATATTACTATACCTTAATGGGTCTAATTGAGATATAACAATAAAAAAACCGTCGGTAAACCATTGTAAACCCGTCGGCAAATGAAACAGTCGGACAACATAAAAGTCGTCGGAAAAACCATTGGTAGCGTATACCGATCGATCATTCTTTTAGCAACGCTCGTTTCGTTGAAAAAATCGTCGATAAAGCCTAATTCTGACTGTTTTCCAGCTGTTTTGTCGTCGGCAATACCCTTTTTTAGTAGTGTTTGGTTGTTTTTCGACGGAATACATTTCTACAGATCCCAAAGAAAAATTTTAAATTATTTTAGTACATTTAGATTTTAGATTCCCGTCAAATCAAAGTTTTTATATTTTAGATTCATGTTATCTAGGAATTTTCAATGAAAAGGAAAAAAGTTGATTATTATGATTTTTCGACATAACTTTTGTAGAGATCTTTGATAGATTTTCGATGAATTTTTAAAACAATAGATATTAATGATTTGAAGATTTTTTTTGACAGACATCGAGTGAAATAAATCATTATTAATGATCTAATTATTTTTCAATAGATTATCGACGAAGATTTTCAACAGATTTTTTATGTATCTTAAAAAACATTATAGTTGACTTTGAATATAACTATTCGATTTATTCAACATTTTAATCGTAAACCAAGATATTCTAAAAATCATTTTTAAAATCAGAATTGTTGATGTGGATAAATAAGCGAGAGTTAGTATTGAACATGTTCAATGAATTTTTTGTTACCTTGTTTATCAAAATAAAGTTTTTTGAAAGCTAATCCAATGAATCACAACTTGAAGCAAAATAAAAAATAGCCCATTTTACTTTGATATGTACAAAATTTGACATGCACGTCAAATACAGACGTAAAAATAATTATCCGTATTCATAACAACTTAAAATCGTTGCGATTTAAAAAATATAAGATAGATAACATCAATGGAATTATGTCGTTTATAAAGCTTATAGCATCAATTCATAGTTTTATTAAACAACAACATTCCGAAGAAATGTGTTACCATCCATAACCCTTTGTAATGGGTATGAAAACATCAACTAACTAATCATGACAACAACACAAAGATGGGATTCCCGGTGTGCAAGACCCGGTTGTGAAATGAAGACTTTGGCAAAGTTGTAGGCATCCCTCCTTGATAGCAGAGCATTGCCCGAGACATGCTGGTTGAAGAGCTGCACAGACATATATATGACAAAAATATTTAATCGTTATAACATTTCTATCCCTCAAGCTCAAGAATGATAAACAATGAAAAAAGAAGACGAATATTTCATACCTAAAATTGGAACACATGCCATGTAGAGAAATGCCAGAACAACAAATGTCATCGCTAGAGGCTTTTTCAACGAGGAAGCCATAAGATAATTGGGCAGTATTTTTTGAATTGATTGTAATAACGCATCGACGAAGATGATAGTTGCTCTGATTTTAACGCTCGTTCAAATGAAATTTATATGCACCACAACACCTGAAATTGTAACGATTCTCATTTAATTGTACCTTTAAATCCTTTCCATAACGAAATAAATATAGTACAAATAGTTTATGCTCGTATAGGCTTCCATTTAAATCTCTTTTAATCATTGGATTTTGAATTACTATCATAAAGTAAAAACCTAATACCGATTTCCCTTTTTTTGGGCATTTAATATTTATACCCTTTTTGTCCGTCCCTAAAATGACTATATTTTTTAGTGTATTATATTAAAAGTATGTCTATGTGTTTCACGCCAAGGCAAAATTTTATCGAAATCAGTTTCCAATTTCTTGACAATAAAAGTCAATATTTGATTACCTTTTACAGAAAATACTAATCTCAAAAACTAAAAGAGTATTCACAATTGTGGTTTCTCGTAGGTTTTGGGTACGTTATCGCAAGGACATTCTCATCTCAATTTTATTTCTTATATTTTTTCGACCGAATTTTTGGAACATTTGTATAAAAAATAACTTATTTTAAGTTGTGAAAACTAGGTTTCCTACTGACAGATATACCTCGACTTGGTGTAAATCCATAAAAACTCCTTCTAAAACACTCTTACGTTACACTTTCAAAACCTTCTATACTTATAAATTTACTTATTTTATCCTAATTTTTTTGTTGAAACGTTTAATCTTACATACAAGTTAAAAAAACAAAAATATGTACTCTCGTTATCAGTATAGCTTGTTAGTCGATCATATACTAACCCATACTCAACCAATTTATATGGGTTCGATCTTCAGTACCAAGCTTCCTATTCACAACCTCAAGTTAAATTTCTTAATTAACTAGTTTTGTTAATTAAAAATGGCTCATATCTGGTATTCATGCATCTAAATTGGTGTAAATGTGCTACAATGGGTTTTAATAAGTCTTAACAGTCCATTGTTATCTAAATGGGTAAAAATGGTTTTCTATGTCGTCAATTAGTCTAAGTGGGTCATGATGGGTTTAAATGATTCGTATAACCAAACAACCTCAATTTACGTTAATGGGTCATAATAAATATTACTATACCTTAATGGGTCTAATTGAGATATAACAATAAAAAACCGTCGGTAAACCATTGCAAACCCGTCGGCAAATGAAACAGTCGGACAACATAAAAGTCGTCGGAAAAACCATTGGTAGTGTATACCGATCGATCATTCTTTTAGCAACGCTCGTTTCGTTGAAAAAATCGTCGATAAAGCCTAATTCTGACTGTTTTCCAGCTGTTTCGTCGTCGGCAATACCCTTTTTTAGTAGTGTTTGGTTGTTTTTCGACGGAATACATTTCGACAGATCCCAAAGAAAAATTTTAAATTATTTTAGTAGATTTAGATTTTAGATTCCCGCCAAATCAAAGTTTTTATATTTTAGATTCATGTTATCTAGGAATTTTCAATGAAAAGGAAAAAAGTTGATTATTATGATTTTTTGACATAACTTTTGTAGAGATCTTTGATAGATTTTCGATGAATTTTTAAAACAATAGATATTAATGATTTGAAGATTTCTTTTGACATACATCGAGTGAAATAAATCATTATTAATGATCTAATTATTTTTCAATAGATTATCGACGAAGATTTTCAACAGATTTTTTATGTATCTTAAAAAACATTATAGTTGATTTTGAATATAATTATTCGATTTATTCAACATTTTAATCGTAAACCAAGATATTCTAAAAATCATTTTTAAAATCAGAATTGTTGATGTGGATAAATAAGCGAGTGTTAGTATTGAACATGTTCAATGAATCTTTTGTTACCTTGTTTATCAAAATAAAGTTTTTTGAAAGCTAATCCAATGAATCACAACTTGAAGCAAAATAAAAAATAGCCCATTTTACTTTGATATGTACAAAATTTGACATGCACGTCAAATACAGACGTAAAAATAATTATCCGTATTCATAACAACTTAAAATCGTTGCGATTTAAAAAATATAAGATAGATAACATCAATGGAATTATGTCGTTTATAAAGCTTATAGCATCAATTCATAGTTTTATTGAACAACAAAATTCCGAAGAAATGTGTTACCATCTGTTGTCCCAAATAACAATGAAAATGAGAAGAAATGGATTGAATCAAGATGAAGATGATGATGATGAATGTGAAAGCTTCAATATCTTCAACAATGGAGGTTTTCCCAAAAAGGCAAAATGTGATTCTCTTGGAAAACCCTAAACATCCTTTACCTTTTATAGGTAGAAGGAAATTACACAAAATGTCAACAATGGCCCCCGAGGTTCCAAACCTCAAACAGGGGCACTAACAAAGTTAAATGTTTTACATAAAAGGAAATTAATCTAGAAAGCTGGTAAGATAGTGAATTCTGACTCTTCACAACAAGAGGTCCTACAATCTCCCCCTTTGTGAAGAAGTCAGAATGGTGGTGGATGCTCCAGAGCCGGCTCCCATTTGGACATCTGCAAGTATTCCTCCCACTCGCCGATGATCCTTGCTCTCATTTGCATCGCCGCCTCGACCCGTCTGTACATCAACCGTTCCTTGAGCTTCCTCTCAATCAGTCTCATCGCCTCCAATAGATTTCCCTTTCCATCTTTGATCCTCCGCCCTGGTATCTGATCAGCCAGTAGTCTACTCTGCATCCCGTTGTAGACATAAAGAAGGGTCCCGTCGCAGAACTTGGAGAGCTCGCCAAATCTCATGAACCTGTGCTCCTTTTTCTTCCGAGTCATATAGAGAACCCCATGCTCAGGTATCCTGGTTGGCATGTACGGAGTGTAAGCATCAATACCAGGCACGAGCAGGTTTGGTCTGAGCAGATTGACCTTTGGCTGGCGGCTTTCGATTGCAAGCTGGTAGTCCGTCACCTGCGCGAGAGATATAGCGTGACGGACGTACTTCTTCAATATCTCTGTGCCGTCTCTGTAGTGCTCTGGTCGGAGAATCGAGCCTTGGAGGTACTTGATGAGCGTGAGAAGGTCTTCTAGATGCACCCGATCCAAATCAGCTTCCGTGAAAGACCAGTCTTGAAGCTCACCTCGTGGAACGCCGGTCCCGTACATGCGGACATCGTACTCAAGGAATAACTGATGGCCATGTCTGTAGGGGCGCATTGCAGTTACTTTGGTAAAGCGACGTCGGATCCTTTGGCGTCCATGAGTGGCCCAGTTGCACATTCGTTGATGCACATAAGCTGTCCTTCGTCTCTTGGTCTTGATGTGCGAGATCCCGAAGTAGACCTTTCGGGACCAGGCGTGCAGCTTCTCTTGTTGGTAGATGCGGGTGAACGATTCCTCAAGGAATGGACGGAAGATGACTGAATGGTTCCAGTTGAGCTGGATGATGGTTGGAGCGGCGGTCTCTGGATCAGTAGAATGAATAGTTCGTGGAGCGTCTGGAGTGGGAAAAACAAAAGCTGAAGTGAGGTTGGTGTAGTCAGAATCCCGGACAATGTCGTCCCCCTTCTGGTATATCCTGAGACTCTGAGCAACCGACCGCAAGATCTTCCGGGCTGCTTCCGGAATCTGGAACTCTGAAGGATCCGTCGGTGCTGCTTCCGGGAGAACGACTTCAATCTGAGCCGTGTCCGTCATCTGGGGAAACTGTACTGACTCCCCTTCCGGGATCCGCTCGTATCTCCAACTCCCCATGTCAGGAATATCTTCCGTGTCTGAGTCGACATAGGGAGCATCGGTAGCAGCAGTCTCTGTAGGAGCACTCGAGGGGGCGGCCGTGGAAGCTGGAGCTGTGGTTTCCCAAGCAAGAGTTTTTCTTCTTGTCCTTTCTGAACTTGGTTCCTTATTCAGGCTAGAATTATCGAATGAAGGAAATGCTGGTGCAAAAACATTAAAAGAAACAGTGCAAACTCCTGGCAAGGAAACACATGCAAAGGGTTCCTCTTTGTACTTCTCATCAACTTACAAGTTGTTGTTTGCATCATATCAAGATGGAACAACCTTAGTTGGCAGGCTCGATCATGGTGCATCATCTCTATCTGAGATATCTGCTGTTTACGAAGATGAACAAGATGGCAAGCATCGTCCTGCTGGATTGCAGCGTTTCAAGGAGTTGCTTGCTGGCAGTGGGTTATTTGTTTGCTTCTCAAGTGTGAAGTCCAATGCAGCCCTGACTGTTTCAATTGGAGAGCATGAAGTTCTTGCACAGAACATGCGGAATGGAGTGTATTCGACCTCAGTGTTGGTGGGTATAACAGCATATAAGCCTCTATCCAAAGATAAAATTCACTGTCTCGTTTTGCATGATGATGGTAGTCTCCAAATTTATACACATTTTCCTGTTGGGGTTGAAGCTGGTGCAAATGTGATTCCAGATAAGGTTAAGAAGTTAGGATCTGACATACTCAACAGCAAAGCTTATGCTAGTTTGAAGCCAGAGTTCCCTCTTGATTTCTTTGAGAAAACTGTATGCATAACGTCAGATGTGAAGTTAAGTGGTGAAGCCATCAGGAATGGGGATTCTGAAGGTGCAAAACAGAGCTTGGCATCAGAAGATGGATTTCTTGAGAGTCCTACGCCTGCAGGGTTTAAGGTGACTGTTTCCAATTTGAACCCAGACATAGTCATGGTTGGATTTCGTGTCCATGTGGGCAATACATCAGCAAATCATATACCATCTGACATTACCATTTTCCAGAGAGTTATAAAACTAGACGAGGGCATAAGGTCTTGGTATGACATCCCGTTTACGGTTGCAGAATCACTTCTGGCTGATGAAGAAATTACCATATCTATAGGACCAACCTTTAACAGGTCAACTTTACCCAGAATAGACACCCTGGAAATTTATGGTCGGGCGAAGGATGAATTTGGTTGGAAGCTGGAGCTGGACTCGAACCGGAACCAGAGGCAGAATGGAGGTCGGTGCGAGGCCTTTTGGATGAAGCCTGCACCTCCCCCTCATGAGGACCCGGTGCCGAGTCATCAGGGTCATCATGCCTCCTTTTGGAAGGCTGAGCCTGAGACCGACACATGGCCTCTAGTTCCCTGACGCGCTGCTGTAGGATCTCGATCTGGGCTTCCTGATCTCTGACTTGGGCGGAGAGGCGGTCGTTCTGAGTCGTATATGAAGAGATGACGAACGCATGTTCCGTCTCAGTAACGTAGCCCGATATCGGAGGTAGTTCGCCCGAAGTTGGAGGGGCGAGCCTGAGGACGTCTTCGGTCTGACGGGGGATCGGAGTCTCGGATGATGGGGCTGCTTCAGAGTGTTTGCCCTTGATCCGCCGTTTGAGCTCGTAGAGCTCCGCATCCCGGTCTTCTTGAAGCTTTCGTGACGCCTCAAGATCTGCCAGTCGTTTCCTCTCCGTCTCGGCCAAGGCTTTCTCAAGTGCCTCGACCCGCGCATCTCGAGCCCGGTTGGCTTCCTCCACCGCGAGTAACCTGCTTTGGACGACTTTTAGGATATCGTCCGAATCCGTCGGACCTAAAAGTCCCGTTGGTGCAGGGGTGGTTTTAAGGATTCCACCCGAATCCGTCAGGCCTAAAAGCCCCGGTGTTGCGTGAGCATCTTTAGAGACTTTGCTCGAGTCTGTCGGACCCTGTCCCGGAAGTACAACACCCGGTGCCACTTGGGCTCCAGTTGACGAGAAGAGTCCTATTGAGGTGCTCTCTCGGCCTGACGTCACCGCTGGAATGATGTTGACGGTGTCAGGGCTTCCGGTGGATCCTCGAAGGGCGTCACTCGACGCACCGACTCTCCCCGTTACGGCCTCGCCACTTGGGCGGGCTGATGATGCTCCTAGTAGTGTCCTATCCAAATGAATGACTTGAAAAGTTTCGGTAAGTGGCTCTAGGACAACTGGTGCACGGAAAGAAGTCGAGAGGCGGGGCGGTTCCTCTCTCGTTTCAACACCAACAGACTCCAATTGAGTGGTTGGTGGAAGTTGAGTTAAGTCCCCGTGTAAAGATGAAACGACCATCTGTTGAGAGATGGCCGAGTGGTCGGTTGGGGCGTGCAAATGCGCTAGTTGGCGGCTAGCGTCTTGACCCGACGTCAACGAGTGACCGGTCTGAGTGTGGGTTGCCTCTGTGGTGGATGGACTCAAGGTATGAGGAACTACCGTTTCTAACCTGTGCGGCTCTACCTCTTCGTCCGCATTCTCTAATTGAGCCCAAAGCTCCCCTAATTGGATCTCAACATCTGCGGTCTCTTTTTCTCTTCTCTCTCTCTCCTTTTCTCCCCTCTCTCTCTCTTCTTCCTCACTGTCATATCTCCCCCAGCCGGTAGCGACCTCGGCCTCACCTTCTTCCTCGCGACCGACGGTTCGGTCGTCTGATGCAAGATCCTCGGCAAGTACTGGATCGCCGGAGATTCGGTCGTCGTTGAAGGAAGAGGTGGCTTCATCCACATCAATCACCTTGGCCTTTCCGCCCTTAGCTGGTTCTGAAAGTTGGAACTCTGAGTCGGAACCGTAATCTATCATCTCTTCATCGGTGGCTTCGTCATCGGGCTCACGACAGTCCGAAGGAGTGTGCTCGGGGGACTCGTGACCGTCGGAGTCATCGCCTGATGGTTCGCCGGAGGGTTCGCCTCCCTGAGTAGTGACGGCCGCTGAATGTGGTGGTGGAGGGACGTGTGCTTGTTCTTGTGGGGAAGCTTCCACGTCCTCCCCAGTCGGTTGAGGTTGTTGCGGCGGTGTCGGCGATCGGCGCTCTTCCGATGACGAATGAACTGGAGATTGTTGAAGAATCCCGGTGTACTGCTTCACCCGGAAGTGACTTGTGACTTCACGTTCGTGGGCAACTATGGTTGATTCTTCGACAACTGTAGGTGTACGAGCTCGACGGGTGCGGTTCCGGAGCATCATCTGATAGGCTTCTCCTCGAGACATGTGTGGCGTGGCGGACGTACCAACGACTCTACCCGCTTCACCCCTAACGTCCACTCTCATCACTCCCGAGCCTTGAGCTCCCCCACTGGAGCTCTGGCCCGCCGTGCCGGAGGCACGGCTTCTAGGTAGGACGGGTTTGCACGTCTTGGGCAGGGCTCCTCGGCTCTGAGGAGTCCGTAGACGTGTCTTCTAAGCCTATAGAAATTCGGTACATCCTAACAGCCTCAGACCTACGGTCCGCCAAGCCAAGTACGTTATCAGGGATAGGCATTTCAATCTGACCTGATCGAAGTCTTCTGCGGTTCATCCTGCCGATCTGAACGCTCTCGAAGCGAGGGTGGCCGGATCTGCGTCGGATGGCCTGATGTCGCTCCATGTGCTCGTGAATAAGCAGACTGAAGAACCTCATCCACGGAATGGATGTATGACGGGTTCTTGCGGATCCTTGGCGGACGTCGGTAACCATGTCAGCCCAAAGTTGTTGGGCGAAGTCAATGCGCCTTCTTTAGGCGACCGCATGTATGATATGCCAGAACTGAGTTGAAGCCTTGTCCACTCCGTGGGTCTTCGAAGACAAGGTCCTGTTGAGGATGTTGAAGAAGGAGAACCAGATCGGTGGCAGCATCCCCTGGGTGACCTGGGAAATCCCGTTCGGTCGGTTGTTTGCAGTGTAGTGGACACCGAGAGCGAGTACTTCGCTAAAGAGTTCGGTGCCGGAGACCAATGGTTCGAACGGGGCCTCAGGAGTGGCAGCAGGCAGATGGAGGACGCGCCTTAGGTCCTCCACAGTGATAGTGAGGTCGGTGTGATCAACACGACCGACGATGGTCTGCACACCATCACGAGTCTCCACAGTAGATGAAGCAAAGAACTGCTGAAGGTAAATCATGGGAACTCTGGCAGTGGCTTGCATCGCGTACGCCAGTGGATGCGTACGAAGGATCTCCAGGACCACCTCGTCCTGAGCAGTGAAATTGGACAGGTCAACGTACCCGTTGTTTTGGTGGATGGGACGAATGTCAGATGGTGCGATGAGAGCTCGGTCAGCAGCGTTGACCGGGGAAGTAGGACCAATCGGTTGATCAGCCATTGCTGACACGACATAAGACAAGTTAAGTGTTAGTACTAATGCATCGTGAAAAGAACTATACCCTCGACTAGGCGCGAGTCGGAAGACCTCGAAAACCCATAAATGAGTATTTCGTATTTTCCGAGTCGAAAAACGAGTTCAAACACTTAGAAAAAAATGAGTTTACCACTACACAAGTTTTCCGATTCGGAAAAGGTACTTTTCCGATTCGGGAAACTCCCACACTTAGAAAAATATAGCAACACGAACAAGCAGGTTTTCCGATTCGGAAAACATAGTTTTCCGATTCGGAAAATGTGCAACACTTAAAAAAATTTGGCAAGACTTGGTCTCATACGAGATTCGGAAAACCTCGGAAACCCGTAAGGGTAATTCCATGCATCCTAAATCAGTTCATAAGAAGTTTCTAATCAACAGAGGATCGATTTAAAGCCCCGAAATCCCATTCCAAGAAGTTTGGGCTTCGGGTAAGTATTGAAAAGTTTAGGCTTCAATCCGGACCTTAAAACAACAGATTTAGACGTTATAACTATATAAGGGTTGATCGTAATCTTACCAGGAATCCGAAAACGTAATCTGATCGACGAACGGAGCAAAAACGAGCGATAACGAATCGAGCGCGAGAGCGGTTACCGGGTGAGAGTTCAGAGAGAAAAAGTGAAAATTTGAATTTTTGTGAAAAGTAAATCTTGAAACCGGTATTTTATATTTTTACCGAATTACACTGTGTTTGGGTCAAAAACACTGTGTTTGGCTCTCCTGATGACTCTCTTAACCCGACTTTCACCTATTGGCAAAAACCACCCCTGGACTGAAGTTTCAAGAAACTTACAACTAGTCCCTGAACTTGTAGTTTTAAGAGGTTTCAAAACAGACCCTGGACTACAAGTTTCACTAAAGAGCAAAACGAGTCCCTGAACGTTTAAGAATCAGAAAATAGCAAAGTTAGTCCCCGAACTTGTAAGTTCAAGACATGTACTCTACCACCCCCTGAACTTTCAAGTTCACAAAAAGTTTACAAGTTCAGCACTCGACTCCCGAGAAACGAGACTTACCTGGTACGTCTCGACAAGGTTTTGCGCGAGTTCTGATCTGGAGTAACCAGAAGTCGTTGTGGGGACCCACACCTACAAAAGAAAGTATAATATGGTATCCAAGGTGTTGTGGATCCGAGAACGTCAGTAAACTCACCAAACATTGAAAACAAGACTCAGTACTCCCCCTCAAATCATGCAATCTCTCGAGAATTCCTACAGACTCCCCCTACACACATGCATATAGCAAAGGAACTCCCGACTCCCCCTAGACCTCAGGCAGGAAGGTCTAGCATTCCTAATTTGCTTAGGAGAAAGAAGTGACGTTTCTCGTCAAACGGCTTTGTGAACAAATCAGCAAGCTGATAGTCACTCTCAACAAAGTAGAGTTCAACATTACCTTTCTCGACGTGGTCTTTGATGAAATGATATCGGATGTCGATGTGCTTCGTCCGAGAATGTTGAACAGGATTGGCCATGATCTGAATCGCACTTTTGGAGTCGCAATAGATGGGAATCCGATGCATGGTGTATCCGAAGTCAGCCAGTTGGGTTTTCATCCACAGAACTTGCGAGCAGCAGCAGGCGGCAGCTTTATATTCTGCCTCTGCGGTGGATAGAGAGACACAGTTCTGCTTCCGGGATGACCAACTCACCAGCTTGTCGCCGAGAAATTGGCAAGCACCAGATGTGCTTTTCCTGTTGAGCTTACAACCTGCATGGTCTGAGTCTGTATATGCAATTAGTTCAAAACCAGAATCCTTTGGGTACCAAAGGCCAAAATCCGGTGTGCCCTTCAGATACCTAAGAATTCTTTTGACTGCAGACAGGTGTGAATCACGTGGATCACACTGAAAACGAGCGCAGACACCCGTGGAGAAGACAATGTCTGGTCTACTCGCCGTGAGATATAAAAGAGAACCAATGATTGCCCGATACGTTTTCTTGTCAACCGGTTTACCAGAAGTATCTGCATTTAGTTGAAAGTTCCTGGGCATTGGTGTTGCCGCAGAGTTTGAACCACCGAAATCAAATCGTTTTAAAAGATCTTGAACATATTTGGCTTGATTTATGAAAATGCCATCAGGGCGTTGTCGAACTTGAAGTCCTAAAAAGAACGTCAACTCGCCCATCATGCTCATTTTGAATTGTGATTTCATGGTGTTCTCAAGCTCTTGGCACATCTCAGGCTTTGTAGATGCAAAGATAATGTCATCCACGTATATCTGAACGATAATTAAATCTTTACCTGACCTCTTGAGAAACAAAGTGGGATCGATTGTACCTTTCTTGTAGCCAACTCCTAGCAAGTAATCAGTGAGTGTTTCGTACCATGCCCTCGGAGCTTGCTTGAGACCGTAAAGCGCCTTGTCCAAAATGTAGACGTGATTCGGGAATCGAGGATCGACGAACCCTTCCGGTTGCTCGACGTACACTTCTTCTTGAAGGACTCCATTCAGGAAGGCACATTTGACGTCCATCTGATAGACCGTCGTGTTTTTATGTGCAGCATACGCTAGGAAGATTCGGATCGCTTCGATTCGGGCTACTGGCGCGTACGTCTCATCGTAGTCGATACCCTCTTGTTGGCGATAACCCTTGGCGACCAGGCGTGCTTTGTTCCGGATGATGAGATTGTTCTCGTCGGTTTTGTTCCGGAGTATCCACTTGAGACCTATGATAGTCTTTCCCCATGGTCGTTCTACCAAGCGCCAAACTTTGTTTCTCTCGAATTCAGCCAGCTCATCTTGCATGGCGATCACCTAGTCGGGATCGGTGAGGGCTTGCCAAACATCCGATGGTTCAAATTCGCTTAAGAACCCTCCGAATAGGATCAGATTTTCAGTGTGCTTTGCAGATCGCGTGGTTACAGGTTGTGAGGGACTCCCGATGATCTGGGAGGGGGGATGATCTTTTGTCCACTTGCGAGTGTGTGGGTGAGTAACATAAGCTTGTTGGTTGTTGGTGGCGTCATTCTCATCTTGCACGGCAAAGACCTCTTGCTGGTTTCTACTTGATGATCCGGCCGTCGGATTATTCTGCGGTGATGCCTCCAACCGGGGCTCACACACTACCTGAGCATAAGTTCTCTGAGCTGAGCTAGGTGAAGGTAGTGGAGCATCTTCTGGGATGGGTGCAAGAGAAGGTTGAGGAGTCTGCTCTTGGAAGGGTTCCGGTGAGGCAGATGAAGAGATTTCAGGGGGGGAGACCGCAGTGGATTCCGGTGACACCGAGTTTGTAGATGTACTTGTAGATGGCTCAGTGATGAATGCATCGGACGTCACGGAAGTAGAAGTTGAACCATCATGAGCAGGAACTACAATCGGACCCGTTAGATTGGGTAGATCATAATCTGCGAGGTCTAAGAAGTCTAAAGCAGAAAAGTTAGTGGAAGAATCTACGCTCGGTGGTGCGGTGAACAGTTCAGGAAATGATGCATTTATATTACTTGAACTTGCCACAGAATAGGTTTCGGTTTCTGAAAAATCAACATTTGAGCTTTCCAGGATGGTGCGGGTCCGTTTGTTGAAAACCCGAAACGCCTTTGAGTTATGTGAGTATCCGATGAAGATAGACTCATCAGACTTAGGTTCAAACTTTCCCAAATCATCCCGGTCGTTTAAAACATAGCATTTACATCCAAAGACTCGAAGGTAATCGATGTTAGGCTTACGCTGTTCGACCATCTCGTAGGCGGTTTTACCGGTCCGCTTGACGATCAGAGTCCGATTCTGCGTGTAGCATGCTGTTGATACTGCTTCAGCCCAAAATGATTGAGGAACTCCAGAATGAGCCATCATGGATCTTGCTGCTTCGACCAACGTCCGGTTCTTCCTTTCTACTACCCCATTTTGTTGAGGTGTGCGTACGGCAGAGAAGTTGTGAGAGATTCCCACGTCTTCTAGAAAGGATTGCAGCTTTGCATTGCGAAACTCGGTTCCGTTGTCACTTCTCAACTTCTTCACTCGGCGACCCAAGAGAACTTGAATCCGCTTGATGAAGGCAATGATTCGATCGGCAGCGTTAGACTTGGCTCGTAGGAATTCGATCCATGTGAACCTAGAGAACTCATCAACAAGAACCAACATGTATTTCTTTCGGGCTAAGCTCTCGGTTCTGGTAGGTCCACAAAGATCCATGTGAATCATGTCAAGGGGACTCTTGCTATTTGTATCCATCCTCGGTGGATGAGAGCTTCTCGTCATCTATCCTTGTTCGCAAGCTGGACACAGTGTATCCTTGGAAAGGCGAGTCTCCGGTAGACCCGTGACGAGATTTTTCGAAACCAGCTTGTTCATGTCTTTAAAATTCTGATGGCAGAGTCTTCGATGCCATAATCAACTGTCCTCCTTTGAAGCCTTCGCGAGCAAACAGATTGCATTCCTTGGATTGGATATTGCTTCAAATTGAGGGTGAGTCTGAGGGATTGAACGGAAGACGGTGGAGTAAAGATTGCCATTCCGTCGTGCACTTAGGATGACGTTGTTGTCTTCATCATTTACGTCGCTTCCATATTGAAATTGCTTCACCCAGTATCCGTTGTCGCAGAACTGACTGGAGCTGAACATGTTGTAACCTAATCCCTCGACATACCTTACATCTTTGATGATGTATTTCCCATCCGTAATTTTCCCATAACCCACCATTGGCTTAGGCGTCTTGTCGGCTGTTTTCACGTATCCCTCGAACCTTTCAACGTAGTCGAAAAGGAAGGATCTCTGACCAGTCATGTGTCTATATGCGCCGGAATCGAAGTACCACACATGACTGACCTGCAAGACAAATAAGCTTGTTTAGGGACCCATCGCCAAATGGGTTCCTGTGGGTTAGAAACAGATAAATCAGTCAGTGTAGTCTCCTTATCGGATTTATCCTTAGGCGGAGGAGACTTCACTGACGATGAGGATTTTGCATTTCCTCTTTTTCTTCCCCTTCTCTTTCGGGATTTGACATTAGTATTAGGAGCATAGAAAGAGTTAGACACACCATAACGCAGGAAATTGTCAAACATAAAGCACATGTCATTGCGAAAAGTATTAAAAGCATCGTTCAAGTTACGATTAGAATTAACAGACATGTTCGAATTCTTGCCTACACTAGGTGGAGCAAAGCCTAAACCCGCACGGCTAGGACTATGCTTCTTAGGGAAAGCAGAAAAAGAGTTGTTCCTCCCAGGATGATCCTTTCTTGATGGCTTCACATTCGGTCCACCATCTTTCCTCCTCGCATCTGCATGATAAGCATGGTGTGAGTTAGATGACGGTTTTGTAGGAATGGAGTTACCACCTTTTCCAGATGATTTTTTAGAAAATTTAGGTTTTGTGGAACTGAAAGGTTGATTTGGTTGTAACTGAGATGTCTCACCCACTTCAAAGGAGCTTGAATGAAAGTCAAGACTTTTAATGGGTTTAACTTAGTTACGAGCATCGTTAGACTTTGATTGCTTTTTCTGAAGTCCTTTGGGTGCGTGAGGCTTAACTGACTTGCCCTTGTCAGTACCCACACCTTTTTCACCCTCCGGGTTACTTTTCTCAGAAACAGAAGCTCGTGACTCAGTAGACTTCTCAGATTTGACAACAACAGATTTAGGCTTCTTTGGAATAAAGCCTGAAGGATCATCATCCTCATCTAAAAACACCTTCATATCATATTCAACATTTGGATCTTGGACAGTCCTGGGTTCGGCTATCCTATGGTGTGAGTTAGGGGGTTCATCATCATCTGACATTAAGGAGTAATAGTCCTCTGTATCTAAGACAGGTTTGGGTTAGGGAGTGACTATTGGATGGTTGGGGATTGGAGCAGTCTTATCATTAACTGAGCCTGAAAAGTAGAGTTTTTCAAGATTCATTACCTTTCTCTTCAAAATGGAGTTTGACACCCGTTGGTTTGTTAAAGATTGGCGATACATTATCCTTTCATCATGATCAAGTTCTTTTAAAAGTTCAAAGTGGATATCTAGGATAACGTATCGAGCCTGAAGATCCGCAACCTTGTTTTGAAAAATAGTGAAGGTTGATGATGCGGTCTCACACTCTGAAGAAAGCCTAATTCTCTCAGCGTTGGCCTCGAGCAAGTCTTTTTCCAGATTGCGAACCAACGTGTCTTTCTCCGAAACAATAACTTTCAGATTCAGGATTTGATGTTGACATGCATCCAAGTCCATGGCTTTTAACCTAAGAGCAAACACCTCCTTTTCTAGCCTGACTAGGTCGGGACACTTAGTTGCGGAAGTATCCTCGGGTGGGATAACTAAGGTCTCCTCTAAGAATTCTATTTGCCTAGTATCATAGCTTGAGTTAAGGTCTGTGTAGTTGATGGGAGGCATTGCTACTCTAGGGGTTCTGGCCTTGATGCCTTCCCAGGTGGGTTTAGAGTTGGTCGGATCACTAGCCGGATCAAAGATTGGTCTATTCGGAGGTGGGCTAGTGGGAGGACTGCTAGAGGTACTGTTCGTTGGACTGATTGTTCTAGTTATGGTCTCACCGTTTATGACTTCGGTGTATGTGACAGTCTGCCTAACAAATTCCTCGGTCACATGTCCTCCTACTATGGCGGGTTTGGGCTTGGAGGCTGCCATGTCCTCAAAATTGTATAGATGAGAAGGTGCTTTATCTAAAACATGGTTTTCAGACAGACCTAGGCCGGGTTTGGCTTTGTAAAAAGGATTCTTTTTGGCATGCTGAGTGAGGATACTTAAAGTCTGTTCAGATTGTCCTCTTTTAAAATTGTTGTCCTCAAGCTCTTGTATTTTTGAACACAACCGAGTTCTTTCTTCCGAAAGCAACTGGAATTTAATGTTGAGCTCCCCACGGTTACTGTTAAGTTCCTCATGGGCTTTTTGAAGACAACTAAGTTTGTTTGTTAAATTGGACTCTCTAATTCCAGACTCAAGTGTTTCACGGTTATAGACTATGGTCAAATCCTCGAGAGAGTCTTTATAAATTGCACTGTCGATTCTAAATTTCGTGACGAGAGTCCTCTCCGATTGGAGACATCTCTCTAATTCACAAATTTTAGATTCCAACATTGTCACAGTGTCAGTTATATCTGGAAGAGATGATACCTCAGACGGATCTATATCTTGATAAGTGCTTGGTCCAACGGCTTCTGATCCCTCGAAGTCAGCCATCAAGCAATGACCCTTCACCATATGATCCTCCTCGTCTGAACTCTCCTCTTCACAGACCCAGTTCTCTTCATCTACCAGCAAAGCAACCCCTTTCTCTTTCTTCCTCATCAGTGAGGCCTTCCTCTCAAAGTACGCGGCATCCTTGTACTTGACTGAGCAATCTCGAGCATAGTGTCCCAACTTACCGCACTTATAACAAGTGGTAGTGGGACTTGCGGTTTGTTGTGGAGCGGGGTTCTGGGTTATGGGACCCTGAGGATGATTTGCCCTTTGAATTCCTTGATCAGTTTGAATCGGTTGATCTTCCCTCTGAACTTGCCTGGAACTGTTTCCCGTGGAATCACCTCCGTGGTAGATGCTTTTCCCGTGATTCACTCTCTCATCTTGCCTTTGATCACCTCTATTCTGCTCATACCTGTATCCTGGCCCTTGATCTAGCCTTCCACTCTCATGTCTTCCTCCATACCCGATCTCATATCCCTGACGATCGATATACCCAGATTCCGGAGTGTATTGCCTCAAGCTGTTCCGGTAGTTGATGTCTGAGACTTGTTCTCTCCAATTTCCTTGACTGCCTTGACCTCCTTGATAGTCAAGATAAGTGATGTCTCTTCTCGGCTGATCTCTGTATCTGCCTTGATCTTCTCTGAACCGTCCCTGGTTGTTCCTATAACCTCCTTGATCATAAACCTGCATACCCCCTTGCTGATAGTTTCCTCTCCCTTGATTTCCATACTGACTTCTTTCTGGCTGAAAGTGACTTCCTCTACCTTGCCCCATTCTTCCTCCACTGGGAAAACCGGATCCTTGTCCACGGTTGTATCCACGATTTGCGTTCAATCGTTGTACGCTGTGTGAGATGAGGGCAAGGGACTCATTCACATGGAAGAGTTCGTCATCTGAGATGGAAATGATCACCGGTTCATCGGGATGTTGTGCGTTTGTTCCATAGTTCGGGTTGAACTCTTAACTGTATTCTTCTGGATAGTACTGGGGAGAGTCGTTGAAGAATGGCATTGGTTGGACAGGAGCAGTGTTTGGTCCTCCGAAGGGCACGGCCGACAGTGCCAGAGGATCGACTGCTTTCTTGGAGCGTCCACCTGTGATGAATTCTTCATGTTGAACCATCATGCTGAATAGGTCATGTAGACCCAACGTTCCCAGATTCCGGCTTAGCTGTATGTTGATGGCCATGTTTTGCCATTCCTGAGTGAGATTCTTCAAGAACTTTACGTTCACTTCATACTTTGATTTCTCAACCCCGAGCCGTCTCAAGTCATTGACGAAGGCATTCAGTCTTTGATAAGACTCAGTGAGGGATTCGTTTTCCCTAGCCTTGAAGCCTTCGTAGGCATTGAGTGCGCTTTCCTTCTGACTCTCCACAGCAGTGTCACCTCCCTGCATCTGTTGTTCGATTTCCAACCAAACGTCTCGTGCGTTGGTCAGGCTGTCCACTCTTGCATACATGTCGTTGGGGAGGGCCATGATCAGCAGGGTTAGTGCACGCTTGTCGATGAGATGTCGGGCTCTTTGTTCAGGGTTGAACATCTCAACAGGCTTCTCGACCACGTACGCTGGAAGTTCGGGACAAGTATCGGTCTTCGGTACGGCGGCAACGGTGACGGTTGGTCGGATAGGCCCTTCTCGGATGGACTTCATCAGGTTTTCATCGAGCAGGTCAAGGAAGTGAATCATCCTGCGTCTCCATTGTTGGTACTCGCCCAGCACCAGGACGGGAGGGCGAGTCTCGGATCCGATTCCGAGGATTTCCTTCGACATTTCTCTCAAAAAAAAACAGACCTCCTTGAAAGACTCACTTGGCTTAAAACAAGAACAGGTTTTTGAAAAACGGATATTTTGAGTGCCTCGGGACACAAAAAGCTTTGAGATTTGAAAAGTTTTGAAAGCAAGCTTAGTGTCGGATTTGAGAAACGAATTTTCAAGAGTTTCGGCTCAAAGAGGCGAAATCCGATCTGGAAACAGAAGTTTTCCGAAACGGATTTGGCTCAAAATACTTGGATGCGGAAAACAGCCTTTTCCGATTCGGAAAATACACTTTTCCGATTCGGAAAGGTTTGGGTTCGGAAAATGGCTAGAATTCGGAAAAGTGACTTCTCAGAAGCAAAACCCCAAATCAGAGGCTCGTTTTCCGATTCGGAAAACAAGGTTTTCCGATTCGGAAAAGGAGAGTTCTCCGATTCGGAGAAAGTACAAATTCCGAGTCGGAAAATTTGAGCTGAAATTTCTGCTCTCGTATTCCGATTCGGAAAACCTGCACAGAAGCTCCGAAAATTCACTCAAAATCACTTAAAAACTCTTAAAAAACAAGTGTTAAGAGCCCCAATTTGTAGGAAAAAACTTATAAAACACTAGGGAATCACTTAACACTTAATATCACCCTTTTAAAACCACTTTTTGGATTGAAAACCCAAAAAGTTTTGAAAACCGAAAACCTTAAAAACCTTTTAAAAACCTTTTAAGCACAAAGATAGCCAAGGAATCAACAAGGTATGGCTCTGATACCAATTGTTGTCCCAAATAACAATGAAAATGAGAAGAAATGGATTGAATCAAGATGAAGATGATGATGATGAATGTGAAAGCTTCAATATCTTCAACAATGGAGGTTTTCCCAAAAAGGCAAAATGTGATTCTCTTGGAAAACCCTAAACATCCTTTACCTTTTATAGGTAGAAGGAAATTACACAAAATGTCAACAATGGCCCCCGAGGCTCCAAACCTCAAACAGGGGCACTAACAAAGTTAAATGTTTTACATAAAAGGAAATTAATCTAGAAAGCTGGTAAGATAGTGAATTCTGACTCTTCACAACAAGAGGTCCTACACCATCCATAACCCTTTGTAATGGGTATGAAAACATCAAGTAACTAATCATGACAACAACACAAAGATGGGATTCCCGGTGTGCAAGACCCGGTTGTGAAATGAAGACTTTGGCAAAGTTGTAGGCATCCCTCCTTGATAGCAGAGCATTGCCCGAGACATGCTGGTTGAAGAGCTGCACAGACATATATATGACAAAAATATTTAATCGTTATAACATTTCTATCCCTCAAGCTCAAGAATGATAAACAATGAAAAAAGAAGACGAATATTTCATACCTAAAATTGGAACACATGCCATGTAGAGAAATGCCAGAACAACAAATGTCATCGCTAGAGACTTTTTCAACGAGGAAGCCATAAGATAATTGGGCAGTATTTTTTGAATTGATTGTAATAACGAATCGACGAAGATGATAGTTGCTCTGATTTTAACGCTCGTTCAAATGAAATTTATATGCACCACAACACCTGAAATTGTAACGATTCTCATTTAATTGTACCTTCAAATCCTTTCCATAACGAAATAAATATAGTACAAATAGTTTATGCTCGTATAGGCTTCCATTTAAGTCTCTTTTAATCATTGGATTTTGAATTACTATCATAAAGTAAAAACCTAATACCGATTTCCCTTTTTTTGGGCATTTAATATTTATACCCTTTTTTTCCGTCCCTAGAATGACTATATTTTTTGAGTGTATTATATTAAAAGTATGTCTATGTGTTTCACGCCAAGGCAAATTTTTTTCGAAATCAGTTTCCAATTTCATGACAATAAAAGTCAATATTTGATTACCTTTTACAGGAAATACTAATCTCCATAACTAAAAGAGTATTCACAATTGTGGTTTCTCGTAGGTTTTGGGTACGTTATCACAAGGACATTCTCATCTCAATTTTATTTCTTATATTTTTTCGACCGAATTTTTGGAACATTTGTATAAAAAATAACCTATTTTAAGTTGTGAAAACTAGGTTTCCTACTGAAAGATATACCTCGACTTGGTGTAAATCCATAAAAAACCCTTCTAAAACACTCTTACGTTACACTTTCAAAACCTTCTATACTTATAAATTTACTTATTTTATCCTAATTTTTCTTGTTGAAACATTTAATCTTACATACAAGTTAAAAAAACAAAAATATGTACTCTCGTTATCAGTATAGCTTGTTAGTCGATCATATACTAACCCATACTCAACCAATTTATATGGGTTCGATCTTCAGAACCAAGCTATCTATTCACAACCTCAAGTTAAATTTCTTTATTAACTAGTTTTGTTGATTAAAAATGGCTCATATCGGGTATTCATGCATCTAAATTGGTGTAAATGTGCTACAATGGGTCTTAATAAGTCTTAACAGTCCATTGTTATCTAAATGGGTAAAATTGGTTTTCTATGTCGTCAATTAGTCTAAGTGGGTCATGATGGGTATAAATGATTCGTATAACCAAACAACCTCAATTTACGTTAACGGGTCATAATAAATATTACTATACCTTAATGGGTCTAATTGAGATATAACAATAAAAAAACCGTCGGTAAACCATTGTAAACCCGTCGGCAAATGAAACAGTCGGACAACATAAAAGTCGTCGGAAAAACCATTGGTAGCGTATACCGATCGATCATTCTTTTAGCAACGCTCGTTTCGTTGAAAAAATCGTCGATAAAGCCTAATTCTGACTGCTTTCCAGCTATTTCGTCGTCGGGAATACCCTTTTTTAGTAGTGTTTGGTTGTTTTTCGACGGAATACATTTCTACAGATCCCAAAGAAAATTGTTTAATTATTTTAGTAGATTTAGATTTTAGATTCCCGTCAAATCAAAGTTTTTATTTATATTTTAGATTCATGTTATCTAGGAATTTTCAATGAAAAGGAAAAAAGTTGATTATTATGATTTTTCGACATAACTTTTGTAGAGATCTTTGAGAGATTTTCGATGAATTTTTAAAACAATAGATATTAATGATTGAAGATTTCTTTTGACGGACATCGAGTGAAATAAATCATTATTAATGATCTAATTATTTTTAATAGATTATCGACGAGATTTTCAACAGATTTTTTATGTATCTTAAAAAACATTATAGTTGATTTTGAATATAACTATTCGATTTATTCAACATTTTAATCGTAAACCAAGATATCCTAAAAATCATTTTTAAAATCAGAATTGTTGATGTGGATAAATAAGCGAGTGTTAGTATTGAACATGTTCAATGAATTTTTTGTTACCTTGTTTATCAAAATAAAGTTTTTTGAAAGCTAATCCAATGAATCACAACTTGAAGCAAAATAAAAAATAGCCCATTTTACTTTGATATGTACAAAATTTGACATGCACGTCAAATACAGACGTAAAAATAATTATCCGTATTCATAACAACTTAAAATCGTTGCGATTTAAAAAATATAAGATAGATAACATCAATGGAATTATGTCGTTTATAAAGCTTATAGCATCAATTCATAGTTTTATTGAACAACAAAATTCCGAAGAAATGTGTTACCATCCATAACCCTTTGTAATGGGTATGAAAACATCAAGTAACTAATCATGACAACAACACAAAGATGGGATTCCCGGTGTGCAAGACCCGGTTGTGAAATGAAGACTTTGGCAAAGTTGTAGGCATCCCTCCTTGATAGCAGAGCATTGCCCGAGACATGCTGGTTGAAGAGCTGCACAGACATATATATGACAAAAATATTTAATCGTTATAACATTTCTATCCCTCAAGCTCAAGAATGATAAACAATGAAAAAAGAAGACGAATATTTCATACCTAAAATTGGAACACATGCCATGTAAGGAATGCCAGAACAACAAATGTCATCGCTAGAGACTTTTTCAACGAGGAAGCCATAAGATAATTGGGCAGTTTTTTTTGAATTGATTGTAATAACGAATCGACGAAGATGATAGTTGCTCTGATTTTAACGCTCGTTCAAATGAAATTTATATGCACCACAACACCTGAAATTGTAACGATTCTCATTTAATTGTACCTTTAAATCCTTTCCATAACGAAATAAATATAGTACTAATAGTTTATGCTCGATTAGGCTTCCATTTAAGTCTCTTTTAATCATTGGATTTTGAATTACTATCATAAAGTAAAAACCTAATACCGATTTCCCTTTTTTTGGGCATTTAATATTTATACCCTTTTTTTCCTTCCCTAGAATGACTATATTTTTTGAGTGTATTATATTAAAAGTATGTCTATGTGTTTCACGCCAAGGCAAAAAATTTTCGAAATCAGTTTCCAATTTCATGACAATAAAAGTCAATATTTGATTACCTTTTACAGGAAATACTAATCTCCATAACTAAAAGAGTATTCACAATTGTGGTTTCTCATAGGTTTTGGGTACGTTATCACAAGGACATTCTCATCTCAATTTTATTTCTTATATTTTTTCGACCGAATTTTTGGAACATTTGTATAAAAAATAACCTATTTTAAGTTGTGAAAACTAGGTTTCCTACTGAAAGATATACCTCGACTTGGTGTAAATCCATACAAAATCCTTCTAAAACACTCTTACGTTACACTTTCAAAACCTTCTATACTTATAAATTTACTTATTTTATCCTAATTTTTCTTGTTGAAACATTTAATCTTACATACAAGTTAAAAAAACAAAAATATGTACTCTCGTTATCAGTATAGCTTGTTAGTCGATCATATACTAACCCATACTCAACCAATTTATATGGGTTCGATCTTCAGAACCAAGCTATCTATTCACAACCTCAAGTTAAATTTCTTAATTAACTAGTTTTGTTGATTAAAAATGGCTCATATCGGGTATTCATGCATCTAAATTGGTGTAAATGTGCTACAATGGGTCTTAATAAGTCTTAACAGTCCATTGTTATCTAAATGGGTAAAATAAGTTTTCTATGTCGTCAATTAGTCTAAGTGGGTCATGATGGGTATAAATGATTCGTATAACCAAACAACCTCAATTTACGTTAACGGGTCATAATAAATATTACTATACCTTAATGGGTCTAATTGAGATATAACAATAAAAAAAACCGTCGGTAAACCATTGTAAACCCGTCGGCAAATGAAACAGTCGGACAACATAAAAGTCGTCGGAAAAACCATTGGTAGCGTATACCGATCGATCATTCTTTTAGCAACGCTCGTTTCGTTGAAAAAATCGTCGATAAAGCCTAATTCTGACTGCTTTCCAGCTATTTCGTCGTCGGCAATACCCTTTTTTAGTAGTGTTTGGTTGTTTTTCGACGGAATACATTTCTACAGATCCCAAAGAAAATTGTTTAATTATTTTAGTAGATTTAGATTTTAGATTCCCGTCAAATCAAAGTTTTTATTTATATTTTAGATTCATGTTATCTAGGAATTTTCAATGAAAAGGAAAAAAGTTGATTATTACGATTTTTCGACATAACTTTTGTAGAGATCTTTGAGAGATTTTCGATGAATTTTTAAAACAATAGATATTAATGATTTGAAGATTTCTTTTGACGGACATCGAGTGAAATAAATCATTATTAATGATCTAATTATTTTTCAATAGATTATCGACGAAGATTTTCAACAGATTTTTTATGTATCTTAAAAAACATTATAGTTGATTTTGAATATAACTATTCGATTTATTCAACATTTTAATCGTAAACCAAGATATCCTAAAAATCATTTTTAAAATCAGAATTGTTGATGTGGATAAATAAGCGAGTGTTAGTATTGAACATGTTCAATGAATTTTTTGTTACCTTGTTTATCAAAATAAGGTTTTTTGAAAGCTAATCCAATGAATCACAACTTGAAGCAAAATAAAAAATAGCCCATTTTACTTTGATATGTACAAAATTTGACATGCACGTCAAATACAGACGTAAAAATAATTATCCGTATTCATAACAACTTAAAATCGTTGCGATTTAAAAAATATAAGATAGATAACATCAATGGAATTATGTCGTTTATAAAGCTTATAGCATCAATTCATAGTTTTATTGAACAACAAAATTCCGAAGAAATGTGTTACCATCCATAACCCTTTGTAATGGGTATGAAAACATCAAGTAACTAATCATGACAACAACACAAAGATGGGATTCCTGGTGTGCAAGACCCGGTTGTGAAATGAAGACTTTGGCAAAGTTGTAGGCATCCCTCCTTGATAGCAGAGCATTGCCCGAGACATGCTGGTTGAAGAGCTGCACAGACATATATATGACAAAAATATTTAATCGTTATAACATTTCTATCCCTTAAGCTCAAGAATGATAAACAATGAAAAAAGAAGACGAATATTTCATACCTAAAATTGGAACACATGCCATGTAGAGGAATGCCAGAACAACAAATGTCATCGCTAGAGACTTTTTCAACGAGGAAGCCATAAGATAATTGGGCAGTTTTTTTTGAATTGATTGTAATAACGAATCGACGAAGATGATAGTTGCTCTGATTTTAACGCTCGTTCAAATGAAATTTATATGCACCACAACACCTGAAATTGTAACGATTCTCATTTAATTGTACCTTTAAATCCTTTCCATAACGAAATAAATATAGTACTAATAGTTTATGCTCGATTAGGCTTCTATTTAAGTCTCTTTTAATCATTGGATTTTGAATTACTATCATAAAGTAAAAACCTAATACCGATTTCCCTTTTTTTGGGCATTTAATATTTATACCCTTTTTTTCCGTCCCTAGAATGACTATATTTTTGAGTGTATTATATTAAAAGTATGTCTATGTGTTTCACGCCAAGGCAAAAAATTTTCGAAATCAGTTTCCAATTTCATGACAATAAAAGTCAATATTTGATTACCTTTTACAGGAAATACTAATCTCCATAACTAAAAGAGTATTCACAATTGTGGTTTCTCGTAGGTTTTGGGTACGTTATCACAAGGACATTCTCATCTCAATTTTATTTCTTATATTTTTTCGACCGAATTTTTGGAACATTTGTATAAAAAATAACTATTTTAAGTTGTGAAAACTAGGTTTCCTACTGAAAGATATACCTCGACTTGGTGTAAATCCATAAAAAATCCTTCTAAAACACTCTTATGTTACACTTTCAAAACCTTCT
Source organism: Centaurea solstitialis (assembly GCA_030169165.1). Taxonomy (NCBI): domain Eukaryota; kingdom Viridiplantae; phylum Streptophyta; class Magnoliopsida; order Asterales; family Asteraceae; genus Centaurea; species Centaurea solstitialis. The sequence continues at coordinate 60,287,338 of CM058046.1, read as the reverse complement.
ATACTTATAAATTTACTTATTTTATCCTAATTTTTCTTGTTGAAACATTTAATCTTACATACAAGTTAAAAAAACAAAAATATGTACTCTCGTTATCAGTATAGCTTGTTAGTCGATCATATACTAACCCATACTCAACCAATTTATATGGGTTCGATCTTCAGAACCAAGCTATCTATTCACAACCTCAAGTTAAATTTCTTAATTAACTAGTTTTGTTGATTAAAAATGGCTCATATCGGGTATTCATGCATCTAAATTGGTGTAAATGTGCTACAATGGGTCTTAATAAGTCTTAACAGTCCATTGTTATCTAAATGGGTAAAATTGGTTTTCTATGTCGTCAATTAGTCTAAGTGGGTCATGATGGGTATAAATGATTCGTATAACCAAACAACCTCAATTTACGTTAACGGGTCATAATAAATATTACTATACCTTAATGGGTCTAATTGAGATATAACAATAAAAAAACCGTCGGTAAACCATTGTAAACCCGTTGGCAAATGAAACAGTTGGACAACATAAAAGTCGTCGGAAAAACCATTGGTAGCGTTATACCGATCGATCATTCTTTTAGCAACGCTCGTTTCGTTGAAAAAATCGTCGATAAAGCCTAATTCTGACTGCTTTCCAGCTATTTCGTCGTCGGCAATACCCTTTTTTAGTAGTGTTTGGTTGTTTTTCGACGGAATACATTTCTACAGATCCCAAAGAAAATTGTTTAATTATTTTAGTAGATTTAGATTTTAGATTCCCGTCAAATCAAAGTTTTTATTTATATTTTAGATTCATGTTATCTAGGAATTTTCAATGAAAAGGAAAAAAGTTGATTATTATGATTTTTCGACATAACTTTTGTAGAGATCTTTGAGAGATTTTCGATGAATTTTTAAAACAATAGATATTAATGATTTGAAGATTTCTTTTGACGGACATCGAGTGAAATAAATCATTATTAATGATCTAATTATTTTTCAATAGATTATCGACGAAGATTTTCAACAGATTTTTTATGTATCTTAAAAAACATTATAGTTGATTTTGAATATAACTATTCGATTTATTCAACATTTTAATCGTAAACCAAGATATCCTAAAAATCATTTTTAAAATCAGAATTGTTGATGTGGATAAATAAGCGAGTGTTAGTATTGAACATGTTCAATGAATTTTTTGTTACCTTGTTTATCAAATAAAGTTTTTTGAAAGCTAATCCAATGAATCACAACTTGAAGCAAAATAAAAAATAGCCCATTTTACTTTGATATGTACAAAATTTGACATGCACGTCAAATACAGACGTAAAAATAATTATCCGTATTCATAACAACTTAAAATCGTTGCGATTTAAAAAATATAAGATAGATAACATCAATGGAATTATGTCGTTTATAAAGCTTATAGCATCAATTCATAGTTTTATTGAACAACAAAATTCCGAAGAAATGTGTTACCATCCATAACCCTTTGTAATGGGTATGAAAACATCAAGTAACTAATCATGACAACAACACAAAGATGGGATTCCTGGTGTGCAAGACCCGGTTGTGAAATGAAGACTTTGGCAAAGTTGTAGGCATCCCTCCTTGATAGCAGAGCATTGCCCGAGACATGCTGGTTGAAGAGCTGCACAGACATATATATGACAAAAATATTTAATCGTTATAACATTTCTATCCCTCAAGCTCAAGAATGATAAACAATGAAAAAAGAAGACGAATATTTCATACCTAAAATTGGAACACATGCCATGTAGAGGAATGCCAGAACAACAAATGTCATCGCTAGAGACTTTTTCAACGAGGAAGCCATAAGATAATTGGGCAGTATTTTTTGAATTGATTGTAATAACGAATCGACGAAGATGATAGTTGCTCTGATTTTAACGCTCGTTCAAATGAAATTTATATGCACCACAACACCTGAAATTGTAACGATTCTCATTTAATTGTACCTTTAAATCCTTTCCATAACGAAATAAATATAGTACTAATAGTTTATGCTCGATTAGGCTTCTATTTAAGTCTCTTTTAATCATTGGATTTTGAATTACTATCATAAAGTAAAAACCTAATACCGATTTCCCTTTTTTTGGGCATTTAATATTTATACCCTTTTTTTCCGTCCCTAGAATGACTATATTTTTGAGTGTATTATATTAAAAGTATGTCTATGTGTTTCACGCCAAGGCAAAAAATTTTCGAAATCAGTTTCCAATTTCATGACAATAAAAGTCAATATTTGATTACCTTTTACAGGAAATACTAATCTCCATAACTAAAAGAGTATTCACAATTGTGGTTTCTCGTAGGTTTTGGGTACGTTATCACAAGGACATTCTCATCTCAATTTTATTTCTTATATTTTTTCGACCGAATTTTTGGAACATTTGTATAAAAAATAACCTATTTTAAGTTGTGAAAACTAGGTTTCCTACTGAAAGATATACCTCGACTTGGTGTAAATCCATAAAAAATCCTTCTAAAACACTCTTATGTTACACTTTCAAAACCTTCTATACTTATAAATTTACTTATTTTATCCTAATTTTTCTTGTTGAAACATTTAATCTTACATACAAGTTAAAAAAACAAAAATATGTACTCTCGTTATCAGTATAGCTTGTTAGTCGATCATATACTAACCCATACTCAACCAATTTATATGGGTTCGATCTTCAGAACCAAGCTATCTATTCACAACCTCAAGTTAAATTTCTTAATTAACTAGTTTTGTTGATTAAAAATGGCTCATATCGGGTATTCATGCATCTAAATTGGTGTAAATGTGCTACAATGGGTCTTAATAAGTCTTAACAGTCCATTGTTATCTAAATGGGTAAAATTGGTTTTCTATGTCGTCAATTAGTCTAAGTGGGTCATGATGGGTATAAATGATTCGTATAACCAAACAACCTCAATTTACGTTAACGGGTCATAATAAATATTACTATACCTTAATGGGTCTAATTGAGATATAACAATAAAAAAACCGTCGGTAAACCATTGTAAACCCGTTGGCAAATTAAACAGTTGGACAACATAAAAGTCGTCGGAAAAACCATTGGTAGCGTATACCGATCGATCATTCTTTTAGCAACGCTCGTTTCGTTGAAAAAATCGTCGATAAAGCCTAATTCTGACTGCTTTCCAGCTATTTCGTCGTCGGCAATACCCTTTTTTAGTAGTGTTTGGTTGTTTTTCGACGGAATACATTTCTACAGATCCCAAAGAAAATTGTTTAATTATTTTAGTAGATTTAGATTTTAGATTCCCGTCAAATCAAAGTTTTTATTTATATTTTAGATTCATGTTATCTAGGAATTTTCAATGAAAAGGAAAAAAGTTGATTATTATGATTTTTCGACATAACTTTTGTAGAGATCTTTGAGAGATTTTCGATGAATTTTTAAAACAATAGATATTAATGATTTGAAGATTTCTTTTGACGGACATCGAGTGAAATAAATCATTATTAATGATCTAATTATTTTTCAATAGATTATCGACGAAGATTTTCAACAGATTTTTTATGTATCTTAAAAAACATTATAGTTGATTTTGAATATAACTATTCGATTTATTCAACATTTTAATCGTAAACCAAGATATCCTAAAAATCATTTTTAAAATCAGAATTGTTGATGTGGATAAATAAGCGAGTGTTAGTTTTGAACATGTTCAATGAATTTTTTGTTACCTTGTTTATCAAAATAAAGTTTTTTGAAAGCTAATCCAATGAATCACAACTTGAAGCAAAATAAAAAAATAGCCCATTTTACTTTGATATGTACAAAATTTGACATGCACGTCAAATACAGACGTAAAAATAATTATCCGTATTCATAACAACTTAAAATCGTTGCGATTTAAAAAATATAAGATAGATAACATCAATGGAATTATGTCGTTTATAAAGCTTATAGCATCAATTCATAGTTTTATTGAACAACAAAATTCCGAAGAAATGTGTTACCATCCATAACCCTTTGTAATGGGTATGAAAACATCAAGTAACTAATCATGACAACAACACAAAGATGGGATTCCTGGTGTGCAAGACCCGGTTGTGAAATGAAGACTTTGGCAAAGTTGTAGGCATCCCTCCTTGATAGCAGAGCATTGCCCGAGACATGCTGGTTGAAGAGCTGCACAGACATATATATGACAAAAATATTTAATCGTTATAACATTTCTATCCCTCAAGCTCAAGAATGATAAACAATGAAAAAAGAAGACGAATATTTCATACCTAAAATTGGAACACATGCCATGTAGAGGAATGCCAGAACAACAAATGTCATCGCTAGAGACTTTTTCAACGAGGAAGCCATAAGATAATTGGGCAGTATTTTTTGAATTGATTGTAATAACGAATCGACGAAGATGATAGTTGCTCTGATTTTAACGCTCGTTCAAATGAAATTTATATGCACCACAACACCTGAAATTGTAACGATTCTCATTTAATTGTACCTTTAAATCCTTTCCATAACGAAATAAATATAGTACAAATAGTTTATGCTCGTATAGGCTTCCATTTAAGTATCTTTTAATCATTGGATTTTGAATTACTATCATAAAGTAAAAACCTAATACCGATTTCCCTTTTTTTTGGGCATTTAATATTTATACCCTTTTTTTCCGTCCCTAGAATGACTATATTTTTTAGTGTATTATATAAAAGTATGTCTATGTGTTTCACGCCAAGGAAAAAATTTTTCGAAATCAGTTTCCAATTTCATGACAATAAAAGTCAATATTTGATTACCTTTTACAGGAAATACTAATCTCCATAACTAAAAGAGTATTCACAATTGTGGTTTCTCGTAGGTTTTGTGTACGTTATCACAAGGACATTCTCATCTCAATTTTATTTCTTATATTTTTTTCGACCGAATTTTTGGAACATTTGTATAAAAAATAACTTATTTTAAGTTGTGAAAACTAGGTTTCCTACTCACAGATATACCTCGACTTGGTGTAAATCCATAAAAAAATCCTTCTAAAACACTCTTACATTACACTTTCAAAACCTTCTATACTTATAAATTTACTTATTTTATCCTAATTTTTCTTGTTGAAACATTTAATCTTACATACAAGTTAAAAAAACAAAAATATGTACTCTCGTTATCAGTATAGCTTGTTAGTCGATCATATACTAACCCATACTCAACCAATTTATATGGGTTCGATCTTCAGTACCAAGCTATCTATTCACAACCTCAAGTTAAATTTCTTAATTAACTAGTTTTGTTCATTAAAAATGGCTCATATCGGGTATTCATGCATCTAAATTGGTGTAAATGTGCTACAATGGGTCTTAATAAGTCTTATCAGTCCATTGTTATCTAAATGGGTAAAATTGGTTTTCTATGTCGTCAATTAGTCTAAGTGGGTCATGATGGGTATAAATGATTCGTATAACCAAACAACCTCAGTTTACGTTAACGGGTCATAATAAATATTACTATACCTTAATGGGTCTAATTGAGATATAACAATAAAAAACCGTCGGTAAACCATTGTAAACCCGTCGGCAAATGAAACAGTCGGACAACATAAAAGTCGTCGGAAAAACCATTGGTAGCGTATACCGATCGATCATTCTTTTAGCAACGCTCGTTTCGTTGAAAAAATCGTCGATAAAGCCTAATTCTGACTGCTTTCCAGCTATTTCGTCGTCGGCAATACCCTTTTTTAGTAGTGTTTGGTTGTTTTTCGACGGAATACATTTCTACAGATCCCAAAGAAAATTGTTTAATTATTTTAGTAGATTTAGATTTTAGATTCCCGTCAAATCAAAGTTTTTATTTATATTTTAGATTCATGTTATCTAGGAATTTTCAATGAAAAGGAAAAAAGTTGATTATTATGATTTTTCGACATAACTTTTGTAGAGATCTTTGAGAGATTTTCGATGAATTTTTAAAACAATAGATATTAATGATTTGAAGATTTCTTTTGACGGACATCGAGTGAAATAAATCATTATTAATGATCTAATTATTTTTCAATAGATTATCGACGAAGATTTTCAACAGATTTTTTATGTATCTTAAAAAACATTATAGTTGATTTTGAATATAACTATTCGATTTATTCAACATTTTAATCGTAAACCAAGATATCCTAAAAATCATTTTTAAAATCAGAATTGTTGATGTGGATAAATAAGCGAGTGTTAGTATTGAACATGTTCAATGAATTTTTTGTTACCTTGTTTATCAAAATAAAGTTTTTTGAAAGCTAATCCAATGAATCACAACTTGAAGCAAAATAAAAAATAGCCCATTTTACTTTGATATGTACAAAATTTGACATGCACATCAAATACAGACGTAAAAATAATTATCCGTATTCATAACAACTTAAAATCGTTGCGATTTAAAAAATATAAGATAGATAACATCAATGGAATTATGTCGTTTATAAAGCTTATAGCATCAATTCATAGTTTTATTGAACAACAAAATTCCGAAGAAATGTGTTACCATCCATAACCCTTTGTAATGGGTATGAAAACATCAAGTAACTAATCATGACAACAACACAAAGATGGGATTCCTGGTGTGCAAGACCCGGTTGTGAAATGAAGACTTTGGCAAAGTTGTAGGCATCCCTCCTTGATAGCAGAGCATTGCCCGAGACATGCTGGTTGAAGAGCTGCACAGACATATATATGACAAAAATATTTAATCGTTATAACATTTCTATCCCTCAAGCTCAAGAATGATAAACAATGAAAAAAGAAGACGAATATTTCATACCTAAAATTGGAACACATGCCATGTAGAGAAATGCCAGAACAACAAATGTCATCGCTAGAGACTTTTTCAACGAGGAAGCCATAAGATAATTGGGCAGTTTTTTTTGAATTGATTGTAATAACGTATCGACGAAGATGATAGTTGCTCTGATTTTAACGCTCGTTCAAATGAAATTTATATGCACCACAACACCTGAAATTGTAACGATTCTCATTTAATTGTACCTTTAAATCCTTTCCATAACGAAATAAATATAGTACAAATAGTTTATGCTCGTATAGGCTTCCATTTAAGTATCTTTTAATCATTGGATTTTGAATTACTATCATAAAGTAAAAACCTAATACCGATTTCCCTTTTTTTGGGCATTTAATATTTATACCCTTTTTTTCCGTCCCTAGAATGACTATATTTTTTTAGTGTATTATATTAAAAGTATGTCTATGTGTTTCACGCCAAGGAAATTTTTTTTCGAAATCAGTTTCCAAGTTCATGACAATAAAAGTCAATATTTGATTACCTTTTACAGGAAATACTAATCTCCATAACTAAAAGAGTATTCACAATTGTGGTTTCTCGTAGGTTTTGGGTACGTTATCACAAGGACATTCTCATCTCAATTTTATTTCTTATATTTTTTCGACCGAATTTTTGGAACATTTGTATAAAAAATAACCTATTTTAAGTTGTGAAAACTAGGTTTCCTACTGAATGATATACCTCGACTTGGTGTAAATCCATAAAAAATCCTTCTAAAACACTCTTACGTTACACTTTCAAAACCTTCTATACTTATAAATTTACTTATTTTATCCTAATTTTTCTTGTTGAAACATTTAATCTTACATACAAGTTAAAAAAACAAAAATATGTACTCTCGTTATCAGTATAGCTTGTTAGTCGATCATATACTAACCCATACTCAACCAATTTATATGGGTTCGATCTTCAGAACCAAGCTATCTATTCACAACCTCAAGTTAAATTTCTTAATTAACTAGTTTTGTTGATTAAAAATGGCTCATATCGGGTATTCATGCATCTAAATTGGTGTAAATGTGCTACAATGGGTCTTAATAAGTCTTAACAGTCCATTGTTATCTAAATGGGTAAAATTGGTTTTCTATGTCGTCAATTAGTCTAAGTGGGTCATGATGGGTATAAATGATTCGTATAACCAAACAACCTCAATTTACGTTAACGGGTCATAATAAATATTACTATACCTTAATGGGTCTAATTGAGATATAACAATAAAAAAACCGTCGGTAAACCATTGTAAACCCGTCGGCAAATGAAACAGTCGGACAACATAAAAGTCGTCGGAAAAACCATTGATAGCGTATACCGATCGATCATTCTTTTAGCAACGCTCGTTTCGTTGAAAAAATCGTCGATAAAGCCTAATTCTGACTGCTTTCCAATTGTTTCGTCGTCGGCAATACCCTTTTTTAGTAGTGTTTGGTTGTTTTTCGACGGAATACATTTCTACAGATCCCAAAGAAAATTGTTTAATTATTTTAGTAGATTTAGATTTTAGATTCCCGTCAAATCAAAGTTTTTAATTATATTTTAGATTCATGTTATCTAGGAATTTTCAATGAAAAGGAAAAAAGTTGATTATTATGATTTTTCGACATAACTTTTGTAGAGATCTTTGAGAGATTTTCGATGAATTTTTAAAACAATAGATATTAATGATTTGAAGATTTCTTTTGACGGACATCGAGTGAAATAAATCATTATTAATGATCTAATTATTTTTCAATAGATTATCGACGAAGATTTTCAACAGATTTTTTATGTATCTTAAAAAACATTATAGTTGATTTTGAATATAACTATTCGATTTATTCAACATTTTAATCGTAAACCAAGATATCCTAAAAATCATTTTTAAAATCAGAATTGTTGATGTGGATAAATAAGCGAGTGTTAGTATTGAACATGTTCAATGAATTTTTTGTTACCTTGTTTATCAAAATAAAGTTTTTTGAAAGCTAATCCAATGAAGCACAACTTGAAGCAAAATAAAAAATAGCCCATTTTACTTTGATATGTACAAAATTTGACATGCACGTCAAATACAGACGTAAAAATAATTATCCGTATTCATAACAACTTAAAATCGTTGCGATTTAAAAAATATAAGATAGATAACATCAATGGAATTATGTCGTTTATAAAGCTTATAGCATCAATTCATAGTTTTATTGAACAACAAAATTCCGAAGAAATGTGTTACCATCCATAACCCTTTGTAATGGGTATGAAAACATCAAGTAACTAATCATGACAACAACACAAAGATGGGATTCCTGGTGTGCAAGACCCGGTTGTGAAATGAAGACTTTGGCAAAGTTGTAGGCATCCCTCCTTGATAGCAGAGCATTGCCCGAGACATGCTGGTTGAAGAGCTGCACAGACATATATATGACAAAAATATTTAATCGTTATAACATTTCTATCCCTCAAGCTCAAGAATGATAAACAATGAAAAAAGAAGACGAATATTTCATACCTAAAATTGGAACACATGCCATGTAGAGAAATGCCAGAACAACAAATGTCATCGCTAGAGACTTTTTCAACGAGGAAGCCATAAGATAATTGGGCAGTTTTTTTTGAATTGATTGTAATAACGAATCGACGAAGATGATAGTTGCTCTGATTTTAACGCTCGTTCAAATGAAATTTATATGCACCACAACACCTGAAATTGTAACGATTCTCATTTAATTGTACCTTTAAATCCTTTCCATAACGAAATAAATATAGTACAAATAGTTTATGCTCGTATAGGCTTCCATTTAAGTATCTTTTAATCATTGGATTTTGAATTACTATCATAAAGTAAAAACCTAATACCGATTTCCCTTTTTTTGGGCATTTAATATTTATACCCTTTTTTTCCGTCCCTAGAATGACTATATTCTTTAGTGTATTATATTAAAAGTATGTCTATGTGTTTCACGCCAAGGAAAATTTTTTTCGAAATCAGTTTCCAATTTCATGACAATAAAAGTCAATATATGATTACCTTTTACAGGAAATACTAATCTCCATAACTAAAAGAGTATTCACAATTGTGGTTTCTCGTAGGTTTTGGGTACGTTATCACAAGGACATTCTCATCTCAATTTTATTTCTTATACTTTTTTCGACCGAATTTTTGGAACATTTGTATAAAAAATAACTTATTTTAAGTTGTGAAAACTAGGTTTCCTACTGACAGATATACCTCGACTTGGTGTAAATCCATAAAAAAATCCTTCTAAAACACTCTTACATTACACTTTCAAAACCTTCTATACTTATAAATTTACTTATTTTATCCTAATTTTTCTTGTTGAAACATTTAATCTTACATACAAGTTAAAAAAACAAAAATATGTACTCTCGTTATCAGTATAGCTTGTTAGTCGATCATATACTAACCCATACTCAACCAATTTATATGGGTTCGATCTTCAGTACCAAGCTATCTATTCACAACCTCAAGTTAAATTTCTTAATTAACTAGTTTTGTTCATTAAAAATGGCTCATATCGGGTATTCATGCATCTAAATTGGTGTAAATGTGCTACAATGGGTCTTAATAAGTCTTATCAGTCCATTGTTATCTAAATGGGTAAAATTGGTTTTCTATGTCGTCAATTAGTCTAAGTGGGTCATGATAGGTATAAATGATTCGTATAACCAAACAACCTCAATTTACGTTAACGGGTCATAATAAATATTACTATACCTTAATGGGTCTAATTGAGATATAACAATAAAAAAACCGTCGGTAAAGCATTGTAAACCCGTCGGCAAATGAAACAGTCGGACAACATAAAAGTCGTCGGAAAAACCATTGGTAGCGTATACCGATCGATCATTCTTTTAGCAACGCTCGTTTCGTTGAAAAAATCGTCGATAAAGCCTAATTCTGACTGCTTTCCAGCTGTTTCGTCGTCGGCAATACCCTTTTTTAGTAGTGTTTGGTTGTTTTTCGACGGAATACATTTCTACAGATCCCAAAGAAAATTGTTTAGTTATTTTAGTAGATTTAGATTTTAGATTCCCGTCAAATCAAAGTTTTTAATTATATTTTAGATTCATGTTATCTAGGAATTTTCAATGAAAAGGAAAAAAGTTGATTATTATGATTTTTCGACATAACTTTTGTAGAGATCTTTGAGAGATTTTCGATGAATTTTTAAAACAATAGATATTAATGATTTGAAGATTTCTTTTGACGGACATCGAGTGAAATAAATCATTATTAATGATCTAATTATTTTTCAATAGATTATCGACGAAGATTTTCAACAGATTTTTTATGTATCTTAAAAAACATTATAGTTGATTTTGAATATAACTATTCGATTTATTCAACATTTTAATCGTAAACCAAGATATCCTAAAAATCATTTTTAAAATCAGAATTGTTGATGTGGATAAATAAGCGAGTGTTAGTATTGAACATGTTCAATGAATTTTTTGTTACCTTGTTTATCAAAATAAAGTTTTTTGAAAGCTAATCCAATGAATCACAACTTGAAGCAAAATAAAAAATAGCCCATTTTACTTTGATATGTACAAAATTTGACATGCACGTCAAATAAAGACGTAAAAATAATTATCCGTATTCATAACAACTTAAAATCGTTGCGATTTAAAAAATATAAGATAGATAACATCAATGGAATTATGTCGTTTATAAAGCTTATAGCATCAATTCATAGTTTTATTGAACAACAAAATTCCGAAGAAATGTGTTACCATCCATAACCCTTTGTAATGGGTATGAAAACATCAAGTAACTAATCATGACAACAACACAAAGATGGGATTCCCGATGTGCAAGACCCGGTTGTAAAATGAAGACTTTGGCAAAGTTGTAGGCATCCCTCCTTGATAGCAGAGCATTGCCTGAGACATGCTGGTTGAAGAGCTGCACAGACATATATATGACAAAAATATTTAATCGTTATAACATTTCTATCCCTCAAGCTCAAGAATGATAAACAATGAAAAAAGAAGACGAATATTTCATACCTAAAATTGGAACACATGCCATGTAGAGAAATGCCAGAACAACAAATGTCATCGCTAGAGACTTTTTCAACGAGGAAGCCATAAGATAATTGGGCAGTATTTTTTGAATTGATTGTAATAACGAATCGACGAAGATGATAGTTGCTCTGATTTTAACGCTCGTTCAAATGAAATTTATATGCACCACAACACCTGAAATTGTAACGATTCTCATTTAATTGTACCTTTAAATCCTTTCCATAACGAAATAAATATAGTACAAATAGTTTATGCTCGTATAGGCTTCCATTTAAGTCTCTTTTAATCATTGGATTTTGAATTACTATCATAAAGTAAAAACCTAATACCGATTTCCCTTTTTTTGGGCATTTAATATTTATACCCTTTTTTCCGTCCCTAGAATGACTATATTTTTGAGTGTATTATATTAAAAGTATGTCTATGTGTTTCACGCCAAGGCAAAAATTTTTCGAAATCAGTTTCCAATTTCATGACAATAAAATTCAATATTTGATTACCTTTTACAGGAAATACTAATCTCCAAAACTAAAAGAGTATTCACAATTGTGGTTTCTCGTAGGTTTTGGGTACGTTATCACAAGGACATTCTCATCTCAATTTTATTTCTTATATTTTTTCGACCGAATTTTTGGAACATTTGTATAAAAAATAACTTATTTTAAGTTGTGAAAACTAGGTTTCCTACTGACAGATATACCTCGACTGTAATAACCGGAATTTTATCTGATGACTTAAGTTAGAATTTCTCCGTTAAGTTGGTCTTTTGGTAAAAATGTTAGATTATAGGGGCTAAAGGTGACACTTTTGGGAAATTGTTAATGAGATGGATTAATCTATTTTGGGTATGGGCTTAGCCCATGGCCCATACTATTTATGGTATGGAAACCCTAAACCTAATCATTTTTGGGAAAAATCTGATTTGAGAAGAGTGTGTGAAGTGTGTGTTTTTGGGAGGAAAATTTATCCATCATCATCATCATCTTCAAGAGGCTCATTCTACCAAATCAAGGTAAGATATATAGTTTTAATCTCTAAAATTTGTTGCTTATCGATCATTGCTTAAGTTAGAACCAATTGGGAGTCTTTTTGATCGAGTTTAGGCCTGTTAGGATCGACTTTTGGTCGATTATAGGCTGTTTTTCGGTGCTGATCATAATCCCCGAATTGGGAGTTCATAATTCCCGAATTGGGAAATCATGATTCCCGGATCGGGAGTTCATGATTCCCGAATCGGGAAAGTGTGATTCCCGAATCGGGAGTTTCACTCGGGTGTTGGATAGAAGCTCATTTCTTCGATTGCCTTTCCCAATTGGAAAATCTAAGATTTCCGAATCGGGAATTTGGCTATCTTAGTCGTCACTTTGACCTCGTAGCGTTTGAATTCGGGATTTTGGAGTGGGATGCCTCCCGAATCGGGAATTGGCGTTTCCCGAATCGGGAATTGCCATTTCCCGAATCGGGAGTGGTAGTGTCCCGAATCGGGAATTACCCTTACCCGAATCGGGTTTTGGGAGTTTTGTGTCAGTAGAGTTAGTTTTTGGAGAAGGGTTTTCCATAGTAGTTTAACCCCTTAGAAATAAAATTTTTAACAGAGTTAGCGGAACCCCCGTGCTGAGTCTGCCTAGGGATATTCTAGTTGTGGGTTTTTCTAAGTGCGAATCACTAATGCCTTAGGAATTTATACAGATACCGGGAGTTAGAGTAAGCAGCGAGTTAAGCTCAGGTGAGTTCCCTTGCCTGAAAATGAATGGATTGCTTTTACTGCTTTTAAACATATCCATTCGGTTTGCAAATGTTTTGATAATGATATTAATGTGATTTTGTGAAATTATAAATGGTTGTGAATGCTATACTGATGATCATCATATGCATGCTGTTTTATTATGGCGGAATTGCATTGTGAGTAATGTGTACCATGGGACCGTACATCCCTGGGAAGTTAGTGGTGTGAGGCACGGACTACGTCCGTCACTCCTTAAATGGGAATCGGGGAGATCCGGCCACGTAAGGTTGATTGTGGGATGGTGCGAGGCACGGACTATGTCCGTCACTCCTTAAATTGTGTATCCGGGGGATCCGGCCATCCGGGTTGTTGTATTGTGATTTTATTACTCATGATGCTTTCCTGGTTATTCGACATATCTGATTTTACGGCCAGCGGGCCAGAACTGTGTTTTAAACTGTTTTGAGGGAATTCACTAGACCTTTCGGTCTAACCCTCGTTTTCAAAATCTAAAACCTTTTCAGGGAAAGATCGTGAGGCGAGAGGCAAGGAGAAGGTAGGCGTTTAGAGTAGCGCTACCGGTAGAAGTTTAGTATTCATCCTAAATTTAGAATCTCAGCTGTGGAGGGATGTTCCGCATGCTCTAATAACCCGTACCCTTAATTTGAGAATTCTGGATTTTGCGTATTAGATCACTGGGAATTTATATATTGCTTATTTTTTTTATTTTATTGTATGGGTTTTTGGGGTGTTACATCGACTTGGTGTAAATCCATAAAAATTCCTTCTAAAACACTCTTACGTTACACTTTCAAAACCTTCTATACTTATAAATTTACTTATTTTATCCTAATTTTTCTTGTTGAAACATTTAATCTTACATACAAGTTAAAAAAACAAAAATATGTACTATCGTTATCAGTATAGCTTGTTAGTCGATCATATACTAACCCATACTCAACCAATTTATATGGGTTCGATCTTCAGTACCAATTCTGACTGCTTATACCGATCGATCATTCTTTTAGCAACGCTCGTTTCGTTGAAAAAATCGTTGATAAAGCCTAATTCTGACTGCTTTCCAGCTGTTTCGTCGTCGGCAATACCCTTTTTTAGTAGTGTTTGGTTGTTTTTCGACGGAATACATTTCTACAGATCCCAAAGAAAATTGTTTAATTATTTTAGTAGATTTAGATTTTAGATTCCCGTCAAATCAAAGTTTTTAATTATATTTTAGATTCATGTTATCTAGGAATTTTCAATGAAAAGGAAAAAAAGTTGATTATTATGATTTTTCGACATAACTTTTGTAGAGATCTTTGAGAGATTTTCGATGAATTTTTAAAACAATAGATATTAATGATTTGAAAATTTCTTTTGACGGACATCGAGTGAAATAAATCATTATTAATGATCTAATTATTTTTCAATAGATTATCGACGAAGATTTTCAACAGATTTTTTATGTATCTTAAAAAACATTATAGTTGATTTTGAATATAACTATTCGATTTATTCAACATTTTAATCGTAAACCAAGATATCCTAAAAATCATTTTTAAAATCAGAATTGTTGATGTGGATAAATAAGCGAGTGTTAGTATTGAACATGTTCAATGAATTTTTTGTTACCTTGTTTATCAAAATAAAGTTTTTTGAAAGCTAATCCAATGAATCACAACTTGAAGCAAAAGAAAAAATAGCCCATTTTACTTTGATATGTACAAAATTTGACATGCACGTCAAATACAGACGTAAAAATAATTATCCGTATTCATAACAACTTAAAATCGTTGCGATTTAAAAAATATAAGATAGATAACATCAATGGAATTATGTCGTTTATAAAGCTTATAGCATCAATTCATAGTTTTATTGAACAACAAAATTCCGAAGAAATGTGTTACCATCCATAACCCTTTGTAATGGGTATGAAAACATCAAGTAACTAATCATGACAACAACACAAAGATGGGATTTTAGGTGTGCAAGACCCAGTTGTGAAATGAAAACTTTGGCAAAGTTGTAGGCATTCGTCATTGATAGCAAAGCATTGGCCGAGACATGCTGGTTGAAGAGCTGCACAGACATATATAGGACAAAAATATTTAATCGTTATAACATTTTTATCCCTCAAGCTCGAGAATCATAAACAATGAAAAAAGAAGACGAATATTTCATACCTGAAATTGGAACACATGCCATGTCACTAGTACAAAAACTCACATTTGGCACGGTTAAAAACCGTCGCCTGTTAGCAATTTTATTAGCTAAATTGTTAGAAGTTTTGTAAATGTAAGTACTATTGGACTTAATGTTTATTATGTTATATATGGGCTTGGAAAATGCTTAAATGTAATGGGCTTGGGATTAAAGTAGTGTAGTTCCTAGTATAGATAGGGATGTCATGTATTGTTTAGGGTAAGAATCATCAGCCGTACACATTCCAATTTTGTAAGCATTTTTGAAGGTATGTGAGAGTCATTTCTTGAAAGTTCTTGTGTTCTTCATTTTTCAGCATTTTTAATTAGTTTGAATAATCTCTTTATATCTTCATCTGTATCGGTTAAATCCTCAAGAAAATCGGTTCTCTATTTTTATCAATGGTATCAGACCAGGAACGAGTCTCCAGTATTCGTTTCGATCCTTCAAAATCAGTTTTCTTGAGGTAATTTTCTGGAATTTTGGTGTATTGTTCTTAAAAATTTTGAATCTGAACTTGTTCTTCAGATTGTTTAGGTTTTAGATCTGTTGGTTTTCAAACTACGTCTTTGATTCTGGATTTTCTTGTTGCTGAAATCGGTTTTAAAACATATTTTCTGTGTGAGTGTCTTGGTGATAATTTCAATCGTCTTCATCATCAAAATTTTGAGTTTTGTAAAGTCTCTTTGAGGTTGAGTTATTCGTTTTGAAGGATTCGTCAAATCCAACCATTTTAGGATTTGGTGATATTGGAGCCTTTGTGAAGTCTGTGCAGAAAATTTCAAGGTGTTCATTCTCTCAGAGGTTGATATGAGGTTGGTCTTCATATTTTGAAGAGGTGTATCGTGACAGAGGTGTGCCATCTAAGAGTCAACGTACAAAGAAGATTGAAGTCACAGAAGAAGTACCACCAGAGGATCAAAGTCACAGAGCCTCTGTCAGACTAGCAATGACATGTTCTATCAGAACCTCTAGAAAACTTCTCAGAACCTCTGTCCGACCTCACAGAACCTCTGTGAAACACCTCAGAGCCTCTGTCAATCGTAAACTTCTAAGGTGATTCTTCTGCTCTGCTGATCAATCTATTGCATGCATAGCTTCACCAATTATCTGCTCACTGAGTGCACGGGTTAAAGAGCTCTGCAGAGGAAGCACTACTGTCGTTTCTTATAGAGACTCTGCAGTCATCATGTCCACTTCTGCCAGGCATTACTGAGATTCTATCATTCATATCTCCACAGAGACTAAAGCTTCTCACAGAAATCTCACAAAACCTCTACAACTAGATTACACGAGAACCTATCCAAACTTATAGAAGATTCAGATCTCTTGCACTCTGAAATTTCCTGCGCTTAATCAGTCAGGATTCTTGCCCTCTAGAACACCCGATAATGTCCACCTCTCTGAACCCAACTCTATAAAATATAATCATGTGTGGTTTATGCCCAGTTCATTTCCTGAAGGATATCAAAAGTTTCCTAATTAATCCAGCATGAACAACACTCCTATTTTCTACCCTCTGATGGGATATGGTGAGATAATCTGAAGATAACTGGACGGAATACAACATTTATGGGGACTGGGAAAAGCAACCTTCTCTTCAACTTTTCGATCAACAAAATGTCTCAACGGTCCAAGACTTGCTTCTTTGCTGAAATTCAACTCATCAAGTAACAGAGCCTTCATCTTACTAGCTGGTCTACACAGTAACCTACACGTGAATCAATCCCTCTGTTTTTCTTTGTGACCTACAGAAGTTGGATGAATCAACATAGCTCTAGGGTGAATGTTGTATTCTGCGGTTATCAAGATGTGTTAAGTTATCAACAGATTGGGCTATTTCTTGTGCAAGCCATTTGGGGTTATCGTTTATTGGCTCTGATCTTCTTTGCAAGTTGAATATCATAGAGCTTCAATCAAGGGGGAGTTTGTTTCATTCTTGAAGGATCAACAGAAGCTAAATATCACGGAGCCTTTGTAACACTTCTCAGAGGATCTGTGATGCAAACCTTTGCAGATGAAGTCATAGAGCCTTTCTAGTGTCTTCTGGAGAAAGTAAAGAAGAGAAGAACAAGACTTGAATTGCTTCATTTACAAAACTTACGGGGAGATTGTTAGCAATTTTATTAGCTAAATTGTTAGAAGTTTTGTAAATGTAAGCACTATTGGACTTAATGTTTATTATGTTATATATGGGCTTGGGAAATGCTTAAATGTAATGGGTTTGGGCTTAAAGTAGTGTAATTCCTAGTATAAATAGGGATGTCATGTATTGTTTAGGGTAAGAATCATCAGCCGTACACAATCCAATTTTGTAAGCATTTTTTAAGGTATATGAGAGTCGTTTTCTTGAAAGTTCTTGTGTTCTTCATTTTTCTGCATTTTAGTTCGAATAATCTCTCTATATCTTCATCTGTATCGGTTAAATCCTCAAGAAAATTGGTTCTCTATTTTTATCATGGCCATAGGCTTTTTGCCACAGTTTTATTTTTCTATCAAACCGTAGCCTATTCTTGCGTAACCATTGATACCCTTTTGGCCATGTTTAAAATGAATTACCGTATCAAATGAAAAACCATAGCCATAGCCTAAAAACCGTGGCCATAAAGGTATCTCTTTTTTTGGTACTGGAGCATTTTTTTATAACCGTTGCTATAAACTACTTCTTGTCACAAAATTTCATATTAATCGTGGCTAGTAGCTACCTTTTGGTCACAAAGAACAAATAAAGCCATGGTGATAAACTACTTATGGCCACCTCACTTGTTTTTAAGGTGGCCAATGATCACCTTATGACCACGTGTATTTGTTTTAACTGTGGCCATAAAATACTTATAGTCATGTAAACTTCATATTAACCGTGGCAAATTCATGACATACGATTACGTTGAGCTTTTAAAACCATGGCCATTGATGGTGTTTGGGTCACACAAAATAACTAAAACCATGGTCATAAGCTAGTTATTGCCATGCAAATTTCTTACCAACCGTGGTTACTTCATAACAAATGTGGCTATTGACTTGCTTTTGGTCATAAGAAATAACTAAAAACCATGACAATATACTACTTACAGCCACATAAAGTTTTATTAATTGTGGCGAATTCATAACATATGGTGACTGAATTGTAAGAATCGTGACTACTGGTTTACTTTTGGTCACAAAATAATTAAAATCGTAGCTATAAACAACTTGTAGCCATGTTACCTACATATTAACCGTGGCAAATTCATCACATATGGTTACATTAAATTGTTAGAAGTGTGGCTATTGATTGTATTTTGGTCGCACGAAATAATTAAAACCGTAGCCATAAACTACTTATAGCTACACAAATAACATATTAACATGACCAGTTAATAGCATTTGGTTACGCTAATTTGTTACAAACATGATTATTAATTAACTTTTGGCCACAAAAAATAACTAAAACCATGACTAAAAATAGCTAACGCATAACATATGGTTACAGTGAATTTGTAATAATCGTAGCTATAGATTACCTTTTGGTCACATAATTAAGTAAAAACGTCCTTATTTTGATCAAGCAAAATAACTAAAACCGTTCCGATTAAATTCAGCCATTCATTAACCTTCGTAACGAAACCATGGCGATAACTAATCTCCAGCAACAGTTTTTATCACGTGTGGCAAAATGACAACAAAATAATCACGTGTGGCAAAATAATAATTGAATGAGAAACATTGAACTAATATTGATAACATATGACAAATGTTTAAGTATACAAATGATAAACCTAGCACCGCTAAATCGCTAATTGTCTAATATATTAGACTTTTACTTATCGAAGCTTACTCCTCATATGTTTCAGCTTCTGTCATTGTTGTAAAATTCTTTTTTCTCTTATGTTTTTGCTAGTTAGCTTCTCGTTAAGTTGGCAAGTATTATGGTTGCAATACCTATAACAAAATAGAAGTATTTAATATGCATGAACCAAATATTAGCACACCCATAAATAACACCAAATTTCATGATACATCATCTCCACCAATTCCAACTTCCGAATTTACTTTCATTTAGACGAACATATATCCAGAAGTTCGAAACATAATTTACATGGTTTAATGTGTGTATGTTCATGTATCTAAACAAAATAAAGTGTTAGTAGCTTCTGCAGAGTGCCTCAGCCATTACAATCTCATTATGGCATACTACTATACAAGTGGCTAATTATCCTCTCATTTACCATTTTTTGCTACCTAAAGAGTATAATACAACTCAAGTAAGTCATGAATCTTATTACATATATATTGACAAGTTAGATATTTATCCTAGAAAATATATGAACCAAATCTTAAACAAAGAAGAAAATGTGAATCATTGCATAAAAATTGATAAAGCTACATTGATAGTCTTACCACATTGTTAAAGACCTCATCAATAAAAGAGAACAACAAACGATATTTAAACTAAACTAGAAAGAATGATTAACTATTCGGTTCCTAATCTTAGTTGGAATGAACTTCAAAACAACACATAAAGAAACTATGGCATTACGATAAACAGTTGTAGAATACTATATTTGAAAGATTAGAATTTATAGTTCATTCCTTTCTCGAATAACTCGCTTACAGTGATTGCTAGAACTAAAGATTTATTACCTCAATTGAAAATTGTCTCGCATTTGAAATGTTTGCTCGTTTCTCTTTGACAACCTTCTTCCATACTCCATAGTGCCATCTTTTTCTACAAAAAAGATCACCAAAAGTTGCGTTAATAGAAGGAAAATGGCCTCCTAAAGCTCATGCCTAAATATGGTTTGGTTAATTTGTAAATTGTATCAAACACTTAATTCGCTTGTAAACCTGTCGCACATAATTTTTAATCCAAACTATTATGTAAAAAGTGAGACTAAATAAATTGTCGGTGCCATGATATAAAGAAATAAACAAAGGAAAGAAAGCAATGCATCATTTGGACCAAAAAAAGCTTGAAAATCAGTGTTAAGAGTCAAAATTATAATAATTTGAGATTGAAAATTAAGATAGTAACAAAATGACCATTGTTTATGTAAAAAATTATACAAGTCGATTGTCTTATAAAATTTGTCAGGCTAGACCGTCGAAAGAAAGAACTTACCATCGATAATAAGTGTGATAAAAAATAAATGAACATAAATGATTTGATGACACAGGAAAAACCTCTCGAACGAGGAAAAACCTACGGTCGACTGATAAATAGTCGACGTGGCACTATGAATCACCAAACAGGGGTGATATCCTTCGGAGTTACAAGGTGTGTCATACGATTACAAGAGAAATTGTATGCGATCGAACGTAAATTACAAGTATAGTGTAATTCTATGCTAAAGAGAATATTGTAATAGCTTCCAAGAATGTCTGATGTCCCCGAATGTAATCTTTGTTGCTTTATATAGGCTCTTCTACAACGGTCGAGCGTTTAATATCATCAACGGTTATAACAGTCATCGTATTGAATAACATTGATTCCTCGTCTTGAATACTCCTTAATGAGCTTGGACCTGGTCTTCAACAGAAGGGCGAGATATCCGGTAACTGACGACCTCTTGCAATCAATGAAGAAACTGTAGACAAAGGTTACCATTAGTGATATATCGTACGTCCTGCATATGGATGTCGTATGAGATACGTACAATAATCGTTCGATATCTGATTATGTTCGTTCGAGGGTATTGTCAGGTTTATCTCAGGACCTTATCTTAATACAAGATTATTATCCTGGAAGATATCTTACGATTATAATTAGTCGTCGTGCGATCGTAAACTTTTACCCAAACAATTTGCCCCTAAGATTTAGAAAATGTTCTAAATATTTCTAAATCTTTTATTCGTTGGTCAAGGGGACGATTAACGTCGCTAACGGCTTTATTAACGTTGGCGCGGATGACGTCACCTAGCCGTTTAACTGACAGGTGCCTTCCAATGGCTAATTGAAGACGCATGGACGATTTCGTGCGATGATTCACCCTTAATTCAGTTGCTATATATAGACCGACTTATATTAAGAAAAGATTCCACCAAATCGCCTTTCAATTCACAACCGATTACGAAATCAACTCCCGATTCCAATTCGTCTTAAAATCGGCAAGGATCTTGAGCATTTTAGGGTATATAAGGTAATCTCTTCTCCTTCTGTTCATGCGCCTGAAATCAATTGCTAGGAAGAGTTCTAAGGGTTTAGACGTACTTAGGTTTTTACGATTACGCAACAGTTTAGGAAGATTAGAATTCGCCATGTCTGTCAAGGTTAGCAGCTCGATTACCGAGAGTCTAGAGGTTAAGGAGTTGAGAGAACTGGCAGGGTTACCCTAGAGTGCCCAAATTAGAGTAGCCGGGGAGATTCGACCGGCAGATACTACGACAGGGTCCTTTACCCTATTCGAGTATCCGTTCAAGATCGGATTTCGATGGCCTTACTCTCTGCTTTCTCGAGCCTTCATGACCCGATTCAACCTCTCCCCTAGACAACCGATGCCTCAATTCTGGCGCGTCATCCAAGTTATCGAACGGGTGACTAGGAATTGGGGTCGTCCTGCGTTCTCGGTCGACGACCTCCTCACTGCCTACAACGTGACGAGGCTACCCTATAACCGTTACGGGTTATTCCCAAGGGGTAGGAATGATTCCATGCTTGTCCATGGTACCCAGGTGAACAATCAAGGATGGAAGTCTCGGTATGTCATTGTCTAGACGTCTTCGGTCATAGGTAACGAGTCTTGGGTCGTTCCAGAATGGAACTCAAACGATAAATAGAGTTTTATTTATTTTCTTGATTTGATATATAGTAATAATTACTAATCGTGCGTCTTTTATGCAGCTATTGACTTCTCGTTTGAGGAATCAACCGTGTTGATCGAGCAATTTCTGCGCTATAGCGTGACCGATCGTACGTTTCGAACTTCGAAAGGCGGTGAGGATAGCGACATTGAGCTCGAGGTTCACGTGATCGAGGAGGAAGAGATGGAAGCTAAATAATAGTTTTAAAATGTACGTTTTAATTTTACGTTTAGTATTCAGTTCCTAACCATTTCGTTCGTTTTATAGGTGTGTTGGATGCAAAATCGGATTGTATCCGAGATCACAAGATTGTGCTAAAGTTGAAGTCAAAGGCAAAGTCAAAGTGGGCAACAAAGTCAAAGTTTACTTTTATTGTTTTAGTCTTTTGTAATAGTTTTCCTTTAGTAGGGTAGATATTGTAATTGTTGAAAAGTGTAAGGGTTTGAATGTTTGGGTATAAATACCCAAAGTGAGTTAGTTTGGTAGTAGTGACATGCATACGTGCTTTATGGTGTAAAGAGAGTGAAGAGAGAAAGTTAGGTCTTAAGTGTGTGTGTTCTTGGTGTGGTTAGTGTGTGTAATCAATTCTCCAAGAATCAATGACATATGGCTTTCAAATCATTCTCTACCTATTTGCATGTTGATTAGAGCTTGAATCTGGAACAACAAGTGGTATCAGAGCAGGAAATTCATTGAATTTGGTATGATTTCTTAAGCTTTTTGTGTTTTTTTTGAAAATGGAGGTTTGAGTTTTGATGTTCTTCATTTGATCATGATTTGGATCTAAATGTGATTGTTTGTGGTTAAAATGATGTTTTTACTGTGTTAGGAAGTGATTTAGAGTCAAAATTTGGTGATTTGAGCAGTAATTTTTGAGTTTTTTTACCTTCTGCTCGGTTTTTTCTCGTTTTTCCGAATTCTGTTCATATTTTCCGAATTGGAATATTCAAAAATTCCGAATCGGAAAATATCAGTTTTCCGAATCGGATTTTTGAAATTTTCCGAATCGGAAAATTTTTTGGATTCGGAAATTGTGTTCGAAGTTAGTTATACTCGTTTTCCGACTTGGTATTAGTCAAACTCCGATTCGGAAAACATCATTTTCCGATTCGGAATTTGCCCAAATACCAACTCGAATTTTATCTAGGAACTCTGTTCAAAATTTCTTTTCCGAATCGGAAAACATCATTTTCCGATTCGGAAAATTGAAAAAAATCCGATTCGGATTTAGTGTTTTCCGAATCGGGTTATTTTAAGAGTTCGGAAAAAAAAAAAAAAAAAAATTCTACGGTGAAAAACTTCAGTCATTTTTAAGGTCATTTTTTCCCGAAAAATGCCGGTTTTTCCGAGATTTTGGTGATTTCCGAGAGGTTGATTTTTTGGACTATTCTTTCAATTTCGCAGTCAAAATCAACGTTCAAATTTTTGAAAAATATTTTTTCTCGGGATTTCACTATTCACCGGTTGACTTTTCAGTTGACTTTTGACTTTTGTCACTAACCTTGTATTTGATCAAAAGAAGTGTTCAGATTAGTTACACCTCCAGAAGTTCAGAAGAAATCTACCAGTTTCAGTGAATTGTCGATCATTTTCAAGTTCTATTTTCGTATTAGTTAAGATGACAGAGCCTGTTGACTATCATACATTATGGAAGAATTATATGACATACAGTCATCGTGTCTTTGAGCTAAACCAGAAAAATCTAAAGTTGAGTTCTGACAAATCTTTGTTAGAAATGAAGATTGTGGATTTAGAGAAGTTATTACAGAGTGAAAAAGGGCAAGAATCGGAGAATTCAGAATTGTCAAAACAGATAACTGAGCTTCAGCAAACTTTATCTATATCAAATGCTGAAAAGGCTGATCTTCTTATTAAAGTTACTAATCTTGAAGAGTCACTTTCTAATGAAAGAAGTTTAATTACAAGTTTGAAAATTGATTTGCAAAATGAGCATGATGAATTGTTAAAACATTCTTTTGGAAATGCTCAAAACCTAAAACTTGTAACTTCTTTGAGGAAAGAAAATGAATGTTTGCAAAAGAAAGTTCATGAATTAGATGAAGATAAGAAAGATTTTGAGAACAAACTTATATCTTCTCATTCAAGAGTGATAGAACTTTCAAACCAAGTAAATGATTTTGAGAAAATCGTGATCATCGAGAGGAGTAACTTTGAGAAAGAAAGACGAGCTTTTGAAGCAAAGATTAACGAACTTTCTTTGAAGAAATCAGTTTTTGAAAAGCCAAAAGACAACGCGATTTTCAAAGAGTTTTCTGAATCAACATGTTATGTTAATTGTTGTTATGATGATGATGATTCCAACTCTTATGATGGAATGAATGTTTTTGATTCTCTTGAGTCTTGTACCGATTCTTGTACCAACAAGAAGAATGTTGTGGATAGTGAGTTGGTTAAGATTGAAAAGATTTTACAAGATGAAAGAAAGGTTTTTGAAGAAGAAAGAAAGGTTTTTGTGAAAGAGAGAAAATCTTTTGAGTTGAAAAGTGATAAACTTTCGAAGAAGATTTCTGATTTAGAGAGACAGATTGCGAATGAAAGAAAAGATTTTGAGAAAAAGAAGAATGTTTTTGAAAGTAAGAAGAAAGGTTTGAAGAAAAAGAATGTTCGTGTTGAAAAAGATAGATGTGTTGAGTTTGAGTTTGAGGAAGAGAGTAAAGGTTTTGAAAAAGAAAGAAAAGCTTTTGACGAAAAGAGTGTTCTGTTTAGGAAGAAAATTGCTAATTTAGAAGTGCAACTTTCGGATGAAAGAAGTGCTTTTAAAAGAAAAGAACACCTTTTAAAGTGTGAAATAAAAGGTTTTGAGCAACTGATTGCTGAACTAAAGAAACCAACCTTTGAGAAAAATGATTTTGAAGAGGAAAAGAGGGTCTTTGAGACAGAAGTAAGGAAGCTTACATTAAGATTATCTGAATTGTCTTCTGATATTATGAAAGAACAGATTGTGAGTTCTAATCTGAAAAAGAAACTTGATGAAACAGTTGAAGAAAAGAATCTTTTATCTGCGATGGTGAAGGATCTTGAAGATATTGTTTTTAAAGTTAATTTGAATGAACCAAAGAGTTCCGATGTTATAGTACAATCACCATATGTTGATTATGCTGATTCTGTTTGTTCATTCAAAACTGCTCCAAGTTCTCTTCATGCAGATGTTTCTTCAACAAAAAGTTTTACACCAACTAATCAGATTCGTCCTTCTAATCTTTTCTATGATCGTCAGATTGATGGTTCGGGTAAAAATCATTCGAAGAAAGGTAAGTTTGTTTGGAGAGTTAAAGGATCTACACCTAAGTTAGATAAACCAAAGTTATTTGTTCCCAAACAAAATGTTCAAAAGAACAATGTTTTTAAAGCTAAATCTTTTGTTAAATCTGATCCAATTTACTCTGTAAATCATATGATCAGATTATCTCAAAAGAAAATATGTTGTTCTTACTGTGGAACAAATAAGTTTGTTCGAAAAGAAAAGTCTGAAAGTTGGTATGGTACTTATAGTATTCCGAATTATAAACCAACTTCTTTTAACAAAAGAGGATCCACTTTCAAGTGGATACCAAAATCTGTATGATTTTGTTTTTGCAGGTCCCCATTTCTTTACTGCATTATTCAAGGGGGAGAATCTGCAAGAAAGAGGCTCCTAAATATATCAGTTTAGGACCCGTTCCTCAATGACATATGGCTCCTAATCAAACCAGTTTAGGACCCGATCTTCAATGTGCAAGTGGAAGACCCGATATTCAATGGTCTTCAAGGTATTATTCTTACTTTGAGGGAGAATTTTAAGTAAATGTTTGATTATCCATTTGAGGGGGAGTACATAAAAGAGATATTGTTTTTAGGGGGAGTGTTATAATATGCTTTAATGCTTCCATATTTGAAAGATGAACAACTTTCAGGTATGAAAAATGTTTTTAAATGTTCAAACTCACTTCTCGATTCTCAAATGATTTTTCGAATTAGAAGTGTGATTTTCCATGTTTTCATATCATGATGAGTTGACGGATATTTTCTAACCGTGTGTTTCCAAAGTTAATACTTGCGTATTATCTTTTCATATACTTTTCAAGTATTCATACACACCGGTTTAGCTTCTTTTGTCTTGTTATTACCACGTCTCTATATGACCATATTTTTCGGTGGTAATACGCTCGCTTGATATTTCCTCATTGTACTTCATCGTTTATTTGATCAGATACGTTCTTCATTGCTATATCTATATCTTGATCGTATAGATAACATTTATTCATTTTGTGTACACCAAAGATTTTCAAGAACATATCTCACATCATATGATGAATCAGTTTTCTCAAACAAGTTTATATCATTCATGTTCTTCATTTCATATACTTGTTTGAAGAAATTTTTTATGCTCCTATATTCTACATATATATTTGTTCGAGCATGTTTCATATTGGCTCTTTGATTCACTCGATGAATCATTGTATTTTCATGTTTAGGAAACTTATTTCACGGGCTGTGTGAGCTTAATAGAACTTCTATGGATTTCCAGAACCGGCAATCCTACCCAAGAAGTTATCCTTGAGAAATGAGTGAGGGGTCTACATCAAAGAGTGGGGGAGATAACTCAGGTGGTCGAGTTATTCTCATAGTGATTGAGCGGAAAAATATTATATGAGAGATTGGTTAGAAGTGAGGATGCTTAAAAGAATTGGAGGGTGTGAGAACAGAGTTAAAAGAAAAATAAAACTCTGCACCAACCTTTTCTTAGCCGGGTAACCACATAATCTATTGGTTCACATTCTTTGGTGACCGATATTGAAATAAGGCAAAGCCCAATGCCGACTCTCATTTTTACCCCACTAGCTACTCATTTCCTTCTTAACAAGGAGATGTTTCATTCATCACGGGGACGCAGCACATAATCTATCAGGTTTTCATTTGGAAAATCGATATTGAAACAGAAGGAAGCTGCCCTGCCTTCGAACTTCATTTCTACACATCGAGTCGTGAAATGTTTTCACATTTTGAGCCTTATGAAAGCACTTGATGCTTATTTTCTTTCATCACAAATACACACAAGGAATTTGTTTCTTTGTCAGAACGTTCATAGGAATACTTTTAGTGTTTGCGATGATTGAACGGAAGCCCTGGGGAGTGATCATCACTAAAGCTCCTTATATAGTGCATTCGTTGTACTGAATTGCTTTGTGCTTCTCACAGGCATTCCAACTGATTCATTAGTTGTTTCAGGATTTTCCCACTTAAATCTGAATTTGAAAAGATTCGGATTACTTTATGGAATTGACGGTATTTCTTTGGAGTAATAAGGGGAATTCTGGAGTAACAAGGTGAAGATGGTTATGTGAGATGGTTTTGATATCTATGGTGGTACTTTTACATGTTTGTATCTTTACGAGACGAGTTATCCGATCATACATTTCTATAGATTTTGATGATTATTTCATATTTCATCAAAAAGGGGGAGATGGTTTAGAAATGTAAAGTCGAGAAATGCTTTTTGAAGATACTTTGGGGAGATGCTTCCGAAATGTCAAGATGAAGAGAAGATTACGAGATATGACAAGAGATGTTTGAGAGAGTTGTTTGAAGTTTGGTGATTATTTGAAGATATCTCGATTTGCTAAAGCTTCGTGTTCAAAGTTTGTTAAAGCTTCATGAAGATTGGATGATTCGTGAAGATTATTACCGAAGCTTATCGTTCAAGGAAGCTTATCGTTGAAGATTAAAGTGTTGATGCTTTCTTGAAGACGTTTGCCTAATTCTTTTTGTGATCTCGAATCCAAAGGGGGAGATTGTTGGATGCAAAATCGGATTGTATCCGAGATCACAAGATTGTGCTAAAGTTGAAGTCAAAGGCAAAGTCAAAGTGGGCAACAAAGTCAAAGTTTACTTTTATTGTTTTAGTCTTTTGTAATAGTTTTCCTTTAGTAGGGTAGATATTGTAATTGTTGAAAAGTGTAAGGGTTTGAATGTTTGGGTATAAATACCCAAAGTGAGTTAGTTTGGTAGTAGTGACATGCATACGTGCTTTATGGTGTAAAGAGAGTGAAGAGAGAAAGTTAGGTCTTAAGTGTGTGTGTTCTTGGTGTGGTTAGTGTGTGTAATCAATTCTCCAAGAATCAATGACATATGGCTTTCAAATCATTCTCTACCTATTTGCATGTTGATTAGAGCTTGAATCTGGAACAACAAGGTGTCGTAGCCAACTCAAAGAAAGCGCAGAAAATGGAGGCTGTCGCAAGAACTGCAAAGAGGAAGGCGGCAACCGGAGTTGAAGGCTCAGCGGGCAAACGAACGCGATCGTCGTTCGTCATAGGGGGTACCCTACCACATGAAACCAAGCGAAAGGTGGAAGGTGGGGTTGACGCTATCCTTCTCAACTTTACCCCTCCTGCACCAAAGGATGTCGTGCCTAGTCAACCCTCTGTGAAGGTTGACAAGGGCAAGGGTGTCGAAGGTTCTGGTCTTACGACCATGACTATAACGATGCCCTCAGGCTTCTTGGCAGATGACGTTATTAGGTCAGCGTCAATCTTCCCTGTCTTGGAGCAATTTCACCTTCCCTCACATGGCGCAGGAGGAGATCAAGGATCTCGACGTGGCATAAAATTTGTGTGCATAAAGCATTGGATTCAATGAACTTTGCACCATCAACTATGAAAGAAAGACTATATCACAATGATACCCGATAAATGTGATGTTTTATTCAAAATACAAACTGATGTTAGTTTAACTACCAAAAGTTATATATGTAATAACATCAGTTCCTCATGATGCATTTAATCAAAAATCAAACTATTGTCTTAAATTTATAGCTTAACATAAGGATTGGAATTTCATGAAAAGATTTGAAATCTTTGGTGTATGTTTGGTTTGTTGAGAATTAGATTATATTTGAATTTCATTCTTTTATAAACAATATAAAGGATCCATCATACCAATTATGCTTTGCTCCGAGATAATCGAGAAGACGAGATGTGGAAGCAATTAAGAGATAACCATTTTGATGAGAGAGGAGGATAAAGATGCAATGTATGAGATTTGAATTGAAATAATAACCATCCCGAAGGGATTTCTTATGGGATTTCATTGAAATCTTGAAATTTCAAATCCAACCTTTACTTACTGAAATGGGAATTCAATTCAAAATCCTACTAAATCTACCAAACAAACCATAAACAAATTTACAGATTATGACGATTAACTCTCCTCCAAAAATTTGTTTCAATTCTTGGTTAGTCCAAAGCGAGTAGCTTTGTTCAAAGTTTTCGAGATCAAGACCCTTGAGCTCTATCACCGATTCCACATGTCCTTTCAAAGTAAAAAGTCGCTTTAACCTATAACGAGGAATATGTATATGATATCTAAAACCATCATTATAGATTGATAAGGGTGCTGCATATTAACCATGTATCCTTTTTAATTAATAAGAGTCTAAATTCAAAATATGTCTAAGAACGAATACCTTGATTTAGTATCATTTATAGCATAAATTGAAGATCCTTGAGCACTTGACGCGGAAGTTGAAAGCTCTTCATGAATAGCATCATCGTCGCATACTCCCCTTGATGCATTGTCACATAATCCACTTGAGCCCTATCAAAATACAAACACATAAAAGGGTTATATGTAGAAAAGAGATATATAGATTTTACTAGTGATCACATCAATTGTTTATAATTATGTAGTTGGTAAAAGAAACTTATTACTAGTTGGTAATCCAAAGCTATTTGTGGTTGTTCCACAACCTGACTCATTGTTGGGCGATCTTCTCTACATTTCTTCAAACATCGATAGGCAATGGTTGAAAATGTACTCAATGAAGCTGGATTCATTTGTTTTCGGAGATCTGAATCAATGATGTCATCTAATATGCCATTTTCGTAGTGCTTTTGAGGAAAAATACATAAAAATTGACGCTCATCCTTGTACTCCACAGCACGGGCTAGCCTTCCACACAAGACTTCAAACAACACAACCCCAAAAGAATAAACATCGGACTTTTGTGTGAGAACACCATAAGTCAAATATTCTGGATCATTATATCCCATGGTGCCACAAGCATTGGAGATAAGAAAAATAAAAGGCACATTGGCAGGGCCTATTTTAGACAACCCAAAATCTGAAATCTTGGCTTTCTAGTTCTCATCCAACAGGATATTTGAGCTTTTGATGTCACGGTGTAGAACTCTATGGTGTTGTCCAACATCATCATGAAGGTACTTCAACCCTTTAGCAGCATCTAAGCAAATCTGAAGACGTTGGATCCAATTTAGATCTTTTCTTTGTAAAACTTTGTCTAAACTCCCATTACTCTCATGCTTATAAACAAGTATCTTTTCTTCATCTTGGTTGCAAAATCCGACAAGTGATGCAAGGTTTTCATGTTTGTATGCGCAAAGCAATGAAATCTCCATCATGAATTCATGTTGGCCTTGCCCGCTGCCACGATAAAATCGCTTGATGGCAATGGTGCCATATTGATCAGATTGGCCTTGATACACCTTCCCAAATCCACCTGTTGCGATGAAATTCTTTTCATCAAAGTTGTTAGTTGCCAATAATATGTGTGTTAGAGGAATATGTAAGTGCTCTACTTCTCTAAGGTAAGACATGATCTTTTGATTTATGATCAAGATCGTATTGAGGAAAAATAAAGTGTTGTTTTAGTCATCATCAATATGAATGCGCGCCAAATTGACCCAGACTTTACCACCCGTTAATTATTTGTTGACCTTTACATGCCATTATTTCTTCAGTGGGGACACCTTACGACTTTACGTGTCATTATTTGGTAGAGAATATAAACAATTACAACAAATGGTTTGTATTAAAGCCAACTAAGAAAAGAAAAAGCGACTTCGAGTTCGTTCCTAGCACATCGAATAGAACATTTGGTGGTATGTCGTATAATAAGATCTCAAGGATGTATGTGAAACTTTAGGGATCATTTACGAAGTGCTTATCGAGTTATTCGTGAGTAGGTAATTTTACTGGCATGGTAAGAGTCGAGAATCTTTATTTTTTTAAGGGTATCCGAGGCTTTGCCCCGACTAATCCCGTCAAAGTTCATCGACAGCTAAAGCATGTTGCCCTAAGTTAATCCCCCAATGGCCACAATCTGGAAGCGGTTGGATCCGAACCTGAGGTAGAAGGGTTAACTAGCCACTTCTCCCACATGCCTTAACCAGTACGTCACAACCTTGTGGATGGTTGAGTCGAGAATCTTATTCTTAATGAGGAAGAAAACTTTTATCCTGTTAAGATTACCTTAATTGATGCTTATAAGCAATCAATTTTGATGGCTTAAGTACTTAAGTATATGTTCAGATGTGCATGATTTTCAACTCAGCGGATGAGTTGATAATTTTCTTTCATCAATTATTTTAAATGGTGGATGAAATGTCTTTTTCTCTTTCACTTTTTTATTGTTTATTTGACTTTTTGATGAAATTTTTCCTAATTTTTTTTTATATCTCTTTCTTAATTTTCAAATTTATATTTATATCTCTTTTCTATGGAAAATAAATAATAAAAACATATTTAGTTCCTATCATTTTGTTTAATAGGTCATGAATAAACATACGAGAGTGTATATCGTCATAAGTAGTTGAGCGAGAACAGACTTACCATTACCCAGACGATGGGCACATTATAGAGCCAGATTATGGGCACAAAGTAAGGCCAAATTTACTTAACTCTAAACTAAAGAGATCATGGCACTTTTTTTACTTAACTTTTAAAATACAAACAGCACCTAAAAGTCATTTTCTCATAACACTATGTCACATACTCTTACATACACTACACGTGGCACACATCGTTCCATGGAGACAATAATTTATTTGTTAAAAACATGCAACAAAAGTTCCAGACTAATGTCTAGCAGTGGTGTGGCGGATTGGTTGTCGCTCGAGAGGTTCATAGTGCCCTAACCGAGTTCGAGCGTTCCCGTGCGCATGCCTGTAGACATTTAGGTGGGGCCATGTTTAGCCACCAAAGTTCTTGAGGAAGCCTAAACACCCTTCAAAAAAGAAAATTTCCAAACTAATCCGACTTTAATTACAACTATTTCAAATTAGACCTACAATACAAGAAATTACGTTATTTATTTATAATTGTACAATATAGGAATTTTTTACATCTTAAATAATATCTTTAATTTAAATCGTTAAATAATATTAAATTATTAAAAATAAATAATATGTGGGAAATGGGATAAAAAATAATTAATAACTTATTATTGCTCAGTATTTCTTGATTTAATTGTAGTCACGAATTGACGAAGATGATAGTTGGTTTGATTTTGACACTCCTTAAATTGAAGTTTATCTACACCACACATATGGAACCGTAATGATTCTCTTTTATTGTTTTTAAATCTTTTCCATACCAAAATAAATATAGTATAAATAGTTTATACTTGTATAGGCTTCCATTTGAGTCCTTTTTGAACATTGGCTCTTTAAAATTAGTATCATAGAATATTTGTTCGAAGTAAAATATAAATAGTTCCGAATTGAGATTTGAATACTTTTTGATACAAGAGCATCTCCAATGTAAGGTTTTTACAAGCAAAAAGTGAAGTGGCTAAATATTTTTTTTGACGTATTTTGTGCGGAGATCTTTAAAAGAACTTTGATAAATTTGAAAATGAATAATTATTAATGATTTGAACACTTATTTTTGAAAGATGTGGAGTGAAATAAATAATTATTATTGATTTGTTTATTTTTCAATAGCTAGGTTATCGACATAAACCTTTAACTGATTTTTGGTGATCCAAAAACGTTTAAAGTCATAAATAGGGGCTTTAGCGACAACTTTTGTCAATGCTAAAGGTCATAAACATTTTACAAAGATAATATGTTGTAGCCATAGCTTATGACTTAAACATATCTTCGCTAGTGGAGAATATTTTTTTTCGATGAAATATATATATATATATATATATATATATATATATATATATTTAAGTGATCCTGAAATTTAGTTATTTTATTTTACTAGATTCAAATTTTAGATTTCATCCAATCCATTCTTATATTTTAAATTCTAGTATGGATCATCTTTGACATATTTTCCACGGATTTGAAAAAAAGAATAATTATTAGTGATTTGAATAATTTCAAAACAGATTTTTGATGAAATTGATAACTGAATAATTGTTATCGATTTTTATATTTTTGATAGATTACCGAAGGAAGTTTTGAAAGACATAATAGAACATTGCTAATGATTTGGATAAATTCTATCCAAATTTCATCAACATTCTAAACATTTTCACGTATAAATCACTAATATTTAAATAAGCAACATTAAAGTCACAAGTGTTGATTTGGATAAATAAACAATTGCTAGTGTTGAATATGTTTGGTGAAAGATTTTGTTTGTTTGTTTTTCACAATTAAGATTTTGAAAGTTGGTCATGCGAATTTCAAGGTGAAGCAAAATAAATCCCAGTTTGCTATAATATGGGCAAAATTTAACATGTAGATTAGTTATTGCTAGAATTATTTGTTAGTTTTATAGATATAAAAATAATGTTCGGTATTCACATGCAGCAACTTAAGATCATTGTGATCTCAGAAAAATGAAAGACCTATTTCATTATTGCAATAGTGTCATATTTTAAAGCTTTATAACATCATTTCATAGTTTTATTGAACATCAAAATCCAGAAGAAAATTTTTACTAGTTATAGTCCATTGTAATGGGCAAGAAAACATCAACCAAGTAATCATTGACAACAACACAAAGACGGACTTCCTTGTGTACACGAACCGGTTGTGAAATGAAGACTTTTGCAAAGTTGTAAGCAATCCTCCTTGATAGCAGAGCATTGCCCAAGACATGCCGGTCGAAGAGCTGCACATACATATATATATATACCACCAAATATTTAATCATTATAACATTTGTGTTCTTTAAGTTCGAGAGTTAAAAACAACGAAAATGAAAATAATATTTCATACCTAAAAGTGGAACAAATGTCATGTAGAGAAATGTCACTACAACAAGTGTTATTACTAGAGACTTTTTCAATGCGAAAGCCATAGGATAACTACTTAGTATTTTGTGATTCACTTATAGATACGAAACAATGAAGATGATGGTTGCTTTGATTTTAGCACTCGTTAAATTGCAATTTATATGCACTACGACACCTCAAAACCTCAATAATTCTCTTTTAATTGCACTTTAAAATCTTTCCATAACAAAGCAAATATTCGTTTTAGAAGAAATATAATTTATCCTTTTAAAATATTTCTTCAAACAACCTATTATTATTAGTCGATCTCCTTTCGGTTTTAGGGCATTAAATATTTCCTTTTCTTTTTGGTCATAGCCTTGAATGATATTTTGGAATGTGGTACATTACAAATATATGTTTGTTTCACACGGCAAGAAAAAATTTAATTAAGGTAAACAAATTTCAATTCTATGACTACAAATAAATGGTTGACCGACTTATATATGCAGAAATACTAAAACTTTAAAATTGAAAGAGTATTCACAATTGTGGGTTTTTATAGGCTTTGGATATGGAAGATACTTTTTTTAATTTTTAGATTCTTTTTTTGATTGATTTTGTACAAACGTGAAATGAATTTTATTTAATTTGTGATAACTTAATTATTGATGCATTTACTGCGAATTTGTGTAAATAAACTTCCGTCTAATAGTACTCTTAATTAATTTTTTAAAAACCTTTTAATAATCTTAATATTTTTATGTGAATTATTTTGTTAAAACATCAAGTCTTAGGTTTTCACGGGGCGGGCGAGGTGGGTAGTAGGATTTTGTGAACCACAAACCGCGGGACGCGTACCCTATTTTAATAACCGAAAGGAAGCAGGTATCCGTGGTCCGGGTTGCGGTTACCCGAAAATCGACCTGTTTTTGTTTTTACTGTTTTTTCACCAAAAACTTTATAGATTTAAACACAAAACACCTAAGTTCAACAATTCATGACTTTGACTACATATAGGCCTGTAAACGAACCGAACGTTCATGAACCGTTTGTGAATTTGTTCGGCGGGAAGTTCGTTTATGTTCGTTCGTTTAATAAATGAACGAACATTAACAAGATTTACGTTCGTTTAAATAAACGAACGAACACGAACAACATCCTCGTTCGTTCAATTATGTTCGTGAACGTTCGATTATGTTCGTTCGTTTATGTTCGTGAACCGTTCGTTCGTTTACGTTCGTGAACTGTTCGTTTATGTTCGTTTATTTATATTAGTATATATAATTATTTATAAACTATATTTTTTTATTATGTGATTTAATTATTTCACTATGTTATAAGTAAAGTTAAAATATATACCACACAGCCTCTTCTCGACTACAACCCTAGCTGCTACCCCCATTTTCCAACTTTAGTGTCTACAACTCAACTCTCTTCTCTCACGTTCATAGCCTCTTCCTCTCACGTTCACAGCCTCTGTCTCTCGACTCGACGACTGCAACTCTCCTCTCACGTTCACTAAAAATCACTAGCAACATTTCCTTCGTTTATGTTTGTTTGTGTTCGTTTACGTTCGTGAACCGTTCGTTTAAGAGTTTAATGAACGAACACAAACGAACACGAACATCCTCATGTGTTAAACGAACGAACACGAACACGATTTTTCGTTCGGTTAAGCGTTCGTGTTCGTGTTAGTGTTCGTTTAAACTTAAACAAACGAACATGAACAAGCTCCGTTCGTGTTCGTTCGGTTTGTTTACAGGCCTAACTACATACCAAAGTTCAACGGTTCATTATTCAAATACTCGATGTCGAAACAAAAAAAAAATTGGGGGAGGGGAGCTGCTAGAGGTAAGTTTAGACAGGGTTTTCGGGATTGACGTCAAATGGTTTTTTTTGTGTTCAAAAAAAGAATTGCTTTTGTTATTACATATTAATATATATTTTTTTAATAAGTTAAAAGCATGCGGGGCGGGACAGGTACCCGCAGATACCGAATTTTAAAATTCGAACCCGCCCCACATTTAACGGGTACCCGGCTTTTCGGGTTTCTCGGGTTACTGGTTTTGTGGATATCGGTTTTTCGGTTTCGGTTCGTGCGGGACACGTTGTAACATCCCGTTTCCAGTTAGTTAAAGTTAAACCTTTTTGTCAAGTCTTGAGTTAAGTGGTGTCTTTTGTGTAACGTTCTTATAGGGGTTAAAGTGTAAATTTGTAAAGTATAAGGTTTAGTGTGTTATATATGTATGAAAGTGGAAGCCTAGACCTCTCATTTGCACCAAACGTATTTGAGAGAGAGTTAGGGAAATTGGTGAGCTCTTGGGAAATAGCAAGGGAGGAAGGTCAATTCGGATTAGCAAGTTCTTGTTGGTTGTTGATTGGTGACTAATCAGAGGTAATCATTGGTTGTTTATGTGTTATATATGTTAAATTGTAAGTCTATCCCAAGAATTAGGGTTTTGGTTGTTTGTGGATGAAATTGGTGATCTTTGGATCACCAATTGAGTGTTATGGAGTAGTTTAGTGTTAAAATGGTTGTTGTAATCTTGTAGAGCCTGGAAATACGAAACCATGGCTTTTTGAATCGGTCGAATTGGGTTTGGGATGCAAAAGTTACGCCAAAAAGATGAAAACTCGATTTTGGGTTCGTGCTGAATTTTCAGCACCTAGCGATCGCTAGGTGATGAAGCTAGCGATCGCTAGCCATGGAAAATGAGGACTAGCGACCACCAGGTGATCGGGAGCTCGGACAGGAGATTGGGAAAAATAGCTAGCGATCGCTAGCTATCAGCCTAGCGACCGCTAGCCCCTGTTTTGTGTAGAAAAACTGTTTTGGCCCTAACTTTCGCGTCTTAGCTCCGATTTTGATACCGTAAAGACCGTTGGGTTCGTAGTTGAATTATCTACCTTTCTAGAGAGTCTAGTTTAGGTCTAGGCTAACTGTGTTAGTTATGAGCCTTAAGTGTTTCGGTCATAAGCCTTAAGGTGTCATTATGAATGTTATTCATGTGTGCTTTGCTATAATGTGATATATAGGTGATTGTTATACAACCGTGTGGTGAGTTGATCTTAATTACTGTGAAGCGAACCAAGGTGAGTACATTAACCCTTATACGTGGCTTTATGTACAAATTGTATGTGATGCATATATATAGTGTGAGCTTGAACTTCCGATCATGCTCAAGGCTCAGTTCATCTGGATTTAAAGGACCGTTAAACTTAAAATTATGTTTTGATTGTTTTAAAACAGTTATTTGTGATGAACCTCGTTTTGAGGATTTTGGCTAGTATCTTTTGGTTGGAAACTTAAACCTTCGATCCTAAAAAAAATATTAATAAACAAATTTACGTTTTTGGACAATTTCCGTTGTAATGGTTACTTTTATTTCCTTTCCGTTTATTGTTCGTTAAAAATAGCAAAAATTAACTTGAGTTGTTACAATTGGTATCAGAGCCTTGGTTTGAGGGACTCAGGCATTCACACGAGGTGAGTGCTTGAACTTAAACCCAAGTGTTCGTGTTTTTAAAACAAGTAACCATCAAAATTTGATATTTTTGTATAGTGGGGTGTGAACTGAGCCAAGGATCGGAACGTCAAGACGGGTGAGCATTTTGCTTAATAGTCTAAATTGATGATATTGTTATTGGATTGTGAATAGTGTGTTATTGTGGTGATGTGTAAGCATGATTGATTGTAATACTTAATTTGTAGTGTGGGAGTTGTGCTAGATAATTTTAAATGCTATTTGTGCATGACCACTATAGCGGTAGAAAGTGTAGGGTAACTCTTATGCTTAATAGATAGGATTTGCCTTGCGTGTATGCGGATCGTTGTGGGGTAAACCGAAATTAGGGATTAGACCTCTGGTGACAACGTTGAGCCTAGATATGTAGGGTATAATTATAATGATATAAGGGCCCATATCATTACAATTATATTGTGCATGTCGGGACTTGGCGAGGTTATAGGGACACTATGAACTAACAAGTTGGATGGGATAGTAGCATCTAGGATAGGTTGTATGACCTATTTGGGAATAAAGTAATAACTTGTGGGATGAGCATGTTAGAGACTAAGTGCTAGGTGTGGTACTAATGTTATTGTTACTTGAATCAGTATGGTGACTACTCGGAGAGGCAGTGGATCTTCTGGTGGAGAGGATCAGGAAATCCCTGACTTGAGAGATGTTATAGCATCTCAGTGGGGGAGGTGTTGCACAGTTTATTGCCAGGGCTTTTCGATCAGATGAAAGGGAGATGACAGAATTGGTAACGCAGCAAGTGCAGACTGCGACTGAGGGCGAGTGAATGGGGCGGGAAGCTCACAATCGGGCACACCCGAAATGTGACCTTCAAAGACTTCATGGCGTGTCAACTGTTGAACTTTTTAGGAGAGAAGGATCCCGTCATCTCCTCTAGATGGGTCTCGGAGGTGGAAGGGGCGTTTCTCACCAGTTTCAATCCCGCTGAGGTGAAAGTTCGTTTCGCTGCGAACTTGTTGAGGAAGGCAGCGAAGGATTGGTGGAATGTGGTGTGTAGTTCTAGAACTCCGGAGCAAGTAGAAGCCATGACTTGGGAGGAGTTCAAGGGGTTGTTCAAAGCGGAGTTTGAACCGCAGGTGGAGATAGAGAGGCTTACTAATGAATTTCTCTACATGAAGCAGACTACTGAGTCGGTGAGCGAGATTACCGAGAAATTTCTGGAGAAGTCTCGTTTTTGCCCAAACTATGTGGCGGATGAGACCATGAAGATGTATCGTTATGGGCAGATGCTCAAAGCTGAGATTCGGGAGTTTGTACTGATGGCTAATTGCACGAACTTTCAGCAGATGTTCGAAAGGGCCTGATTAAGGGAAATTGAGTTAGAGCGCCAAGGGAAACGCAAGAAGGAGGAGCACAGTCAGGTCCACTCTAACAAGAAGTTCAAGGGGATAGCGCAAAGGTCGGAAGGGAAAAGGGAGTATCCTAAGTGCTCCAAGTGTGGCCGGAATCATCCGGGCGAGTGTAGGCCGAGTCTTATCACGTGCTACAAGTGCGGGAAAACAGGTCACTCGAGCCGGGACTGCAGGGTTGCGGCCAGATTGTGTTTCAGGTGTTTTCAGCCTAGTCATTTTGCTCATGAGTGCCCGAACGCAGCTGCATCTACCCAGTTATCTGGGGTGGCGCCTTTGAAGGCGATTGAGGCCGGTCCGGCGAAAAAGGTGGAGATCCCGAAAGGCCGTGCGAGGGTCTTTCAGCTGACTGCGGAGGAAGCAAAGGTGGAGCCTGAAGTAGTGACAGGTATATTTCCCGTAAACTCAAAACCAGCTTTAGTTCTGTTTGATACGGGAGCTAGCAAAAGTTTTGTTTCTACTTCTTTTTGTAAGGGTTTTTCTAATGTAATGGGTAGATTTGATGAGCCTTTAGAGGTAGAAATAGCTGATGAGAATAGTGTAATAGTTAGAAATATATATAGAGGAAATATAATAGAATTGGGAGGGGTAAGGTTTCGTGTCGATCTTATACCCATTCCTATGAAAGAAATAAATGTGGTGTTGGGGATGAGTTGGTTGAGTCGTCATGGGGCGTGGTTCGATTGCGAGGGTCAAAGAGTGAAGATCCGGAATCCTAGTGGGGGAGACTTGATCATCACTGGCAACGGCATGAAGCGACCGCCAAGGACGTGCTCTTTGGCTAAGGCGAGGCGGTACGTGAAAGGGGGAGGCATAAGTTACCTTGTATACGTGGCAGAGATTGTGGGGGAGAAAAAGAAGAAAACTGTGGCCGATGTTCTGGTTGTAAGGGACTTCCCGGATGTCTTTCCGGAAGATTTACCGGGAGTTCCTCCGGAGCGTCAAGTGGAGTTCGGGATCGATTTGATTCCGGGGGCAGCGCCAGTGGCTAAAGCTCCCTATCGTTTAGCACCTCCAGAAATGCAGGAGTTGTCGAACCAGCTTGAAGAGTTGTTGGGCAAGGGGTTCATACGCCCAGGTAGTTCACCTTGGGGAGCCCCTATCCTCTTTGTGAAGAAGAAGGATGGCTCGATGCGGATGTGCATCGATTATCGTGAGCTCAATAAGCTTACAGTGAAAAATCGATACCCGCTACCGAGGATCGATGATCTCTTTGATCAACTTCAAGGAGCTGCGTGGTTCTCAAAGATAGATCTTCGATCTGGGTACCATCAAGTGAAGGTGAGGGAAGAGGACGTGCAGAAGACAACATTCAGAACGAGGTACGGACACTTCGAGTTCGTGGTGATGCCGTTCGGGTTGACAAACGCGCCGACAGTGTTTATGGACCTAATGAACCGGGTCTGTAGGCCTATGTTGGATAAGTCAGTAATCGTATTCATAGACGATATACTGATTTACTCCAAGACGAAGGAAGATCATGTGGTGCATTTGATCGAGGTACTAGAGACTTTGCGACGGGAGCGGTTGTACGCTATGTTCTCTAAATGCGATTTCTGGTTACAAGAGGTCCAATTTTTAGGGCATCTTGTTAATCGGGAAGGCATCAAGGTGGATCCGGCAAAGATTGAAGCGGTGATGAAATGGGAGGTTCCAAAGACTCCCACCGAGATTCGGAGTTTTCTGGGATTAGCCGGTTATTACCGACGGTTTATTCAGGATTTCTCTAAGATAGTTGTGCCTTTGACGAGGCTCACTCGAAAGAATGTGAAGTTTATGTGGGGCGAGGAGCAGCAAAAAGCTTTTGAGTTGTTGCGCGGGAAATTGTGTGAAGCGCCGGTTTTGACGCTACCGGAAGGGGTTGATGACATGACAGTCTACTGTGATGCTTCTTATCACGGGTTAGGCTGCGTGTTAATGCAACGTGGGAAGGTAATAGCCTATGCGTCCCGTCAACTAAAAACGCACGAGGTAAATTATCCGACTCACGATTTGGAATTAGCTGCGGTGGTCTTTGCCTTGAAGTTGTGGAGACATTACCTTTATGGTGTAAAGTGTACCATTTACACTGACCATAAGAGTCTACGATATTTCCTCGATAAGCAGAATCTGAACATGAGGCAACGCCGGTGGTTAGATGTGATTAAGGATTATGATTGCGAGATCCTATACCATCCAGGCAAGGCCAATGTGGTGGCGGACGTGTTGAGTCGAAAGGCTCATGGTGATGTGTTGCGGGTGCCATTGGTGGGATTGACGGTGACCACTTCGTTGATAGAGTTGATAAAGAGCTCGCAGTTTGAAGCAGTGAAGGAGGAGAATCAAAAGAAATAGAGGATTAAGGGTCAACTAGTCCAGTTGGTGACTGATAGTAGAGGGTTATTGACTCGTTCGGGTCGAGTGTGGGTGCCGGTGTCATGTGAGGCGAGGCAGACACTCCTGGACGAAGCTCATAAGTCCAAATTTTCTATTCATCCAGGAGCTACCAAAATGTACCGGGATTTGAAGACCGATTATTGGTGGCTAGGAATGAAGCGGGATGTGGCCCGTTATGTGGAGAAGTGCCTAACCTGTTTGAGGGTTAAGGCAGAGCACCAAAGACCTCATGGGAAGTTGCAACCTTTGGATATACCTGTTTGGAAATGGGAGCACATTACGATGGACTTAATCACTAAGTTACCTCGTACTTCCAGAAATGTGGATGCTATCTGGGTTATCGTGGATCGTTTAACTAAGAGCGCTCATTTTATTGCTATTAATGAGAGCTCTTCGTCGGAAAAGTTGGCTGATATTTATGTTAAGGAGATCGTGGCTAGACATGGCGTTCCGGTCACCATCATTTCTGATCGGGATGTTCGGTTTACGTCACGGTTTTGGAGTAAGTTTCATGAGGATTTGGGGACGAAACTGCAACTTAGTACTGCATTCCATCCTCAGACCGACGGTCAAAGTGAGAGGACGATTCAGACCTTGGAGGACATGTTGAGGGCCTGTGTGTTAGATTTTGGTGGTAGTTGGGATACCTATCTACCGTTGGCCGAGTTTTCGTACAACAACAGCTTCCATGCTAGCATTGGCATGCCTCCACATGATGCTTTATGGGAGGAGGTGCAGGACTCCGGTATGTTGGGGAGAGGTGGGCCAACGGGAGTTGGGTAGTACCGAGATAGTTCAGAAGACAACTGAGAGCATTGAATTGATTCGAGAACGTTTGAAGACAGCTCAGAGTCGTCAGAAAAGCTACGCTGATAAGCGGAGATCAGACTTGGAGTTCAGTGTGGGTGATAAAGTGTTGCTAAAAGTGTCGCCTTGGAAGGGAGTGATCCGATTCCGGAAGAGGGGCAAGCTCGACCCTAGATTTATTGGACCATTCAAAGTGGTGGCACGTGTGGGTAAAGTGGCGTATCGACTTGAGCTACCACCAGAGCTCAGTTTGATACATGACACTTTCCATGTGTCCCAGTTACGAAAATGTTTGGCGGATGAATCGGCTCACATTCCAATAGATGACATTCAAGTTGATGAACGACTTAGCTATGTGGAAAGGCCGATTGCTATCTTGGAACGGAAGACGAAATCCTTGCGCAACAAGGAGATTGGGTTGGTGAAAGTTCAGTGGGAGCATCGGAAAGGGTCAGAGTGGACGTGGGAGCCAGAGGCTGAGATGAGGGCAAACCATCCGGAACTTTTTCAAGCATTACCGATTTCGGGGACGAAATCTTGGTAAGTGGGGGAGAGTTGTAACATCCCGTTTCCAGTTAGTTAAAGTTAAACCTTTTTGTCAAGTCTTGAGTTAAGTGGTGTCTTTTGTGTAACGTTCTTATAGGGGTTAAAGTGTAAATTTGTAAAGTATAAGGTTTAGTGTGTTATATATGTATGAAAGTGGAAGCCTAGACCTCTCATTTGCACCAAACGTATTTGAGAGAGAGTTAGGGAAATTGGTGAGCTCTTGGGAAATAGCAAGGGAGGAAGGTCAATTCGGATTAGCAAGTTCTTGTTGGTTGTTGATTGGTGACTAATCAGAGGTAATCATTGGTTGTTTATGTGTTATATATGTTAAATTGTAAGTCTATCCCAAGAAGTAGGGTTTTGGTTGTTTGTGGATGAAATTGGTGATCTTTGTGTTGTTCCAGATTCAAGCTCTAATCAACATGCAAATAGGTAGAGAATGATTTGAAAGCCATATGTCATTGATTCTTGGAGAATTGATTACACACACTAACCACACCAAGAACACACACACTTAAGACCTAACTTTCTCTCAATCACTCTCACTTTCACAATGATACGTATGCATGTCACACCTTCCAAACTAACTCACTTTGGGTATTTATACCCAAACATTAACACCCCTTACACTATAGAACATTTACACATTCTACCCTAAGAAAGTAAAACTATTACAAAGTACATTTAAAGCAAGTAAACAAACAACTAACTTTGACTTTAAACTTTGACTTTGACTTTGCCTTTGTCTTCACTTCGTGCACCAACTTGTGATCTCGGATACAATCCGATTTTGCACCCAACAATCTCCCCCTTTGGATTCGAGATCACAAAAAGAATTAGGCAAACGTCTTCAAGAAAGCATCAACACTTTAATCTTCAACGATAAGCTTCCTTGAACGATAAGCTTCGGTAATAATCTTCACGAATCATCCAATCTTCATGAAGCTTTAACAAACTTTGAACACTAAGCTTTAGCAAATCGAGATATCTTCAAATAATCACCCAACTTCAAACAACTCTCTCAAACATCTCTTGTCATATCTCGTAATCTTCTCTTCATCTTGACATTTCGGAACCATCTCCCCAAAGTATCTTCAAAAAGCATTTCTCGACTTTACATTTCTAAACCATCTCCCCCTTTTTGATGAAATATGAAATAATCATCAAAATCTATAGAAATGTATGATCGGATAACTCGTCTCGTAAAGATACAAACATGTAAAAGTACCACCATAGATATCAAAACCATCTCACATAACCATCTTCACCTTGTTACTCCAGAATTCCCCTTATTACTCCAAAGAAATACCGTCAATTCCATAAAGTAATCTGAATCTTTTCAAATTCAGATTTAAGTGGGAAAATCCTGAAACAACACATGAATCAGTTGGAATGCCTGTGAGAAGCACAAAGCAACTCAGTGCAACAAATGCACTATATAAGGAGTTTTAGTGATGATCACTCCCCAGGGCTTCCGTTCAATCATCGCAAACACTAAAAGTATTCCTATGAACGTTCCGACAAAGAAACAAATTCCTTGTGTGTATTTGTGATGAAAGAAAATAGCATCATGTGCTTTCATAAGGCTCAAAATGTGAAAACATTTCACAACTCGATGTGTAGAAATGAAGGTCGAAGGCAGGGCAGCTTCCTTCTGTTTCAATATCGATTTTCCAAATGAAAACCTGATAGATTATGTGCTGCGTCCCCGTGATGAATGAAACATCTCCTTGTTAATAAGGAAATGAGTAGCTAGTGGGGTAAAAACGAGAGTCGGCA
This sequence comes from Centaurea solstitialis, assembly GCA_030169165.1. NCBI lineage: Eukaryota > Viridiplantae > Streptophyta > Magnoliopsida > Asterales > Asteraceae > Centaurea > Centaurea solstitialis. The sequence goes on along the minus strand of CM058046.1, from coordinate 60,242,421 downwards.
TTGGGCTGTGCCTTGTTTCAATATCAGTCACCAAAGAATGTGAACCAATAGATTATGTGGTTGCCCGGCTTAGAAGTGGTTGGTGCAGAGTATTATGTTTCTTTTAACTATGTTCTCACACCCTCCAATTCTTTTAAACATTCTCACTTCTAACCAATCTCTCATTTTTTTTCGCTCAATCACTATGAGAATAACTCGACCACCTGAGTTATCTCCCCCACTCTTTGATATAGACCCCTCACTCATTTCTCAAGGATAACTTCTTGGGTAGGATTACCGGTTCTGGAAATCCATAGAAGTTCTGTTTAGCTCACACATCCCATGAAATAAGTTTCCTAAACATGAAAGTACAATGATTCATCGGGCGAATCAATAAGCCAATATGAAACATGCTCGAACAAATATATATGTAGAATATAGGAGCATAAAAAATTTCTTCAAACAAGTATATGAAATGAAGAACATGAATGATATAAACTTGTTTGAGAAAACTGATTCATCATATGATGTGAGATATGTTCTTGAAAAGCTTTGGTGTACACAAAATGAATGAATGTTATCTATACGAACAAGATATAGATATAGCAATGAAGAACGTATCTGATCAAATAAACGATGAAGTACAATGAGGAAATATCAAACGAGCGTATTACCACCGAAAAAATATAGTCATATAGAGACATGGTAATAACAAGACAAAAGAAGCTAAACCGGTGTGTATGAATACTTAAAAAGTATATGAAAAGATAATACACAAGTATTAATCTTTGGAAACACACGGTTAGAGAATATCCGTCAACTCAACATGATATGAAAACATTTAAAATCACACTTCTAATTCGAAAAATCATTTGAGAATCGAGAAGTGAGTTTGAATATTTAAAAACAAGTTTCATATCTGAAAGTTGTTCGTCTTTCAGATATGTAAGCATGAAAGCATACTATTTGAACACTCCCCCTAAAAAGAATATCTCTTTTATGTACTCCCCCTCAAATGGATAATCAATTATTTGCATTTAAAGCTCTTCCTCAAAGTAAGAATAATACCTTGAAGACCATTGAAGATCGGGTCTTGAACTGATTTATTCAAGAGCCACTTGTCATTGAGAAACGGGTCCTAAACTGATATATTTAGAAACCACAACACATTGAAATTCGGGTCCTAAACTGATATATTTAGGAACCACATGCTTGCAGAAACTCCCCCTTGAATAATGCATTAAAGATATGGGGACCTGCAAAATCAAAATCATACAGATTTTGGTATCCACTTGAAAGTGGATCCTCTTTTGTTAAAAGAAGTTGGTTTATAATTTGGAATACTATAAGTACCATACCAACTTTCCAACTTTTCTTTTCGAACAAACTTATTTGTTCCACAGTAAGAACAACATATTTTCTTTTGAGATAATCTGATCATATGATTGACAGAATAAATTGGATCAGATTTAACAAAAGATTTAGCTTTAAAAACATTGTTCTTTTGAACATTTTGTTTGGGAACAAATAACTTTGGTTTATCTACATTTGGTGTAGACCCTCTAACTCTCCAAACAAACTTACCTTTCTTGGAATGATTCTTACCCGAACCATCAATCTGCTGATCATAGAAAAGATTAGAAGTACGAATCTGATTCTTTGGAGTAAAACATTTTGTTGAAGAAACATCAGCATGAAGAGAACTTGGAGCAGTTTTGAATGAACACACAGAATCAGCATAATCAACATATGGTGATTGTACTATAACATCAGGACTCTTTGGTTCATTCAAATTAACTTTAAAAACAATATCTTCAAGATCTTTCACCATTGCAGATAAAAGATTCTTTTCTTCAACTGTTTCATCAAGTTTCTTTTTCAGATTAGAACTCATAATCTGTTCTTTCATGATATCAGAAGACAATTCAGATAATCTTAATGTAAGCTTCCTTACTTCTGTCTCAAAAACCCTCTTTTCCTCTTCAAAATCACATTTCGCAAAGGTTTTGTTTTTAAGTTCAGTAATCATTTGCTCAAAACCTTTTATCTCACTCATTAAAAGATGTTCTTTTCTTTTAAAAGCACTTCTTTCATCCGAAAGTTGCACTTCTAAATTAGCAATCTTCTTCCTAAACAGAACACTCTTTTCTTCAAAAGATTTTCTTTCTTTTTCAAAACCTTTACTCTCTTCCTCAAACTCAAACTCAACACATCTATCTTTTTCAACACGAACATTCTTTTTCTTCAAACCTTTCTTCTTACTTTCAAAAACATTCTTCTTTTTCTCAAAATCTTTTCTTTCATTCACAATCTGTCTCTCTAAATCAGAAATCTTCTTCGAAAATTTATCACTTTTCAACTCAAAAGATTTTCTCTCTTTCTCAAAAACCTTTCTTTCTTCTTCAAAAACCTTTCTTTCGTCTTGTAACATCTTTTCAATCTTAACCAACTCACTATCCACAACATTCTTCTTGTTGGTACAAGAATCGGTACAAGACTCAAGAGAATCAAAAACATTCATTCCATCATAAGAGTTGGAATCATCATCATCATAACAACAATTAACATAACATGTTGATTCAGAAAACTCTTTGAAAATCTTGTTTTCTTTTTGCTCATCAAAAACTGATATCTTCAAAGAAAGTTCGTTAATCTTTGCTTCAAAAGCTCGTCTTTCTTTCTCAAAGTTACTTCTTTCGATGATCACGATTTTCTCAAAATCATTTACTTGGTTTGAAAGTTCTATCACTCTCGAATGAGAAGCTATAAGTTTGTTTTCAACAACTTTGTTATCTTCATCTAATTCATGAACTTTCTTTTGCAAACATTCATTTTCTTTCCTCAAAGAAGTTACAAGTTTTAAGTTTTGAGCATTTCCAATGTTTTAACATTTCATCATGCTCATTTTGCAAATCAATTTTTAAACTTGTAATCACACTTCTTTCGTTAGAAAGTAAATTTTCAAGATTAGTAACTTTAAGAAGAAGATCAGCCTTTTCAGCATTTGATATAGATAAACTTTGCTGAAGCTCAGTTATCTGTTTTGACAATTCTGAATTCTTCGATTCTTGTCCTTTTTCACTCTTTATTAACTTCTCTAATTCCACAATCTTTATTTCTAACAAAGATTTGTCAGAACTCAACTTTAGATTTTCCTGGTTTAGCTCAAAGACACGCTGACTGTATGTCATATAATTCTTCCATAATGTATGATAGTCAACAGGCTCTGTCATCTCGACTAATCAACAATAGAACTTGAAAATGATCGATAATTCACTGAAATTGATAGATTTCTTCTGAACTGCTGGAGGTATGCAAATCGGAACACTTCTTTTGATCAAAGATAAGGTTAGTGATAAAAGTCAAAAAGTCAACTAAAAAGTCAACCGGTGAATAGTGAAATCCCGAGAAAAAATATTTTTCAAAAATTTGAAAGTTGATTTTGACCGCGAAATTGAAAGAATAGTCCAAAAAATCAACCTTGTTAGAGCAAATATTCTTGTATCCGAGATCTCAAGATGAGGAAACAATATTCAAGTCAAACAAAGTCAAAGGATGGAAGTCAAAGAAGAAAGTCAAGCATCAAAGTCAAAGTCAAAGCATTAATATGTAAAGTCAAAGTATTAGTTAGAAAAGTCAATGTTAGTAAGTGTTGAGGTCAAGGGTATATATAGTGTGTTAGAAGGAGTTAGTTAGAAGACTTGATAGAAGGAGCTTATTTGTAATATTCATTAGTGTGTGTTCTAGAGAGAGAATCTAGAGAGAGAAAGTTCATATTGTAAACATTTAATCATGAAATGAAGATTTGATTGCTTAATCCATTGTTTCTTGCACTTACAATTGGTATCAGAGCTTTGGCAGAAGATTTGTGCACAATTGGATTGAAGATTTGAAGAAATTTGATGAAGAATTGAAGATTTTTTGAAGAAATGGGTTTTATAGATTTTTTGTGTAGATTTGTAGATTTTGTTGTAGATCTTGTAGATTTTGTGTGTGTTTTTGTGTTTCTAGTGTGTTTTTCAATCATCTCTAATCATTCTAGATCAAATTTGCTTCAAAATTTGAGTTTTCATTTTGAAGATCTTCAAAGTTCATCAATGGAGGTCATGAGTGATTGTGAGATTTAGTGTGTTTTTGATTCGTTTTTGAGTGGATTTGTTTCTAAAAAGTGTTTTTGGACATAAATCCATCTTTTGTTTTTGGTTTTAGAGGTTAAATCTGTGTTTTTGAAATTTTTGGGTTGAAGATGTTCTTGGTGTTCTTGAGGTTTTCTTGAGAAAGAAGATGAAATTTTGAGTTGTTGATCCATTTTGGGTTAGATTTCTTTGAAAAAAGTTGTTTGTAGGTTCAGATATTGATAATTCGAGCCATCTTGTTAATAATTCGAGCCATATTTCGAGTCATATTAGTCAAATCAAGCCATATTTCAAGGTTTCAACTCGAGTCAGCAGTCAAAGGGGTTTAAAAGGATTGGTCAGAGCTCGAGTCAGAGACTCAAACTCGGTCAGAAGCTCTCAGTCAGAGCATATTCGTCGGTCAGAGCCTTTCCTCTCGGTCAGATGTTTCAATCAGGGGTCAGAAAATCGGTCAGAGATATCAATTTGGTGCTGACCGCGTGCATGACGTCACGCTGACGTCAGCTGCTCGAGTTGAGCGCGTGACTAGCGCGTGACCAGCGCGTTTAGGCGCGTGATCCTCACTTCTGGCGCGTGTATAGCGCGTGTTATCACATGGTGTTCATATTTTTAGCCATTTTTTTCGTATTTCGAGCCATTTTCTTCCCTATCTCGAGCCATGTTGTGTATCTCGAGTCTTGGGCTTATTTTTGAGTGTTTTTGAATGTGTTTGAGCTATTTTTGAGCTTGTGTACTTGCAAGTTTGTTTGTTTTTTTTTCTTTTCTTTTATTTCTTTCTTTTTCTTTTATTAAATAGTTGTGTTTTTTTTTCTTTTCATTCTATTTTCATTTTCAGTCCTTGTACGTGTGTTTTCACGTTTGTGAGTCGTTTAAGTTCCTTGGTTTTGTCATTTTTTAGTACTTCAAGTTTATTTTTTACCCATTTTTCTTCGGAATTTTTTTTTGATTTGTTTGAAATAAATCTTTTGTGCACTACTTACACTTCTAATCGAAGTTTCTGTTGACGATCCTTATTATCTTTTGTGCAGATAACAATGGATTCAGATGATGAAATTCAGTATGAACGAGATTGGGATAAAACGAAGAGACTAGAACGTGAGAAGGCTAGTCTTACAACACAGCTTGCAAAAGCAGTTGCTCAATTTAAAGAAAAAGAGCTTCATTTGAAAAATCATATTAAAGAACAAGAGCTTCAAATGAAAAATCAGATTAAAGAAAAAGAGCTTCAAATGATAAATCAGATCAAAGAGAAAGAGCTTGATTTTGAAAAACAAATTGCAGAGACAAAGCTTCAATGTAAAAAGCAAATTAAGGAATCAAACAAGATAATTCAATTTTTAGATGAGAAGCTTCACAAAATAGGTGTTTCTGAACGGACAATTTTTCTAAACAAACCCTGTGCACTTAGAGATTTTCTTGATGTTAAATGGGGTTTAGGTTATGAGAATCCAAATGTGTTGAAAAACGCTCTTAAGGAGAAATCTGCATTTTATGATTTTACAAGTATGTTAATGAGCACCAGATTTCCTTCTTTAAAAGGTTTTGAAATGAAGGAAGATTTCTCAGATATGCAAGAGATTGAAACACATGATCCTGTATATTATGAACCTAAATATCATAGGGTCAAGTTTGTGTATAATTCAGACACTCTGAGAATCAAATCAAAAGACACATCTAATTCTTCTGATTTTCTGGTTTATCCTGATATTAATTCTTCTCAAGAATCAGTTGTCGAAGCCAAACCTTATGTTCCTACATTGGTTTTAGAAGAAAAGATTGTGGATCTTGAAAATCTTCTCAAAAAGACTCAATCTGAGTATGAATCTCTTAAATTCAAAGAGCAGAATGAGCACAATGCTGAAAGAGAGATGCTTCTTGAGCAAATCCAGATTCTACAACAAGTTGTGTATGAAAGTGAACATGATCTGGTGAATGAAAGAAGCAGGTTTGCAAAAGACAGAGAAGAATATGTTCAAGAGATTTTCGAGCTTCAAAGGACAGTGGCTGATCTTCAGAAATTATTAGAAGACAAAGCTGGACAGGAAAAGCAAAATGTGGAACTAGAGGTTGCGAAAGAAAGACATGTGTTTGAAACAGAAATTGAGAAGCTTACAAAGACTGTTTCTGATCTTCAAAATACTTTATTAGAAGAAAGAAAGGTATTTGATTTGACAAGTGTTAATCTTTCAAAGAAAATATCTGAGTTAGAGAGGAAGATTATCCTAGATAAGAAGAATTCTTTGAAGAAACCAAGTCTTCGTGCCGGGAAATATCAGAACATGATGCATGAATTTGAAGAAGAAATCCAAGGTGTTCATACAGTGAGGAAAGTTGATGACAAGAAATGTATTGAGCTTCAAAAACAAATTGTTGACTTACAGAATCAGTTATCTGATGTAAGACATCAATTTAAACAAAAAGAGAAGGTTCTTCGACATGAAAAGAGTGTCTTAGAACAGATAATCGCTGAACCTAAGAAGCCAAGTCTTGTGGAAGCAGATTTTGAGGATCAAAAGGAATTGTTTAAGGCTGAAATAAGGAAGCTTACAAGCAAGTTATCTGAATTATCGACTAATATCATGAATGAGCAACAAATGCGATCTGATCAGCAGAAGAAGCTTGATGATCTTCTTGAAGAGAGAAACAAATTCTCTTCCAAAGTGAAAGAACTTGAGAAAACAACTTTCAAAGCTCATGATTCAAGCAATGTGGATAGTGCTTCACTAAGTAATATCAACTCAAGTGGTCAGATTCGTACTTCAAATATCTTCTATGATCGTCGTGTCGATTATTCAGGTAATCATCGTTTTTCAAATAGTAAGTTTATTTGGCAAGTTAAGGGATCTAGTACAAAGGTAGCTCATACAAAATCATTTGCTTCGGAACCGAAATTTCAAAAGAACAAATCTTTCCATGACACGTCTTTTGGTAAGTCTCAGTTAGTTTATTCTACAAATAAACTTCTTAGTCTCTCCAAAAGAAAATTATCTGGTTCTTACCTTCTAAGAAATGATTTTGTAAGTGACGATTATATAGATGAACGATTTGGGATTTACAAGATTTCATCTTATAATCCAAATTTCTCTAACAAAAGAGGATCCACATCCAAGTGGATACCAAAATCTGTTTGATTTTGCAGGTTAGTGGCTCCTGAATAATTCAGTTCAGGACCCGATCTTCAATGATTAGTGGCTTCTAAACATTCAGTTTAGGACCCGTACTTCATTTATGCGCTTCAATGTAAGTATCCCTCTAAACCCTTAGCTTAGAACTTGCGCTTAACTGTGTTAACCGTGGGATTCATCATAAGGAACTTACTTGTGTTAGTTTCTTTCCGATTTTACATCATTTCACGAAGTTCCACGCGTTATAATTTTTTTTCTTGTCATAGTTATTTTCACATCTCCAATATTCGTTGTTATTCTTCGGTGGAAATACACTCGCTTGAATTCCAATTTGATTTCAATGCACGTTATATCATTTCAATGATTCAATTCTTATTCAGATTATTAATTGTGAATTGTCTTCACAATTAAACTTTCTAATCATTGATTCATTTCTTGAATACACTGTGCTTATTGAGTCTATCTGTTTAGCGCTTGAATTTTGTTCTTTGGAATTCGATCAAGATTTTTAATTTCTACAATCAATCATCACTTGTTAGAGCATTTGAATGAATTTCTTCAACATATGATCTCATCAACAAATGTTCCCCATTTCTGTTCAACATATGTTCCCCATATACATATTGTATCACATATGAATCACCATCATATCACGTTCTGGTATGAATATACTAAACGTTTCAAAGAATATCATTTCATGATATCAACTTATGTGTGATAGGATATAGAAGTTTCTATGATCAATCCAGAGCCGGAGGATCTACCCAAGAAACACATCCCTAGGTTAGACCTAGTTTGTGAGGGTGTGCATGAGGTAAAATGCCGAGAGCTTGAGTGTAGGGGGAGCTAAAAGAAAATGGTGAGTGTGAGACAGGATCAAAAAGAATAAAAGAAGATCCTTCCCAAACCTATACAGTTATCCGGGTAACCACATCATCTATTCATTCTCGATTCTTTGGAGATGAATATTGAAACAAGACATGGACCCAGTGTCGATAACTTGTGTCACCCCACCAAGCTACTCAAATATCTCTTAAAAGATGTTTGTTTCAATTCTCACGGAGAATTAGCATATCATCTATCTAATCTTTACTCGGAAGATTTAGATATTGAATCAAGGAAGACATCCTCTCCGGTCTCCGAACTTCATATTCTATGCACAAGAGTCATTGATTTTCAATCTGCGTCCCAGGTTGAATCAATATTTGAGCCTAATTGATATGATGATATTTCTTTGACACTTGCACGAGTCTTTGTGATTCCAATTGCATATCTTTGTGATATTGCCGGAACAGTTTGAGAACTTAGTTTTATAACTTTGATTCAGTGATGACTGGAAGTCCTATCAGTGCTACCCTGTTGCCAACACTGAAAATAGGCCACACAATTCTATGAGTTGTTGTGTCAATAGTTGCTAAATGTGCTTCTATGTTAGCTGATTACCCATCATTTGAGGGGGAGCAACTTGAGCTGGATTTGAGGGGGAGCACTCTGATATGGATGAGCTGTTTGATTGATGGGGACATATGGTTCTTTGAATGGTAAACCAACTTTTGAGGGAGTAGTTCCTGTGAATGAGATATTTGATGATTATGTCTTTGATTGTTCATGATGCTCAGGATTCTCCTAATCATCATGAGGGGGAGAAGTTTCAAAGACATATGCGAAGACACAATGAAGGTATGGGAACTATGTGCAAGAGTTCAGATGTGTTGAAGATTTCAAGACATCAAGTATCGTTGATTTGAAGAGTTCAAGATAACAAGTATGGTCGATTGAAGATTTCATGATGTTGGTTCATTCAAGTTTTGAGGGTTTATGTGAAGAAATGTGTTGTGAAGTAACAGTTAAGGGAGGAAAGCAAGTATTAAGGGGGAGCTAAAGAGAGATCAAAGTTTAAATCTTTTGAATCTAAGGTTGAAAAGCCTTTAGATTTAAAGATTGAGTTCGAGTTATGAAGATTGATGAAAGAATGGTTTGATTTGCTGAAGTTGAGAAAGTGGTTTGAAGAGTTTGAAGATATGATGGATTTATATTGAGAAGGTGAAGAGCTTAGTACACGTAGTGTCAAAGCTCAGAATCTAAATATCCTTGACCATTGGCTTTGGTTACCTCAAGAAGGGTTTCTGGATTTGACCTCAAGAGGGAATTCTGGATTTGATGAAGACTGTTTCAAGTTGAAGAGTGTTGATTCAAAGATGTTATTTGAAAAAGGGAAGATTGTTATGTGTTGAGCTTATCTGGTTGATTGTGATGATCTGATTTCAAGATTGAAGACTTTGTTCTGAAGATGATGCGTGTATAAATGGGGAGATTGTTAGTTGTTTGAAATTTGTGACCGAAAAAGTTTGTTTGACATGAAGACAAAAGATCGTTAAAGCTGGAGCTCATTTTGAAGAGCGATCTCGAATACAAAGGGGGAGATTGTTAGAGCAAATATTCTTGTATCCGAGATCTCAAGATGAGGAAACAATATTCAAGTCAAACAAAGTCAAAGGATGGAAGTCAAAGAAGAAAGTCAAGCATCAAAGTCAAAGTCAAAGCATTAATATGTAAAGTCAAAGTATTAGTTAGAAAAGTCAATGTTAGTAAGTGTTGAGGTCAAGGGTATATATAGTGTGTTAGAAGGAGTTAGTTAGAAGACTTGATAGAAGGAGCTTATTTGTAATATTCATTAGTGTGTGTTCTAGAGAGAGAATCTAGAGAGAGAAAGTTCATATTGTAAACATTTAATCATGAAATGAAGATTTGATTGCTTAATCCATTGTTTCTTGCACTTACAAACCTCTCGGAAATCACCAAAATCTCGGAAAAACCGGCATTTTTCGGGAAAAAATGACCTTAAAAATGACTGAACTTTTTCAACGTAGAATCAGATAAGAAGTCTAAAAAAGTTTACGTGAAAAAACGCCCAAAAAACGCTTCCAGTTTTCCGATAAGAAGTCTAAAAAAGTTTACTTAAAAATGACTGAACTTTTTTTTTTTTTTTTGCTTAAACTAATCCGATTCGGAAAACACTATATTCCGATTCGGATTTTTCAGTTTTCCGAATCGGAAAATATGGTTTTCCGAATCGGAAAAACAAGATATGATAGAGTTCCGAGAAAAATTTCGAGTTGGTATTTGGGCAAATTCCGAATCGGAAAATGATGTTTTCCGAATCGGAGTTTGACTAATACCAAGTCGGAAAACGAGTAAGATCAGATCTAAACAACAAAATGAGTCCAAAAAATTTTCCGATTCGGAAAATTTCAAAAATTTTCCGATTCGGAAAACTTGTATTTTCCGATTCGGAATTTATGAATATTCCGATTCGGAAAATATGAACACCAGTTCGGAAAACCGAACAAAAACCGAGCAGAAGGTAAAAAAAACTCAAAAATTACTGCTCAAATCACCAAATTTTGACTCTAAATCACTCCTAAACACTGTAAAAACATCATATTAACCACAAACAATCAAATTCAGATCCAAATCATGATCAAATGAAGAACATCAAAACTCAAACCTCCATTTTCAAAAAAACATAAAAAAGTCAAGAAATCATACCAAATTCAATGAATTTTCAGCTCTGATACCACTTGTTGTTCCAGATTCAAGCTCTAATCAACATGCAAATAGGTAGAGAATGATTTGAAAGCCATATGTCATTGATTCTTGGAGAATTGATTACACACACTAACCACACCAAGAACACACACACTTAAGACCTAACTTTCCCTCAATCACTCTCACTTTCACAATGATACGTATGCATGTCACACCTTCCAAACTAACTCACTTTGGGTATTTATACCCAAACATTAACACCCCTTACACTATAGAACATTTACACATTCTACCCTAAGAAAGTAAAACTATTACAAAGTACATTTAAAGCAAGTAAACAAACAACTAACTTTGACTTTAAACTTTGACTTTGACTTTGCCTTTGTCTTCACTTCGTGCACCAACTTGTGATCTCGGATACAATCCGATTTTGCACCCAACACTTTGGATCACCAATTGAGTGTTATGGAGTAGTTTAGTGTTAAAATGGTAGTTGTAATCTTGTAGAGCCTGGAAATACGAAACCATGGCTTTTTGAATCGGTCGAATTGGGTTTGGGATGCAAAAGTTACGCCAAAAAGATGAAAACTCGATTTTGGGTTCGTGCTGAATTTTCAGCACCTAGCGATCGCTAGGTGATGAAGCTAGCGATCGCTAGCCATGGAAAATGAGGACTAGCGACCACCAGGTGATCGGGAGCTCGGATAGGAGATTGGGAAAAATAGCTAGCGATCGCTAGCTATCATCCTAGCGACCGCTAGCCCCTGTTTTGTGTAGAAAAACTGTTTTGGCCCTAACTTTCGCGTCTTAGCTCCGATTTTGATACCGTAAAGACCGTTGGGTTCGTAGTTGAATTATCTACCTTTCTAGAGAGTCTAGTTTAGGTCTAGGCTAACTGTGTTAGTTATGAGCCTTAAGTGTTTCGGTCACGAGCCTTAAGGTGTCATTATGAATGTTATTCATGTGTGCTTTGCTATAATGTGATATATAGGTGATTGTTATACAACCGTGTGGTGAGTTGATCTTAATTACTGTGAAGCGAACCAAGGTGAGTACATTAACCCTTATACGTGGCTTTATGTACAAATTGTATGTGATGCATATATATAGTGTGAGACTAGCATGTTGTTTGATTACGTACTCATTGTAGTGGTGGTGGCCACCGTGGGTATAGTCCTTGTGTTAAACTGATATCAGTATGTGTGTGGTCCTTACCGGCGTGTACCGTAAGGCCATTAGTGATAGCATGCCTAGTTCTCATATGCGCGATGGTTTGTATGATATTGTTGTGTGTTTGTGGTTGTGCTCACTAAGCGAAAGCTTACCCCGTTGTGTTCTTTTTCCCCTTAGATGCAGGTCCGTCTGGAAAGGACAAAGGAAAGGGAAAAGCTTGAACTTCCGATCATGCTCAAGGCTCAGTTCATATGGATTTAAAAGACCGTTAAACTTAAAATTATGTTTTGATTGTTTTAAAACAGTTATTTGTGATGAACCTCGTTTTGAGGATTTTGGCTAGTATCTTTTGGTTGGAAACTTAAACCTTCGATCCTAAAAAAAATATTAATAAACAAATTTACGTTTTTGGACAATTTCCGCTGTAATGGTTACTTTTATTTCCTTTCCGTTTATTGTTCGTTAAAAATAGCAAAAATTAACTTGAGTTGTTACACACGTCGGTTCCTCGGTTTTTCGGTTTTTTTGAACACCCCTAGTCTTAGGTACTAAGTTAAAACAAAAATAAGAATTCTTGGTTGCCGTAAGCATGGTTTACTAATTGAATCAATTCTAACCCATTTAGATATGTTTTAAATTTCTCAATTAACTAACTTTATTGAATCACAATGGTTTATAAGGGGTATTAGTAGGTGTAAATGGTTGTAAATGTCCTACAATGGATCTTAATAAGTCGTTAACAAGTTATTGTTATAATCTATATAGCTAGGTATAATAAGTCTTATTGTTGTCAACAAGTCTAAGTAGGTCATGATTGGTCTAAATGAGTCGTACAATTAATCGAACTTTATTTGTGTTAATGTGTCATAATCAATGTACCTTAATGGGTCTAGTGGAGGTTTAACGAGTCATGATGGTCTTTAACTAAGTTTAATACATGGATTTATCTAAGTGGGTATAATGGACTTTATTCTCCTTAAAGAGTCTAAATGGTCGTGAAGTGTCTAAGTGGGTTGTTTTGAGTCTTCTTAGACATTAACGGGTCTAATTGAGGCATAACGTGACGTTGGTTCTTAAAGGCTCGTTAATGAGTCATCCGGCTCAAAGTGGGTAAAATGTATTATTCTTAACAAAGTTTAAGTGGGTCATGATGGGTTTAAACGAGCCATAATGGATCTGAATAGATCTCCATGGATCTAATTATGGTATAAAAACCTTTCATTATAGTCCTCAATAACTCACCGAAGGGTCATGTTGGTGTAAGTGGATATAATAAGTCTTCTTTGTTAGTTCAATATTAAGAACTTGCAATGTTTTATATAAATATTCATATGTGCAAATATGATCAATATAAGAATATATGCGGGAACTTGGAATATAAAAGATTAATCTTATAAAGTTAATAGTATCTTATTAATGAGAATTTATGCAGCAAATAAAAGGGTAATTAAGATGAGGCAGTTATATGACAGTTACTCAAATGGAAGTAACTGCCAAATTCAATGCACTATAAATACAGATTATGGTCCTGTTGAGTACGTATGAAATCACAGAAAAGTCCCATCTGCTTTGTGATATAAAGATTTACTCAAGAGAAGACCAAATCACTATGAAAGATGGAATCTTCCGCAAACAACTCTTCAAGTAAGTAATTCATTATCGAACACAGTTTTGACACATAGAAAACATTGAATTCACAAGAGATAGACATTATTTTGACAATCAATCTAACAATTGGTATCAGAGCATCTCTATTCTCTTTTGAATTCATGATTAATTGTTGAAAACGATTCTAGAACAAAATTTGATCCGCATAAGTTTTGGTTCTGCAATTTTTATTTTGTATTTTTTATTTTGGAAACAATCTGCTGTTGTTTTCAAAACTCCATATTTCGAAATTGAAAATTCTTTTTATGTATTGCCAAAGCAATCATATTACAAGAATTTAAGTATCCACCAATTTCGATATTTAAGATGATTATGGAATTTCGATTAATTCATTCATTGGCATCAAAATGCTTTCACTTTATCATAACGAATTCCATATATATTTAAATGCTGATGCAAAATTCCAAAGAATTTGCAGCATAAGAAAATTCACTAGTGCATCTTTACTTGATTTTTGAAGTCTGATGCAAATTTCCAAAGAAATTCTCATCAACAAAATCTCAACACTAGTGCATCTTTATTTTATATTTTGATGCAAAATCTCAAAGAATCTGCATCAATTAATTCATCGTGAATTATCACATGGTGCTCTAAGGATCTGATGTAGATTTTCAAGAAGCCTGCATCAAAATTTCATTTACAGAACATGTAAATACTTAAAATTATTGATGTAAATTTCCAAAGAAGTTTGCATCAAAACATTTGGTATTCAAATTACATGATTACATAATACAAACCTTTAAATGAAATTAAAATAAGTACATCCAAAGATGTACGTATTTTTACCATTCATTATAATTGTTTGTATTACAATTACATTGAATATATTGAGATAAGTTATTCATTTGGGACTTGATTCATGTACAGCCTTGCATTTTCCCATGAGTATTAACCAAATCCAACTATTGAATGGGTCCAATTTCAAAAACTGGAAGGCTGATATAGAGTTAAATTTGGGGATACTGGACTACGACCATGTACTGAAAGATGACCCACCAGCAGCACTCACACAAACATCCACAAAAGAACAAAAGGAGCAGTATGATAGATGGATGAAACACAATAAGATGGCCCTTATCATGATTAAGAAAAGCATGACCGAGAATGTTAGAGGAAGCATCCCTAATGAGGAGACAGCAAAGCGATACCTTGCATCCATTGAGGAAAAATACAAGGTCTCAGATAAGGCTGAAACTAACAATCTCATGAAGGCTTTATTGAATCTGGAGTATAAGGGTGAAAATGTGAGGGAGTTCATAATGAAGGGTTCTGACATTGCCAATAAATTGAAAGAATTGAACATGACAGTGGATGATTCGTTTCTTGTCTACATGTTACTGAACAAACTACCTGATGCATATGACAATTTGAGGTCACTCTACAAGACCCAAAAGGAAATTTGGTCAGTAAATGAACTGATCTCACTTTGCGCCGATGTTGAAGACGAAATAAAGAAGAAAGGAAAGACAATATCAGTGAATACCATTTCAAAGGAGAAGAAGAGTTGGAACAAAGGCAGCACCTCCAAATTTGGACCCAAAAATGAAAAGAACAAACACAAGGGCAAGAAAACCATGAAGTGTTTCTTCTGCAAAAAGAAAGGACATTTCAAGAAGGATTGTGAAGGTTTCAAGGCTACACTCGAAAAGAGAGGTAACATTTTGAAACCAATTTTTAATTTAGAGTCTAAATCCATAAAGAAAGACAATGCATGGTATTTTGATACAGGATCACCTATACATATTGTCAATTCATTGCAGGGATTATTAAGGAACCAAATCCCAAACAGGAATGAGACAAAAGTGTGTACTGCAGATGGACAGAAGATGGTTGTGAAGGCTATAGGTTCTGTCAAGCTTGTATTTAAGAATAATTACATATTAGAACTTGAGAATGTGTACTACATTCCAAGGATAAATAAGAATCTGATTTCTGCATCAGAATTTGTATCAAAATGTATAAGATTTGGAGTTAGCATGGATAATAAATGTATATATTTCTATTATCTCTCCAAATTATTTGGTGAAGCAGAGTTATGTGATGGTTATTGGAAAGTTAATTGTGAATGCATGTCAAATAGTAAGGAAGTTTTTCATATGTCCAAAGTCTCAGGTGTTAAAAGAAAGTTTCAAAATTCATCATCCTTTCTTTGGCACAAGAGATTAGGGCATATTTCCAAGGACAGGCTTAATTCACTTGTGAAACAACAAATACTTCCAGAACTAGACTTTTCTGATTTCACTTCATGCATTGAATGTCTAAAAGGAAAAATGACTAAATCTAGAAAATTTGTTTCCAAAAGGAGTGAGACTCTACTTGAGCTAATTCATACAGACATATGTGGTCCCTTCCCGGTTAAAACAATTTGCGGTAATTCTTATTTTATAACTTTTATTGATGATTTCTCAAGGTATTGTTTTGTTTATTTAATATCTGAGAAATCACAAGCATTAGATTGTTTTAAAATTTTCAAAACTGAAGTCGAAAGACAAACCGGGAAATTAATCAAAGTTGTAAGGTCTGATAGGGGTGGTGAGTACTATGGTAAATATTCGGAACAAGGCCAACACAAAGGTCTATTTGCCATGTATTTGCAAGATTGTGGAATAAAAGCACAATACACAACCCCATATACACCACAACAAAATGGTGTTTCAGAAAGGAGAAACAGAACCTTGATCAACATGGTTAGGAGTATGATTGTGAAATCAGGTTTACCGAAATTTCTTTGGGGTGAAGCCTTGAAAACTGCAAATTACGTCAGTAATAGAACACCAAGCAAATCAATCCCAAATACTCCTTTTGAATTGTGGTGTGGTTATAAACCTAGTTTAAATCATCTACACGTTTGGGGATGTAAAACTGAAGCAAAGATATATCAGATTGAACAAAGCAAGCTTGATCCTCAATCTGTTAGTGGCTATTTTATTGGTTATCCAGAAAAATCAAAGGGGTATAGGATTTATTGCCCTACAAGAAGTAATCGAATTATAGAATGTCCCAAAGCTGTTTTTATTGATGAAGAAATTGGTCAAGAAGAACATTACGAAATGGATGATAAAGATGATGCTTCTACTGGTTTTGTTGGTTGGTTTGTGTATCCGAATTCAAACATAACAAAAGTAGAATCTGAATTGCAAGAAGCCGGATCTGCTATATTGGAGGTCATACCACCACAACTAAATCAAACTGAAGATACATCGATGGAAGTTGAAGATACACAAAATGTTGAAATTACACAACTTCCAACACACAATGAAGAGCAACAAGAACAAGTTCAATTGAGAAGGTCGACGAGAGAAAGAAGGGCTGCACTTCCAGACTATTATCATGTATATCAATTGGATGTAGAAGCCAATTTAGATGGGGAACAAGATCCAATTTCTCTACATCAAGCATTGAAATCTGAAAATTGTGAAAAATGGAAGAAAGCCATGGAAGAAGAATTGAAAAGCATGTCCATCAATGAGGTTTGGGATTTGGTTGATAAGCCAATACAATGTAAACCAATAGGTAACAAGTGGGTTTTTAAAACTAAGAGGAATGCAGATGGTAAGATTGAAAGGTACAAAGTAAGATTGGTCGCCAAAGGGTATAATCAAAGGGAAGGAGTTAATTACAATGAGACTTTCTCACCGGTCTCTACAAAAGATTCCTTGAGAATATTGATGGCTTTAGTGGCACATTTTGATTTGGAATTACACCAAATGGATGTCAAAACAGCATTTCTCAATGGTGATTTAGAAGAAGACATTTATATGTTGCAACCTGATGGTTATGAGGAAGATCAAGGAAAAGTGTGCAAACTGAGAAAATCAATTTACGGACTCAAACAAGCAAGCAGGCAATGGTACGTGAAATTCGATAAAGTTGTAACAGATTTTGGTTTCAAGGAAAATAAGTTGGATGAATGCATCTATCTAAAGTTTAGTGGGAGTAATTTTGTGCTTATGATCCTATATGTAGATGACATTCTAATAGCAAGCAGTAAGATGTGTTTACTTTTGGAAACTAAGAAATTTCTTTCAAGTCATTTTGACATGAAAGATATGGGGGAAGCACATTATGTACTTGGTATTGAAATTATACGAGATAGAAAGAATAAGATGCTTGGACTTTCACAAAAGGGTTACATAGAAAGGATTTTGGAAAGATTCAATATGCAAGATTGTAAAGGGGGAGAGAGTCCAATGTCTAAAGGCGATAAACTTCATAAAGGGCAGTGCCCAAAGACTTTATTGGAGGAAAAAGACATGATCAATAAACCATATGCAAGATTAGTTGGTAGCCTCATGTATGCTCAGGTGTGTACAAGACCAGACATCGCATTTGCAGTAAATATGTTGTCTAGATACCAATCATGTCCGGGTCATGATCATTGGGTGGCTGGAAAGAAGGTATTAAGATACTTGAAAAACACCAAGAATCACATGTTGGTTTACAGAAAATTAGAAGGGGAAGATTTTGAAATTAAAGGGTATGCTGATGCTTCCTATAAACAAGATTTGGATGACTTAAAGTCTTGTTCTGGGTATGTTTTTATGCTTGCTGGAAGTGCAATATCATGGAAAACCTCCAAGCAATCAATCACGGCTACATCAACATTTCAAGCAGAATACATTGCAATTTATGAAGCTACATTACAGGCTTTATGGTTAAGAAATTTTGGTTCAAAATTGGAATTGATAAAATCAATTCAAAGACCAATAACCATTTACTGTGATAATGCTTCAGCATTGTTTTTTACAAAGAATAATAGAAGAACTTCGCATTCAAGGAACATTGATGTCAAGTACTATTCGGTTCGAGAAAGCGTAGAAGAAAAGGCAATCGAAGTAATTAAAATTGGAACACAAGAACAATTGGCTGATCCCTTCACCAAAGCGCTACCAGTATCCATATTTGTTAAGCATTTCAGAAACATGGGAATTTCAGATAAGCTCAATGTTGAATGATCTAGTGAGTTATCTTTTCAATATGTTGAATTGATTGGACATTAAGATATGTTTCTTTTATAAATATTGATTAAGTATGAAACATAGTATATATATTTTGCTGCAATAAAAGGATTCATGTGGTTATTTTGCTATCATTGTGATTTTGAAATATTGATGATTTTCCAATTCATCAATCTATCTCTTAATCCTGTTATAGTAACTTTAATTGACAGAATTATAAATCAAGTTCTGTTTTATTCTAGTGCACACTTAAGTATATTGTATCATTGTTGCTTGAATTACAAACATTGTCAAGTTCAGTGGGAGATTGTTAGTTCAATATTAGGAACTTGCAATGTTTAAATAAATATTCATATGTGCAAATATGATCAATATAAGAATATATGCGGGAACTTGGAATATAAAAGATTAATCTTATAAAGTTAATAGTATCTTATTAATGAGAATTTATGCAGCAAATAAAAGGGTAATTAAGATGAGGCAGTTATATGACAGTTACTCAAATGGAAGTAACTGCCATATTCAATGCACTATAAATACAGATTATGGTCCCTGTTGAGTACGTATGAAATCACAGAAAAGTCCCATTTGCTTTGTGATATAAACACTAGTACAAAAAGTCACATTTGCCACGGTTAAAAACCGTGGCTATAGGCCTTTAGCCACAATTTCTTTTTCCAATCAATGCGTAGCCTATTCTTGCGTGACCATTGATACCCTTTTCGTCACGTTTAAAAAAGTGTCACCATATTAAATAAAAAACCATAGCCATAGCATAAAAACCGTGGCTATAAATGTATCTAATATTTATGGTATTGGAGCATATTTACTATAACCGTGGCAATAAGCTATTTATTGCCACACAAACTCACATGAACTATGGCCATTGGCTACCTTTTGGTCACATAATTTAAAGAAAACCATGGCAATAAACTGTTTATGGCCACACAATTGTTTTTAAGGTTTCCAATAAACTACTTATTGTCACACAATTCATCACATATGGTTACACTTAAACTTCTGAAGCGTGACTATTTGTTACATTTTGGTCACATGAACTAACTAAAACCATAGCAATAAACCAATTTTTGCCACACAAAGTTCATATTAACCGTTGCCAATAAATAACATTTGGTCAAACAAAATTGTTAGAAATGTGGCTATTGATTAACTTTTAGTCACATGAATTAATTAAAACCGTGATTATAAACTCTTTATAGCCATGCAAATTTAACATTAAACGTGGTCATCGCATGATGTATGGTTACGCTGAATTCTTAACAACCGTGACTATTGGTTACATTTTCGCTACACGAAATAACTAAAATCGTGATCATAAACTATTTATAGTCACACCAATTTATATTAACCATGGCCATTTCATTACATATGGTTACATTAAATTGTTAAAATTTGTGGCTACCGATATCTTTTTGGTTACAAGAAATAGATAAATCGTGGCTACTGATAGCTTTTTGGTTACATAAAATAGATAAATCGTGATTATATACTATTTATAGCTACACAAATTTTATATTGACCGTTGTCTTTTAATTGATATGATAATGCCAAATTGTTAAAACCGTGACTATTGGTAACATTTTGGTTACACAAAATAGCTAAAACTGTGGCAATAAACAATCAAAAGCCACACAAAATTGATATGAACTGTGGCATTTCTTGATGTATGATTACACTATATTTTAGCATTGTGACCATTCATTGTCATCAAAATAATAATCTTTGACAACGGTTTTAATAATACATGACAATGATAAATAAACTTTTAAAAAGTTCAACATAATAATCATTCCAAAAAAATTAAACAATAATATCAATAGTCATATAAATAACATATAAGAACACCAATGACCTTTGCTTAATTATTAAAGCTACTCCTCATATTTCAGCTTCCATAACTCGTTAATGATTGTATAATTTTTTTTCTCTCTTCTAAGTATTTGGTTTCTCGCATGTTCATTAGAAGTTGGTTCATCTACCTGTAACAAGAATAAAACAACATCAAAACAACTTAGCATTACCCATTAAGTAAAGGTTCAAAAACAAACTAATACTTAGCATGTTCACTATAGTAAGGCATTTACCAATATTGGTATAAAATTGAATTGTTAAAGCATTAACAAAATTGCAATCCTTTAATCCTAATATATTTTCATTTTAGTTGGTGGTACCGTTCAAAATTAAGGTATTGAACTCTTATCATATATCTACTATAAGATAATTATCAACAAGTATTGATAGAAGTCACATTTCGCCAATGTTGCCAAACTCAAAATCTAATACAAGGGATTCATTGGCATTCAAATTAATGCAAGAATTGTTTTCCATCAAGTTTTGTAGCATAAATGTTTACATAAGCTGAAAAATATCACTTAGAGTAAATGTACAATATATTAGTTTACATAAGCCTTATAACAAAACTAGAAACCCAAAGACGATCAATACTTAAACCAAACCAAAAACAACTATTAACTATTCCAATAACATATGCTCCCAATCTTAGTTGGAGTGAACATAATCGTACACAAAATAAAACTAACATAACATTGAGATCAATAGTTTTAGAATAAAACTAACATAACATTGAAAGATTAGAATTCTAATTCATGGTTGTTTTGGATAAAACAACATATCTTAAGTCCATTTCTTTTCCAATAACTAGCTTACCTCAATTGTGATAAAGGTATAAACCAAGAGATTACTTACCTTAACTGGTGAAAACTGTCACCATCGAATTGTTTGCTCATTTCTCTTTGACAACCTTCTACCACAATGCCGTCTCTGTCAACAAAAAAAAAAGATTACCATCATATAAGAAAAAAATGGCCATCCAAAGTTCATGCCTAAACATGGTTTGGTTTGTTGTACCAGGCACTTAATTCGCTTGTAAACATATCACATAGAATTTTTAAATCCAAACTATTATATAGAAAGGCATTGAAATCAATTGTTGGTGGCATGAAGGAAAGCAATGCAACCTTCAGACCGAAACAAAAGAACAAAAGTGATGCATTCTTCGGACCGAAACAAGCTTCAGATTAAAGGTTAAGATTATAATATAATTGAGTTTGACAATTAAGATAATAATAAAATGAATTTGAAGAGGGCATGGAAGAAAAATAACTTAATTTATAATTTGTAAAATGATCTAAACCATGGAAAATAAGATCCTAACTCTCAAGTATTCATACCAACACAAAAGACTTTCAACATATAACGGTGTTGCATCAAAGAAAAAACAATGCATACCTTATGTGGCCTCTTCCAAAGTGAAACAAAAAAATGTGCTAGAGGATCACCAGTAACTTTAATATCTTCACCTTTTTGTTTCAAGACAAATTATATATAAAACATAAAGAAAGTATGATTGCAATGAGTTAGAATGAGTGATATTATGCAAGAACAACTCTTTTATATATTTTAACGATTATATGGAACGTAATATGTTATAATATGTCACATGAGTTAAAATTGATCATGTGGATAACAATGGGTCATATTGGGTGGTAATGTATTAAAATGGGTCATATGAGCTCCAATGAGTTATACCAGGTCATTTGAGTACGTATGAATATGTTAAACAAATCTATTCAATTAGATATGACTTGTGAGTGAACCGGAGTTGATAGAATCATCCATTGGGTGTTGGATTTTCCCAATTGATCCAAATCCAACCAATTAATATTAGAGATATCTTAACCGAATCAATTGATCAATATTGGATCGGATTGGTTCCATCCACTAAATGTTACCATTGGATCGGATTAGATGCATCCATTGTTAGATTTCGATGTGTGTGTGTGTGTGTCAAGACTTTGCTTTTAATCATAATCTACTTTGGCACCATCAACTGTAAAGTAGAGACAGGCTAGATCACAATGATACTCCATATGTGTGATGCTTTATTCAAAATTCAAACCGATGTTAGTTTAACTACTACAAGCTATGTAATAACATCAGTTCCTAAGGGTGCCTTTAATCAAAAATCCGATTTTTATACTAAATTAATAGTTTAACTTAAGACATTTTGATACAAATCTAACCACACAATAGGTCATAAACCGAAATAGACCTGATTAAATCGATTGCATTACAAAAAAAACCCAAAATCGATACAATTGAAAACATACAACAACCCAAAAATTGAATGGTTACCACTAACCACATAAATAAAATCTTCAATGGCTTAATGTCAATTAGGGCACACAAACAATCTATAGATCAAAACAGATCCGAGCAAACTTCTCCAAATTAATACAAGAAAATAAGACACTAACCGTACTAGAATCATAATCTGTATTTGAGGATGACTAATTTAAGTGAACAAACGAGTTTGAGTTGTATACATACGTCGGGTTCGTGCTTTCAGCCCGGAATGGTAATGAGAAGTCGGGAGGAGCAGTAGATGCAGAGAAGGAAATGAAATTTTGAAATTGGGTCAAATGGGAAATAAGAGAATAAAGCTTCTTCCTTCTTTGTTTTTCTTTGGCGGCATAGAGTTTAAATTTTCATTCTCTTTCTTTGGCGGCTAGAGAGATTTGATATTTTGGGGTTTTTTGAAAGACTTGTTATTGTTAAAATAATTTTTAATTCTTTTATATATGCTATATAATGTTTTTTATTTTAGTTTATAAAAAGGAACATTTTCGAAAATAAAAAATATTAAAATATTATATCCTTATCTATAATTCAAACAAATACCTATATTATTATCATATTGTTTTAAGAACGAAAATTTGAAAATTAATATTAAAATTTTCATATAAACATATAAAGCTTCGAAAATCCTTAAATTCATTTACATTTGATAAATATTATAAATTACTTTTTAATGTTTTAATTATAAATAAAAAAAAGGGTTAATGATATATGCGGGTAACAAACTATTTATTTTGATCACATATTATTGTTGAACTATTTTTAGTACTAAATATACCATTAAACTCCTTTTTTATATGCATAATACCATTACAACTCAGAATAACCTGTAAACCATCATCTTTCACCCATCCACCCACCACAGCCACCAAGCCAACACCAGTACACCACCACCACACCCAAAACCACCACCTCCAAATTCTCTATTTGTGTAGTTTACCTTAATTCGGCGGTGGAGATGGTGGTGGTAGTTGGATTCGATTTTTAGTGTTCGATTATACATCTATGGAGATGGTGGTTGTGGTTGTGATATATTGAATACAAAAAATAGTTCAATGATAATATGTGATCAAAATGAATAGTTTGTTACCCGCATCTGCATATGTCATTAACTCAATAAAAAACAAGTATCATTTTCTTTTATTTAGTATAGATTGTTTCTTTTTTAAGAGTAACTATAAATTTGGTCTTTGAGATTTAGTAAAAAATTTGAATGTGGGACATCATGAAGTTTAATAAGTCTAACAATTATTTTTGCGGTTCTCGTTTTATTCTAAAAGTGTTTTCATATCGCTGACTCGATTTATTTTTCTAGGGCATTTTTGTCCATTTAAGACATCCCTTTCTTATTATAACAAAAACTCAACCCTCATGTTAAAACACATTATACGTGTATATACATACTTAATTACATACATATACATATACACGTATAGGAAAAAGTTCAGCTATAAACTCATCTTTTATTGTGAACTCAAGGACATCTGATAACGCAACACGTATCCTTGGTCACCTACGGTATAACTACCACTATTTCCCAACAGAGCAAAAAAAAAAAATTCGCAAGAAAGGATAAATCATCTCTTGTTCTATATATGTCACTGAAAGAGAGATATTTGTAGTCAAACTCTCGTCCCAGCAAAACATTCTATCAAATCAAACAATTTAATCAACTTAACCAATAAAATTGACCATTTGCATGGTTTGTAAAATTCGGTTGGTTTGCAAATGCTCGTTAGGGAGAGGGTGTGAGATGTTCAAATGAGAACGACATCAATTTAAGATAATACGATAATCATTTTCAGTCACCCATTTTTCTCATCAAACTTAACCCCCCATAGTGTTGAGGTGGTGTGTGTGGTGGTGGTGAAGGTGGTGTGGATAGTGGTGGCAACAAAGGGGTGTCGGTGGTGGTGCTAGAGGCGGTGCTGGAAGAGGTGGTATGGGTGGTGGTGCTGATCGTGGTAGAGGTGGTATGGGTGGTGTTGCTACCTGTGGCGGCGACGGATATTAGAAATACTCCCGTGATGTATTTGAAGAGAATAATGGGTAACTGAGAATCGTTATCATATTCTCTTAGATTGATGTTGTTCTTGTATGAACCCCCCCCCCCCCCCCCCCCCAAAATTCTCTCTCTCTCTCTCTATATATATATGTATACACATCGAAAAAATTTATTTTGTGAACCATCACTTAGAAGTGAACTTGTGAACTTCGCCAAAAAGACGATTTCATTGGGTAAATCAATGAAATTGGTTCATAAAATTGTTTAATATAACGAAATTGTATTATACGATACATTTTTTATGTGTTTTAAATTTTGGTATTTTTTATGTAAAAATCAAAAGGTTTCATCAAAATATATGAAATAGTTTCATAAGAATGAGAAAGTGTATGAAACCTCTTGATTTTACGTAAAAAACACGAAAATAAGAAATAATTTCAACAAAAAATGAATCATATAATATAATTTCATAATGTTAAACAATTTCATGAATCAATTTCATCATATAACCGTTTTTTGGCAAAGTTCATAAGTTCACGTAAATATAACGATTCACAAATTTTTTTTACCTATATATATACCCATCTATAAGGGGTTTCAATTACAATAAAATTAAATATTCAAACTTATTAGTTTAGATACAATTTTTTTTTTAATTTATACTACCATAAACAAATTAAAAGATAAATTACAAAACCCAATTTCCCCAATATCTTTTTCTTCCCACCATTGTTCCCGGCTTCCCGCCGTTTTTTTCCCTTCCCCTTCCCCGCCTTTTCTTTAATAGGTGTAAAAATATACTACACTCATTTTTGGGTTTTCAATCGAGTGCTGAGACATAATTGGGGTTTTCAATTAATTTACTTCCCAAATATATTCTTCTTATCTTCGATAAACCATTTCAGAGTCAATGTTTTTCGTATTACCCTTGCTTCAAGCAGTTACCGTTTTACTGGTTGGTCTCTTCATTCACTTCGATTTGTATGCTACAATTTTTTCTGTGACTTCTCTTGCGTTTTGATTTTTGCTATGCATTTTTTCGATATTGGGTTACAGGTTTTATATTGTCACTGCGGTTGATTTGTGGATTGATGACTGATTTCGGCATTGGTTTCCATAAACCCATCCTTTGCTATGTTAAAATCCAGATTAATGATTGAACTACTGCATATTACAAATGTAAGTGGAGTCATGATCACCTTTGCGCAACAACCCCAATCTTCTCTCATTCATGCCTTTTTGGTTAATACCACAAGAGATTGAATTCTAAGATTAATATGAAGGAGAACAATCAATAAAATGAAATAGCAGTTATTTGGTTTCTTTTTGTGTAGGCAACAAATCCATGAATTGATACAACCAAATTTCCAAACCGAATTAGTAACTTTGTGGTGATAAATTGGAATTTCGGGGTTCTCTTTTAACAAAAATTGTAGTAAAATTAGTATACTTCTTGACTCTGTTAATTGTTGATTTATAGATTTCTGACTATGGAAAAGTAAATGCATTTTGCTGCCAAAATTTGCGCTTAAATGTAAAATGAACAAAGTAAATTCTAGTCCTTTAAACTAAATAAGTTCTTATCGGGAAAGGGTCGTTTCCTCACTTGTGGGATAAGAGTCTCGGTTCTCATCCGGTGAAGAAAGTGACCCGGTAAGGGCAAGGGTCGTTTCCTCACTTACGGGACAAGAGTCTCGGTCCTCATCCGGTAAAGAAAGTGACCCAGCAAGCTTACCAGGTAAGCGGCGACCGGTAAACGACCCCTAAGCCTTGTCGAATTGTCATATATGCTATACAGATGAGTCTTGATGCTATTGTTTGAAATTTCATGAGGGTTCATGAGGGTGGTACTATACCCAATTTCTTTATTTATTTTTCTTAAAATATCCAATTTGAGAAAGGAGCTGAAGTGAATTTTTGCTTGCACCGCGTAATTAAGGTCCAACAGAAGAAAAAAGGATCAAATTGGAGCAAAATAGCTAACTCTGTAGCTTGGTTTTGGAAATTGTCTATGGTTTCTTTTTATGTAATTATGTATAGATATTTGACTATTGTCTCGATTATGACTCCCTTAGTTTTAACCTTTAAAACGATTATTACAGAACATAGACATGACTCAACAATATTACATGGGTTCTTGTTTAACATAACAACTGAAGTGGTAAACAGAGTTGGAAGCTCTTTGTTGTGTGATAACTAACACATGGAAATTTTTATGACAAACTAAATTGTTTTTGCTAATATATGATGGAATCATCAATCATGTTCACTTAATATGTAGTAATAATTCTTTTCCAGGATCAAATATGGAAATTACTAAATTAAGAATATTATTAGTTTCAGTGTTTGAATAAATCTATTAGTTTTCCTGAAGCTCAATGTTTGACAACGGCAAGATGTTTACCTGTTAATCCCTTTATTTGGGTAAGAGTCACCCTCACTTACCAGGTAAGGCTCTCCATCCTTATCGTCGTTCTTAACGGGTAATATTCCAAGCTTTTGCCATGTCCATATCCTCGTTCTTTGACTTGAAATTTTTTACAAGCATGTTGATGGAAAATTTTCAATCTAATGTTTGACCTTCACTCATTTTAGACACTATCATAATTCCCTTGAGTGTTTGTTGTTATCATGTTATGGATTCAATCTAAATCTGTTTATAAATTTGATCTGAAAGGATACTTTGAAGGTGCTCTCGAGTCTTATATATGTTTAGTTGCCCGTTTTGAGATTGTGGTTGATATAGATATTTGTTCACTTTGGTTATCTGCCCAAACTCATATATGCAATCTGGTTTGGATAATATTCTTGTTTTTGGGTGCTTCTAAGTTGCTCTTTTTGCGTGATGCCATATTCAGACCTACTATGTATGCCCAATTTACTTCTGTCTCCATTGGTTTGAACTCCATTGTTGGTGGTTTCTTTGTTTTGGGAAATAGCTGGTCCAATTTCTGTTTTTTAAACCTTGGATTACTGTTTCTACCTGGATTAAATTTCCATTACATTGTTGTTTAGGGTTTTGCTTGCTGTTGACTGCCTCACTGATGTTTGGAATGTTGATTTTGCATTAGCCTTTGGCCATATTTCAAAATACTCAAGTAATTCTTCATACTCTCAATTTAGTTGCATTTTTTTTATTTGACAAGTTCTGTGAGACGGGTTCATGTTACAAGTCTGTACAGCAATTTCAGTTTGGCTATTTCTTATTGTAAAACTTTTCTTTGGCTCAGATTGAATTTTAGTTCGATCAAGTTGTTGTATTGTTTTCTATCCTGGCATAGCTGTTATTTTGCTTTTTTTTTTTTTTGGATTTGGCCTAAGTATGTATTTTGTAAGTTCCAACTGATTAATGCCCATATGTTGTTTCTGTTATACAGCTCTACTGTTTCTGTCTGTTAGCTACTGATTTCAATCTGGTTCTACAATTTTCCTAAGTCAAGCTCTGATTACATTCAGAATGCCCTTTCAATCTGGACTTTTTTTCATTTTCAGACCTTCTGCTATCTTGGTGCTGTTTCAAGTCTAGATTTAGACATGTTATAGATTTTAGAATTTTGTTGTTTCAGCCTTGGTTCGGTTATGCTATAAAGGCCTCTTGGATGTAGGATCCTATCTAATGCTTTGGATTTCACTGTTCAACCTATTCAGTTATCCTAATGGTTGCTCTTATTGGTTTAGATTGATGTTATTGAAAGTATGGAGCATTGATTTTGCAATGGCCTTTGGCTATATTGCAAAATCCTTTGGTTTGTTATGATACTTTGTTTGAATTATAAGCTGTTGGTGTTGTGTTATCAATTACTTGGCCAAGTCCAATTCTGTTTGTTTTTTTAAGCTGTTTGTATGATTGGTATATAAGTATTGTTCTAATTAGTTTTGGATTTCCTATCCATCAATCCATTTTTGCTAATTTCAAGTTACTTTTTATTAATTACTTTTCTTCTTATTTTGTTAAGATTTTTGGCTTGGCAACAATTGGTCCAGTTCTATACTTGGGGGCTGTTCAGTTAACGACACTTTCCCGCCTTACGAGATGAATATGACAAAGACTAGAATCTTACTCAGTGACATTAATTAAGAGTCATACCTGGTAAATGAGATTGACAACTCTTACTCGATAAGCGCTTACTTACAATCATGCAACCTTACCATGATTGCTAGTCGTGAAATATACTTACAAGTTACAACCATGCAACTTTTATGGCAACCATGAGAAATTCTGATACATAGTCAAACTTAATATTTGTAACCATAACTATTGGTTATCTTTTGGTCATATAAAATAACTAAAAAATCATGGCCAATTCACGACATAAAATTACGCTTAATATATAGAATTATGGGTACCTGTTACGACCTTTTGGTCACACAAAATATTAAGAACCGTAGTTAAATTCTTGACATGTAGTTACGTTTAAATTTTAGAAACGTGGCTATAAGTTACCTTTTGGTCACACAAAATATAAAAAATCACAATTAAATTAATGACATCTAGTTACGTTTAAATTTTAGAAACGTGACTATAAGTTACCTTTTGGTCACACAAAATATTAAGAACCATAGTTAAATTCATGACATGTCGTTATATTTAAATTTTAGAAACATGGCTATAAGTTAGTAAAGTTACCTTTTGGTCACACAAAATATTAAAACCCATAGTTAAATTCATGACATATAGTTACGTTTAATTTTAGAAACGTGAATATAAGTTACCTTTTGGTCACACAAGATAATAAAACAATGGCCAATAAAAAACATATAATTACACTTAAATTTTGAAAACACAATATTAATTACCTTTTGGTTATTTCAACTTTAAAGATAAACCATTTATTAGTCACGCAATTGATTCGTTAGAAATCATGGCTATTGATCAGCTTTTAGTGACAATAAACCATTTATTAGTCACACATGTTTCATACCAATTGTGGCGAAATCATCACATATAGTTACGTTTTATATTTATAATTGTGACCACTGGTTGCATTATAGTCATAGAGAAAGATAAAACCGTGACTATTGACAGTTGTGACTTTCTGTCACGTTTAACAAATTTTCGTGGCTATAGATATACTTCTTTTGGTCATGGAAAAATGACTTCGTGTGACCATATGTCAGTCGATGGCCACGGATAGTAACCATCACGATACAAGACAATGGTTTAGACAAAAACCATGACTATATGTCTGTCTATGGCCACAGTTTTTAGAAGTCATTTGCCACAGAATAAAATTGTGGCTGTAAAGAACCATTTAGTCACGATTTTATCTTAATCGTGACATTATGTTTTAACATTTTTTTATTATGGTGACGGTTATTGAATTAATCTGTGGCTAACCCAATACTCAAAATTTTCTTATGACCTTTAGCCACGGTTATAAACCCAACCGTGACTAACTTCAATTTCAAAACCGTGGCAAAAACCCATTTTTGTACTAGTGAAAGATTTACTCAAGAGAAGACCAAATCACTATGAAAGATGGAATCTTCCGCAAACAACTCTTCAAGTAAGTAATTCATTATCGAACACAGTTTTGACACATAGAAAACATTGAATTCACAAGAGATAGACATTATTTTGACAATCAATCTAACATTCTTTACAAAACGGGTCAAAGACTCAAAGTATGCCGCTAGCTATCTAAGTTAGTAATTTTTTGGTCTAAGTAGTACGACAATTCATTAATTACCCACGTGGACATCCAAAGTTACATTCTAACACCGATAGGGATAGATCCAAAAGATCCATTAACAACCAAATAGGGGTGTAATCGAGCCGAGTCGAGCCGAGTATCACCAAGCTCAAGCTCGAACTCGGCACTACAACTCGAGCTCGAAACTCGACTCGAGCTCGACCGAGCTTAAAATTTCAGGCTCGAGCTCGGCTCGAATCACTACTCAAGTAGCTCGAGCTCGACTCGGCTCGACTCGATTAAGTGATGAATTAGGAATTTAGGGGTTTTCACTTATATACTAGGGGTACAAACAATCGTAAATTACTTGACATAAAAGGGTAAAATGGGTAATTTGCTAGAAGCTCGATTAGGCTCGCGAGCTTGACGAGCCGAGTACTTTGAAGCTCGAACTCGGCTCGACTCACTACTCGAGTAGCTCGAGCTCGAGCTCGACTCGGTTCACACCGAATCGATTCCGAGTTTTTTTCGAGTCGGTCTCGAGTAGCTCGCAAGCTATCTCGGCTCGTTTACACCCCTACAACCAAATAACATATAATAATTAATTAATTAATTATGTATATGAGGTTAGGTTCAAATGTGAATTTAATTTTGGTTGTAAACGTGAGAACCACTAAAATCGCACCATGTGTGAATAAAACTTAGGCACTTTTATTCACTCTGAATAATGCATGATATTCAGAGTGAATATTGTCACATCAGCGGCGAATCTAGAACAGAAAACCACATGGTTCCCTACTAAGTTTAGTTGGGAAAAAATTAATGTGTCAACTATACTTTTGTCGGGTCCGGTCATTAAAATTAAAAATCAAACATTTACCCGATAGTGATATTTTAAAGTTTTTACAATTGTACTCGACGAGGTCTTATACCTTGAAATATTTGCATAATTATATCATTACTAATACATTCTAAAATAACTTTCTCAATATACGAAACTAAATTTTTCATTCTTTTTTAAAAAACTTCAACAATGACATTCTTGATCTTACAAGAACCACAATCAAAGATTCAAAATATCATTGTGAATTAATAATTATATCTAATCGGATATTTGTATTTTGTATTCGACTATAATATTAACTTCTAATTCCTAATAAACAATTGAGATGTATAACTCGTAAATACAGAAGAAGATTTAAAGTTTTGATTTTGATTTGTGAACATACCTGGATGTCACTATGATTAAAAATCGGATTGCGAATTAAAAAACAAATTGCGAATTGTGAAATCCAATTGGTCAATTTGTTCAGATTGGAGATTGAAGGTCGATTGGTTGAAGTTGAAGTCGATCAAGATTTGACCGTGTGTTTTTTGGTCGAAGTAGTTGAAGTCGATCAAGAGATTAGGTCGTGTGTTTTTCTTTTAATTGGGTATATGGGACAGAGTTAAAATTTTTGGGCTTAAACAAATATAAAATAAAAGAGAATAGTAACTTTTGGAGTATTAAAAAATTTGAACCTAGGAGGCTAGGACCTATCATACACAACAAGGGATGTTATCCACCAAAACACCATTAGCTTTGTTTACATTAAACTGTTAAAAAAATATTTAAGGTAGTTCCTCTAAATTTGTTTAGGTAAGTCCTAAATTTTTTCTATATAACCTCTAACAAAAATAAAAAAATTAGGTAGGTCCCAGGACGACAGGACCTACCTAGAGTCTACCTAAATTCGCCTTTGTCCACGTGGCACGATTTCAGTGGTCCTCATGTTCACAATGAAAAATGAGTTTTCATTTGAACTTTCCTCTATGTATGTGTATGTATACATATACATATGTTAGAGTACCAACATACATTGCAAGAATATATGATGTATACATATGTAGTAGATGTATACATTATAATAATTGCCTTTGATGTAGAATTGCACTATCCGCTGCCAACTGTTTTCCGATGGTTTATCGATTGTTTTTTATTCTCCTTCTTATTTTTCTTTTAATTAGTCGTCTTAAAACAATTGAAAAATTGTTGGCAAACCATCGTAAAACTATCGGTGAAAGAAACAGTCGGTAAATGTCATTGGAAAAACCATCGGTAGCTTATATCGGCCATCCTTTTATCATAAGTAAAGCCTAATTCCAACTGTTTTATGGCTATTTTTGCCTTCGGTAATACCCTTTTTTGTAGTGTTAGCCTGTTTTTTGATGAAATATATTTTTACGGATCCCGAAAACAAATTTTAGAGTAAAATACATTTTTGGTCCCTGTGGTTTGACAAAAGTCTCACTTTTAATCCCTACAATTTAAAAAATACACATTAGCCACTGGAGTTTACCATTTCGTCCAATTTTGGTCCGTGAGGCTAACAGACGTTAAAGTAGTGCCGTTAGGGCACATCACATGCCCCCCACGTGAGGGTAGTTTAGTCCTTTTTCCCTTTTCTGTCTTTTTTCCTTTTTTTTTCTTTTTCCTTTATTAACAAACACAAGAACCAAAAATGTAATTTACTCTATTTATGTGTTTTTATATAGATATACACACATCATTTTCATCTTCATCTCCACCATCACCACCACTACCCGCCACCACCACCACCACCACCATCACCTACCATCATCTCCCTTTCTCTATTTTAGATTTCCTAAAACCCATTAAACCTTACCCTAAAGCATAATAATGGCTTCCTCTACACTTTCCTTTCAACAATGGCTTCATCTCCACCAACCCTCAGATCTGCAAATACGGGATCAGATCTGGAATCGAGATGGTCGGCGATGACAACGGTCGTATGTGCAGCCCGTGATGGAGGGGGTCGCGTGTGCAGCTGGCGACGGCGACGGTCGCGTGTGCAACCAGCGACGGTAACAGCGACCGTCGCGTGTTCAGCCGGCGATGAAGGAGCTCATGTGTGCAACGACGGTTACGATGGAGGTGTTTGTGTGTGTAACCTTCTCTTCTTCCCATCCTTTCCCTAATTAATTTGGGGGAATTTGATTTTGATTTGAGTTTGGGGAATTTATGGGATATGAATCTGTATGTGTTTGTGTTGTCCCTAAAAACAATGAAATGCAATTGAAATGGATGGAAATCCTCTAAGAACAAGATGAAATCAATGAAGTTTTTGATAAAACACAACAATGGTGAACTTTGCCCAATTTAGTATATTATGAATTCCAACACAAAACCCTAAACATCCTTTTCCTTTTATAGGAGAAAGGAAGTTACAAAAGTTGTCAACAAAGGCCCTCGAGGTTCCAAACCTCAAACAAGGGCTTAAACAAAATAAGATTGTTTACAAAACAAGGAAACTATTCTAGAAAGCATTAAAGGATAGATGGTTCTGACTCTTCTCAACACCTGGGTTCTACAATCTCCCCCTTTGAGAAGAAGTCAGAAAGGTGGTGGTAACTCCAGTGCAGGCTCCCACTTGGACATCTGCAGGTACTCTTCCCACTCTCCTATGATCCGTGCTCTCATCTGCATTGCAGCCTCTGCTCTTCTGTACATCATCCGCTCCTTAAGCTTCTTCTCGATCAACCTCATTGCCTCTAGCAGCTTTCCCTTTCCATCGATGATTCTCCGACTTGGTATCTGATCCGCCAGCAGTCTGCTCTGCATGCCATTATAGACATAGAGGAGGGTCCCGTCGCAGAACCTGGAGAGCTCGCTAAACCTCATGAACCTGCGCTCCTTCTTCTTCTGAGTCTGGTACAGGACTCCATGCTCAGGTATCCTGGTTGGCATGTAAGGCGTGTAGGCATCGATACCAGGAACGAGCAGGTTTGGTCTCAGCAGGTTGACCTTAGGCTGGCGGCTTTCTATGGCAAGCTGGTAGTCCGTCACTCTCGCGAGAGAGATTGCATGACGGACATATTTCTTCAGAATCTCCGTGCCATCTCTGTAGTGCTCTGGTCGGAGGATCGGGCCTTGGAGGTATTTGATGATCGTGAGAAGGTCTTCTAGATGCACCCGATCTAAGTCAGCTTCTGTGAAGGTCCAGTTCTGCAGTTCACCTCGAGGGACACCGGTGCCGTACATGCGAACATCAAATTCAAGGAATAACTGATGGCCATGTTTGTAGGGGCGCATAGCAGTTACCTTGGTAAAGCGACGTCTGATCCTCTGGCGCCCATGAGTGGCCCAGTTACACATCCGCTGATGAACGTACGCTGTCCTTCGTCTCTTGGTCTTGATATGAGAGATCCCGAAGTAGACTTTTCGGGACCAGGCGTGCAGCTTCTCTTGCTGGTAGATGCGGGTGAACTTTTCTTCTAAGAACGGGCGGAAGATGATAGAGTGGTTCCAGTTGAGCTGGATGACAGTAGGAGCATCGGTTTCTGGATCGGTGGAATGTACGGTCCGTGGGGCTTCTGGAGTTGGAAACTTGAGCGATGAGAGGAGGTTGGCATAGTCAGGATCCTTGACGATGTCGTCTCCCTTGTGATAGACCCTTAGACTCTGAGCGAGCGACCGTAAGATCTTCCGGGCTGCTTCCGGAATCTGGAACTCTGAAGGATCAGTCGGCGCTGCTTCTGGGAGAACGGGATCAATCTGAGCCGTGTCCGTCACCTGAGGAAACTGGACTGACTCCCCTTCTGGAATCCGCTCATAACGCCAACTCCCCATGTCCGGAATGTCTTCTGTATCAGAGTTGACATAGGGAGCTTCGGCAGTCTCGAAATCTGCGGGAGCACTCGACGGGGCGGCTGAGGAACCTGGAGCTGGAGCTGAAGAACCGGAGCCGGAACCAGGTTGGAGGTCAGTGCGAAGCCGTTTTGCAGCTTGTACCTCCCCCTCATGAGGACCTGGTGCGGAGTCATCAGGGTCATCATGCCTCCTCTTCGAAGGCTGAGCCTGGGACCGACACACGGCCTCCAGTTCTCTAATCCTTTGTTGTAGCAGCTCGATCTGGGCAGCTTGCTCTCGGACTTGGGCGGACAGGCGGTCATTCTGAGTGGTGTATGAGGTAACCATCATCAAGTGCTCCACCTCAGTGACGTAGCCTGGGATCGGTGGAAGGTCGCCCGAAGTCGGAGGAGCGAGCCGGAGGACGTCTTCAGATGACCTGGGAATAGGAGCTTCAGTAGATGGGGCAGCCTCAGAATGTTTGCCCTTGATCCTCCGTTTGAGCTCGTATAGCTCTGCATCCCGGTCTTCTTGGAGTTTGCGCGACGCCTCAAGATCGGCTAGTCTCTTCCTCTCTGTCTCGGCCAAGGCTTTCTCAAGTGCCTCGACCCGCGCATCCCGAGCCTGATTGGCTTGCTCCACAGCCAATAACCTGCTTTGGACGACTTTAAGGATGTCGTCCGAATCCGTCGGACCTATAAGTCCCGGTGTTGCAGGGGCGGTTTTAGGGATTCCGCCCGAATCCGTCAGGCCTTCAAGCCCCGGTGTTACGTGAGCATCTTTATAGACTTTGCTCGAGTCTGTCGGACCCGGTCCCAGAAGTACAACACCCGGTGCCACTTGGGCTCCAGTTGACGAGTAGAGTCCTAAAGAGGTACTCTCTCGGCCCGATGTCACCGCTGGTATAATGCTGACGGTGTCGGGGCTTCCGGTGGATCCTCGAAGGGCGTCCAATGACGCACCAACTCTCCCCGTTCCGGCCTCGTCACTTGGACGGGTAGATGATACATCCAAAAGTGTCCTAGACAAATGAACAACCCTGAAGGTGTCGGTGAGTGGCTCTAGGACTACTGGTGCTCTGAAAGACGTCGAGAGGTGGGGCAGAGCCTCTCTCATTTCAACACCGGCAGACTCCGATTGAGTGGCCGGTGGAAGTTGAGCTAAATCCCCGTGAGAATGTGAAACGACCATCTGTTGAGAGATGGCCGAGTGGCTGGATTGGGCGTGCAAATGCGCTGGTTGGCTGCCAGCGTCTTGACCCGACGTCACTAGGTGACCGGTCTGAATGTGGGTTGCCTCTGTGGGGGTTTGACTCTGGGTAGAAGGGATATCCGATTCTAACCTAAGCGGCTCTACTTCTACATCCGCCTCCTCTAACTGAGCCCAAGGCTCGCTCAACTGGACCTCTACGTCTTCGGTCTCTTTTTCTCTGCTCTCTCTCTCCTTTTCTCCCCTCTCTCTCTCTTCTTCCTCTTCGCTGTCTTCTCTACCCCAGCCGGTAGCTACCTCGGCCTCACCTTCTTCCTCCTGACCAACAGTACGGTCATCCGACGCCAGATCCGCAATAAGAGTGGGATCACCTGAAATCCGGTCGTCGTTGAAGGAGGAGGTGGCTTCATCCAAATCTATCACTTGGGCCTTCCCGCCCTTTGGTGGTTCTGAAAGCTGAAACTCGGAATCCGATCCGTAGTCGACTTGTTCTGACTCTGTTGCCTCGTCATCGGGCTCACGACGGTCGGTAGGAGTGTGCTCTGAGGACTCGTGACCGTCGGAGTCATCACCTGATGGTTCGCCTGAGGGTTCGCCTCCCTGAGAAGTGACGGCCGCCGAGTGAGGTGGTGGAGGAACATGTGCTTGTTCTTGTGGGGAAGCTTCCACGTCCTCCCCAGTAGGTTGTTGCGGCGGCGTCGGTGATTGGTGCCCTTCCGATGACGAGTGAACCGGAGACTGCTGTAGGGTTCCCGTGAACTGCTTCACTCTGAAGTGACTCGTGTACTCGCGTAAGCGGACGTCATCAGCAGACTCCTCTACAACTGTAGGAGTGCGAGCACGAGTGGCACGGTTTTGGATCATGGTCTGGTATGCACCGGCTCTAGAGGTGTGCGGAGTGGCAGACGTACCGACTATTCTACCCGCTCCTCCCCTTACGTCGACTCTCATCACTCCCGAGCCAGAAGCTCCCCCACTGGAGCTCTGGCCCGCCGTACCAGAGGCACGGCTTCTAGTAAGGACGGGTCGCACGTCTTGGGCAGGGCTCCCCGGTTCTGAGGAGTCCGTAGACGTGTCTTCTAGGCCTATGGAAATTCGGTACATCCTAACGCTCACTGACCTACGGTCTGCCAAGTTAAGCACGTTTGCCGGTATGTGCATCTCTACCTGACCACGCTTCAGAGTCTTCTTGTTGGCTCGGCCTATCTGCTGGCTTTCGAAGCGGAGATGGTTTGATCTGCGTCTGACAGCTCGGTTCTGAGTCATGTGATCTCGGATGACCAGACTGAAGAAGCGCATCCACGGGATGGAGTTGTGCTTTGTGCGTCCTGGCCCAGCTCTGACATCACCGATCATGTCCGCCCAGAGTTGCTGAGCAAAGTCAATCCGCCTTCCGTAGGCGACCGCATGGAAAATGTGCCAAAACTGAGTGGAAGCCTTGTCCACGCCATGGGTCTTCGAGGAGATTGTGCGGTTAAGTATGTTGAAGAAAGAATACCAGATTGGGGGCAGCATTCCCTGTGTGATCTGGGAGATTCCTCTTGGCCTGTTGCTCTCGGTGTAGTGGACTCCGACAGCGAGCACTTCGCTGAACAGTTCGGGTCCAGACACGAGAGGGTCAAAGGGCACCTCCGGAGTAGCAGCTGGAAGACGAAGGATTCTGCGAAGATCCTCCAAAGTGAGGACCAGATCAGTCTGGTCCACTCGGCCGATGATGGATTGAACTCCGTCCCGGTTCTCAACACGGGAGGTGTTCCAGAACTGCTGCAGATAAATCATCGGGATATCAGCAGTGGCTTGCATCGCGTATGCAAGAGGGTGAGCTCGGAGAATCTCGAGAACAACGTCATCTTGGACGGTGAAGTTCGCCAAGTTAACGAACTGGTTGTTCTGGATGATCTCAACTATGTCTGCCGGGTTGATCAGTGCGAGGTCAGCAGCGTTGGCGACGGGTGAGGTAGGAGCAATCGGTTGTTGATCAGCCATTTCTGTAAACATCAAGTGTTAGAAATGATACGACGTGAAAAGACTATACCCTCGACTAAGCGCGAGTCGGAAAAACTCGAAAACCCAAAAATGAGTGTTTCGTATTTTCCGAGTCGGAAAACGAGCAAAGAACACGAGGGGAGTTTTCCGATTCGGAAAAGGCTGTTTTCCGAGTCGGAATACTCAACACTTGGGAAATAAAGCACAATGATAAAACAGACAAGTTTTCCGATTCGGAAAAGGGTATTTTCCGAATCGGGAAACTCCCACACTCAGAGAGAAAACATGTAGGTTTTCCGAGTCGGAAAACATGGTTTTCCGATTCGGAAAATGTCAACACTTAGCAAAAATTTTGGCAAAACTTGGTCTCTCGAACGAGTCGGAAAACCTTGGAAACCCATACGGGTAGTTCCACGTTTTCCGAGTCGGAAAAGAAGCAATTGAAAACCGAGACCAAGTCCGATTCGGAAAACCATGTTTTCCGAATCGGAAAACATACAAGAATACTTATCGTTTTCCGATGCGGAAAACTTGAACATTCAAGTTTTCCGATTCGGAAAACTTGAATGTTCAAGTTTTCCGAGTCGGAAAACCGCGACTGTTCGTATTTTCCACTTAGAAACCGCTCAAAAACCGTCGATCTAAGGCCCTAAACTATCAACATTCATCCTAAACTAGTTTATAACAACATTATAAGCAACAAAGGATCGTTTTAACGTCCCGAAATCCCATTCCAAGAAGTTTGGGTTTCGGGTAAGTTTTAAAACTTTTAGGCTTCGATCCAGACATTAAAACGCATGATTTGGATGTTAAAACTATATAAGGGTTGATCGTTTACTTACCAGGAATCCGAATATGTAAAGATATCGACGATCGGAGCAATAACGAGCGAAAACCGGAATCGAGCGCGAAGTGGGTTCGGTTGAGAATTCAGAGAGAAAAAGATGAAAATTTGAATTTTGTGAAAAGTAATTCTTGAAAACCGGTATTTATATTTTTACCGAATTACACTGTGTTTGGGTCAAAAACACTGTGTTTGGCTCTCCTTTTGGCTCTCTTAACCCGACTTTCACCATTTGGCAAAAACCACCCCTGGACTTGAAGTTTGAGTAAACTTACAAACAAGTCCCTGAACTTGTATTTTCAGAAAATTTTCAAAACAGACCCTGGACTACAAGTTTCACAAAATTTGCAAAACGAGTCCTTGAACTTTAAGAAACAGAAAGTAGCAAAGTTAGTCCCCGAACTTGTAAGTTCAAGACATGTACTCTACCGCCCCCTGAACTTTCAAGTTCACAAAAAGTTACAAGTTCAGCCCTCGACTTCCGAAAATAGAGACTTACCTGGTGCGTCTCACAGGGTTTGGAGCGAGTCCTGGTCTGAAGTAACCAGAAGTCGTTGCGGGGATCCACACCTACAAGATAGAATATAAAAGTGGTATCCAATGTGATGTGGATCCGAGAACGTTAGTGAGCACACCAAACATTATATACAGGACTTAGAACTCCCCCTCGATTTATGCAACACCTATAGAAATCCTATAGACTCCCCCTCAATACATGCATTCTCTCAGAAATTCCCCCTACACACATGCATGCACTATAAGAACTCCCGACTCCCCCTAGACCTCAGGCAGGGAGGTCTAGCATTCCTAGCTTGCTTAGGAGGAAAAAGTGACGCTTCTCGTCAAACGGCTTGGTGAACAAATCAGCAAGCTGATAGTCACTCTCAACAAAGTATAGTTCAATGTTACCTTTCTCGACGTGATCTTTGATGAAGTGATAGCGTATGTCAATATGCTTCGTCCGAGAATGTTGAACTGGATTTGCCGTGATTTGAATTGCACTTTTGGAGTCGCAGTAGATGGGAATCCGATGCATGGTGTATCCAAAGTCAGCTAGTTGAGTTTTCATCCACAGAACTTGCGAGCAGCAGCAGGCGGCGGCTACATATTCTGCCTCTGCGGTGGATAAAGAGACGCAAGTCTGCTTCCGGGATGACCAACTGACCAACTTGTCCCCGAGAAATTGACAAGCACCAGAAGTGCTTTTCCTGTTTAGCTTGCAACCTGCATGGTCTGAGTCTGTATATGCAATTAGTTCAAAGCCAGAATCCTTTGGGTACCAAAGGCCAAAATCCGGTGTGCCCTTCAGATACCTAAGGATTCTCTTGACAGCAGACAGATGTGAATCCCGAGGGTCACACTGAAAACGAGCGCAGACACCCGTGGAAAAGACTATATCTGGTCTACTAGATGTGAGATATAATAGGGAACCAATGATTGCCCGATAAGTTTTCTGGTCAACCGGTTTACCAGAAGTATCAGCAGAGAGTTGAAAATTTTTGGGCATTGGTGTGGCCGCGGAGTTTGAGCCACCGAAATCAAATCGTTTTAAGAGATCTTGAACATATTTGGCTTGATTTATAAAGATGCCATCAGGGCGTTGTCGAACTTGAAGTCCTAAAAAGAACGTCAACTCGCCCATCATGCTCATTTTGAATTGTGATTTCATGGTGTTCTCAAACTCTTGACACATCTCAGGCTTCGTAGACGCAAAGATAATGTCATCCACGTATATCTGAACGATAATTAAATCTTTACCTGACTTCTTGAGAAACAGAGTGGGATCGATAGTACCTTTCTTGTAGCCAACTCCGAGTAAGTAGTCAGTGAGAGTTTCGTACCATGCCCTCGGAGCTTGCTTGAGACCATACAGCGCCTTGTCCAAGACATAGATGTGATTTGGGAATCGAGAATCGACGAACCCTTCCGGTTGCTCAACGTACACTTCTTCTTGAAGGACTCCATTCAGGAAGGCACACTTGACGTCCATCTGATAGACTGTCATGTTTTTGTGTGCAGCATACGCAAGGAAGATTCGGATTGCTTCGATTCGGGCTACGGGCGCGTATGTCTCATCATAGTCGATACCCTCTTGTTGGCGATAACCCTTGGCGACCAGGCGAGCTTTGTTCCGGATGATGAGATTATTCTCGTCGGTTTTGTTCCGGAGTATCCACTTGAGGCCAATGATTGTCTTTCCCCATGGTCGTTCTACCAAGCGCCAAACCTTGTTTCTCTCGAATTCGGCCAGCTCATCTTGCATGGCGATCACCCAGTCGGGATCGGTGAGAGCTTGCCAAACATCAGATGGTTCAAAATCGCTCAAGAATCCACCAAATAGGATCAGATTTTCAGTGTGCTTTGCAGATCGAGTGTTTACAGGTTGCGAGGGACTCCCGATGATCTGGGAGTGGGGATGATCTTTAGTCCACCTTCGAGTGTGAGGATGAGTGATATAAGCCTGTCGGTTGTTGGTGGCGTCGTTCTCATCTTGCACGGCAAAGATCTCTTCTAGGTTCCCACTTGATGAGCCTTCAGCTTGGTTGATCCGCGGTGCAGCCTCTAACCGGGGCTCTCTGACTACCTGAGCATATGATCGTTGGGCTGTGCTCGGGGAAGGTAGTGGAGCTTCTTCTGGAATTGGATCAAGAACAGGGTGCAGAGTCTGTTCTTGATCAGAGGCCGGTGAAGCTGCGGATGAAGCTTCCGATGGAGGAGCCACGGACTCAGGTGTCACGGAGTGAGTAGAAGTGCTGGGGGAGGGCTCCGTGACGAAGGCATCAGATGTCACTGTGGTTGTGGTTGAACCTGTTGGAGCAGGAACTACGATTGGACTCGTTAGAGTGTGCAGATCGTATTCCGCGAGATCTAAAAAGTCTAAAGCAGAAAAGTTAGAAGACGGATCTGTGCTCAGTGGTGAAGGGAACAATTCAGGGAAAGATGCAGACACACTACTGGAACTAGCATTCAGATAGGTTTCAGATTCAGAGAAATCAACATTTGAGCTTTCCAGGATAGTTCGAGTCCGTTTGTTGAAAACCCGGTAAGCCTTAGAGTTATGTGAGTATCCGATGAAGATAGACTCATCAGACTTAGGGTCAAACTTACCCAAATTATCCCGGTCATTAAGAACATAGCATTTACAACCAAAAACTCTAAGGAAGTCAATGTTTGGCTTACGCTGTTCGACCATCTCGTAAGCGGTTTTACCAGTCCGCTTTACGATCAGAGTCCGGTTTTGCGTGTAACATGCTGTCGAAACGGCTTCAGCCCAAAACTGTTGAGGAACTCCAGAGTGAGCCATCATGGATCTTGCTGCTTCGACCAACGTCCGGTTCTTCCTTTCTACGACCCCATTCTGTTGAGGTGTGCGAACTGCAGAGAAGTTGTGAGTGATCCCCACTTCTTCAAGAAAGGATTGCAGCTTTGTGTTGCGGAACTCAGTACCGTTGTCGCTACGTATTTTCCTCACCCGACGACCCAAGAGAACTTGTGTGCGTTTGATGAAGGCTATGATTCGTTCAGCAGCTTCTGATTTGTCTCGAAGAAATTCAATCCAGGTGAACCTAGAGAATTCATCT
Organism: Centaurea solstitialis; assembly: GCA_030169165.1. Classification (NCBI taxonomy): domain Eukaryota; kingdom Viridiplantae; phylum Streptophyta; class Magnoliopsida; order Asterales; family Asteraceae; genus Centaurea; species Centaurea solstitialis. The sequence continues at coordinate 60,199,766 of CM058046.1, read as the reverse complement.
ACGAGAACCAGCATATACTTCTTTCTGGCGAGACTTTCTACTCTCATAGGTCCACAAAGATCCATGTGTATCAAGTCGAGGGGACTTTGGCAATTCGTATCCATTCTCGGTGGATGAGAGCTTCTAGTCATCTTTCCTTGTTCGCACGCAGGACAAAGAGTATCCTTGGAAAGGCGAAGCTCAGGTAGTCCCCTGACTAAACTCTTAGAAACCAGTTTGTTCATGTCTTTGAAGTTCTGATGGCATAGTCTGCGGTGCCAAAGCCAACTGTCCCCTTTTGATGCTTTTGAGAGCAGACAGATCGCATTCTTCGGTTTAGCTTCAAACTGGGGGTGTGTTTGAGGGATTGAACGGAAGACGGTTGTGTATAGATTGCCATTTCGCCTGGCGGAGAGAATAGCGTTGTTGTCTTCATCGTTTACGTCACTTCCGTACTGAAAGGTCTTCAACCAGTATCCGTTGTCACAGAACTGGCTGGAGCTAAACATGTTGTACCCCAATCCCTCCACATAACGTACACCCTTGATGATGTACTTTCCATTGGTGATTTTTCCCGACCCTAATATCGGCAACGGCGTTCGATCGGCAGTCTTTATGTATCCCTCAAACTTCTCAACGTAGTCGAAGATGAAGGACCGCTGCCCAGTCATGTGTGTGTGAGCCCCCGAGTCAAAATACCACACATGACTGATCTGCAAAACAATCAGGCTTGTTTAGGGACCCATTGCCAAATGGGTTCCTTAGGGTCAGAAACAGTTGAATTGGTCGATGCAGTCTCCTTTTCGGATTTCTCCTTAGGCTTAGGGGACTGCATTGACGAGGATGGTTTCCCCTTTCCTCTTTTTCTCCCTCTTCTCTTTCGAGAATTGATTTTAGGCACAGCAGCATTAAAGGAATTATACACACCATAGCGCAGAAAATTGTCAAACATAAAGCACATGTCATTACGCAAAGAGTCAAAAGCATGAGTTAAATGTTGATTACGTTTTACAGACATGTTTGAATTAATTCCTACGCTAGGTGGAGCATAGCCAAGACCCGCACGGTTAAGACTACGCTGCTTAGGGAAAGCTTGAAAAGAGTTGGGTCTTCCTCGGTGATCCTTCCTTGGTGGCTTCACTTCCTGTCCACCATCCTTCTTCCTCCCATCTGCATTATGAGCATGGTGTGAGTTAGATGACGGTTTAATAGGAGAAGAGTTGCCACCCTTTCCAGAAAATGTTTTTGAAAATTTAGGTTTTGTGGAAGAGAAAGGTTGCTTTGGTTTTAACTGAGAGGTCTCACCCACTTCAAAGCTGCTTGAATTAAGGTCAAGACTTTTAATGGGTTTAGCTGAGTTACGAGCATCATTAGACTTTGAATGCCTTTTCTGGAGTCCTTTGGGTGCGTGAGGCTTAACTGACTTCCCCTTGTCAGTACCAACACATTTTTCACCCTTAGGGTTACTGTTCTCAGAAACAGGAGCTCGTGTCTCAACAGACTTCTCAGGTTTTACAAAAACAGATTTTGGCCTTTTTGGGATAAAGCCTGAAGGATCATCACCTTCATCTAAGAACACCTTCAGATCGTACTCAACGTTAGGATCATGGATAGTCTTTGGTTCGGTTATCCTATGGTGTGAGTTGAGGGGTTCATCATCATCTGACAGTAAGGTATAATAGTCATCTAGTTCCGTAACAGATTTGGTTTGGTAGTGAACTATCGGTTGGTTGAGGAGTGGAGTAGTCCTATCATCAACTGAGTCTGAAAGGTTTTCAAAGTACATGACTTTTCTTTTTAAGATGGAATTTGACACACGTTGGTTGGTTAAGGCCACACGATAATTGATCTTTTCATCATGATCAAGTTCTCTTGCAATTTCTGAATGAACATTTAGGAGAACATATCGTGTCTTAAGATCCGCAACCTTAAGTTGAAAATTCGTAAAGGTTGAGGCTGCGGTCTCACACTCTGAAGACATTTTAATTCTCTCGGCATTTGCCTCAATCAAGTCTTTCTTCAAAGTGTGAACCAAGTTGTCTTTTTCAGAAATAATCACTTTCAAATTCAGTATCTGATGTTGACATGCGTCCAGATCCATGGCTTTTAGTCTAAGTCCAAACATTTCCTTCTCTAGTTCGACTAGGTTGGGACTCTTAGTTGCGGAAACATCCTCTGGTGGGATAACTAAGGTCTCTTCTGAAAAATCCATCTCCCTAGTGTCATAACTAGTGTTAAGGTCTGAATAGTTGATGGGAGGCATAGCTACCCTAGGGGTCCTAGCCTTGATGCCTTCCCATGTGGACTTAGTGTTTGTTGGATCACTGGCTGGGACAAATATAGGTTTGTTGGGAACGGGACTTGAGGGTGGACTACTCGAAGAACTATTGGACGGACTTATGGTTCTGGTAATGGTTTCACCATTAATTACTTCCGTGTAAGTGACGGTCTGCCTAATAAATTCTTCGGTGACGTGTCCTCCTATGAAGGCAGGTTTGGGTTTGGAGGCGGCCATGTCCTCAAAGTTGTATAGATGAGAAGGTGCTTTTTCTAAAACATGGTTCTCAGACAGTCCAAGTCCGGGTCTGGCTTTATAAAAAGGATTTTTGTTGGCATGCTGCGTAAGAATGCTCAAGGTCTGCTCAGATTGTCCTCTTTTAAAATTGTTATCTTCAAGCTCTTGAATTTTTGAAAACAGTCTAGTTCTTTCTTCTGAAAGTAACTGAAATTTTAGTTGGAGCTCACCATGGTCACTGTTAAGTTCCTCATGGGTTTTCTGAAGACAACTGAGTTTGTTGGACAAATTGGACTCTCTGACGCTAGACTCAAGAGTCTCACGATTGTACACTATGGTCAAATCCTCAAGAGAGCTTTTGTATATGGCACTGTCGATTCTAAATTTCGTGACGAGAGATCGTTCCGATTGGAGACATCTCTCAAGTTCACAAATTCTAGATTCTAACATTGTCACATCATCAGTTAAGTCAGGAATAGTGGATACCTCAGAAGCGTCGAGGTCTCGATATGTGCTGGGGCCAACAGCTTCAGGTCCTTCGAAGTCTGCCATCAAACACGGACCCCCAACTAGATGATCTTCCTCGTCTGAGCTTTCTTCCTCACATACCCAGTTTTCCTCATCGACTAGCAGAGCAACTCCCTTCTCTTTCTTCCTCATCAAAGCTGCTTTCTTCTCAAAGTATGCAGCATCCTTGAATCTGACAGGACAGTTGCTTGCATAGTGACCCAGCTTGCCACATTTGAAGCAGGATGTAGTGGCACTAGCGATCTTTTGAGGGGCTGGGTTAGGACCACCACTATTCACTGGAGCTGGAGGAGCATTCAACCTTTGATCACCAATTTCAACTGGACCTTGTTGATGTCCTTCTCTTGGAGCTTGCCTAGAAGAACCACTCTGATGGTTCCCGTCTTGATAGTTTCTGTTACCATGAGCTGACTGACCATCATATTCCCTGTAGTTCCTCTCCTGTTCTTGACCATATCCCGGACCACTTTGACCACCTACGAATCCTCCATATCTGCCATCTTCACGTCTTCCATCTTGACCACCTTCATACCCGCTACTGTATCCTTGACGATCAATGTATCCCGATTCTGGAGTGTAGTTTCTCTGGTTTTGGCGATAGTTGATCTGAGAAACCTGTCCTCTCCAATCTCCCTGATCTCCAGAGCCTCCCTGATAGTCCAGGTACGTGTTATCTCTGTAGTTTCCTCGAGCTTCCCTATACTGGCCTTGATCACCACGGTACCTTCCTGGATGCTGATTCTGATATCTGTCCCCTTGCTGGTATCCTCCTCTTCCTTGATTCCCAAACTGAACTCGTTCTTGCTGGTAGTGTCCACCTCGGCCTTGCCCCATCCTTCCTCCACTGGGATATCCAGATCCCCTGGGTCTGCTGTATCCACGTTTGGAATTCAGCTTCTGTACGCTATTGGAGATGAGGGCAAGAGACTCATTCACATGGAAGAGTTCATCATCAGAGATTGAGATAATCAGCGGATCATCTGGATGTTGATAGCTTGGACTGTAGTTCGAGTTGAACTCTGGGTAGTTTGAACCATAGCTCCCGTTGAACTCCTGGTTGTAATTCTCCTGATAGTGCTGAGGTGGTGACTGGTTGTACTGCTGAGGAGATGAATTGTTGTACTGCTGATGCTGTAAGGGGGCTGAGTTTGATCCTCCACATGGTACTGCTGCGAGTGCCAGAGGGTCAACAGCATTTTTGAACTTGCCTCCCGTGATGAATTCCTCATGCTGAACCATCATGCTAAAAAGGTCGTGTAGACCCATGATCCCCAGATTTCGGCTCAGCTGCAAGTTGATCGCCAGATTCTGCCATGCTGATGTCAGGTTCTTCAGGAACTTAACATTCACCTCGTACTTTGACTTCTCTATCCCGAGCCTTCGTAGGTCATTCACGAAGGCGTTCAGTCTTTGATAAGACTCGGTGAGGGATTCGGTTTCCCTGGCTTTGAAGCCTTCGTAAGCGTTTAAGGCACTTTCTTTTTGACTCTCGAGAGCGGTGTCACCTCCTTGCATCTGCTGCTCTATTTCTAACCAAACGTCTCGTGCGTTTGTCAGACTATCCACCCTTGCATACATGTCATTGGGAAGAGCCATGATCAGAAGGGTCAGTGCACGCTTGTCAACGATGTGCCGAGCTCTTTGTTCAGGATTGAACATCTCAACTGGTTTTTCAACAACATACGACGGAAGTTCGGGACACGTATCTGTTTTGGGAACAGCTGCAACCGTGACAGTTGGTCGGATTGGGCCTTCGCGGATTGACTTCATGAGATTACCGTCGAGCATGTCTAGGAAGTGTATCATCCGGCGCTTCCATTGCTGGTACTCGCCCATCACTAGGACGGGAGGGCGAGTTTCGGAGCCAATGCCCAGGATTTCCTTCGACATTTCTGAGAAAAGAAAGAGACCTACTTGTAAGATTCACTTGGCTTGAACACAGAAAGGTTTTGAAAAAGCTGATGTTTCGAGCGCCTCGGGACACAGAAAGCTTGGTGAAAGTAAAAGGTTTTGAAAGTAAGCTTAGTGTCGAATTTGAGAAACAAAATGGCAAGAGTTTCGACTCAAAGAGGCGAAATCCGACTTGGAAACAGATGTTTTCCGATTCGGATTTGGCTCAAACAACAGGATTCGGAAAAGCAACTTTTCCGACTCGGAAAATGAACTTTTCCGATTCGGAAAAGGTGGGTGCGGAAAAGGGAACTCGGAAAAGAGAGAAACTTCTCAAGAGCAAGACCCCGAGTCAGAGACTCGTTTTCCGATTCGGAAAACAGATGTTTTCCGATTCGGAAAAGGAGAGTTCTCCGATTCGGAGAATGAGCAATTTCCGACTCGGAAAATTTGAGCTGATAATTCAGCTCTCGTTTTCCGATTCGGAAAACCAGCACAGAAAGCTCGAAAAATTTCTCAAAAACACTTAAAAACCTCTTAAAAATCAGTGTTAAGACCCCCAAAATGTAGGAAAATGCTTAGAAAACTATGGGGAATCACTTAACACTTATTTTAATCCCTTTTAAAACACCTTTTGGATTGAAAATCCAAAAGTTTTGAAAACTCAAAACTTGAAAAACTTTAAAAACCTTTTTAAAATCAAACCACAAACCAAGGAATCAACAAGATTGGCTCTGATACCAATTGTTGTCCCTAAAAACAATGAAATGCAATTGAAATGGATGGAAATCCTCTAAGAACAAGATGAAATCAATGAAGTTTTTGATAAAACACAACAATGGTGAACTTTGCCCAATTTAGTATATTATGAATTCCAACACAAAACCCTAAACATCCTTTTCCTTTTATAGGAGAAAGGAAGTTACAAAAGTTGTCAACAAAGGCCCTCGAGGTTCCAAACCTCAAACAAGGGCTTAAACAAAATAAGATTGTTTACAAAACAAGGAAACTATTCTAGAAAGCATTAAAGGATAGATGGTTCTGACTCTTCTCAACACCTGGGTTCTACAGTTTGTGAATGCGTGTATATTTTGTGTGTGTGTGTGTTTGTTTGTTTCTAAATGTGTTTTGTGGGATTGGGAAGGGGTAGGCATTGATAATGGGGGTGGGTGGTGGTTAGTTGGTGGTGGTGGTGAGTGGTGATGAGTGATGGGTGATGGTTTAGTTGGTGGTGGTGGTGGGTGGTGATGGGTAATAGTTAGTTGGTGGTGATGGGGGTGGTTAGTTGGTGGTGGTGGTGGGTGGTGATGGGTGATGGTTAGTGGGTGGTGGACTGGTGGTAGTGGTGGGTGGTGGTGGTGGGTGGTGATGGGTGATGGTTAGTTGGTGGTGGTAGTGGTGGATGATGGGTGATGATGGGTGGTGGTTAGTTGGTGGTAGTGGTAGTGGGTGGTAGGTGGTGATGGTGGGGATGAAGATGAAAATGATGTGTGTGTGTCTATATAAAAACACATAAATAAAGTAAATTACATTTTTGGTCCCTGTGTTTGTTAATAAAGGAAAAAGACAAAAAAAAACGGAAAACGACTAAACTACCCTCACGTGGGAGGCACGTGATGTGCCCTAACGGCACTACTTTAATGTCTGTTAGCCTTAGGGTCTAAAATTGTACGAAATGGTAAACTCCAGTGGCTAATGTGTACTTTTTAAATTGTAGAGACCAAAAGTGAGACTTTTATCAAACCACATGAACCAAAAATGTATTTTACTCCAAATTTTAATTTATTATAGCAAATTCAAATTTTAGATTCCCTTCAATCTATTATTGCGTTTTAGATTCATGCTACCTATGAAATTTCAATGAAACGGAAAAAAATTATTATGATTTTAATATATTTTTTCGACATATACCCCTTAGTATCGGGTATGAAAACATTAGCCGATTAAACATGATAACACACAAAGATGTACCTACACCATAAGAAATAGGGGATTTAGTAACGACTTTTGTAATCACTAAAGATCATAAACTTTTAATGGAGACAATATGTTGTAGGTAATGGCATAAACATATCATCGCTAATGGAGAAATTTGTTGTTTTTCATGAAATATATTTTTTAGTGATCCTAAAAAAAAAAAATTATTTTATTGGATTCAAATTTAAGACTTCAACCAATCTATTTTTATATTTTAGATTCAAGTTATTGACGTATTTTTGACAGATTTGTAATTTTTTTTATTAATGATTAGAATATTTTTAGACATATTATCAACATAGATCTTTGACATATTTTCGACGGATTTGAAGAAAAAAAACAATTATTAGTGATTCAAAAAGTTTTAAATAGATTTTTGATGAAATTGGAAAACAAATAATTATTATCAATTTTAAAATTTTCGGTAGATTAGCAAAGGAAGTTTTGAAAGAAATAATAGAACATTACTAACGATTTGGATAAAATCTATTCAGTTTCATCAACATTCAAAACATTTTTACTAATATCATATATATCCTATTAAGCAATTTTAAAATGGCAAGTGTTGATTTGGATAAATAAATGATTGCTAGTGTTGGACATGTTTGGTGGAAGTTTTTGTTAGTTTGTTTATCAAAATGAATTTTTTGAAAGTTGCTTCTACGAATTACAAAGTGAAGCATAATAAACCCTAGTTTGCTATAATGTGCGCAAAACTTAACATGCACATTAAATATAGATATAAAAATACCTTTCAGTGTACACACCAATTTAATTAAGAATTTAAGATCGTTGTGATCTCAGAAAAATGAAAGACATATTTCATTATTGCAATAGTGTCATATTTGAAAACTTTATAGCATCATTTCATAGTTTTATTGAACATCAAAATCCAGAAGAAAAGTTTTACTAGTTATAGCACATTGTAATGGGCATGAATGAAAACATCAACCAATTAATCATCGACAACAACACTTAGACGGAATTCCTGGTGTACACGAACCGGTTGTGGAAACGAAGATTTTGGCAAAGTCGTACGCAATCCGCCTTGTTAACAGGGCATTTCCCAAGACATCCCGGTACTCGAATAGCTGCAAACACATATATACCATCAAATATTTAATCATCGTACCATTTGTTTGCTTTAGGTTCGAGAGTTAAAAACAACGAAAATGGAAGTAATACTTCATACCTAAAATTGGAACAAATGTCATGTAGAGAAATGCCACTATAACAAGTGTCATTATAAGAGACTTTTTCAATACGAAAGCCATAACATAACTTCTTAGTATTTCGTGATTTAATTATAAGTACAAAACAATAAAGATGTGGGTTGCTTTGATTTTGGCACTCGTTAAACTGTGATTTATATGCACTACGACACCCCAAAACCTCAATGATTAGGTTTTAATTGCACTTTAAAATCTTTCCATAATAAAAGAAATTACGTTTGTATAAAGATGTATCATTATTTTTATCCTTTTTAAATATTATCCTTTTTACATATGCTATTATTAGTCGATCTCGTTCCGTTTTTCTGGACATTTTTAAATATTTCCCTATTTTTTGCGATAGCCTACCTTGAATGATCATATTTTGGAATGGATTACATTACAACTATATCTAAATTTTTTTTTCATGCCAAGAGAAATTTTATGGCAAACCAATTTTCAATTTTGTGACTACATTTTTTTGACGTATTTTGTGTGGAGATGTTTGAAGGATTTTTGAAAAGAGTAAATCAAGTGAATAAATCATTGTTAATGATTTGATTATTTTTCAATAGACTATTGACAAAAATCTTCAACTTATTTGTGGAGTCTGAGGTTACCACTGCTGATTATCATTGCTGAAAGATTACCACTGCTGGCTTTGGGATTACTACTGCTGAAGAGTTAATCTGAAGATACTACTCTAGTATGTGAGTTAACACTGAAGAACTCATTACCACTGCCGGTACAAGAGTTACACTGCTAGAACAGAATTACCACTGCTGTTGAAGATTACCACTGATTCTGTTCTGCCACTGCTGAGAAGATGAAGATAAGGAAAGGATTCTGTTGGAGAAGAAAATGGGATAGATACGAGTATTTTGGAGATTATCTAGAGTAGATTTACTTTCCTTATTGTAATCTGTAACTTGTATAAATAGCTGATAGGTTTTCATTGTTTTTTTACGAGTTTCATAAGTTTTTGTTTAGAATTAGAAGCCTCAAGATCATTCGTGAATCCGTGCATAAGAGAAGTTGTGCACGTCTGTTTGAGCCTGTTCAAGCAGATTGGGGCTTTGGTTGTAATCATTAAACTTGTGATTCAATACACAAATCTGTTTTGCAAATCATTGTTTAATCAAAGTGTTATTCCGCAAACTTCTTTGATTAAGTTTTCTGTTCTTGATATATTGATATATATTCGATCCTGTCATTATTTTTGGTGTATCTAAAAAATAATAATAGGTGATCTGAATATAACTATTCAACTTTGTCAATATTTTAATCTTAAATCACAAATATTCTAATAATCATTTTTAAAATCAGTATTGTTAATTGGTCTGGATAAATAAGTGATTGTTAGTATAGATGAATTGACGTAGGATTAGGTGAGACCAAACTGTTTCTGTAAGACTGCGTGAGACCAATACCTAACGTATGAAATTCACACAAAAAAACAGCGTGAAGGTATATAAAACTCGAATACGCAGACCTAAAAATCACTTTCCATGCAAAAAAATATCTAAAACAAGGTAAAAATGAAATTTTCACTGCTCAAATGCTGTGAAGGTTACAGATAAATAATTAATGCAAACCTTCACAACGGAAATACTGTGAAGGTTTCGTTTTTTTACCTTTTTAAAAAAAAATCTTCGATGGTGTTTTTTAATATGTTTTTACGATGAATGTTCAACTTTTTTTACCTTCACAAATATTTTGATTTGAAATTTCATGTAAAATATGTTGGCCTCACTGGTCTCACGAAAACAGCTTGGTCTCATCAGAACTTAACCCTAGATGAATTATTGATTGTTATTATTGATTGTTGTATACGTTCAACGAAAATCCTTGTAGTTTGTGTTAAGATTCATATATGAAGAGTTGGTTCTATGAATTACGGATTGATTCAATGGCGGAACACAAGCTTTTTCAGCCTATGTTCAATCCAGGATTGAAGCAAAAAAAAAACCCCAGTTTGCTATTTTATGCACAACATTTAACATGTCAAATCAAATATTCACTAACATTTATCCCGTTTCACTTTCATCTCCTCCATTTGTCAAAACTTCTCGACCTCTTTCCGGGTCCTTCCAGATTTAAAATACCCTTTGATCATTGTGTTAAAGGTGACAGTATTGGGCCTAATGGGCCCCGTTTCCAGGACCTCGAAAACTCATTCAGCCGACTCGATGACGTTGAGTTGACCAACCCGTTTAACAAGAAATTGAATGTAAATAAACTCGGTTCGATCCCGTTTTCTTTTATTTCCTTCCATACCCACAACTCTTCAACCATCCCCAAATTCCCAAATGATTTGATCAACGAATTCGCCGAAATTATGCATCAAGAAATCTTTTCTTTTAAGCACATTGAAAACAAATTTAACCTTATCTAAATCTTTAAAAGCAGATAAAATATCGATCAATCAAGAAAGCATAGCATTCAAGATTACGCGTGTAGGTATACCCACCACCGCCCTTTTGCTTACCCGCCCAATTGAAGAACCGGAAGGCAAAATCGGGTCGGTTTTTACCCGGTCCGATTTGAGGAACATGTTGCGGGCGAACAAATATAGATTATAACTTATGAACATGTTGCGGTCCGATTCGAAACTTCTCGAGCTTGTAGATTATAACTTATGATTTTGGTGTTGCAGGTGAACATGTTGGGCTCTGGTTGCACATGTCTGTTTACATTTTTCAAAGCACTTTCTAAAGTGCGTTTTAGTTTTCCCTATAGCTTCCCACCATGGACGAACCTTGCCGAGAAGAGGTGGTGTTGAAGTCTGATTGTACATATAGTTCTAATTTTTAAGAGGTGGTGTTGAAGTCTGAAATCTGAATCAACAAGACTATTTGTTTTTGTAAACTAATAAACATTTGAATATTTATAATTGTGCTTTATCCCTAAAAAAATCCAGCTTAAGCATGTCAATTGAACTGAACATCAATGATCAAAAAATAGAACGGTAAGAAAACAACAAAACAAAAGTAGGAATATTAGCAGATTTTCGAATCTATGGAGTTTTAATAACATCTCACACCCTGAAAGCCCGGATTTAAGTGATTCAAGATGTTTTGAAAAGCCTACACACAGATTGTTTTTTTATGTTTTTGCAAATTACAAGTGCAACCAAAGGAGTGTACATAGTTTTGATTAATTTTAAAAAAAAAAATCAAAAAAAGTAATTTCTTCTCCAATTTCCATCCTAATCTATAGTAGTCTCTTCCATGAGTAGCAGTCTTCTTGGAACACCTCCATGAGAAATACTTGCTCCAACCAACAATTGAAATCGAATTTGTGATAGCAATTGATTAGCTTCAAATGTAAAACAAATCTGAAATACGAGATCAAATAGCTTCAAACAAATCTGAAATCGAATATGAAATGGAAGTCCAATAAGTTGAAATTTTACGAATTGGCTTCAAATGAAAACGATTAGATGAAAATACATAAGCATCTCAATCGACAATAGCAATCAAAATCAATTTCTATAAAATCATTCCATCAAAACCGATCTTCAATCCGACAGACTCTTCACTCGATTTTGAAAGGGCTGGATTATCGATTATGGTTGTTGAAATTGCTCGACTTTGAAATAGCTGAATGTTGAAATGGATTTTGGAATCGATGTTGGAGGTTGAAGTCGAATTTGGAACGGACACTGGATGTTTGAAATCGAGATTGGAGTCGATTTTGACTGGATCGATTTTGGAAAACGCTTATGTATTCATAAATCTCTTAGGCTGCACGCACCGGGTATGTGGGTTGGGTGCGGGTGAACCCGCCCTACCCGCCGGCTTTGAATTGGTTGGGTGCGCAGCAAGGGGAGCCGGCGGCTTGTGAGTGCAAACGGGTTGGGAGAGCCGTTGTCAAACGGCTCTCTCAACGGTAAAATCTATATTTTTTTTTTACTTTTTTTTTTTCAATTTTTACTCCTATAAATACTCATTTAACCCAACTTCTTTTTTCACACAAACAACCTTCAATTATTCAACTCTTTTCTCACACAAACAACCTCCAATTCTTCAAACCTCCCACTCTTCAAACGATGAATCCAAACGATCGAAACCTCGGATCTTCATCACGGCGCGCGAAATGTAAACGTCGGGCGGAACCCGAGACCCCTTCGAAGCCCTCTTTCAAAGTCGACGTTACGCACACCGGGTTCCCTCCACAATATCCACCCGATTACGATGTCGAATTTTCGCCGAAAGGTTTTTGTATCACAATTAGTCATCCTCAAGCTCCTCAACCCGGGAGCTCTTCACAACCCAATCAACCCGGGAGCTCTTCACAAGCTCCTCCACCCGATTATCAATCGTTTCCTTCTGGCCTAATCCACATTTTCCTCCAATCGATTTTGGTTCTCCTTATCAACCACAATTTGTACCCGGTTACCAACCCAATTACCAACCCGTAAAAGAGGAAGACACTTCCGATGAGGAAGAACCTTCACCAACGACCCAAGAAGAGGAAGACATTAAGTTTTACACCACCCCGCACTACCATCTCCGGGGTAAAAAGCTCTTCGATACTTTGAAACGAAAAGAGGAGATCAAAGCCAAATATGGCTTGTAATTTTTAGTTTATTTAATGTTTTAGTTTATTCTATTTAATTATGTAATGTTTAATTTTAATTTTTAGTTAATTAATTATGTAATTTTAATTTTTAGTTAATTAATTATTAATCTTATTATTAATTAATTAATTACATGTTTTATTTAATTATATTATTTAAATAAATGAAATAAATAAAATAAATTGAAAAGTGAGAGGGTTGGGAGGGTTGGGTGTGTGTTGTAGAGGGTTATGGGAGGGTAAAGAGAGGGTTGACCAAAAGCTGATGTGGAAGCTGATGTGGCATTCAAAAAGTGAGTGGGTTGAGAGGGTTGGAGAGCATGGGTGCGTGTAGCCTTACAACTTCTGACTCCATTGCCAAATCAAACTTCAATTGCTTTTCAATTTTTTTATACCAACAACATAAGTTTTCTAACAATTTCTCACATGTTTGACATCAATTTCAATTCACATGATATCACTTTCAATGAAATTCCTTTTATGGGGTTTTCACATAACCTCCTGCAACTCGTCCCCCGCCAATTTTTTGGTGATTCAGAAATTGGATATGCAATTGAAATTTTGATTTGGTCGAATAGTGCAACTGTCGTTCGTTTGCAATTGAATTTTGGAATTGGTCGATTGGATTTTGAAAGAGGCTACTGATGATTAGGATGGAAATTGGAAAGAAAATTACTTTTTTTTTGAAATTAATCAAAACTACGTAGTTTTGATGTTTTGATGTGGATTATACCTAATCTTAGGTGCATGACCATCTATGATAATAGTTTTAGTCATAAAATATAAGGTATCAGTACCCCAACCCTCCCAACCCTCTCAACCTAACATGCTACATCAGTTGACACATAAGCTTTTCTTCAACCCTCTACAAGTCCTCTACAAGCCCTCTGCAACCCTCTGTAACCTGTACCCCAACCCTCCCAACATTCTCACGTTTTAATTTATTTAATTAATTATAAAATTAAATAAAATAATAAACATTAATAAAAATAAAAATTTTAATATTAAAAAAAATACAAAGTTAAAAAAAAACACACAAACACACACACGCAAGACACACACAACACACCGGGTTGGGCGATGTGGTGAAGCTGCTCAGCCCCCAGCCCGCCGGACTCCACCCATCCTGTATCGGAAGCCGCCCTACCCGCCGGGCGTGAGCCCGCCAGCCCGTCTCCCCCGCTACGCATAACCTTAGTGGTTTCAAGTCTATGTCATGTTTTTGTCAGATGATATATTTAAATTAATCAATATGTTTTCGTAAACAACAGTATAATTAATATTTCGACCCTCTATTATGTTGTATCATTATGATACATTTAAATAACAATGCTAAAAGATTATTGAATATAGTCATAAAATAAAGTCTAATTTGATGGTTTTGAGTCCTTGATATGTTTATGATATGAAACGTTAACATCAATGTATTGCTGAAAATAGTTTGTCATGGTATACAATTTAATTAGTGGTTTCGAATCTTATTATATTTTATCGTATGATACATATAAACAACTTCAGTATATTATCAAAAATAGTTCGTGATAAAATATACTCTGTGGTTTCCAATTCCTGTTTAGTTTTGGAGATAGAATTAAGTCACGTGATTGATTAATTCTTAACATGTGTTTTCTTTTAAGGAAATTGGCCGCTATGCCCAAAGCCCCACCCCACCTTTAACCTCTTACCTAATCCCTCCCCCTTTTAGCGCCCCATACCTATACGGGTCCGTTAATATGTCCGTTAAAACAGACCCAGTATTAAACGCCAAAAAGATCGAGTTTGACCATCTATGTTTGAACGAAGGCCGTTAACAGTCCGTTAATGTCCATTAAACCGACACAAAAATCAGGGATGTTGACCAGCTTTTCCTTGACCAGGGCCGTTAAATGGTCTTCTTTAATGGACCCAGGTCCGTTAAACTAGGCCTTAACGCCTCTATTAAATGCCCCCAACAACCCGTGACTTAAATAGCCCCACCAACCCGTGAGTTGAATAGTTAAGGCCCGTGAGTTCATTTTTTTAGAATAAATAGGACGTTGGGGACCATATCAAAACCTACACCTCCTTTGAATACTCATAAGTCATGAGCAAAAGAGTTCACGCATTGAAATCCCGAAGAAACACGTGTTACTGAGATGGATTTGGACAATGACGTAAGTTATAACGTTTTACCGCTTTTTACTTACGCAACATAGTCACACAACCCACGAACACCACCGCCACACCGCCACCACCACCACCACCATAGTATCGCGAAACCACCACCCCGACTACCACGATAAGGCGAACCATCTCCAACTGTCGAGGTCGTTTAACGGCCAAGCTTGGGGAGTTTAATGGCTTAGATTAGGGCTTAACACACTAGTTTGGGTGTTTAACGGATATGGTTGTAGCAAATTAGGGTTTAACAGCCTAGTTTAGGGGCGTTTAACGGCCTAGATTAGTGTTTTGGGTAATTAACGGCCTGGCTTATGATTTACGGGCGTTAAACTTCCTGATTTAGGTTTTAAGGTAATTATAAATTATATATATAAAAATAATATCTATATAATTTATCTAACAAATTTTGGAGTAAATTACATATTTGGTCCCTACGGTTTGGTGTTTTTAACATTCCAGGTCCATTTTTAAAATAATTATGGATTTGGTATCTTTGGTTTACATTTTGTAACACTTTGGGTCCCTGTTTTCTAACTCTGTTAAAAACTTCTATTAAATGGATTAACTACAAGGCTATTTTAGTCTTTTAGTAGTTTTCTTATTTTTTATTAATTCATTTATGTTGATTTGATTGTTCATCTTCTTCAAGCCAACAACACTAACACCACCACCACCACCACCCTTGCCCTTGTCGGTCGTCACCACCCACCACCACCCCACTCCTATCGACCACCACCACCAAAATCATACTTTTTAAAACCATAAACCACAATTTTCCCGTTTTTGCATTTTGGCATCTAAAATCAGTGGGTTTCGATTTTGGATACGGTTTGTTGCAATAGTTAGTGAATTGATAGTCGATTTTTAACTCTCAGTCTATCTATATAAATATATAAAGAATCTATATAAATTTTTTTATATAGATAAATAATTTATCTAATAATCTGTATAAATTATTTTAATTGTTTAAATATCATGTTAAACCCTAAAATTTAAATATTGACACTTTAGGTCCCTTAACTTTAGGTTATGACACTTTAAACACCTAAATTTTAAATATTGACACTTTAGGCCCCTAAACTTTATCTTATGACACTCTAGGCCCCTAAACTTTAAATATTGATACTTTAGGTTCCTAAACTTTAGGTTCCTAAACTTTAGGTTATGACACTTTAGGCACCTAAACTTTAAATATTGACACTTTATGTCCCTAAACTTTAGGTTATGACACTCTAGGCCCCTAAACTTTAAATATTGACACTTTAGGTCCCTAAACTTTAGGTTATGACACTTTAGGCACCTAAAGTTTAAATATTGACACTTTAGGTCCCTAAACTATTCGCTTTTGTGTATAGGATCGATTTTTCTAGGCAAAACTAACTATAAAGTGTAACGAAAAGCAGATCGAGGACATTTATGTGCGATTAAGTAGTCCACATGTAACACCCGTAATTTTCGAATTACACAACATCGGCCCAATGTGGAAATAGATCTTTTAAGGAAAATATGAAAATAGAAATTTAGGTTAAATCATGGATTTTATGGTCTTGTTGGATGGGAAATTGAAATACGAGTCCAACGGTTCTTTTCGGAGCAAAATCGGAGCTATAACGAAGAAGTTATGGCCAAAACAGTGAATCACACGTGTTTCGGGCTGATTTTTGAGTATGGGCGGGTTACATGCGGGTATTACCCGTCGATAACCCGCCGATGCTTCTGATCTGACCTAAAGGACGCGATTTTAAGCCCTTTTCTTCATTTCTTCATATCTCTCTCTCTATACAACTCCGTTTTTGGTGATTCAAATTGCTATCTTCTCGATTTTTCGAGCTATTCAAGACTACATCAATGGATTTCAAGTATTTGGTGGTTCAAAAACGTTGGTGTAGGTAATCTCTTCATCTCCTTCGATTTCTAAGCTTATATCTTGCGTGTTATTCATCTCCAAACCTTTTCTCCCATACTTGTCTTAGATTTGGTGTTGTTTTAGGTGGATTATATGTTATTGAAAGTGTTGGAGGCTAGATCTACTAGTCTAGAGGATGGAAACTTCCTTGGCTTCATCTTCTTCACCATCTCTCCACCATTGTTGAATATTTCTTCATCTTAGGGTTTCATCCAAGATCTTGAAGAGGTGTGTTCTATGTATGGTTCTAAGTATAGATCTAGTGTTTTATGTTGTAGATATGAACTAATCCAAGGTTTTAACTCCATATCAGTTTAGGCTAGTGTTTTATGTTCACTCAAGCTTTAAGCTAGGGTTCTTTGTGAAATTGGGGCTTTTGGCTTTACGAGCCTCAAGGTGAGTTTCTAAACCTTTTGTTAAAACTGGATACATATCATCTTGTTTGATTTAACATGCTATGCTTGATTGTTGCAAATAAATGTTATTATGAATGGGGTACCTAAATTGCTAGGTTTGAGTATTAATCATGCTTGTATGGGGTTTATGATGCTTACATGGATGTATTGAGTAGAATGTCGTATGCTCATGATGTGTGAACTAAATCCATGTATTTATATGATGAATGTTACATGAAAGAATGAAGGTCATGAGACCTTCGATAGTATGTAACTGGGATATTGTATGGTATAGTATGGTCTTTTAGACCGGGTGAAAATACATAAAATGTATGTATAATTAAGCAAATCCAACACCATGTTTCCACACCAAACAGTCTTGGGAGGTACTGAAATAGGTACGCACCTATGTCGCCGACTCTCGGGTACTCCGAGGTGTACGGGCCTTAGTTGATGGTGACATGTTGATGGCATCGAGGTGTTTGGAAGTAAAGAGTGATGGGACTGGTGGCGGATACACAGCTATATAAATAATGATGGACGATCCAACGCAATATGTCCACACCAAACAGTCTTGGGAGGTACTGAAATAGGTACGCACCTGTAACACCCCAATTTCCAAAACAGAGATAACAACAATAATGGTAGCAATCCCAATGATCTAACGCAACGGAAATATTACTAAATAATCAGCAAAATAAACGTGTCTAAGTGCACGCGGAACAACCCTCCACGGCTGAGATAATAACTTTAGGTATCTAGAGTGCGTAAAAGAAATAAACCAAAGCCGACTCTATCTAGACGTCAGACCTTATCCTTGCCCTTCTCTCTCCCTCGGGCTACTCTTGTAATAGATAAGAAGGAAAAGAATTTGGAAAGCGAGGGTTAGACCATAAGGTCTAGTGAATTCCCCAAACAGTAAATAAACAGTTCCGACCCGCTGGCCGTATTTCAAATCAAAAACCACTGAATGTGTGCGGACAAAGAAAACACAATCCAGGCCCAATCCAGGTCACCTGACAATAACTCCCAAGGGACGTAGTCCCGAGGTACCCCCAAGTGGCGGATCAGACCAAATGGTATACTCCCAAGGAACGCGAGATTCCAAGGTACCCAGTGTCCATAGTGCAACACATCAGTCAATTCATCAATGTTAGTAATTATGTGCATAAGTTGACAAACCAGTGATTACATATCCAATGTTATAAGTCACTTGAGGGTCACACCCGTGAGGACCTATAAGTCAAACAAGTAAATAATCCCAGTTTGGAGAGATTGAGTTTATAATAGTTAATTATAAATTAGTTGGGTAATTTCAGTAAGAAATCCCAAAGTTAAAGGGTTATTAATTAATTATATGGGTTATATATTTATTCGGTAAATAATATATAAACAGATTAATAATTCATTAGATGGTTAATTATCCAGTTAAAATAGAATAAGATATATTCTTTTCTTCAGGAGAAAGAAAGGAATAATTCTATAAGGATAATTATTATGGAAGCTTTATTATATGGAAACTTTTCCATATAAATAAAGGCTTACCTATTGTTTATGTAAAAAATTACACAACTCGATGTCGTAAGAAACTTGTGTGAGGCTTAATCGTCGAGAGAAAGAAATTACAATCAATGATAAGTGCGAAAAAGTAAAATGAGACAAATAATTTGATGACGCAGGAAAAACCTCACGACGGAGGAAAAAACCTGCGGTCGACTTAAAAGGTAAGTCGACAGAGCACTATGATCACCAATCAGGGGTGATGTCCTTCAAGTTTACAGCTTTGATCGTACGATTACAAGTGAAACAACTATGAAATCGAATGTAAAATACAATTGATTCTCAAAGAATAGCCAATATAGAATTTGTAAGCTTCGGGTAGTCTTCGTGTGTTGAAATGATAGTTTCATCCTTCTTATATAGTAACTCGAGAATAACGGTCCAACGGTATTGTGGCTCATCAATGATCGAATCGTAACCGTCCAACGTTATTGTCGTTATTTAATGCTCGGAGAGTAACTGTCCAACGGTATTTGCTGAGAGTTAATGTCCAGATTGTAACTGCTGCGAGAATCTTGCTTGTAACGGTCGATCTTGATGCTGTCGAACGATATATAACTTACGACTTGTCCGTTGTAATGATGAACTCCAACAAGCATGGCATAGTACTCAATCTCGGACTTTCTCAAAGGTGGACAATTGTTGGATATTATAATCAGCTTGCCTGCATCAAACATATAAACTTTGTATGTTTATTCAATAGTATCGTCGTACGACATTGTAGTCATCGTTCGACTTATTCGATGTATATGTTCGATGTTTAGTGATCTTTTGTTCGATAGTTCTTTAAGGTTTTATCTCAGGACCTTATCTTAATACAAGACCATTATCCTAATGATTATCTTACGATTATAGTCGGTCGTCGTGCGATTGCGGATTTTTACCCTAACAATTTGCCCCCAAGATTTAGAAAATAATTCTAATTTTATCTAAATCTTTAGTTCACTGGACAAGGAGTAAAAATACGTTGATAAACGGTTGAATTAACATTAATAATATAGCCGTTATATAGCCGTTGCTTCTGGACGCGTGTCTTCTAACGGCTAGTTGGCGATGCGTGTTTTTGAGTGATGATTCACCTATGATCCTGGTTGCTATAAATATAAGTATTCAGATTAAAGAAAGATTTTACAAAATCTTCTCTAATTTCCGCTTTGATTCACAAGATCGTAATCCGACTTTATTTTCGGCAAGGATTTCGTGCGACTAGGCTTTATAAGGTACCTCTTTCTTCCCTAGTTCATGCGTCTGAAATCAATAGCAAAGAAGAGCGATAGAGGTTTAGATAATCTTAGGTTCACACGATTGAGAAATAGTTTAGGCCGATTAGAGTTCATTATGTCGTCGGAGGTTAGGAGTTCAATTACAGAGAGCCTAGAGGTAGTAGAGTTAAGGGAGTTAGCAGGACTTCCTGAGAATGCCCAGGTGAGAGTGGCTGGAGAAATCCGTCCAGCGGATGCTCCGACGGGCTTCTTTGCTCTGTTCAAGTATCCGTTCAAAATCGGATTTCGATGGCCCTACTCTCCTTTGGCTAGAGCCTTCATGACTCGTTTCGACTTATCTCCGGGACAATTGATGCCCCAGTTCTGGCGTGTCGTTCATGTAATCGACCGGGTGACTAGAAATTGGGATCGTCCTGCGTTCTCGGTCGACGATCTCTTATCTGCTTACACTGTGACTCGCTCTCCCTACAACCGTTTTGGGTTGTTTCCAAGGGGAAGGAGTGATGCCATGCTGGTTCACGGTACTCAAGTGAACGGTCGTGGATGGAAGGCGAGATATGTTTTCGTCCAAACATCCTCGGTCGTGGGCGAAGAGTCGTGGGTCGTTCCTGAATGGAACAAAGGCGGTAATAGATCTTTTCTTGTTTCCTTTGATCTTTTTCGAAATTATTTCCTCTTATTAATCATTTGTTTCTTTTTGCAGCGATCGACTTTACGTTTGAGGAGATTACTGAAGCGATCAAGCGCTTCTTGAGCTACAGTGTGACAGACCGTAGGTATCGTGCGTCCAAGGGAGGTGACGAGAGCAACGTCGAACCCGAGGTGCAAGTGATCGAAGCGAAGGATATGGAAGGTAATCAACTTACGTCATTAACTTAGTTTTTGCTTGTAGTTGTTCGTTTTTAATTCTGGTTTTCCTTTTCTATGCAGGCTCAGCTTCTAAGAAGGCGTCGACAATGGAGGCGGCTGCTCGTGCTGCCAAGAGGAAGGCTGCGACCCAAGAGGGTTTAGTGGCTAAACGTACAAGGTCGTCGTACGTTCATCTAGAGTCTCCACCTAAGGATGCCGCACACAAGGCTGAAGGTGGAATAGAGGCGGACCCTCTTAGCTTCGCTCCTCCTGCGAAGGAGAAGGGTGCCTCAAGTCAACCTGCATCGAAGGTTGATAAGGGCAAGGAGAAAGAGGGGTCTGGTCTTACGACCATGACCATTCGGATGCCCTCTAACTTCATGGTGGACGACGTCATCAGGACGAAGTCCACCTTCTCGGTCATGGAGCAGTTTCACGTCCCTGCTCAAAAGGCGCGGATGGAGGAGGCCGACATCGAAGATTTGGATGCCTCCATCGCGGGCATCTCCTTTCTGGTAGGTTCTTTTTCGTCGTGTGTCGTTCATGGCTTATTCTTGTTGTGCAAGATCTAACTTCTTTCTTTTTGCAGGCCCTCCAGACTAGTCTTAGCCTCCATACACGGATGGCTAATATTAAGGAGGAAATGGCGTTGAGTCAGAATGACGCCAAAGTGGCCAGGAAGGAGGCCGACAAGGCCAAGAAGAAGCTGGCCCAACTGACCGATGAGGTTAACACCAAGTCGGTCCAAATTGGGGACCTCGAATCGAAGCTAGAAATCAGCGATCGGTTTCAGGTCGAACAACGGGAAAGGCTGAAGTTGGCTTTGGATCGTGCGACAGAGCTAGAGAAGGAGCTGCTATCCGTTCGTCGTGAGAAGGCTGAGAAGGAAGAGGCCTTGTCGTCCAAGATTCAGGAGCTTGAAGATGACGTGCCTTGGTCCGAGTGGTCGCACGTACTGCGGTGATGCGACGTGTAGCTGCTGGGACCATAACTTCTCAGATGGCGAAGGATGAGGTGGCTTCTTTTGTTCAGGTGATGGGTTCTGAAGACCTTCTTGACGAGGAGGATCTAAAGGGTCTGGACGAAGAAAAGCCTGCTGAGGTCAAGGACGTAGGTGTCGAGGAGGAGGTTCTTGAAACCTCTGGATCCGTTCATGTGCATCCTCAAGAGACCGAAGAGGCTCCTGTCGCGAATCCACCTTCCACCAACGCTCCTTTAGAATAGTTTTTGTTTTGTAATCGTAGAAGTTTTCTTGTACTCTGCCGTTTTTAGGCAAAAATATTAATGAAAGAATTTTTTGTTTGAATATCATGCGTTTTAGCTTTTTACCGTTATATCGTTATAACTTATATCGTGCGTTTTAGCCTGTACCTTGCGTTTTAGCTTGTATCGTGCATTTAAGCCTTTGTTTTTGCATGCATGTGTTTTAAAGTCCTTAGACTTAATTTAGAAACGTTTCTTTTGTACTCATGAGAGTATTCGTGCGACTGGCGAATTGACTTGCGCTCTTGCGATATAATCGTGCGTTTGAGGCAATTTAATCGTGCGATATTTGCAGTAATCGTGCAATTCTTGCGGCAATCGTGCGATACATGCGATAGTCGTGCGATACCTGCGGTAATCATGCGATACCTGCGAACAAACATAGTTGCTAGGGGGTGGCCGTTGGTTTGACCAACGACGCTCCGACGCTCAAGTCAGTAATCAATTTAAGAAAATAAATCGTATGTAAATAGGTTTAAAATAGTACCTTTTAAGATGATGGGCGTTCCAGCTTCGTGGGATTTCCATACCTTCCATTGTCGTAAGTCTGTATGCTCCGTTTCCAATGACTTTGGAAATTATGTATGGTCCTTCCCATTTGATGGAAAGTTTTCCAGCGTTTGGCTCTTGTGTGTTTTGAAACACATGTCGTAAGACATAATCTCCAACTTGAAAAAATTTAGCCTTTACCTTTTTGTTGAAGTATCTTTCGATAATTCCTTTTTGTGCAGCCATCGTTCGTAGTGCTTTCTCTCGGAGTTCTTCTAAAGCATCCAGGTCGTAAGATATATTTACTGCATTTTGATCATACGTACGACTTCTGGCAATTGGTAATTGAGCTTCGATTGGTAAGACTGCTTCGCATCCATATACCAGAGAATATGGAGTTTGTCCAGTTGATGCTCTTGGTGTCGTACGATTCGCCCATAAGACAGATGGCAATTCTTCTACCCATTTTCCTTTTGCTCCTTTCAACCTTTTTCGGATTGAATTGATGATGACTGTGTTGCTTGATTCTGCTAATCCATTAGATTGTGGATATCTTGGAGTAGAAGTGATTAACTTGATTCCTCGCTTTTCACAGAACGTACGAGTCTTGTCACTTATAAATTGTGAGCCGTTGTCGCACATAATTTCAGCTGGTACTCGGAATCTATAAATGATGTTCTTCTGAATGAAAGATATAACTTCTTTATCTCGGACCTGTGAGAAAGCACCAGCTTCTATCCACTTTGAGAAGTAATCGGTGAGCACAAGTAGATAGACTTTTTGTCCAGGGCTGGAGGTAATTTTCCCACGATATCCATTCCCCATCGCATGAAGGGCCATGGAACTAGAATAGAATGCAAAGGCTCAGATGGTCGATGGATCATACCCGAATGTTTTTGGCATGCATCGCACCGTTGGACGTACGTTATTGCATCCTCTCGTAAAGTAGGCCAATAGTAACCTTGTCGTGAGATTCGATTAGCAAGACTTCTGCCCCCTGCATGATTTCCACATTCTCCGTCGTGCATTTCTTGGAGAATTTGATTGATTTGTACCTTACTTGTGACACACCGTAGGAGAAGTCCCGTCGTGGATCTTCGATAAAGTTGGACTTCAAAAATTGTATATCTTGAAGCTTTGGACCTTGTCTTTCGAGCTTCCATTTTGTCTTCAGGAAGTTGGTCGTGCTTGAGGTAATTCCATATGTCGAGTGACCAATTGTAAATTTCTTCGTTCATCTGTACTTCATCGTTTGTCGCAATTGTTGGTGTCGTAAGATGAAGTATTGGGATATTTTCCATGAATGGATCGTGAAATGCAGATCCCAGATTAGCCAGTGCGTCAGCTTGCATATTTAGATCTCTTGGTATTTGCTCGATCAGGAATTGTTCAAATCGTGCGATTCGATCTTTAACGGCTTTGAGGTAACTCATCATTTTTGAATCTTTTGCTTGAAAATCTCCATTTACTTGGTTTACGACCAGTAAAGAATCGCTTCGAACGTGTAATTGTTTTGCCCCCAGTCTAAGAGCAATATCCAGTCCTGCGATCAAAGCTTCATATTCTGCTTCGTTGTTTGTGGCCTTGAATTCGCATCGTATGGAGTATACTATATTTCCCCCTTGTGATGATTTTAAGACAATACCAAACCCACATCCTCGTACGTTCGAGGAACCATCAACGTAGAGTATCCAAGGCTTGTTGTCTGAAATCATCACAACTTCATCGCACGTCGTGGGTTCCAATCCTGGAGAAAATTCTGCCACAAATTCTGCCAATACTTGCGATTTAATTGCCGTCTTTGGTTTGAACTCAATGTCGAACCCACTTAGATAGATGCTCCACTTGGCTAGACGTACTGATTTGCTGTCATAAGACCTAGTAGCAATTTCTCCATTGATGTGTACCTGGTTTCTGCGTCGAGGAAAGATTTGCTGACATAATAAATTGGTTGTTGTCGCTGATCTTCCTCTCGCACGAGTACTGCACTTGTCGCATTTTTGCTCACAGCCAAGTACAACTGTAGACTTTCACCTTCGACTGGTTTTGTCAACAGAGGAGGTGATGTCATGTATTGCTTCAACTCCTGCAAAGCTTTCTCATTTTCGTCCGTCCACAAGAAGCCTTGATTCTTTCGTAGGACATTATAGAACAAATGGCATTTGTCCGATGATCGTGAGATAAATCGGGTTAAAGCTGCCACTCGTCCTGTTAACTTCTGGACTTCTTTGATATTCCTTGGAGATTGTATCTCGGTGATAGCTTTAACTTGTTCGGGACTTGCTTCGATTTCACGTTGTGTTACCAAGTACCCCAAGAATTTTCCTGCTCGTACTCCAAAGGAACATTTCGTTGGATTGAGCTTCATCTTGTATTGTCGTAGGATGTCGAAAGATTGCTTTAAATGCTCGACATGATCAATCGAACGTTCTGATTTCACAAGCATGTCGTCGATATAAACTTCCATCGTTCGACCAAGATGTTCCTTGAACATCATGTTAACCAATCTTTGATACGTCTATCCTGCATTCTTGAGACCAAATGGCATAACTTTGTAACAGTATATGCCTTTGTCTGTCATGAATGCGGTTTTTTCTTGGTCTTCCGTGTGCATCAATATTTGGTTGTATCCTGAATATGCGTCCATGAATGTCAGTAATTCATGTCCTGCTGTCACGTCGACCATGGCGTCGATATGAGGTAAAGGGAAAGGATCTTTTGGACAAGCTTTGTTTAGATCCGTGAAATTAATGCAGACTCGCCATTTTCCGCTCTTCTTTTGTACGACGACTACATTAGCCAACCACTCTGGATATTTGACTTCTCGGATCTTCCCTGTCTTCAGCAGATTGTCGACTTCATCATTGATTACTTTATTTCGTTCGGGTGCAAACTTGCGACGCTTCTGCTTAATTGGTTTGAAAGTAGGATCCACGTTCAACTTATGTGATATAATGCTTGGATATATTCCAACCATATCTTCGTGCGACCATGCAAAACAATCTGAATGTTCCTGCAAAAAAGATATAATTGTATTTTTTATGTCAGGGGGGAGCGAGGCTCCTACGAAGACATTTCGATCAGGATGTTCAGGATCAAGGACGACTTCTTCTAGTCGAAGGTCGTCATTCGACTTCTTCCCATCCTGGCTCTGTAATTGCTAGATGTCCTGCGACTTTGTCTTCATCGTAATCTTGTAACATTCTCGTGCGACCTTGTTTTCACTAGCAATTTCTTGAACTCCCCATGGAGAAGGAAATTTGATCTTCTGATGGTATGTAGAAGGAATTGCTTTCATCTCGTGGATCCATGGTCTTCCAAGAATAACATTGTAGGCCGATTGGCAGTCCACAATGTTAAATTTCGTTTGTTTGTTGATGCCTTTGGCGAAGACAGGCAAGATGATTTCTCCGAGAGTGTTCATCGGGTCTCCATTGAATCCAATCAAAGTAGTACTTCGTCGTACGATATCTGATCGTTCGATTCCCATGACTTTAAGAGTATCTACAAAAATAACGTTAGCCGAACTGCCTCCATCAATCAATATTCTCTTAGTCGAACAGTTTCCGATCGTCAACTGTATGACTAGAGCGTCATGATGTTTATGATGGACCCCCTGTGTATCGTCTTGATCGAACGTAATTGTCATTGCATCGAGCTCTCTTTCCGTCTTTGATTTGGTTTCTCCGGGGATAGGATGTTCGTCTGGACCATCTCGTGCATGTCGTTTGGCAGCTGAGTACGTAAGTCCACATACTTCTGATCCTCCAGTAATGCAGTTTACGACTTTTGTGTGAACCGGTGATGCTGGTCGTCCTTGTTCTTCTGGGATGACGCCTTTTAAATGTCCTTTAGATTTCAAATATGAAATCTCCTTCTTTAAGCTGATGCATTCATCCGTTGTATGGCCATGGTCTTCATGAAAATCACACCATCTGTTTTGATCTTTGTCTTTACCTGGTTTGTCAGATTTCTTTGGCCATCGTACGTTTGCATCAATCTTTCGTAGCGAATCCACCAAATCTTTCGATGTACCTGCAAAATTGTAAGTAGATAACTCTGGATATCGTATTTTAACAGTACCTTTGCTTGGTCGAGCTTTTGACTCATGTCGAGGATTTCCAATCTTGTTTCTCTTTTGTGCTTAAAGTCATGTTTTTGAGCACCAAGAGGTTTCTTTTCAGCAGAATGCTTTCGTCGAAAGAGAGCATCGTCCTCTATTCTCATGAAAGCTAGTGTTCTAGCTCGTACGTCGTCGAAGTTTTCTGGCGGATATTTCGTCAATTCTAGATATAATCCAGAGGAATCTTCTAATCCACGCTTGTATGCCTCGATTGCGGTTTTCACGTCGCAATTCTTTATTTCGATCATTGCCGCATTAAATCTATTGAAGTAGTCGCGGATTGTTTCTCCAGATTTCTGTACGATGTAGTATAGGTCGCTAGTCTGCTTCTCCATCTTACGACTGCTAGCAAACTGTCGAGTGAATTGGTTTACCAATTCTGCAAAGGATCCAATACTCTTTGGCTTTAAGTTGATAAGCCATTGTAATGCTGCTACTGTTAGAGTTGATCCAAAACTTTTGCACATGCAAACTTCTTGATATTGCGCCGGTATAGGAACTGTCCACATAAGTTGCTTATACTGTGCGATATGTTCGACTGGATCTGTAATTACGGAATATTTTGTCGTGAAAGCTGGAATGGTGTATTTCTTGGGTACGTCGACAAGAGCTAATTCGTCGACGAACGGCGAGGCCTGAAATCCAGTTTTAGGTTCGACTTCGACGGGTACTGCTGCTCCGGGTAACTTTGTAAGTAGTGCGAACAGCTTTTGATTCTGCTCTTCCAGGGATTTTAATCGTACGTTTAAAGGATCTTCAACGGCTACTGGAGTTGTTAGGATAAAACCAGAAGAAATTCCGGTACTGGGTGGTATTGTCGTATGAATGGTAGAACTAGCAACTGTGGGTATATGACCAGGGATAGGAATCTGTTGGGATACGTTGTTGAAAGGTTCGAACGTGAACATGGGTGTTCCTTGACGCATAGGAGGTGGACCTCGAGGCATAGGTTGTAACACCCCGCTAAAGCGGAAACACAAGGTGCGACAGCTAAGATTTCAAGGCGATAGGAGATAACAACATCAACCATTCGTTCCAAAATATCCAAAGTTTTTAAAATTTAAATTGTATTACAACCAACGGAAGTTTGAAATTACAAACATAACAAAATAAAATACTAAGTCTTGATTGATGTCTACAAGTGCTCAAAACTAAGCTTTCTCATTCACCTTCTGATTTCCTGAAAAGCATGTTAAAATCAAGCGTCAACTACGAGAGTTGGTGAGTTCACAGGTTTTTATAGATGTAAAGCAGTTATGTACAATATTCATTCTGTAACACCCCGCTAAAGCGGAAACACAAGGTGCGACAGCTAAGATTTCAAGGCGATAGGAGATAACAACATCAACCATTCGTTCCAAAATATCCAAAGTTTTTAAAATTTAAATTGTATTACAACCAACGGAAGTTTGAAATTACAAACATAACAAAATAAAATACTAAGTCTTGATTGATGTCTACAAGTGCTCAAAACTAAGCTTTCTCATTCACCTTCTGATTTCCTGAAAAGCATGTTAAAATCAAGCGTCAACTACGAGAGTTGGTGAGTTCACAGGTTTTTATACACACAAAACAGTTTAAAATGCAACAAATTTTAGTGAACCCTTTCGTTCACTCAGTATTTTCGTAAACCAATTATAGTGAATCCGTTCATTCACATCATTTTCGTAAACAGTTATGGTGAATCCGTTCATTCACCCAATTTTCGTAAACAGTTATAGTGAATCCGTTCATTCACTAAATTTTCGTAAACAATTATAGTGAATCCGTTCATTCACTACCAACCTGTGAGTAAATTTTCCCGGGTGATTTGTTAATCGCATGATATTTATTCTTTGAGTCACCACTAATCCTGCCAATTATAACATATTGCCCCTACGCGTCTTCAACGGTGGGACTTTTGTCCACGCGTGAAGAATTATTCAATACAGTGCACCTATATTCTCGTCAGTCAAGGTGGGTATGTCAAACCAAATAGCGCTATCCACGTGTATTTTAGGCCCATTGTTATGAGTTAATAGTAGTTACCGGGGACTTTTTCATTTCAGACTCACTATATCATGCCTCGTAACATATCAAAATTTAGCTCACAAAACATTTCATTTTATTTTATCTCGATACTAACAATTCATGTCATTTCATTTTGTTTCAATACTCAAATTCATTTCATTTCGATACTCGAAACACATTTCAATTCATTTCATTTCAATATTCACAAAACATTTCATTTCATTTCATTTCAATAAAACATTTCATTTCAATAATCACATAACATTTCATTTCATTTAAACATTTCATTTCAATTCCTTTCGGAATTCAAAGTTCATTTCATTTCGCAACATTTTCACAAATAGGCACATTCATTCATACGCATGCTTTTCACCCCAAAAACTTCGTAAAAACGGTAAAATGGGGGCTGTGAATACTCACCTCGAGCGCTTAGTGCGGATTTGAAAGGGTTGATGCGTGACCTAAATCCCGGCTCCGAACTAGGGTAGTCCTATCAAATACGAAATTTTAACGTAAGTCCTAGGTCCAACGGCCCTTAACTAAAATCGTACCGAAATCCATAATATGCCATTATATAAATTTTATAGCCTAATCCAATAAAAATTCATTTTGTCACAATTGAAAGTCTTCCAAACATTTTAGAAGTTCAAATTTTATAAAATTGGGCTTTTAAGAAATTTTCAGAATCTGTCAAAATTTTTAAGTTGTAAAAAATTGTCATTTTGAACTTAGGTCCTCTAAATATTGAGTCTTTAAATTTTTATCCCCTGAATTAGGGGATGTTAGGAACATTTTCACCAAGTTTCATGATTTTTAGAGAATTTTTACTATTTTTAAACATTTTTACAAAATTAGTGGTAAGGGCTGAAATTCCAGAATACCTTTAGGTAAAGTTTAGTTCATAAATAATTCTATACACCACTTTATCACGAATTTCCAAAGAGATTTTCTAGGTAAAACATATACCAAACTTTTGAGATAAGTTTCATGTCATAAGGATGATTTTTGAGGGAGATATGACCTTTTCAAGTGGTGCATGTGTAATCTGCCATAAGAGGACAGCCTACACCACCAACTTAAACTCATTGGTTGAAGTCCCAAAACTCCTCTAAATGACATGATCTTGGACTTTTTAGAAAGCTAACTCAAAGTACTTGAGTTTAGGGTCAAGAAAATCGTATTTTAGATAAATAATCAAGGAGTTATGCTAGTTTGAAGTTGACCAAAGTTTCTGACCAAAACACTGTTGCACACAAAAATGTTTTATGGTGGTTTGGGTTCAAATCTTGGTGTTTTTGCACCATTCCAGTGGGGTTTGAACCCTAACACATTAAATATCATCCCATAAAATTTTCATGAAGAAATAAGTTCAAGAAAGCCCTTTTTGGGTCGTGTAAAGTGCATGCAACTATTTTGACAGAATCTGTCCAACATTTTAACATCCAATATGCTACCAAAACACATAAAATCATACCATCTCGGGGTTTTTCTTGCTATTTCACCCATAACTCAGATTATTCAAGTGTAATAAAACTAAAATATGCTCTCATACCATCCAAACCCATGCATGAACTATTGATGAAGTTTAGCACAAGTTTGGTGGTCAAAAACATCATCTAAATGATTTTTGATGCATTTCTTGTGTTCTTATGGGGAAATCATTGATTTTCACCTTCATAGAATGTTATACAACATTTTCTAAGGTTCAATCTCTTTCCCAAACACATGTTTCTTTATTTGAATCAAAAGGGGTTAAAACCCTTGAAAAAGAAGAAGAAAAACTCACATATGAGTTAAAAATCGAAGTAGAAATCATCTAAACTATGCTTACCTTTGATGAACACCCAATCTCAATCTCAAATAGGTTTTAAAACCTTTAAAAATCTGGATTCAAGTGGTGTTCTTGGCTGAGTTTTAGTGAGAGAGTAGAGAGAATTAGAGAGAGAGAGATGAAGATTTGAAAATGAAAAAGAGATTTTGTTGGGAAAATGGAGATATGATGGTATTTATATGAGAGAAAAAAAAAAGAAGAAAGATGATTGGAGGAGGAGGGAGGTGGCCGGCCAAGGGGGCCCACCCACCTCTTTCTTTATATTTTTTTTTTTTTATTTAAAACAGTATACATTCTACACTGTTTGTTCGACGCGGTACCGGGTTTTTGACGTTTTTTAGCAAATTCCGACTTTTCGAAGGTGGTTTTAGGTTATCTAGGTTACTTTACACATATTTTAAACATTATAACTTAAATTTCCAAAAATTATCTTAATTTTGGCATTTTAGGATTATCGGGTGATTTCGGGCCGGTTCGGGCTTTTTCGGGCAGTTTTCGGAACTTTTAGGATTTTAACCTAACTTTTTCGCACAAACTAATCTAGATTATTTTAGTAACTTAAATAACTACCTTTTTACCTATGGAGACGCTACTGAGTGATTTTCAGGCCGCTAATCGGAGAGCCGAATTTTGTCGGTTGTCACATTTACCCCCTGTTGAAAGAAATTTCGTCCCGAAATTTACTATTTGCCATAACTAGGAAGGCTCATTTGTAAACAGGTGAGGGTACTTGCTCTTTATACAAGCTTCTCGTTCCCAGGTAACTCCAGTCCATACTTTGAGTTCCACCAGACCTTGACAATTGGTAACTCCAGTCCATACTTTGAGTTCCAGCAGTTTTCATGGATTTGATGAACAGAGTATGTCGACCATACCTGGATAAGTTTGTGACTGTCTTCATAGACGACACCCAAATCCACTCGCGAAGTAAGGAGGAGCATGAGCAACATCTAAGATTGATACTGGAGTTGCTCAAAACCGAGGAGATTTACGCAAAATTCTCTAAGTGTGAATTTTGGATCCGTGAAATGCACTTTTAAGTCATGTGGTGAATAAAGAAGAAATACATGTTGATCCAGCCAAGATTGAAGCTATAAAGAAATGGGAAACTCTGAAGACGCCGACAGAAATTCGACAGTTTCTCGGTCTGGCAGGCTATTACCGACGATTCATTGCTAATTTCTCCAAGATTGCACAACCTTTGAAAATTTTAACGCAGAAGGACAAGAAGTTTATTTGGGGAGAAAAACAAGAGGAAGCGTTTCAGTTACTTAAGCATAACTTGTGCAATGCACTCCTTTTGGCGTTACCTGAAGGAACAGATAACATCGGGGGTACTGCGATGCTTCGCATTAAGGCTTAGAATGTGTGATAATGAAAAGTAAGGAGGTCATTGCTTATGCGTCGAGACAATTAAAGGTTCGTGAAAAGAATTACACCACACACTATCTTGAGCTAGGAGCTGTGGTGTTTACACTTCAGGTCTGGAGGCATTTCCTTTATGGTACAAAGTGCACGATCTTCACAGATCACAAGAGCCTTCAGCACACCCTCGATCAGAAGATGTTGAACTCAAGGCAAAGAAGATGGTCGAGTTACTCAATGACTAAAATTGTGAGATAAAGTATCACCCAGGAAAGGAAAATGTGGTAGCTGATGCACTGAGCAGGAAAGAGAAGGGTGAAACCTTCAAGAGCACGAGTCACGGGAATGGTAGTGCAGGTGAGTTTGAAAAATCAAATGCTTGAAGCTCAAGAAGAAGCATTGAAAGTAGAAAAACCTGAAGAAAGGAACTCTTCACCAGATAGAAATAGAGTTTGAGGTGAAAGCCAATGGAGTACGTTATTTTAAGGACAAGATGTTGTCACCAAAGGTCGATCAGTTAAGGTCAACGATCATGGATGAAGCTCATTTGACGAAATACTCGATACACCCAGTATCTAACAAGAGGTACAAAGGACTATAAGAGCCTACTGGTGGCCTGGGATGAAAAAGGATATAGCTTAGCATGTGAGCAAATGCTTGACCTGTGCCAGGATCAAGGTAGAACACCAAAAAGCCATCCAGACTCCTGCAGCAACCGGAAATCCCAGAATGGAAATGGGAGCGGATATCAAGGGATTTCGTGACCAAGTTACCCAAGACTAAAAAGGGGCATGATTCGATTTGGGTAATCGTTGATCGACTCACGAAATCTGCGCACTTTTTGCCAATAAGGGAAACTTACAGCATTGATAGACTCGCGAAATTGTATGTCGATGAGATAGCTATGCGACATGGAATGCCAATCTTGATCATCTCCGATAGAGACAGCAGTTCTACTTCACGATTCTGGAAATCATTAAACAAAGTGATGGGCACAAGATTAGACCTAAGCACCTTATATCGTCCTCAATCGGATGGACAGACAGAGGAAACCATACAAACGCTGGAGGACATTATGTGTGCCTGCGTGATGGAATTAGGAGGAAGTTGGAACAACCATCTATCATTGACTGAAATCTCCTACAACAACTTAGTTGGTTAGAGGTTGGAGAACGACAACTAACTAGGCCCGATATCGTTCAAGAAACGACGGACAAAATTTAAATCAATGCAGCAAAGGCTGAAAAGCAGCCATGGATCGTTATAAGAGTTATGCTGATAATCGCAGGAAGCCTTTGGAATTGCAAGTTGGTGACAAGGTACTTTTGAAAGTATTACCATGGAAAGGATCTCTAGGGTTTGGAAAGAAAGGAAAACTGAGTCCTAGATTCATTGGACCAATTGAGACGCAAGAGCGAGCCGAACTAGCTGCATACAAATTGGAATTTCCTTAGGAACTCAGTGCCATCCATGATACCTTCCATGTTCGAATCTGAAGAAAAAGACTGTCCATGGAAACAGTGGTTCTACCATTAGAGGAAGTTCAAATCAATGAGCGGCTACGCATTTCAGGGGAACCAATTGAAACTCTTGACCAAGAAGTCAAGCAGTTAAGGCATAGTAAGATACCAATTGTCAAGGTCTGGTGGAACTCAAAGTATGGACTGGAGTTACCTGGGAACGAGAAGCTTGTATAAAGAGCAAGTACCCTCACCTGTTTACAAATGAGCCTTCCTAGTTATGGCAAATAGTAAATTTCGGGACGAAATTTCTTTCAACAGGGGGTAAATGTGACAACCGACAAAATTCGGCTCTCCGATTAGCGGCCTGAAAATCACTCAGTAGCGTCTCCATAGGTAAAAAGGTAGTTATTTAAGTTACTAAAATAATCTAGATTAGTTTGTGCGAAAAAGTTAGGTTAAAATCCTAAAAGTTCCGAAAACTGCCCGAAAAAGCCCGAACCGGCCCGAAATCACCCGATAATCCTAAAATGCCAAAATTAAGATAATTTTTGGAAATTTAAGTTATAATGTTTAAAATATGTGTAAAGTAACCTAGATAACCTAAAACCACCTTCGAAAAGTCGGAATTTGCTAAAAAACGTCAAAAACCCGGTACCGCGTCGAACAAACAGTGTAGAATGTATACTGTTTTAAATAAAAAAAAAAAATATAAGGAAAGAGGTGGGTGGGCCCCCTTGGCCGGCCACCTCCCTCCTCCTCCAATCATCTTTCTTCTTTTTTTTTCTCTCATATAAATACCATCATATCTCCATTTTCCCAACAAAATCTCTTTTTCATTTTCAAATCTTCATCTCTCTCTCTCTAATTCTCTCTACTCTCTCACTAAAACTCAGCCAAGAACACCACTTGAATCCAGATTTTTAAAGGTTTTAAAACCTATTTGAGATTGAGATTGGGTGTTCATCAAAGGTAAGCATAGTTTAGATGATTTCTACTTCGATTT
This sequence comes from Centaurea solstitialis, assembly GCA_030169165.1. Lineage (NCBI taxonomy): Eukaryota > Viridiplantae > Streptophyta > Magnoliopsida > Asterales > Asteraceae > Centaurea > Centaurea solstitialis. Next base: position 60,165,445 of record CM058046.1, on the reverse strand, counting down.
TTAACTCATATGTGAGTTTTTCTTCTTCTTTTTCAAGGGTTTTAACCCCTTTTGATTCAAATAAAGAAACATGTGTTTGGGAAAGAGATTGAACCTTAGAAAATGTTGTATAACATTCTATGAAGGTGAAAATCAATGATTTCCCCATAAGAACACAAGAAATGCATCAAAAATCATTTAGATGATGTTTTTGACCACCAAACTTGTGCTAAACTTCATCAATAGTTCATGCATGGGTTTGGATGGTATGAGAGCATATTTTAGTTTTATTACACTTGAATAATCTGAGTTATGGGTGAAATAGCAAGAAAAACCCCGAGATGGTATGATTTTATGTGTTTTGGTAGCATATTGGATGTTAAAATGTTGGACAGATTCTGTCAAAATAGTTGCATGCACTTTACACGACCCAAAAAGGGCTTTCTTGAACTTATTTCTTCATGAAAATTTTATGGGATGATATTTAATGTGTTAGGGTTCAAACCCCACTGGAATGGTGCAAAAACACCAAGATTTGAACCCAAACCACCATAAAACATTTTTGTGTGCAACAGTGTTTTGGTCAGAAACTTTGGTCAACTTCAAACTAGCATAACTCCTTGATTATTTATCTAAAATACGATTTTCTTGACCCTAAACTCAAGTACTTTGAGTTAGCTTTCTAAAAAGTCCAAGATCATGTCATTTAGAGGAGTTTTGGGACTTCAACCAATGAGTTTAAGTTGGTGGTGTAGGCTGTCCTCTTATGGCAGATTACACATGCACCACTTGAAAAGGTCATATCTCCCTCAAAAATCATCCTTATGACATGAAACTTATCTCAAAAGTTTGGTATATGTTTTACCTAGAAAATCTCTTTGGAAATTCGTGATAAAGTGGTGTATAGAATTATTTATGAACTAAACTTTACCTAAAGGTATTCTGGAATTTCAGCCCTTACCACTAATTTTGTAAAAATGTTTAAAAATGGTAAAAATTCTCTAAAAATCATGAAACTTGGTGAAAATGTTCCTAACATCCCCTAATTCAGGGGATAAAAATTTAAAGACTCAATATTTAGAGGACCTAAGTTCAAAATGACAATTTTTACAACTTAAAAATTTTGACAGATTCTGAAAATTTCTTAAAAGCCCAATTTTATAAAATTTGAACTTCTAAAATGTTTGGAAGACTTTCAATTGTGACAAAATGAATTTTTATTGGATTAGGCTATAAAATTTATATAATGGCATATTATGGATTTCGGTACGATTTTAGTTAAGGGCCGTTGGACCTAGGACTTACGTTAAAATTTCGTATTTGATAGGACTACCCTAGTTCGGAGCCGGGATTTAGGTCACGCATCAACCCTTTCAAATCCGCACTAAGCGCTCGAGGTGAGTATTCACAGCCCCCATTTTACCGTTTTTACGAAGTTTTTGGGGTGAAAAGCATGCGTATGAATGAATGTGCCTATTTGTGAAAATGTTGCGAAATGAAATGAACTTTGAATTCCGAAAGGAATTGAAATGAAATGTTTAAATGAAATGAAATGTTATGTGATTATTGAAATGAAATGTTTTATTGAAATGAAATGAAATGAAATGTTTTGTGAATATTGAAATGAAATGAATTGAAATGTGTTTCGAGTATCGAAATGAAATGAATTTGAGTATTGAAACAAAATGAAATGACATGAATTGTTAGTATCGAGATAAAATAAAATGAAATGTTTTGTGAGCTAAATTTTGATATGTTACGAGGCATGATATAGTGAGTCTGAAATGAAAAAGTCCCCGGTAACTACTATTAACTCATAACAATGGGCCTAAAATACACGTGGATAGCGCTATTTGGTTTGACATACCCACCTTGACTGACGAGAATATAGGTGCACTGTATTGAATAATTCTTCACGCGTGGACAAAAGTCCCACCGTTGAAGACGCGTAGGGGCAATATGTTATAATTGGCAGGATTAGTGGTGACTCAAAGAATAAATATCATGCGATTAACAAATCACCCGGGAAAATTTACTCACAGGTTGGTAGTGAATGAACGGATTCACTATAATTGTTTACGAAAATTTAGTGAATGAACGGATTCACTATAACTGTTTACGAAAATTGGGTGAATGAACGGATTCACCATAACTGTTTACGAAAATGATGTGAATGAACGGATTCACTATAATTGGTTTACGAAAATACTGAGTGAACGAAAGGGTTCACTAAAATTTGTTGCATTTTAAACTGTTTTGTGTGTATAAAAACCTGTGAACTCACCAACTCTCGTAGTTGACGCTTGATTTTAACATGCTTTTCAGGAAATCAGAAGGTGAATGAGAAAGCTTAGTTTTGAGCACTTGTAGACATCAATCAAGACTTAGTATTTTATTTTGTTATGTTTGTAATTTCAAACTTCCGTTGGTTGTAATACAATTTAAATTTTAAAAACTTTGGATATTTTGGAACGAATGGTTGATGTTGTTATCTCCTATCGCCTTGAAATCTTAGCTGTCGCACCTTGTGTTTCCGCTTTAGCGGGGTGTTACATAGGTGGCGGGCCATGAGGTATTGGTGGTGGAACTTGTGGTAAAGACGGTCGTACATTGTTGTACTGTTGGTTTACAGTCGAGAGTGGCACTGAGGCATTGAACTGTGGTCGAAGTGGTGGTCTCAGATGTTGAGGTGGATAAGGAGGAGGAATAGACATCGATGGTCCTTGCGAAGCTCGAAGACGCTGGATAAAAGGCGAATATTTTAGAAAATTGGTTTTTATTTATAAAACAGGTTTATAGTCTATAAGCCTTGGTAATTTTATAAATTAAGGCAAAACTAATTTTAGATTAAAATATTAGTTTCGATTTATAAAACAGTTTGTTTTTATAAATCAGTTAAAACCAAGTTTTGCGATAATTGAGACGAGATAATTTTAACGGATCTAGGTTTATTTCTCACTTTTATTATATTGCTTATTTATGCTTTATATATAATTGCGTGATTGCTTGAATTTTATATATACATCTCAGTTTGAGTATATATATAATATATATATATATGTCTATTATAGTGTTTGCCAACTTAGACCCTTGACTTGTTTCTGGGAGGCCTGCGTGCCACTTGCAACCCCTTTGTAATAATGACCTTAGGATAAATTTTATTTTTCTTTTTATTCGGAGTTCCATCGAAGATGCCGAGGCCAGTGGGAGCTAAGTGAAAGACTGGAGATCCTATTTTTCCGGAGTTCTGACGAAGGTAGCGAAGCCAGTGGGAGCTACGCGAAGTTTTGAAGTTGTAGAAAAAATTGGGTCATTATTGGTCCCTAGGAACGAAGTTGGCAAAACCTATAATTAGTTATTTTTAATTGCGTGGTTGTTTATTTTTCGTGATTATAGATATATGTGTTTTTATCAAACATGTTTTAAAATAGGAGAGTTTTAAAACTGGGTTAAATCACGAAAATTAAATGGGTTTTAAGGATTAAAATTACCGGTTCTTCAAAACCTTTCAAAATGGTAAATTTTATTAAGAAAACCTAGTAGATTGTTTTTATTAGAAAAGGCAAAGTTGACAAAACAGTTAGTTTTGGTCAACTAGTAGGTTATCAAAACAGTTAGTTTTGACTAGCCAGTATGCTTTTTAAAACAGTTAGTTTTAATTAGCTAATGTTTTAAAACAGTTAGTTTTAAAACAGAATGGATGTTTAAAACAGTGAGTTTGAAACATCAGTTGCCTTTTTAACAATCAGTTTTTCCAAAATCTTTTTCAAAATACTGGATGTTAAAAGTTTTTTCAAGATTAATTAAAAACTCCGAAAATCATAGATCAGTAGTGCAACCCATCTAGGGGCACCTCCGGCGTAAGGTACGCGGCCATTGTAAGTGAACACACCTTGAACGACCGCGTTCAAACCGAAGCTGGAGGGGATTAACAAGACTCTGCGAATTATCTCCGGGTGGTACCGGCCAGAGTAAAGTGTCCAAGTCCCAAAATGGTGAGATCTGTTTTGGTTCTGTTAAGTTTACCGGGTGGTACCGGGCCAAAAAGCACTTAGAGGAACTAAAACATGTACGGATAATTACCGTTGTCCCGAAAAGATCTAGGAGTCGTGTCAGTTAGATATGATTGGTAAAAGTCCTTACCTACCTAATTAGTACGTGGGCCTGGTGGGACGTGAACACACCGGTCATCAGGGAGTATGTAATTAGGATCCTAGTCCATAAAATTGATCATTTAAGGGTTTATTGATAGTTATTGGAAATAGTCTATTCACAGTTACTAAAACCAAAGTTTTTAAATGTGTAGATTGCAAACACAGTAACCAACACTAATAAATCTTTCTCTTCGCTCTATTCTAGAAAAAAAGGGGACAAACTTATCAGGTTAATTTTCTCGTCTGTGAGCGCAATCTAATGATTGTGCTCAGGCACGAGAGAAAGTGGTATGTCCTAGAAAAAGCCTCTAGGTGAAGGCCCCTCCAGCAAATGATGCTGTCAGGAACAACATTTCAATAATTTGCTGGATGTAGGCTATCTTATGCTTGCAACTATGAGCCCAGATTTTCTTACGAGGCTCATAAACACTAATGACATGATCCGCCAGTTGAGGGACATGCCTCAGACGCAAGCACGCACAGAGCGTTATGCCAGTAGAGCACTAAACACGTGCAAGATGGCCAAGGGAACCTCAGTTAGTGATCATGAAAAGGCACATTGATCACCTAGAGAGGCTCGGTCACCCAGTTCCGTTGCAGTTAGCAACGGATACGATACTCAACTCAATGTCTAATGATTATCAAATAACAAGTTGAAAACCATTAAGTTGAGTATGGGGACCAAGACCAAAGATGTGCTTGTGGTCAAGAATGGTGAAGTAAAAGCGTGGGCATGGGAACACCAGTAAGGGAAAGGGCCAAGTTCTGGCTACCCTGAGTGCACCCAGGGTTAATAATAAAGGCAAAGGCAAGAGCAAGGGCAAGAAAGTTAAGTCTAACAGAGTAATGACCAAGATTCAATACTTCAAGTGCCATGAACCCGGTCATTGGAAGCATAACTGCCCGAAGCATTACGAAGCAGGTATAAACACCTCAGGTATTCGTAACTGCTTCAGTTTATCACTTTCGCTTGTTAGTTTACGAGTGTGTTGACACCTAGAAGCAAAAGTTTAATTGCAGGTGGTCATTAAAAGTGAAGTGCCCAGATTGCAAGGATCAACATGCAAGTAGATATTATCAAAGACAATTTTAAACTTTCATGATTTAAAACAATCTTGTTTTTCCAAAATTTGGATTTTTGGATATTTGTTCATCGGTTTTAAAATTTAAAATTATTGTCTTGATTTAAATATCTTTATGCATGGTATTTTGAATCTGATTAAGTCAAATTTGACTTGATTCAAAATTAGATCCTAGATGTTGCCTATTACACTAACAGTATTACTTCAATCAAAATAATTTGAAGTAATGTATATGAAAACAGTCGAAAACACACGAAGTACTATAATTATAGAAATGTGTTTTTGAATAAAACATTTATGAGTAAAAGATTATGAAAGTATTTTATGATCAGAATTTATCACTCATATGTTTTAAAATGAATTTAGGATATTATCTCAGATATCGTTGATAATATCAGTATTTATAAAACTAGGAAAAATTCCAAGTTTTGGAATTAGGATTTAATAAAATCCAGTTAAGTTTTATAAATGTTAAAATTCTCGTGTTCATTACTTGAAATAGAATTGACTAAATAATCAAGTTTTGACTAAGTCAATAGTTAATTTTAAGTAATAGTTGCTTTTCATATAGGTTAGTGGGAGCCCAGTTTATTCTCTATCTACTCTATGATAAAGAATAAAAGATAAAATTATTGATTTAGTATATCTCGGAATTCATGATCCAGGTAGGATGTAAATTCATAAGATATACGATCTACTTTTCAGTCAAAAGGGTAGAACAAAAGTTTCAAAGACTTTGAAACAAAATAAAGTCATACTTGACTTTTGAGAAAAATCAATAATTAAAATGTGTTGGAATAGTTATCAAAGATAGTAATTATCTTTTAGACTAGAAAGTGTTGAAAACACTAGAATAGATTTCCTGAAATTTGCTTGTTTGGTAAATGGAAATTTCATCCGATTTCAGGTAGAAATCATTCATCTACACAAGCAACTAAGGGAAGTTGCAGTTTAAACTTTACATATTCAGTGAAACTAGGAGTTATTTCAGTATCTCCAAGTTCAGGGAATATGGTAAAGAAAAGTCTAATCCTTGTTTAAAAGTGTTTGCAAAACAAAGATTAGCAGAATCAAGAAGATTGTATCAGATGATACAAACTTGTATTGTTTTGGTTGTTACTTTGATTAATACGGTGAACATTAATCAAAAGGTTTAAACTGAAGTTAGGTGATGCTTCGTTTAAATCAGTTTTTAGTAAACGTTGAATAGACACCGTAAAAGTAATTAAGAAATGCCATTAATTTTGTTATTATTACAGAGTGTAATATGGACTATACAAAATTAGTTTCTTTATAGCTTTTATATTTTGCATGTTTTATAATCCAGGACTGAGACTAGTTTCCAGTCTTTCATTCGAAATTTGTCCGTGACAACTTATCGTGGTAGGAACCCGTTAGGGCGTTAAAGTCATTGTGAGCCTCTGGGTAGTTATGATCAGTGGTTGAATAACAGCTACAAGCGTTGTAGACCAGGAGTTGCACAGATATTTGATAGAGTAGCAAATATCGGACGTGATCCGTGGTTGAGATTTACTTCTTGGATTCTACCATACGTAAATCTCAGAGTGGTTGTCCTTATCACCTGAGGTATTTGGTTTGATATCATGAGGACTGTTGGATACTTAGTGCGTTCAACCGCTACGCCGTAACAGGGTGGCTATAAAGGGCGTAACTAGATTCAGCGGAAGCCGTGGTGTTAAATGCAGATACGCAAGATGGGATTTGCGCCTCTTCTCTGAAGAGAGATATTTCTGGGCCCCTTGACTGACTGAAAGTACTGATGAAGTGCACGGCCGTGCCCAAACGAACTGATTTGTTCTTTGTCGTTTACCTATCAGTAGAAGTCGGATAGTCGAGAAACATAACCTTGAGTATTAAGAGTTGACTTAATCCAGGCTCATACTCAAAGATGGAATATCGTGTCGCAAAGGGAAAAGCCAATATACCCAATTTATGGACAGTTGTTTCATACATTCGTTTTCCTTATGGGAATAGTTTATCACCTACCTGGGTATAAGAGTGCATATAACCTGGTTACCCTAAGTGCCTGTCTAGGGGCCTCCTTAGGTCCATGTGATCAAAGCGGTATTGCCAACTTGCACAAGCGGGAGTCTGTTAGTAATTATGTGCATAAGTTGACAAACCAGTGATTACATATCCAATGTTATAAGTCACTTGAGGGTCACACCCGTGAGGACCTATAAGTCAAACAAGTAAATAATCCCAGTTTGGAGAGATTGAATTTATAATAGTTAATTATAAATTAGTTGGGTAATTTCAGTAAGAAATCCCAAAGTTAAAGGGTTATTAATTAATTATATGGGTTATATATTTATTCGGTAAATAAATATATAAACAGATTAATAATTCATTAGATGGTTAATTATCCAGTTAAAATAGAATAAGATATATTCTTTTCTTCAGGAGAAATAAAGGAGTAATTCTATAAGGATAATTATTATGGAAGCTTTATTATATGGAAACTTTTCCATATAAATAAAGGCTTACCTATAACCAGTTTAATAATTCCAAAAACCCTGTTTTCAGAGAAACTGAAAAATCCTCTCTCTCTCTCTCTCCTTACAATCGCCAACCACCACAACACCATAACCAGTTCGGTTTTTGTTCGGTCGTTCATCGGGATTAAATCCGGCTAGAAGGAAGTTTGCACGGTCGATTACGGGTGGATCAATCTCGAGCTTCTCAGGTAATTTGTCTAAACCTTAGATTATATAATTTTGTTTGTAACGAACGGATCGTGGTTTTTCGGGTTTTTATCCAAACCGCTTCCGCTCGATCGAACCAGTTCGGTTCGATCTGATAAACCTTTGATCAGTAAGTCATTAGGTTTATAGTAAATCTCGATCCAGTTAGGTTCGAGATACGTGGTGTTATTCGGGTCAGTTTGATTCAGATATCACAGAAAAACCCAACAATCAAGTCATTACCATTTTAAGCATGCTTTAAATGTAATATCATTTCATGTTATTTATCAATCAATCAGAAGTGTCCCACCATTCAAAACAGTTTGCAGTTTCGTAAAACAGTCCATTCATTTTGGGTAAGGGAACTCACCTGAGCAAAAATCTCACTGTCCTGCCGTAGACCTCGTCTAACGTGCCTGTATAAGTTCTAGGGCATTAATAACCGTGTTTACACACTCCTCTACCTAAGACATCCCTAGGCAGACTTAGCACGGCCGTTCCTATAGAAATAAATCACTAGGAAAAATCCTCTCCGAAAACTAACCCTACAATCGAAACCCCTCAAAAACCGACTCGGAAAAGCAGGTTTTCCGACTCGCAAATCCCGATTCGGGATTCCATCATTTCCGATTCGGAAAATGGCTAATTCTGATTCGGGAAACACCTATTCCCGATTCGGGAAACGAGGTAAGCATAACGGTCAAGTCAGCCCATTTCCCGATTCGGAAATCATATTTTCCGATTCGGGAAAGGCAATTCGGAAAAGGCATTAATTCAGCACAAGATTTCCGACTCGGGAAACATAAATCCCGATTCGGAATTTATGATTTCCCAATTCGGAAATCAAGATCTCAACTTGGAAAACACGATTTTCCCGATTCGGGAATCATAAATCCCAACTCGGGATTTATGATTTCCCAATTCGGGAAATACGAACAGATCCGGAAAAGCACAAATTTTTGACAAAAACTTGACCCGATTGAATCCAAAGCAATTTAGAAGATCGCTAAACTAATCCTATATCAACCTAGATGAGTTGTACACAAAATAACATCGAGATCTTACCTCCGCGATGATTTTCCGACCTCGAGATTGGTGAAAATGGCTCCAACTTGCTTCTCCAAAAACACACACTAAGCACACACTAATGTGATTCCCCAAAATGGCAAAAACCCTAGCTTTAGCCTATATATACTATGGGCTAAAGGGCTAAGCCCATACCATTTATGGTATAAGCCCAACTATCAAACATAATTAAAAAGGGTCGCATTTCACCCCTCACCCTTAAAATTCTTATCAAAAAGGTCATACTTAACGAGTGACTAACCTTATGGCTAACTTTAAAACGCCGGTTGTTACAGCACCTATGTCGTCGGCATCTCGGGTGGCTCCGAGGTGTGCGGGCCCTTAGTGGATGATGCCATGCTAAATTCGGCATCGGGGTGTTTAGAAGTAACGAGTGTCGGGATATTGGTTGGTGGAAGTGGGTTGCTCCCACTGTTTCCGAAGATAAAAGATAAAATGTATAAGTATACTTCTTGATGTTCATTTATATGCTCGTTTATATACATCGTAAGACTTAACATGATCTTCATACATATTGTATTATGTTTGGTACAACTCACTAAGCTCTTTTGGCCTAACACTTGTGTGGTGTCGATGTGTATCTCAAGTGCTAGTGGCGCCGTTGCTAAGCAGTGCTTAAGGACTCGGGGTGAGCGTGGGAACAGTTACGGAGACCGGACTGTTAGTCCAATGGTTGGACCTTAGGATGACAACCCTTTGTAACCTCCTCTCTAACGAAGAATTAGTTTAGTAGGTTGTCCCTTTTGTTTACATTGACTCCGATCATGTATAATTTATTTGTATTATTGGTATCCCTTTTGGGGTTGAGCTCACACCTTGGCGTTTTTATTTGTACCGACCTTTCCTTTGAAGGTTTTTGTTAGCTCAAATTTTTGGGGTGTTACACCACGGCTTGAGCTCTACGAAACACTATTTTTGGACCATGGTTACTGATGAAAGATAAGAATTCTGACCCCGTACTATGTTTGATGTTTCTGCATGGGAGGGAAAACCAAATATGGTTAGATGTTAATGGATATAACCTTTGATTTAAACGTCGGGATGTTTATCTGATCACGGGATTGAGATTTGGAGAAATTCCTACTATCCAACATAATGCAAACGGTTTTGTATGATGTGTGTTTGGAAGGTCGTCAATTACATTAAGGGAACTCATAAATGAGTATGATACCATTCGGCAACAAGGTCATCGATTTACGAAAGACGTGGCGGCCCGTATTTGTTTATTGGCGATGGTCGAGACATATTTTCTTTGTCATTAGTATGCTATTAGAGTGCCTCAACAAGTAGTATTGGATATCTTATAAAGGATATTGAGTCATGGAACGCCTTTCCATGGGGATCTTACATCTAGGATTATATGTTTGCCCAAATAAACAACGTGATAACAAGACAACGCGATCCAAAACCAGCAATGACGTTGTCCGATTTTTTATTTGCCTTGAAGGTTAGTTAGGTTATTCTTGAAATAAAAACAACTAACTTGTTTTTACCTTTTCAATACATACTGAATTTTTTATTCATTCTAATCACAGATATGGGTGGTAGAGAGATTTCCAAGAGCGAGGGCCATTTGGGTATCTATGAGTAACTTTGGAGGGTGCATTCATGGACTCGACACTGTTCGAGGTCATGATGTTGTACCGATATCCTGGGAAATTCGATCTTGACCATCTATTTTCGCCTACCCTGTCCAGCAATACAACATGTGGTATTGCAATCGTTGGACAGTCATTTGAAGGTTAAAGTCATATGTTGTATATGCTTTGCAGGTCTTCCAAAGTAGGGTTTTGTTGTCTTTGATCCTGCTGTCCTTAGCTTTTATGTTCATCTCTAGGTGGCAGTGATGCGGTAATTATTGTATATAAAAAGCGTAACAAGTTTTAACCTCTAATGCCTAGCCACTGTCTTACCACATATACAGGCAAGCGTACCTGATCGTGAGTAATATAGTGTAGGAAAGTCCAGGTATCGTATCTACCACTGGGAACGGTCAAGATCTCGTAGATTATTAATCTAAATCAGTTTAATTAACCTAAAGCTTTTTGGGGGGTTTTTATGAAAAAGGGTTTTATACTAAAAAGACAATTAAATTAGTTACGAACTAAGAAAGCGATTAAAAAGATTGATTAAGGACTATATGAAGGAAAACAGTAGCACTTATCATGGTATACTGAATCCCCAAGTGGATGATTTAAATAGGCCAAAGGTTTGGTTGTTTTGGTTATTGTAGGAATTTAAGTCTAGGACACCCTAACATGTAGTGACTATGGTCTTTAACTAGGTCTTGGTCCTCCTAGTCCAATACTTAGGTCGTTTGTCAGGCAGCCTAGTACCGGTAATCCGATCCTACTCTTATTGTATGGTTTTCTTCCCCCAGGTCACTCTCGGTCCGAGTAACCACTTAACACAACTCTCTTGCTCAAAGGGTAGGTTAAGGTAGGTTGGTTATCCTATCGGAGTCTATCAACTTTGGTCAAACAAATACACCCAACCAATGAGTTCAAATAACCAGACAATAATAATCAGAACGGAACCATAACACATATTCAATCAACCAAAAACAAACCAATAAACATTAAGTATAAAATCATCATCTACAATGGTTCATCGACCACAATAAGTACCACTATTAAGAGACTACTCACTAATCATAATGAAAACAGAAAACATGATAGTAGACATGATACCGACAATACAACGACGGATGATCAAAGATCGAACCCCGCAGCGTATCGGCACCACTCAGACTTTCACTCTCTGTTCCTCTCGTCTCTGCTTCGTATCTCCGTATATCGTGTATGTGAGTATATTCTGAACTGAAGGAGGAGGCTGGTATTTAAAAGAAAACGTCCAGGGCCCATTTGGCGATCGCCAGACTGCTAGTCTCGCGGCGACAAGCACTTAGGTCAAACCCTGGTCTTCATCTTTGTCGAACTTGGCGGCGCCAGATCTTGAACTTCGCGGATGCCAGATGGCTACTGGATTGATGTTGCACATTTTTCACGTTTTCTCGCCTTTTTCGTACTTTTCCGTTCCACGGTCTCCAAATCCTACATAAGCAATAATAAGCTCATTTGGTGAGTGAAATGATCATAAACGGGTGAGAAATGGGGTAAAGTCATACAATTAAGCCCAACTAAAACATGTATAATTTTGGTGTTATCAAAATCCCCACACTTAAGCTTTGATTGTCCTCAATCAAAAGACTGAAAGATAAGAAAGATAACTCCAAAATTATCTCCACCCAAGATCATCCAAGAGAACAAAGTATACTCACACAATCGAACACACAAACAAGACTCATCAAGCAATCGGATACCAAGATCAACCTTTTACCCTCACATAGTATGAATAATCATATAAAGTGTATCTCTCGGGGGTAAAAGTTTATATGTAAGTGATCACACCAATACTCGACTAATTCCCGCATGCATAAGCTTGTCACCAAATCTAATCTCCACCACTGAGAAGTTGTCAACCGTCAAGAGGACTTTAGGTTGTAACATTAGGCTAAGGGTTATGGGTAAGATAAAGGATATATAAGTGACTAAGGGTTTGCAACAAATATTTGAAAACTCAATTAGTAATGATCCAAATAGCGAAGCAATCTGACTTTCGAACAATGAAACTTTTGGGATGAGCATTTCCTCTCTTTTCTTTTTAGAATTGGCCTAAGCCTATGGCTTATTTGGGGCACAAATTCTTTTTCAATTTTTTTCAGCTCACATTCTTTTCTTTTTTTCCAACATTCTCGACTCTTTTGATATTTCTTTTTCTTTTCTGAGTCTCAAATATTTTTCTCTTTCTTTTCTTTTCCTCTTTTTTTTTTCAGAGCAGCAACTATGTTGCTTTTGGGCTCTTTTAAATCTCAATCCCATAAAAACTATCAGATTTGAAAAACTGGATCAAAACATCTCAAGAATCAAATTTAAGTTATGGCCAAAAGATAGATAAAACAATTAGGCTAAAGGATAAAAGATATAGTGGGTAAACAAATGAAAAAGCTAAGGCTCAAAATGGTTACAAGGGATGAAGTACTAATGGTGAGTACTTTTTAATCAAAGGGTAGGCAAATCAAATAACCTTATGGTGAGGTTATCTGACGAAGGCTAAAAGGGTTAGAAATGAAGGCCTCTATCAGTGCAATGGTGATAACTAGTTCTCTTATGTGGTCTCGACAAGCATTCAAATGACAAGTTCTACCTTGGGTCAAAGTCGGTATTCCTCACGAAATAAATAACAATTAAGGCTCAGGCACTCATGGCAATCAGTATTCCAAGGCATCCTTTTACTCAACTAATCCTATTCAGTGTTCTCCTATGCAAGCAACTCAGTCTCAAAAACAATCTCAGATTTCGAAAAAAATTGGGGTCAAATCTCAAAGCTTTCAAAAATTTGAAAAACGACAAACCAAAAGCAAAAAGTGAACCCATTTAAACAGATAAGTCTACATAACCCCCTCCCGACACTTAAAATTTGTAGTGTCCTCAATGCAACAATCAAAACAATCATGGAGTAATTGGGAAAAAGAGAAACTTCCCGGGTTATGTGACGAAATATGTTCTGATCTGAGAGAGTGTTCCAAGTATCGTGCTCGATCAAAGATCATAGATCGCTGTATCTACAACCAAAAAGAAAAAGAAAAAGTAAAAACGAACTAATAAAATAAACCAAACTAAAGCAATTAAAGTGTACTTAAAATCCTAAACAAACCAACAAAAAATAAAAAGTTGTCCAAACAAACCAAACCACAACCACGCAGTTTAAAGTTCAAAGTAGAGTACAACCCAATCGAATCAAATAAAACCGATTAGTTACGGTTTTCAAAAGCCCATTCATCGTAGGTCGAGTATCCAGCAGGACCGTCATCACTATCACGCCAAACGGGATGAGGTTCAAGAGGAGCCGAGGGAGCATGTCCCACGCTTTCAAAGTATTCGCTCATCGACGCGGTGACCCAAGACAATTCCCGCCGAACACCATACATGTCATATGAAATCCGATCCAATCTCTCCATCATCTCGTGATGCTCGACTCCCATTTGTTCCGATAAACCTTGAATGGCTTCATGAATAGATCCCGATCCTTGTTGATTTGCCGGTGGAGGGTTGCTCGATTGCCCCGGAAAGGTTGGTTGAGGCGGTGAAGTAGCCATGCCAATCGGCCCTTCATTGGGTGTAGCATCCCCAATCCAAACAAAAGTACCCCTCCGAGGTCCCGACGCAAGTAACTTCATAGAACGAAAAAGAACTTTATCGAGAAATCCCATAGGAGACAACTTGGTGAGAGTTTCACAAACGTCCGGTGTAAGAGTTCCCAACTTCTCCGCTATAACCGTAATGAAATGTCCCCCACAAAGGCCCGTTCCGGCCTTATCATGCACCTTTCCGGCGCTTTGGATCATTTTTGCCATCACATAAGAAAGATTGGTTATTGCGTTCCGATTAACCAATCGTGAAAGAAGCCAAAGATCACCTTCCGACACCTTTTCCTTGATAGCTTTCCGGTAAGCAAAAGAGTGAACTAGCATCCGATGAAGAAGGCGATGCTCGGGTAGAGTGATAGAACTTTCCTTGGTATTGGACTGTAGATACGGTCCCGATCCAATGGTAGCCCAAAAATCCGCGCCCACAAACTCGGCACTAGGCTCACAAGCACCGGTTAAGAAGTAGTGAGAAAAGTACTCGGACCTCGACTGAGCCGCCGTGAAAAATCCGAGCAACACTCCAAAGCGCGGTAGTGTGATCCCATACCATTCTCCAAGCAAACGAAATCGTTCACAAGGGCCACCAAATCTATCTTCCTCATATGCCTCCACATCGAAGCTAAACGTAGCCAAAAACTCCAACACAAGCTCATAGTAGATCGGCTCGTGGGTTTTTAGCGCTTTCTCCCAATCGTTGCTCACAAAACTAAGTACACCAAAGTGATCGCGGTACTCTCTCCTCAAGAGGCTTGAAAGCCTATCCCCAAATCCAATTTCCTCGACAAAATGCAAATCAACAATCGAGCCAATTTCAACGTCCCGTTTTTTCAAGCGATCAAGCGCAATCATTAACGACATCTTTTCGCTACGCAAGATGTTATCGGAATCGAAAGGCAAGCATGGGTGGTCTTGTACATTGCGAGAAGATGAAGCTCTCTACACAAACAAAACATATACATTAATCACCACCAAACTTATAACCTTTCTTTTTGTTTTTTTGAAAGGAATTTCTTCCAGGCAATTTTATAAAACTAAAAAGAAGCCAAAAGGCAAGTTACAAACAGTACCAAACCAAGGCCTTTACAAAACAATAAAACGAAGACAAAAGGCCATACCAAACAACCCATAACCAAAACAGACACAAACAAATCGACACAAACCACGAACTAAAGGAAATAAAGACCCATCTACTCCAAAACAAACACCAAAAACACCAATCAAGCATCTCTAACCAGCAGCTATCCCGCATTATCACAAATCTTTGTTCGCATCATTCTCCTCCAAGCAACACGCATCATTATGACTTCTATAGCCTCCTTGGCACATACAATCTCTGATTTCCAATCCGAACTGAAAAGTCTAGTACAACGTTCCTTCCAAATCATATAAATTGCAGCCGCTAGCGCAATTTTATGATTAAATTTTCTCGGAGGTACTGGTCCCGAGAGCCATTCCACAACATCATCCCAACTAGTAGGAGCGTCATCCCAATCAACAGCAGCTTTGATTCGAGCCCAAACACTAGCAGCATAAATACAATAAAAAAACAAATGACTATGCGAATCCAAACACATACCACATAGACCACATTTCCAATCCGGAGGATCATGCTTCCATTCTGCTAAACGATCTTGTGTTGGCAACCGTTGATGACAAGCAGTCCATAAGCAGAACGCATGTTTTGGGATATGACCCACAAACCAAACCGAGGAAGTCCAAGGAAGCCGGTCATAATTCTCATCTAAAGATACATAAACATCTTTAACCGAGAAGTTTATCAACCCGTGATGCCTAGATCTCCAACGTACCAAATCACGCTCCTCGGTCATCAAAAGAAGGTTATACATCAAAAGTTCTGGATGTCTATGAACCCAATCATCCGGCCAGCCCCCATCCGAAGCCGTAAGAAAATCACGAACTGTGTCATTCACCGTGAAACCTTGGGCATGTATACGTCTGTACGTGATCAAAGTAGCAAGCGGGCCGCAATCAAGCCACTTATCCTCCCAAGCATGAGTATTTCGACCATCCCCTACGATAACTTGAATATGAGGCCGAATAACACATCTCAACCCCAACATTTTCCGCAACACCCATGACCAAGAATTGGATTTGTTCATACGCCAAAATGTAGAAAACGGTGTATTTCTCTGCACCCAAGCAACCCAAAGAGTAGGTCGATTGACTAAGATATCCCAAAGATTCTTAGCTATAAGTGCACGATTCCACACTTTCAACTTTTTAAAACCAAGTCCCCCACACTCCCTTGGTCGACAAACAACATCCCACGATAACTTACACTTTCCTTGCTCTTCTCCACCTTGCGCCCATAAGAAAGACCGAAGAATCTTTTCCAACTCATGTATAACTGAAGAAGGAAAGACAAAGATAGCCATCCAATACAATTGTAACGACTGGAGTACTGAGATGACTAGTTGCCTTCTACCACCAAAAGAAAGAGATTTCAATTTCCAGTTTTGGACCCTCTGTTTCACACGAGAAATTTTAGACCTGGCAAACGTGTCGTGTCGTGTTGGCTTCAAAGTTAAACGGGTTGAAAATGGTTGACCCTAACCCGACCCGTTTATATAAACGGGTCAAATATCTCAACCCTAACCCAACCCGTTTAATAAACGGGTTGACCCGTTTAACCCGTCTAACCCGTTTACCATTTATAAAATATCAAAAGTCAAAAATCAAAAATAAAGAAACAATTAGAATTTACGAATCAAAACTTTATAATTCCAACCTATAAGTTCTAACCAAATCCGTTAACATTAAAAATCCAAATAAAATGAAAAAATAAAATTAAAATCGGGAAACTCTTAGCGACCTATCATTGATAAGTTGACTAACGTTGAACGATTTAGACTCTAAAGTTTTAAAACTTTAATTATTTTTGAGTTGTCAATTAATCTTGCCAAACTACCCAAAATGTAAATCTTAAATTAGTAAAATAGTAAATAGAAAACTTTAAATATATACACACACAAACACATAAACATGTATATGTATAAACGGGTTAGTCGGGTCATTTTCGAGTTGATATGTTTGACCCTAACCTTACCCGTTTAATTTTCGTGTCGTGTCGTGTCAACCCGTTTACTTAAACGGGTTGAAACTTATTACCCAAACCTGTTTATTCCTTGTCGAGTTCGTGTCGGGTTAACGTGTCGTGTCAGTTTTTGCCAGGTCTACGAGAAATAAGACCCCCATAATCAGAAACCTTGAGAAAAGTTGGTGATAATGGAACCCCCAAATACCGTATGGGGAAGGAACCCAAGCGAAATGGCAGACACACCCGAATAGCTTCTCTCGTGGCTTCTGAAACATTACCAAAGAAGACATCGCTCTTAGAAAGATTAGGAGATAATCCCGACCGCTTCTCAAACAAGAATAGAGCCTTCTTGAGAACTTCCACTGAAGCAACGTCACCACCTGTAAAGACAAACAAATCGTCTGCAAAACATAAATGGGTTAGATCTATATCCACACACCCCGGATGATACTGAAAATGATTGACCTCCTCAATGCACTGCTTGAAAATCATTGCAAACCCCTCCATAACAAGAGTAAATAAGTAAGGAGAAAGAGGATCTCCCTGTCTTATTCCTCTCTTACCATGAAAGAATCCCCAAGATTCACCATTCACTGCAACAGAATAAGAAGTTGTTGTAACCATCTCTTTAATCCAAGCTCGTATGACCAGGTGGAAACCAAAACCCTCCAACATATTACACAAATACCTCCAATCAACCATGTCATATGCTTTCCTCAAATCAATCTTAAAAGCACATCTTGGTTTACCACTACTTAAATGATACCCAACCACAAGTTCATGAGCCATCAAAATATTATCAACAATCCTCCTACCAGGAATAAATGCTGATTGCGACCTACCAACCAAACCATCCAAAAACGGCTTAATTCGGTTTACAATTATCTTGGATATGCATTTATACAAGACCGAACAGCAAGAAATGGGTCTGTAATCTGAAACCGAATTAGCATTAGGGGTCTTTGGCAATAAACAAATTAACGTATGGTTTAGCTCCTTAGCAAAATGTCCCCTATAGAAAAAATTATGAATGGCTACGGTAATGTCTCTACCCACAACGTCCCAAGCCGCCCTAAAGAAATGCGATGTAAAACCATCTGAACCAGGAGCTTTATCTTTACCAATCTGAAACATAGCATCCCGAATTTCACAGTCCATAATCGGCCGAATCATAGATAAGGAATCTTGCAAAGATAATTTATTCCGAAACCAAGCATGCGGCATAACCGGATCCAAAGAATCATCACACGTACCCAAAAAGGACTTCAAATGATCAAGAAACGCAGTGGAAACCTCATCATCATATACAAATACACCATCTACATTGCAAATGGAACGTACCTGATTGATATGCTTTCTTTCCTTGACCGCATTATGAAAAAACCTTGTATTTGAGTCCCCTTCACGTAACCAATGCACTTTTGCCCTTTGTCTAGAGGCCAAATTCTCATCACGACAAGCCTGCTGATAAGCCACCCTCAAAAAGCTAGCATCTTCTTTCAAATCCTCATTAAAAGGATCTAAATCACATGCTAATTGAATAACATTCAACTCCTCTTTCAACAAATTCACTTTAACTGAAAGATTACCATACGAACATCGAAGCTTCCTTAACGGACCTTTAAGGGCCTTAAGACGTGAAGTGACTTGATACATAAATGTACCATCCACTCGCATATCCCACACTTTTAACCGTAGAAGAAAACATAGGATGCTCAGTAATGAAATTTTCAAATTTAAAACCAAAATTTCTCTTCCTCGTACCCCCTTTAAACGCCAAAACCCCCGGAGAATGATCAGAAATACCTCTAGGGTGAAATCTCATGTGCGCATCCTCAAACCTGGTCGTGAACTCCACATTAGCCAAAATCCGATCTAGCTTCCTCCTCAGTCCCGAATCCTCTTTTGGCTTTTGACACCACGTATGTTGTATTCCTGTATAACGTACATCAAAAACCACAATATCCTCAACACAGTCGAAAAATTCCAACATATCCACATTCCTACGAGACACACCTCCAAGGGCATCATGGGGAAACAACATAGCATTAAAGTCACCCATGATAACCCAAGGTTGGTTTCCCATGATGGCACGAAACTTCCTCAAACCAGACCAAAGTTGCCTTCTAAGAATGGAATTATTTGCTCCATAGACAACCGCACACAACCAAGGCTGAACGACGCCTCTTAAACGAACCTCACAATGAATGAACTGAGCATGTGTTTCAATTACCATAATATCCATAACTGCTGAATTCCAAGCCATAATGATACGAGTACCATGCAACGACACACTCTGGTTAGAAACCCAAGACCATCTACCAAAAACATTATTCACTACAGAAGAAAGAGCATCACAACTCAAATGAGACTCCAGAATAGCAAAAAAGTTGATATCATTTACCCGAACGAATGATTTTACCTCCCTTTGTTTATCCGGAGCATTCAGGCCCCGTATATTCCAACAAGCTGCACTAATCATTTCGAACCCCGGATGCCTCCCTTTCCATCCCTAGGTACCCCACGACTTTGTTTACCACCTGAATTGGATCGTTCCGCCGATCCCTTATTCTTCTTTGGACGTTCCTCAGCATCACCAAGATTAGCTAACGGAGAGAAAGCATTAGCCGAACCTCCAACAATTGACGGACCAGAAGAAGCAATAAAAACACCACTCCTAGCAGTAGACTGCCTAAACGGATGGCCCGGAACTCCTCTCGTAGTCGTCACATAATCCGTGTTTGTCGGTAAAGTAAACTCAGGAATACCAGAATCCTTAACCCCCTGATCCTTCTCCAAATCTGAAACCGAACTCGCCTCAATAACCACAGGAACCTCCATATTAACATCGTCATCCACATCCACAATAGGAGGATCTCCTTTAGACACCTCCTCCAGAATCGGTTTCTCCATAGTATTTAAAGATGTCAGCTTAGCCGTCCCAACAGGAGGATCCAACACAACTTCCTTAACAACACCTGAAGAGGTCGGTTTATCTACCCCTTTCGTCTCCACTGTTTCCGTTCTACTGTGATAAAACCCTCATCATCAACCTTACCACCTTTGGCCATTTTGTTCTTAACCTCTACCGCTTTAGCAAAAGCAGACACCTTATGACCAAACACCAAACAATGGGAGCACTGAGAAGGCTCCCACACATACTCCACTTTCACTTTAACCGATGATTCCCCATTGCCAGACAAGCTAGGAATAACTACTTCAACTTCTCTCTTTAAATCTCCAACAACCCAAACTTCAATCAGCACACTTGAGTTGAAACATATCACAATATTTATAAAATTAAACTCAAGTGTGCACATCTAAAAAGATCAAGGCAAGAAACATCCCCCCTCCTAACATTAAAGACATCCTTACCCAAGAAATCCCCTTTCAAGGAACATTCACAAGTTTAAACAACTAGGGCTTGTAAGGATCTTCAAATTAAAGCAAATAGAGGAGAAATACATACCTTTGACGCCATGGATTTGCAGAATGCGAAGAGATTTGCAGAGAAAAACAAAAGGGAGGAAGGAGAAATACTGAAAATAGGGTTTTAGAAAACAATTTAAACCCTTTCATTTCGAACTTCGCGTCGCGAAAGTAAAGGATTTCGCGTCGCGAAGTAGTAACAGTCACACTATTTTCAAAATTCTCCTCGCGATACTTACCTTACGCACTCACTTCGCGTCGCGAAACTTAAAACTTCGCGAACGCGAAGAGGCTCCTGTTTGGCTGTTTTCAGAATTTGATCGGGTTGTTATTTCCTCTGACTACTGCTGCAAAATTGCTTAGAACACATATAAAAGCAAAGATAACTAGTAAAAACACGGGTTGCCTCCCGAAAAGCGCTTGTTTTTGTAACGAGTCGCGAGCCTGACTCGGGGGATCTCCTAAGTAATTGGCTCTTTAGAAAGAAGACAGCCCTCGCCATTTCTGACAGGGTCGTTCTCATTGTAAAGCTTTAGTCTATGGCCATTTACCTTAAATGATCCTCTTTCAGTCATTAGGTCCACATATCCCGAGGGATAAGCTTTTAAGACAACATATGGACCTATCCATCGTGACTTTAACTTACCGGGGGAAAATTTAAAGCGAGTTTGATACGTTAATACCTTGTCCCCCTCCTTGAACACCTTTACTTCCTTCAGATGCGCATCATGCCATTTCTTTCGCTGCTCCTTATAGATCTTCGAGTTCTCATAAGCGAGAGATCTAAGCTCTTCTAACTCGTGCAAGCTTATCAATCTTTCCCTTCCACTTGCAATGTCATCCAGGTGGACTTTCTTTAGTGCCCACAGTGCTTTGTACTCGAACTCGAATGGAAGGTGACACGCTTTCCCGTAAAGCATTCGATAAGGAGTGCTTCCAATTGGTGTTTTGTAGGCTGTACGATATGCCCATAGTGCATCTTCAAGCTTTTGCGACCATATCTTCGGTTGTTATCGACCGTCTTTTCCAAGATTCGTTTCAACGCCCTGTTGGTGTTTTCCTCTTGTCCATTGGCTTGCGGATGGTAGGCGGTCGAGAATCGATGATGCACTCCATACCTTTTTAAGGTCTTCTCCAAAAGATAGTTTGCAAAATGAGTTCCTCTATCGTTGATGATCGCCTTCGGACATCCGTACCTACATACAAGAGATTTCACGAAGTCAACAACTACCTTAGCATTATTTGTAGGTGAAGCCTTAGCTTCGGCCCATTTGGAAACATAATCAACCGCTACAAGGATGTATTTGTTGCCTCTGGAGTCGGGAAAAGGTCCCATGAAACCGATTCCCCAAACATCAAACACTTCACTAACAGAGATACTTTGTTGGGGCATCTCATCTTTCTTTGTGATGTTGCCTGCCCTTTGACAAGCGTCACAAGATTTTATTAAAGTGTGAGCATCCTTAATAATCGTAGGCCAATAAAATCTGGATTCGAGGACTTTTCTGGCAGTCAGATTGGCTCCAAAATGGCCT
Source organism: Centaurea solstitialis (assembly GCA_030169165.1). NCBI lineage: Eukaryota > Viridiplantae > Streptophyta > Magnoliopsida > Asterales > Asteraceae > Centaurea > Centaurea solstitialis. The sequence continues at coordinate 60,143,208 of CM058046.1, read as the reverse complement.
CCCGTGGGGCCTTTGTGACAGTTAGTGAGAATGTCCCAAGCAGCAGGGCCGGAGACACATCGACGGTGTATCCTATCAGGTCCTATTCTAAACAGATAGGGTTTAGACCAAAAATAATACTTTAGGTCTCAGAAAAACTTACTTTTTTGTTGATGAGTCATACCTTTGACAAGAACACCAGCGGCCAAATAATTTGCAAAATCTGCATACCAAGGTATAGGGTCTTCTCCTATGGTCTTAATCATATTGAGGCCCTCATCGGGGAATTTATCCCTGATGACTTCTATGCCCCCGGAATCCATGTATGGATTCTCTAGGCGAGATAGATGATCGGCAGCTAAATTCTCAGCGCCTCTCTTATCTCTTACCTCTATATCAAACTCTTGCAACAGAAGTATCCATCGTATGAGTCTGGGCTTAGCATCAGGCTTAGCAAAGAGGTACTTAAGGGCAGAGTGATCCGTATAAACTATGATTTTGGACAACACAAGATAAGACCGAAACTTTTCAATGGCAAAAACGACCGCTAGAAGCTCCTTTTCAGTTGTGGTGTAGTTTTCTTGGGCATCGTTCAATGTTCGACTCGCATAGCAAATCGGTTGAAAATAATTATTTTTACGCTGCCCAAGAACTGCACCAACGGCGTAATCGCTTGCATCACACATAATCTCAAAAGGTTGATCCCAATCAGGTGGAACCATAATAGGGGCATTAGTCAAATGCCGTTTTAAAGTTTCAAACGCAGAAATGCACTTCTCATCAAAAATGAAAGGTGCATCTTTTTCAAGAAGTTTAGTTAGAGGTCGGGATATTTTCGAAAAATCCTGTATAAATCTCCTATAAAACCCGGCATGACCTAAGAAACTTCTAACCCCTTTTATGTTTGTAGGTGGAGGAAGCTTCGATATGGTGTCTATCTTAGCTTTATCCACTTCCAAACCATCTTTTGAGATTTTGTGTCCAAGAACTATACCTTCTCTTACCATAAAGTGGCACTTTCCCCAGTTGAGAACCAGATGAGATTCCTCACATCGAGCTAACACCCTGTCTAGACTGCTTAGACAATCATCAAAAGAGTTACCGAAAACAGAGAAATCATCCATAAAGACCTCCATACAATTCTCTATCATGTCCTGAAAAATGGCCGTCATGCATCGCTGAAACGTAGCGGGTGCATTGCATAACCCAAAAGGCATACGCCTATAGGCGAATGTTCCAAAGGGACAAGTAAAAGTCGTTTTCTCTTGGTCCTCAGGATCAATGGGGATCTGGAAGTATCCCGAAAAGCCATCCAGGAAGCAATAGTACTCATTTCCCGCCAATCGTTCAAGCATTTGATGAATGAAGGGTAAGGGGAAATGGTCTTTTCTAGTGGCATCGTTAAGCTTCCTATAGTCTATGCAGACTCTCCACCCGGTAACAGTACGGGTGGGAACTAACTCATTGTTATCATTTGTGACAACTGTGAGTCCTCCCTTTTTGGGAACTACTTGAACAGGGCTTACCCAAGGACTATCAGAAATGGGGTAGATGATCCCGGTATCAAGCAGTTTGATAACCTCCTTTTTCACAACTTCTTGCATTTTCGGATTAAGCCTCCTTTGTTTTTGCACACATGGTTTAAAATTGTCTTCCATTAAGATTTTGTGTGTACAAAATGAAGGGCTTATTCCGGGAATGTCCGAAATTTTCCAAGCTAAAGCCTTTTTGTGTTTTTTCAAAACCTCAATAAGTCTATCTTTTTCATTGGCTGTTAGCAAGGAAGAAATAATTACGGGGAGAGAATTGTTACCTTCAAGAAATTGGTACTCGAGGTGTTCGGGAAGGTCCTTTAACTCCAAATCCGGTGGTTCCTCCAAAGAGGTTCTTACCCTAACTTTATCTTCCTGTTTTAGCTCCTCGAATTCCTCTTCTTCTTCCTCCGCGGTTTCGTTCCATCTTTTCTCAAGAAAGATGCATTCTTCCAATTCACCTAATTCAAAAAGATAATCATTAGGCTCTGATTCAAACGGTTCAGTAAAGTCATCTAAGCTGTCTAGAGTATTTATAGATTCATTATAGTCTGGAATCCCATCAATGGAGAGTGTGATTCCATCTTCACCAATTCCTAGACTAAGTTCTCTTTCGGCAACATGAATAACGGCACTGGCCGTGTTGAGGAATGGACGACCAAGGATAAGAGGCACTTTAACCTCGTCCTTTATGTCCAAGATCACAAAGTCGGCAGGGAAATCAAACTTGCCTACCCGCACTATGACATCCTCAGCTATTCCTACAGGGTATTTTATGGATCTGTCAGCTAGTTGTATAGTCATTCGCGTGCTCTTCAGACCCTCTAATCCCAGTTTTTGCTAAAAGGATAATGGCATTAGGTTTATACTGGCTCCTAGGTCTGCTAGGGCTTTACATGAGACACTTTCACCAAAATGACAAGGAATAATGAAACTCCCTTGATCACCCTTTTTGAGGGTGTCTGAAAGTGTGGCTGAGCATTCGGCATTTAGAAATGCTATTTCTTCTGTTCCCATTCTTGCGCTATTAGCCACCAACTCTTTGAGAAATCTCGCGTAACTCGGCACACCTGCAATTAAGTCCACAAGAGGCACATTAATATCCACGCGTTTAATCAATTTAATAAACTTACGATACTGGGCCTCTTTCTTTTCTTTGCGCAGTCGTGCAGGATATGGTACTCGTGTAGGCACGTGTGGTGTTGCAAATTCCTTCGGTCTGACTGCTTCTTCCCTAACTTCTTTTGTTGGGCGTGATGGTAATTCGACCTCCGGTTCAACAACCTGCATATTAGGAATTTGGTTAGTTTGAGGCATAGGTGGTCCTACAACTACCTTACCTCCTCTCGTGGTTGTGAACACTTCAGCCTGTGCTTCTGCCTCCATATGAGGAAATGTTTCCTTGACGTCTCGGAGGAACTGATTTGTGCTCTTATGCAGTCCTGCAATAAAATTTACAAACCCCTGCATTTTATGTTCGACATCCGCACCCATCTTACCTTGTCCTTGCGAGAATTGATGGAATAATTGTTCGATTACCCCGCCATATGGCTTCGAGAGAGGGGTTGGCGTCCAATTGGACTCATCGGTTGGATGAGCGTGCTCATCGGATGATGACACTACATTTAGATGTGCTGGTGGGTCTTCCTCTTGTTCCTCGTCGGTGGACCAATCCAGATAGTGTGCTTCCATGACGTCCAAGAGTTTACGCGCTTCTTTCACTGACTTATATGGAAAAATACCCCCACAAGACGAGTCTAACCTTAATCGAGAATCGTTAGTCAGCCCAGCATAAAAAACATTTATCAATTCCCTATCATCAATACCATGGTTTGGAAATATTAAGAATAAATCCTTATACCTTCCCAGGCTTTCACAAGGCTATCTTTTCCTTGTTTAAAGTTTCGTATTTCAGCTCTTATTTTGTTAGCCCTGGAAATGGGAAAGTACCTTGACAAAAAGACATATTTTAAATCGTCCCAGGTTATGATGGATCCCGGGGGCAGTTTTTTAAACCAGTCTTTTGCCTTATTTGTCAAAGTAAAGGGAAATACTCGAAGTCTTACCTCATCCTCCTTGGTGTTGACTAGATCACAGATGTCCTCGAATGCTTCAAGGTGTTGGTAAGGATTTCCACTTGGTTCTCCGTCAAATGAAATGGTGTTAATCATTTTGATTAGTCCTTTGTTAATTTCCACCATTTTACCATCCGTCATTTTGATTGCGGATCTCGGGGTAAACTGTACCTCAGATCGCTTATCCCACATGGGTTGATCGTCTGCCATCCTGACAACTCAACAAACGATTACGGGCAACTTGCGGGAACAAAGAGATAAGATAAAAATAAAAATAACTAAGTAAAATAGAAAGCGAAAAACTTGCAAGGGAAAGAATCCCTCACAAGGATCGATTAACAAAACTAACTAAGACTAAAATCTAACAACTACCGTTCCCCGGCAACGGCGCCATAAACTTGATGCGGTAATTATTGTATATAAAAAGCGTAACAAGTTTTAACCTCTAATGCCTAGCCACTGTCTTACCACATATACAGGCAAGCGTACCTGATCGTGAGTAATATAGTGTAGGAAAGTCCAGGTATCGTATCTACCACTGGGAACGGTCAAGTTATCGTAGATTATTAATCTAAATCAGTTTAATTAACCTAAAGCTTTTTGGGGGGTTTTTATGAAAAAGGGTTTTATACTAAAAAGACAATTAAATTGGTTAAGAACTAAGAAAGCGATTAAAAAGATTGATTAAGGACTATATGAAGGAAAACAGTAGCACTTATCATGGTATACTGAATCCCCAAGTGGATCATTTAAATAGGCCAAAGGTTTGGTTGTTTTGGTTATTGTAGGAATTTAAGTCTAGGACACCCTAACATGTAGTGACTATGGTCTTTAACTAGGTCTTGGTCCTCCTAGTCCAATACTTAGGTCGTTTCTCAGGCAACCTAGTACCGGTAATCCGATCCTACTCTTATTGTATGGTTTTCTTCCCCCAGGTCACTCTCGGTCCGAGTAACCACTTAACACAACTCTCTTGGTCAAAGGGTAGGTTAAGGTAGGTTGATTATCCTATCGGAGTCTATCTACTTTGGTCAAACAGATACACCCAACCAATGAGTTCAAATAACCAGACAATAATAATCAGAACGGAACCATAACACACATTCAATCAACCAAAAACAAACCAATAAACATTAAGTATAAATTCATCATCCACAATGGTTCATCGACCACAATAAGTACCACTATTAAGAGACTACTCACTAATCATAATGAAAACAGAAAACATGATAGTAGACATGATACCGACAATACAACGACGGATGATCAAAGATCGAACCCCGCATCCTATTGGCACCACTCAGACTTTCACTCTCTGTTCCTCTCGTCTCTACTTCGTATCTCCGTATATCATGTATGTGAGTATATTCTGAATTGAAGGAGGAGGTTGGTATTTAAAAGAAAACGTCCAGGGCCCATTTGGCGATCGCCAGACTGCTAGTTTCGCGGCGCCAAGCACTTAGGTCAAACCCTGGTCTTCATCTTTGTCGAACTTGGCGGCGCCAGATCTTGAACTTCGCGGACGCCAGATGGCTACTGGATTGATGTTGCACATTTTTCACGTTTTCTCGCCTTTTTTCGTACTTTTCCGTTCCACGGCCTCCAAATCCTACATAAGCAATAATAAGCTCATTTGGTGAGTGAAATGATCATAAACGGTGAGAAATGGGGTAAATTCATACAATTAAGCCAACCAAAACATATATAATTATGGTGTGATCAGGCAGCAACAAAGTGTGTGATGTGGCATTGGGTACACCGTGTTAATTGCTTGGTGTATTGAACCAACTCTGTGAAAGGGTTAATATTTTAACCCTATTTAGAAATTTATTTTCAGTCATTTTTAGATAATTATAAATTAAAACAAGTAAAATTTCCCTATATTTCACCATATTTAATTAACATATTATAAACTTTTGATACCGGATTAATAATACACGAGTAAATTACACTTTTGGTCCCTGTGGTTGTAATGTTTTTTCAACTTTGGTCCCTAGATTGAATTAATATCACGAATAGTCCCCAAGGTTGCCACTTTTTTTCAATTTTGGTCCGTTAAACTAACTTCTGTAAAATAGACCAGTGAACTCCAAGGTATTCTCGTGTTTTTCATATTTATTTGTTTTCAATTAAAAATAAAACAAATGTATTATTATTATATTATTAATAAATATTAGATGGGACCCACCATCATCTTCACCACCAACACCCACCACCATCATAGCCACAACTAGAGGTGCACAAAATAATCGAATAACCGAGAAACCGAAAAAAATAACCGAAACCGGTTTTTGAAAATAACCAGTTACAATTCTAACCGAACATGTTGTTTTTATTACCGGTTTTCTAACTGGTTATAAATTTTGAGAATTTTTATGTAATTACCGGTTTCTAACCAGTTTTTTATTAACCGGTTTTTAACTGGTTCTTTTCAATAGACTAAAAAATTAAGAAATATACTGCTGTGGCCAGGGGAGATTGTATCCGGTATTTATTACTCTACTTGTCCGTTGGTTCTTAACCAAATTTTTGTGATGGCTAAAGAAATTGGTGCCGCCGCTTTAAACCCGACGGTAAATGTTGTTGGGGTTGAAGGATTGATCAATGATATTGCTTTTGCTTTTGGTATACCTAGCTTGAACCCCAATTATATCAAAAATGCTCAAAACAGTTTTAATAGAAGTTTACAAGACATGTACGAAGTTTATTTATCTAGCTAAATATGGGTCGACAAACGTAATACATGACCAATATGCATCGGCATCATCTTTTAGCGGAGGAAGTTCAAGTAACCCACAAATGTCACTTTTTAACTCGCTACAAATTTATCAATCCAAACGATCATGTACTACTACCGCTACTAGTGAGTTGGAAAATTAGAGGTCAACCAATTTTATAGGCAACATGGATTTTGAGCATTTTAAAAGTTTTAATATTTTTGGGTTGGTGGAAACAAAGGGAAACACAATTTCCGGTTCTAGCCGCCATGACCCGTGATTTACTAATCGTCCAAGCTTCTACGGTAGCTTCGGAATCCGCTTTTTTGTTAGTTGCAGGGTTATATCGGACCGAAGATCAAGACTAATTGTCGAGTCAATAGAATGTTGCGTTTGTTTGAAGGATTTTTTGGATGGAACGCTTCAACGACAACATATGACGACGCTAGAAGAGCCATTCTACTGCGATGTCGAAGAATTTATGCACACTGAAGAAGTCGATGAAGGATTATCACCTCCAGTCGATGTCGAGGAGTGATCTAGGTGGGTTGATGGCCATGCCGAAGCTTCGTTCTAGTGTTCTCTTTTAATTAATATTATTATAATTTGTAATCCAAAAATTTTGAACTTTTATATATATATATATGCATATATATGCATTTTTATTTGGATTTATATGTATTTCTATTTGAATTTCTATTTATAATATTTTTATAGTGACAGTTGGTAAATGGTAATTGGTAATTTGGTATAATGATATTTATATAATTATATGTATTGTTTTTATTATATTTATATATATTTGTATAATCATATCAAATATAATTATTATATAATTATAAATTTAAATAAATAAAACAACTAAACAAAAGAAAAGGCCCAAAAAATCAGATTTTTAACCCAAGCCCAAAAAAAAACCCAACAAAACAGGTGTTTTTTCTAACCGGTTATTACTTTAACCCAAGTGGTTGCAAGCAGTATTGTATTCGAGGTCCATAACCAGTTATATGTTCGCTCTGTTTTTTTTCTAACTGGTTTTTTTCTTAACTTGTTTTGAAATAATCGGTTAGGTTATTTAACCGGTCGTGTGCACCTCTAGACACAACTACCACCACCAAACCACCCACCACCACCACCGTAGCCACCACCACCACCAAACCACCCACCATCACCATAGCCACCACCAAACCACCACCACAGCCGCCACCACCAAAGCTCCAAAACCGACGCCGCACTTTCCGGCCACCCCTTTCACTTTAAGATCTGAAGCCGACGACTGATTAAAGCAGATCTGGGTTCCGAAGAGAAATGTGAACTTAGAGAGAGAGGTGGTCGACGAGATGGGTGGTCGGCGACGATAGGTGGCCAGATCTGGTTGTGGTTAGGTGTTTACAAGTGGTGGCCGACGACTGGTTGCCAGAGAGAGGTGTGGTCGACGACGGTGGTGGAGGTGGATGGTGGATGGTGGAGGTAGGCTGCGGTGGAGGTAGATAGAGAAGGTTGGCGGCAGGTGAAGGTGGTGGTGGTGGTTGGTGGTTGGTGGGTGTTGGTGGTTGTTGGTGGTGATGGTGATGGTGGGTCCTATCTAATATTTATTAATAATATAATAAAACATTTGTTTTATTTTTAATTGCAAACAAATAAATATGAAAAGGACGAAAATACCCTTGGAGTTAATTGGTCTATGTAACAGAAGTTAGTTCGAGGGACCAAAATTGAAACAAAGTGGCAACCTCTGGGACTATTCGTAATATTAATTCAATCTAGGGACCAAAGTTGAAAAAACGTTACAACCAATGGGACCAAAAGTGTAATTTACGCATAATACACATTATCTAGTCTAAATTAAGTCGTTTTTTTTATGCAGATCAACATTCATGGGTCTCGAATTTTGCGAACGACAACAAGAGAAAGGCTTCACCGATCACCCGACGAAGCTACCATTGGATTCGAAACTTTTTTGGCCAACTATTAGGCGATTTTGCACTAAACTCGGCCCATGAGGGCCATGGATATTTTGAAAGGCATTTTCTAGCTTTCTTTGCTTATATATATGTTTGTAATATGTATGTTAAACATATCACCTTAATCATCTCCTAGTTAGCACACTACGTTAGCTAGGAGAAATTCTCATCTTTTGCATATTTGGTTCAGCTCTTCTTCAAGAAGGAATCAACTAGTAATTCATTTTTTGAAGTAACTTATGTTTGCTTTCGGTAGTAGTTAAAATCTTTGTTGTACACCGAAAGTGAAGATAAGTTGTTAGTAGTAATATAATTGTATGTTTTAGTTCCACGTGTTCTATTTATACTCTTTTCTACTACAAGTTTCGTTTTAATATATTTTATATGTTTAGTTTTTTATAAAAATATCGAAATAATACACAAAAAATTGCACTTTTGGTGCATTTTCTAGAAAATTTTTCAGAAATAGGTGGTTTTTTATGGGGTTTTCAGATATAGTATTTTCGGACTCTGGGAGTCCGAAACTTCCCTTGCCTTTGCCACCTGTCATTCTTACGTTGGAGTCCCAAAATCTGATTCTTTTTCTTATTTCGGAATCTGGAAGTCCGAAATAGAAAAATGATGATTCTTTTCTTATTTCGGAATCTGGAAGTCCGAAATAGAAAAATGAGAAATATGACTTTCTTGAAATTTGATTCTTTTCTTATTTCGGAATCTGGAAGTCCGAAATAGCAAAAAGTAAAACCATATTTGATTCTTTCCTCACGTGCCTTTAAGTACGTTCTGAAAAGCTGAAAAAGAGCCAACGATTTGACCAAACCTAAATCTCTTAAAAGACTAAAATGTTTTTATATGTAGGAGGTCACGGGTAATTGCATGGTAGATTGAGAAAAGGACAAGGGAGATCACATACATGCAAACATGGAGAAACCTTATAAATAAAAACAACATGCATGCAAAAATTTTCAAACACAAATCTTTTCTATCTTTACTCAACTCTCTCTCTCTCTCTTTTAAACACTTAATTTTTCTATCTCTTTCAAAAAAATAAACTCTCACAAATCCGTTCTCATTCAAACATGGAGAATATGACAATCCATCCTGGTCCGTTCAACAAAGAGTTGCTGTTTTTGGAGACTAGTCACCGGGCGTATAACATGTTTTACGGGGAGGAGCTATATACGTAGAGCCGGGTTTTAAGGAGTCTTCAATTGCGGATTCAAGCCCCTTGATCATTCTCTAATAACCGCACTTGTTGAAAGGTGGCGTCCCGAAACCTACACGTTTCACCTACCAATTGGGGAGGTAACCGTTACTCTACAAGATGTACACCTTATGTGGAATTTACGAATTGATGGGGAGGTGGTTACGGGATGTCAGCGGACATGGAGTGTTGCCGAGAAAATTGAGACGTGTTATCGGTTGCTTGGAATTGAAATAGAGCAGGGGAATTTCAGAGGTGCACAACTGAAAATGCCATTTCTGCGTACTGTGTTGGAAACGGCATTGCCGGATAATGCAACTAACGAGCAATGTATGCAGAGAGCTCGAGCATACATTTTACTTTTGCTTGGAGGTTCAATTTTTCCGGACGGTGCAGATAATTTGGTACATATGAATTTGCTAGTGTTTTTAGAGGATTTTGACAAGTGTGGTGGCCTTAGTTGGGGGAGTGCGGCCTTAGCCTGTTTGTATAGAAACCTTTGCAAAGGAACACTCAATGATAAAATAATTGTTGGTCCATTGATGTTATTGCAACTATGGGCTTGGTCCAGGATTCGTGCCACTGGCCCGAAATATGATGGTCATGCTCTTCAAAGACCTTTTGGTGTTAGGTATATATTATATTTTTTATAAAAATTAAGTATGTGTCTTTATGGTCAAAGTCTGGAAGTTAAATTTTCTTGTGTGTATGTAGGTGGAACAGTCTGCTTCATTTCGAAAGTGTACCGACACACTCTGTATCGGGGTATCGGGCGAGCCTGTGTGCAATGATCGATGGCGAGGTATCGTGAGTCTATCTATATAATACCACAATTTATTTTTATACGTGAATGCTAAAACATGAAGATTATCTTTTTGCAGTTTGAGTGGACTCCTTACGACCAATACGACCATCAAGTGTCAACAGATTGGTTGTGTAATACATATATAATTTTTTGGGAAATTGTAGAGGAGTGTTTACCCATTAGGGTAATGAGGCAATTTCACTTTACGCAACCCATTACTATTACTACATTCCGACTCTCAAACCAACAAGAACATAAGAGGCTACACAAATTGACACGTCGAGGGACCACTCGACAAACTGGTTTATTAAACTGGGACCACAAATAAACCATTGGATGGATCGCATGAGCCATTACGTCACCGGGCAATTCACCATTCAACCGACAACAAGGATCAACATTGATGCATGGGAGTACCTAAAAGAGATCGGTGTTTCTAACTGGACACTTCTGCATGACAAAAGAAATCATCGTTGGGGAAACCCAACAACAAATATTGCAGAGAGTTTTAACAATGTCTTGCTTAGAGCTAGGGTTCTTCCTATTAAGGCTTTAATTGATTTCACATTCAATAAAGCCGTGCAACATTTTAGGAAGCATATGGAAATTGCTAGTAACTGCCCGACGGCCCTACCCCCACGTATGTGGGAACAATTCAACAAGCGCGACCGATATGCACAAGGGCACACAATTACAGAGTTTGACTACACGAACAGCGTTTACAGAGTGGTGTCAAGGATGCAGAACGACTACACTGTCAACTACGGTAAACGTACGTGTACGTGTGGAAAGTGGCAAATACATCGGTTCCCTTGTTCGCATGGTATTGCCGTTTGTCGTAAAAGGGGAGAGGACCCACATACACTTGTGCAAAAATGGTACACAACAAAAACGTACAAACGGCAATACAAAAGTGATTTTATGCCTCTGGCTCATGTTGACTACTGGAATGACCCAGGTTGGAGAATAAAAGCCAACGCATCAAGACTTTCCCCATCTATGGGTAGGAGATGCACGTGTAGAATATGTAATGAGATGGACGTCCGTGATCCAAACCAGCCAATTATCAGAAGATGTGGATTATGCAAGCAACCCGGACATAACAGGACCACTTGCCAAAACTCTCATCCTTAAATTAACTTGTCATGTTTAACATTGTAATGTGATTTTTTCACGCGTCTAATGGAATGTTATTTTTATTATTATTATCTCATCCTTCATATTTTTGTCAATTTTACAATTCAATTACTAGAGTACTCGTTTTTGTGAGTTGTAATGTTATAATGTTTTTCTGAATATAAAACATGACAACAGAACTTTCGTAATACCATCTAGTTTATATATATCAACTTACAAAACCCTAAAAAAACTAAACCACCTAAACCCTAAAAACCCTAAACCACCAAAACCAACTCTAAAAACCCTAAGAAAAAATGAATCTTTCTTTTTTAAGTGATATTTCGGATTTCCAGAACCCGACATAAGAAAAAGAATCAGATTCTTCTCAGAAGAGTCAAATCAGTTTGCTATTTCGGACTTCCAGATTCCGAAATAAGAAAAGAATCAGATTCCATTCAACATAGTCATATCAAATCATTGTATTTTTCTATTTCGGACTTCTAGATTCCGAAATAAGAAAAGAATCAGATTCCATTCATCATAGTCATATCAAATCATTGTATTTTTTCTATTTCGGACTTCCAGATTCCGAAATAAGAAAAAATAAGAAAAGAATCAGATTTTGGGACTCCAACATAAGAATGACAGGTGGCCAAGGCAAGGGAAGTTTCGGACTCCCAGAGTCCGAAAATACTATATTTGAAAAACCCTTAAAAAACCACCTATTTCTGAAAATTTTTCTAAAAAATGCACCAAAAGTGCAATTTTTTCAATAATACATGAACCTAAATGAGTTGTGCCCCGAACTTCATAAATCTTAAACGAGCCAAGCTCAAGCTCAACATCACAAGCTCTAAACGAGCAGAGCTCAAGCTCGAGCTTAAAAAAGTCTAAACGAGCCCAAATCAATAAGTGCCTGGCTCGATTCGACTCGGCTCGGCTCGCTTGTTTACATCCCTATGTATAAGCAATCCTAAACACACACAAAAACAACTTATTAGCTTGTTACATTTTAGTATCATTGTTAGGGTAAAAATCCACAATCGCACGACGACCGACTATAATCGTAAGACAAACGTTAGGACAATAGTCCTGTATTAAGATAAGGTCCTGAGATAAAACCTAAAAGAACTATCGAACAAAGATCACTAAACATCGAACATATGCATCGAATAAGTCGAACGATGATTATAATATCGTACGACAATACTAACGAATAAACATACAAAGTTTATATCTTTGATACAGGCAAGCTGATTATAATATCCAACAATTGTCCACCTTTGAGAAAGTCCGAGATTGAGTACTATGCCATGATCGTTGGAGTCCATCATTACAACGGACACGTCGTAAATTATATATCATTCGATGGGAACCGACAACATCAAGATCGACCGTTACAAGCAAGATTCTAGCAGCAGTTACGATCTGGACATTAATTCTCAGCATTACCGTTCGACCGTTATAAATCAAGCATTAATAGTCAAGAATACCGTTGGACAGTTACGATTTGGACATCAATGAACCACAATTCCGTTGGACGGTTACTTCAAAGATGCTATAAAAGAAGGATCAAGTCAACATTCGAGGACACGAAGTCTATCCGAAGTTCACAAAGTTCTATGTTGACTATTCTTGAGAATCAGTTGTAATTCATATTCGATTTCATTGTTATTTCACTTGTAATCGTACGACCAAAGCTGTATACCCGAAGGACATCACCCCTGTTTGGTGATAATAGTGCTCTGTCGACTTATCTTTTAGGTCGACCGCAGGTTTTTTCCTCCGTCGTGAGGTTTTTCCTGCGTCATCAAATTGTTTGTCTTATTTTATTCTTTTCCGCACTTCTCATTGATTATAATTTCTTTCTCTCGACGGTTAAGCCTCACACAAGTTTTTTACGACATCGAGTTGTGTAATTTTTTACATAAACAGTTTGGCGCCCACCGTGGGGCTCCGTTTTGAGAAAAATTTCATTCGGTGAAAAGTGCGCCTTAGTACTAACCTTTTCTTTGAGTTCTCTTTGAGCTATTTGTACAGGACAATGGATAACGGATTCATAGCATCTCTACAACAACAATTGCAACAAGCTAATGACGAAATCCAGCGTCTTCGAGCTTCGCAAGGACCATCGATGTCTATTCCTCCTCCTTATCCACCTCAACATCTGAGACCACCACGTCGACCACAGTTCAATGCCTCAGTGCCACTCTCGACTGTAAACCAACAGTACAACAACGTACGACCGTCTTTACCACAAGTTCCACCACCAATACCTCATGGCCCGCCACCTATGTCTCGAGGTCCACCTCCTATGCCTCAAGGAACACCCATGTTCACGTTCGAACCTTTTAACAACGTATCCCAACAGATTCCTATCCCTGGTCATATACCCACAGTTGCTAGTTCTACCATTCACACGACAATACCACCCAGTACCGGAATCTCTTCTGGTTTTATCCCAACAATTCCAATAGCCATTGAAGATCCTTTAAGCGTACGATTGAAATCCTTAGAAGAGCAGAATCAAAAGCTGTTCGCGTTACTCACAAAGCTACCCGGAGCAGCAGTACCTGTCGAAGTTGAACCTAAAACTGGATTTCAAGCCTCGCCGTTCGTCGATGAATTAGCTCTTGTCGACGTACCCAAGAAATACACCATTCCAGCCTTCGCAACAAAATATTCTGGAATCACAGATCCAGTCGAACATATAGCACAGTATAAGCAACTTATGTGGACAGTTCCTATACCGGCGCAATATCAAGAAGTTTGCATGTGCAAAAGTTTTGGATCGACTCTAACAGGAGCAGCATTACAATGGCTTATCAACTTAAAGCCAAAAAGCATTGGATCCTTTGCAGAATTGGTAAACCAATTCACTCGACAGTTTGCTAGCAGTCGTAAGATGGAGAAGCAGACCAGCGACCTATACTACATCGTACAGAAATCTGGAGAAACGATCCGCGACTACTTCAACAGGTTCAATGCGGCAATGATTGAAATAAAGAATTGCGATGTGAAGACCGCAATCGAGGCGTACAAACGTGGGCTAGAAGATTCCTCTGGACTGTATTTAGAATTGACTAAGTATCCTCCAGAAAACTTCGACGACGTATGAGCCAGAACATTAGCTTTCATGAGAATAGAAGACGATGCTCTTTTTCGACGAAAGCACTCTGCTGAAAAGAAACCTCTTGGTGCTCAAAAACATGATTTTAAGCACAAAAGAGTAAACAAGATTGGAAATCCTCGACATGAATCAAAAGCTCGATCAAGAAAAGGTACTGTTAAGATACGATATCCAGAATTATCTACTAACAATTTTGCAGGTACACCGAAAGATTTGGTAGATTCGCTACGAAAGATTGATGCAAACGTACGATGGCTAAAGAAATCTGACAAACCAAGCAAGGACAAAGATCAAAATAAATGGTGCGACTTCCATGAAGACCACGGCCATATGACGGATGAATGTATCAGTCTCAAAAAGGAGATTTCATATTTGAAATCAAAAGGACATCTGAAAGGCGTCATCCCAGAAGAACAAGGACGACCAGCATCACCGGTTCATACAAAAGTCGTAAACTGCATCACTGGAGGATCAGAAGTGTGCGGACTTACGTATTCAGCTGCCAAGCGACATGCACGAGATGGTCCAGACGAACATCCTATCCCCGGAGAAGCCAAATCAAAGACGGAAAGAGAGCTCGATGCAATGACAATTATGTTCGATCAAGACGATACACAGGGGGTCCATCATAAGCATCATGACGCTCTAGTCATACAGTTGACAATCGGAAACTGTTCGACTAAGAGAATATTGATTGATGGAGGTAGTTCAGCTAACGTTATTTTTGCAGATACTCTTAAAGTCATGGGGATCGAACGATCAGAAATCGTACGACGAAGTACTACTCTGATTGGATTCAATGGAGACCCGATGAACACTCTCGGAGAAATCATCTTGCCTGTCTTCGCCAAAGGCATCAACAAACAAACGAAGTTCAACGTCGTGGACTGCCAGTCAGCATATAATGTTATTTATGGAAGACCATGGATCCACGAGATGAAAGCAATCCCATCAACATACCATCAGAAGATTAAATTTCCTTCTCCATGGGGAATTCAAGAAATTGCTAGTGAGAACAAGGTCGCACAAGAATGCTACAAGATTACGATGAAGACAAAGTCGCAGGACATCTAGCTTTTACAGAGCCAGGATGGGAAGAAATCGAACGATGATCTTCGACTAGAAGAAGTCGTGATCGATCCTGAACATCCTGATCGAAAGGTCTTCGTAGGAGCCTCGCTCCCCCCTGACATAAAAAATACGATTATATCTTTTTTTGCAGGAACATTCGGACTGTTTTGCATGGTCGCACGAAGATATGGTTGGAATAGATCCAAGCATTATTTCGCATAAGTTGAACGTGGATCCTACTTTCAAACCAATTAAGCAGAAACGTCGCAAGTTTGTACCTGAACGAAACAAAGTAATTAATGATGAAGTCGACAATCTACTGAAGACAGGGAAAATCCGAGAAGTCAAATATCCAGAATGGTTGGCTAATGTGGTCGTCGTACAAAAGAAGAATGGAAAATGGCGAGTCTGCATTGATTTCACGGATCTAAACAAAGCTTGTCCAAAAGATCCTTTCCCTTTACCTCATATCGACGCCATGGTCGATGCGACAGCAGGACATGAATTACTGACATTCATGGACGTATATTCAGGATACAACCAAATATTGATGCACACGGAAGACCAAGAAAAAACCGCATTCATGACAGACAAAGGCATATACTGTTACAAAGTTATGCCATTTGGTCTCAAAAATGCAGGTTCGACGTATCAAAGATTGGTCAACATGATGTTCAAGGAACATCTTGGTCAAACGATGGAAGTCTATATCGATGACATGCTCGTAAAATCAGAACGTTCGATTGATCATGTTACACATTTGAAGCAATCGTTCGACATCCTACGACAGTACCAGATGAAGCTCAATCCAACAAAATGTTCCTTTGGGGTACGAGCAGGAAAATTCTTGGGATACTTGGTAACACAACGTGGAATCGAAGCAAGTCCAGAACAAGTTAAAGCTATCACCGAGATACAACCTCCAAGAAATATCAAAGAAGTCCAGAAGTTAACAGGACGAGTGGCAGCTTTGACCCGATTTATTTCACGATCATCGGACAAATGCCATTTGTTCTATAATGTCCTACGAAAGAATCAAGGCTTCTTGTGGACGGACGAACATGAGAAAGCTTTGCAGGAGTTGAAGCAATACATGACATCACCTCCTCTGCTGACAAAACCAGTCGAAGGTGAAAGTCTACAGTTGTATTTGGCAGTAAGCAAAAATGCGACAAGTGCAGTACTCGTACGAGAGGAAGATCAGCGACAACAACCAATTTATTATGTAAGCAAATCTTTCCTCGACGCAGAAACAAGGTACACATCAATGGAGAAATTGCTACTAGGTCTTATGACGGCAGCGAAAAAGCTAAGGCATTATTTCGAGTCGCATCATATCGTTGTTGTGACCAATTATCCACTCAAGACGGTGCTTCGTAAGCCAGAGTTAACAGGACGTCTAGCCAAGTGGAGCATCTATCTCAGTGGGTTCGACATTGAGTTCAAACCCAAGACGGCAATTAAATCGCAAGTACTGGCAGATTTTGTGGTAGAATTCTCTCCAGGACTGGAACCCACGACGTGCGACGAAATTGTGATGATTTCAGACAACAAACCTTGGATACTCTACGTTGATGGTTCTTCGAACGTACGAGGATGTGGATTAGGTATTGTCTTAAAATCATCACAAGGGGGAAATATAGTATACTCCATACGATGTGAATTCAAGGCCACAAACAACGAAGCAGAGTATGAAGCTTTGATCGCAGGATTGGATATTGCTCTTAGACTGGGGGTAAAACAATTGCACGTTCGAAGCGATTCTTTATTGGTGGTAAACCAAGTAAATGGAGATTTTCAAGCAAAAGATTCAAAAATGATGAGTTACCTCAAAGCCGTTAAAGATCGAATCGCACGATTTGAACAATTTTTGATCGAGCAAATACCGAGAGATCTAAATATGCAAGCTGACGCACTAGCCAATTTGAGATCTGCATTTCATGATCCATTCATGGAAAATATTCCAATACTTCATCTTACGACACCAACAATTGCGGTAAATGATGAAGTACAGATGAACGAAGAAATTTACAATTGGTCGCTCGACATATGGAATTACCTCAAGCACGACCAACTTCCTGAAGACAAAATGGAAGCTCGAAAGACAAAGTCCAAAGCTTCAAGATATACAATCCTTGAAGACCAACTTTATCGAAGATCCACGACTGGACTTCTCTTACGATGTGTCACAAGTGAAGTACAAATCAATCAAATTCTCCAAGAAATGCACGACGGAGAATGTGGAAATCATGCAGGGGGCAGAAGTCTTGCTAATTGAATCTCACGACAAGGCTACTATTGGCCTACTTTACGAGAGGATGCAATAACGTACGTCCAACGGTGCGATGCATGCCAAAAACATTCGGTATGATCCATCAACCATCTGAACCTTTGCATTCTATTCTAGTTCCATGGCCCTTCATGCGATGGGGAATGGATATCGTGGGAAAATTACCTCCAGCCCCTGGACAAAAAGTCTATCTACTTGTGCTCACCGATTACTTCTCAAAGTGGATAGAAGCTGGTGCTTTCTCACAAGTCCGAGATAAAGAAGTAATATCTTTCATTCAGAAGAATATCATTTATAGATTCGGAGTACCAGCTGAAATTATGTGCGACAACGGCTCACAATTTATAAGTGATAAGACTCGTACGTTCTGTGAAAAACGAGGAATCAAGTTAATCACTTCTACTCCAAGATATCCACAATCTAATGGATTAGCAGAATCAAGCAACAAAGTCATCATCAATTCAATCCGAAAAAGGTTGAAAGGAGCAAAAGGAAAATGGGTAGAAGAATTGCCATCTGTCTTATGGGCGAATCGTACGACACCAAGAGCATCAACTGGACAAACTCCATATTCCCTGGTATATGGATGCGAAGCAGTCTTACCAATCGAAGCTCAATTACCAATTGCCAGAAGTCGCACGTATGATCAAAATGCTATAAATCTATCTTACGACCTGGACGCTTTAGAAGAACTCCGAGAGAAAGCACTACGAACGATGGTTGCACAAAAAGGAATTGTCGAAAGACACTTCAACAAAAAGGTAAAGGCTAAAATTTTTCAAGTTGGAGATTATGTCTTACGACATGTGTTTCAAAACACACAAGAGCCAAACGCTGGAAAACATTCCATCAAATGGGAAGGACCATACATAATTTCCAAAGTCATTGGAAACGGAGCATACAGACTTACGACAATGGAAGGTATGGAAATCCCACGAAGCTGGAACGCCCATCATCTTAAAAGGTACTATTTCTAAACCTATTTACATACGATTTATTTTCTTAAATTGATTACTGACTTGAGCGTCGGAGCGCCGTTGGTCAAACCAACGGCCACCCCCTAGCAACTATGTTTGTTCGCAGGTATCGCATGATTACCGCAGGTATCGCACGACTATCGCATGTATCGCACGATTGCCGCAAGAATCGCACGATTACTGCAAATATCGCACGATTAAATAGCCTCAAACGCACGATTATATCGCAAGAGCGCAAGTCAATTCGCCAGTCGCACGAATACTCTCATGAGTACAAAAGAAACGTTTCTAAATTAAGTCTAAGGACTTTAAAACACATGCATGCAAAAACAAAGGCTTAAATGCACGATACAAGCTAAAACGCAAGGTACAGGCTAAAACGCACGATATAAGTTATAACGATATAACGGTAAAAAGCTAAAACGCATGATATTCAGCAGATTTTTCTTCGTCCAAACCCTTTAGGTCCTCTTCGTCAAGAAGGTCTTCAGAGCCCATCACCTGAATAAAGGAAGCCACCTCATCATTCGCCATCTGAGAGGTTATGGTCCCAGCAGCTACACGTCGCATCACCGCAGTACGTGCGACCACTCGGACCAAAGCAGCGTCGTCCTCAAGTTCTTGAATCCTGGACGACAAGGCCTCTTCCCTCTCAGCCTTCTCTAGACGAACGGATAGCAGCTCCTTCTCTAGCTCCGTCGTGCGATCCAAGGCCAGCTTCAACCGCTCCCGCTGTTCGACCTGAAACCGATCGCTGATTTCCAGCTTCGATTCAAGATCCCCAATTTGGACCGACTTGGTGTTAACCTCATCGGTCAATTGGGCCAGCTTCTTCTTGGCTTTGTCGGCCTCCTTCCTGGCCACCTTGACGTCATTTTGGTTTGACGCCATCTCCTCCTTAATCTTAGCCATTCGAGTATGAAGGCTAAGACTTGTTTGGAGAGCCTGCAAAAAGAAAGAAAGAAATCAGATATCGCATGAATAAGCAAACGAAAGACGCACGATGAAGAAGAACTTACCAGAAAGGAGATACCCGCGATGGAGGCATCCAGGTCTTCGATGCCGGCCTCCTCCATTCGCGCCTTTTGAGCAGGGACGTGAAACTGCTCCAGGACCGGGAAAGTGCACTTCGTCCTGATGACGTCGTCCACCATAAAGTCAGAGGGCATCTGAATGGTCATGGTCGTAAGACCAGACCCCTCCTTCTCCTTACCTTTGTCAACCTTTGATGCAGGTTGACTCGAGGCACCCTTCTCCTTCGCGGGAGGAGCAAAGCTAAGAGGGTCCACCTCTATTCCACCTTCAGCCTTGCGTGAGGCATCCTTAGGTGGAGAGTCCAGAGAAACGTACGACGATCTCGTACGTTTAGCCACTAAACCCTCTTGGGCAGCAGCTTTCCTCTTAGCAGCACGGGCAGCTGCCTCCATCGTCGACGCCCTCTTAGAAGCTGAACCTGCATAGAAAAAGAAAATCGAAATTAAAAAATGAACGACGTATAATAAAAAATTGGATATTGACGTAAGACAATTACCTTCCATATCTTTTTCTTCGATTACTTGCACTTCAGGTTCGACGTCGCTTTCTTCACCACTCTTTGACGCCTTATATCTGCGATCAGTCACACTGTAGCTCAGGAAGCGTTCGATCGCTTCAGTAGTCTCCTCGAACGAGAAGTCGATCGCTGCAAAAAGGGAAACAAATGATTAATAAGAGAAAATAATTCAAAAAAAAATATCAAAGGAGACAAGAAAAGATCTATTACCGCCTTTGTTCCATTCAGGAACGACCCACGACTCTTCGCCCACGACCGAGGATGTTTGGACAAAGACATATCTCGCCTTCCATCCACGATCGTTCACTTGAGTACCGTGAACCAACATGGCGTCACTCCTCCCCCTTGGAAACAACCCAAAACGGTTGTAGGGAGAGCGAGTCACAGTGTAAGCAGATAGAAGATCGTCAACCAAGAACGCAGGACGATCCCAATTTCTAGTCACCCGTTCGATTACATGGACGACACGCCAAAACTGGGGCATCAATTGTCCCGAAGATAAATCAAAACGAGTCATGAAAGCTCTAGCCAAAGGAGAGTAGGGCCATCGAAATCCGACCTTGAACGGATACTCAAATAGAGCAAAAAAGCCCGTCGGAGCATCCGCCAGACGGATTTCTCCAGCCACCCTTACCAAGGCACCCTCAGGAAGCCCGAATAGCTCTCTCAATTCCTCCACCTCTAAACTCTCAGTGATTGAACTCCTAACTTCCGACGACATGATAAATTCTAGACGACTTAAACTATTTTTCAATCGTGTGAACCTAAGATTGTCTAAACCTCTATTACTCTTCTTTGCTAATGATTTCAAACGCATGAAACAAGAAAGAGAGGGGTACCTTATATAACTAGTCGCACGAAATCCTTGCCGAGAATAAAGTCGGATTACGATCTTGTGGAGAAAAGCGAAAATTGGAAAAGATTTTGTAAAATCTTTCCTTAATTTAGATACTCGTATTTATAGTAAACACCTACAAAATGAGTCATCAAGAAACAGGCCACACGTCGCCAATTAGCCGTTAGAAGACACGCGTCCAGAAACAAACGGCTATATAACGGCTATATTTCTAACGTTAACTAGACCGTTAATTAAACGTATTTTTACTCCTTGTCCAGCAAACTAAAGATTTAGATAAAATTAGAATTATTTTCTAAATCTTGGGGGCAAATTGTTAGGGTAAAAATCCACAATCGCACGACGACCGACTATAATCGTAAGACAAACGTTAGGACAATAGTCCTGTATTAAGATAAGGTCCTGAGATAAAACCTAAAAGAACTATCGAACAAAGATCACTAAACATCGAACATATGCATCGAATAAGTCGAACGATGATTATAATATCGTACGACAATACTAACGAATAAACATACAAAGTTTATATCTTTGATACAGGCAAGCTGATTATAATATCCAACAATTGTCCACCTTTGAGAAAGTCCGAGATTGAGTACTATGCCATGATCGTTGGAGTCCATCATTACAACGGACACGTCGTAAATTATATATCATTCGATGGGAACCGACAACATCAAGATCGACCGTTACAAGCAAGATTCTAGCAGCAGTTACGATCTGGACATTAATTCTCAGCATTACCGTTCGACCGTTATAAATCAAGCATTAATAGTCAAGAATACCGTTGGACAGTTACGATTTGGACATCAATGAACCACAATTCCGTTGGACGGTTACTTCAAAGATGCTATAAAAGAAGGATCAAGTCAACATTCGAGGACACGAAGTCTATCCGAAGTTCACAAAGTTCTATGTTGACTATTCTTGAGAATCAGTTGTAATTCATATTCGATTTCATTGTTATTTCACTTGTAATCGTACGACCAAAGCTGTATACCCGAAGGACATCACCCCTGTTTGGTGATAATAGTGCTCTGTCGACTTATCTTTTAGGTCGACCGCAGGTTTTTTCCTCCGTCGTGAGGTTTTTCCTGCGTCATCAAATTGTTTGTCTTATTTTATTCTTTTCCGCACTTCTCATTGATTGTAATTTCTTTCTCTCGACGGTTAAGCCTCACACAAGTTTCTTACGACATCGAGTTGTGTAATTTTTTACATAAACAATCATTATAAGTGAATTCAAACAACTTTTACAAAACTCGGTTTTAACATGATAAACAATTTTGCAAAAAAATAAAACATAAGCTAAATTATGATTTTCACCCTTATGGTTTGTGAAAAGTTGCAACTTTCATCCTATGGTTCAAAATTGTGATTTTCGTTTCTAAGGTTTGTAATTCATTGTTATTTTTGTCTTCATAATATACAATTTATTGTTGATTGGGTCATTGTGGTTTAGATTTCCTTAAAGGTAGGAATTAGCCTAAGGACCAAAATACAAATAAAATAAAACCATGAAAAGGAAACAATAATTTCTAAACCATAGAAACAAAAATTAAAGTTTATAAGGCCCTTGGTAGCGCCTTGGGTATTCAAACAAGATCTTGTGCGGGCTTGCTCGAGCACGTGCAGGTTGCGCTACTTGTGGCTTGGATTTATGGTGTGGGTTCGGCATACGGGTTTGGGTGCCCGTGAAGCCCGCTCTCCCTCCCTCTCTCACACTCCTTTTCTTTTTCTTTTATTTTATTGAAATATACATATAGGGGTTGGTTCAAATGTGAACAACTTTTTGGTTGTGAACGTGAGAACAGCCGAGAACGCGATACGTGGCGGATGACTAGGCGCCACGCCAGGTCCATGACGGATGACTAGGCGCGATTCATGGGAGGACATTGAATTAAAGGGGGGGACAGACTCAAAGCCACCTTTATTGACTAGTCTCCGCCACGTGTCGCGCTCTCGGCTGTCCCCACGTTCACAACCAAAAAGTGGTTCACATTTGAATTTTCCTCTATACACACACATATATAGGGTACTTAGGCTTATGGATGGTAGTACTTCTATTGCGGGTTTCGTGAAGAATTATGGATAATACCGGTGTGGCGCTGATGTGGTAATTCGGACTTGTGGCTTGGTGCAACTTAAGGCCTAACACACCACATGGACTAAAATTGTAATTTACTTAAAAACATAAGTTTAATCAAAAGGGGAATTAGAGAAAGAATTACAGACGTCCATGACCATGGCTAATGTAGAGGTTCGACTTGGGAGAGATAACCCAATACCCCTACCAGTAATAACTTCCATTCTAAAATGGCTTTAGGGCATTCCCAAAGGGTGTTTTCATGTTTCAGACTCGTCTCCGATCTTCCAGCTATGGATTTAATCAATGGCTGCCATTCAATACTTTCTTGATTTAAGAACACTTGTCCCAATTCTCACCACCGTTTAAATTAAAACCCTCTAATAATACTTTTCTAACAAGCAATCACATTTTTATATTCATATCTTCCTTGATTACGATTCGGAAGTTTTGAATTCCAAAACACGATCATCATCAAATGGGCGCATCGTCGTCGACGGAAGAGGTTCCACCGAAGCAACCTGAGGCTGAATCATTAGCGGCGTCCACCGTTGCTCTTACTCTGCTCATTTTTTTGTTTATTTTGGCAATAGAGGGGTTCAAAATAGTGACGGAAGAGGCTGTCAACCTGAGGGTTTGCTTTGGGAAATTTCTCTCCCTAATAACGGTCATAATATCTCTCTTTAATACCTCGATGACACTATTTTCGTCAGGGATTGGTCGCAATCAAATATATCGATTTGGTGAGGATTTTAAGATGTTCCCATCTAGCTAGTTTTCGGACTCAAAGTCGACTTCAACAAAACAAAAAGCAAAGTGATGGAGATTGACAATAATTCGAAGGAGGTGGCAGGAGGAAGGATGAACTTAACTGCAAATATTGCTCTCTACCAATTTCATATATTGGTATGTATGCTAGTAGGAGAGAAAATGTCAAGTGGTTGAAAATTGGCTACCTCTAATTGATAAATTTCAATCAACGCTCTCAAGTTGGAAAGCAAAAAAATCAATTCTTTGATGGCAGCTTAATTATTTTTAGGTTGGTCCTTGGTTTACAGAGCTCCCAAAAAGTGATCAAAACTCTATAAGGCATATAAGGGGCGGAACTATTCATAGTTCAGGGGTAGCCATCGCGACCCCTAAACTTTTACCCGGTAGTGGATTTTTTTTCTTCTTTTAAACGTTTTTCGTTCTACGCGACCCCTGACATGTATTTTTCGCGACCCCTAAGATTATTTTTCGCGACCCCTAAGAGGGTGTTTGGAATTGCTTTTCAAAACAACTTATTGACTTATTGGCTTCTCAAAAAGCCAATAAGTCAAAAAGCATTTTTGGGTAATCTACAAAACTCTAAAAACACTTTTTGGAACAATGGAACTCCATTTTGAGAAGGAGTAAAATGGAGGTTTCAAAAAGCATCAAATACTTGACTTTTTGTTTTGCAAAAGTGCTTTTGAATGGTAAAAGACCTAAATGCCCTCAATTTGAATGACCTAAAATTCATTAGCCTCCTCCATCATTCTTCTCCATCCTCTCACACAAATCACACAGGTCCAAGCTTATCTTCTCCAAGAACCAGCAGCAGCCAGCGACCACCACTGTCTGCATCCTCCGGCCACCGCCGTCGCCCGTCTGCAACTCTACATCCTCCGACCACCGCCGTCTGCATCCTCCGACCACCGATGTCTGCAATTCTGCATCCTCCGACCATCGCTGTCTGCAATTCTGCATCCTCCAACCACCGCCGTCTGCATCCTCCGACCACCGCTGTCTGCAATTCTGCATCCTCCGACCATCGCTGTCTGCAATTCAGCATCCTCCGACCATCGCTGTCTACAATTCTGCATCCTCCGACCACAGCCGTCTGCATCCTCCGACCTCCGACCACAGCCGTCTGCATCCTCCGGCCACCGCCATAGCCCGTATGTGCATCGTGTATTTGATTTATTTCATTATTTGTGTATCTATGCATCTGATTTGTGCAAAAATGAAAGTGTTGGTGGATCTATTGAGTGTGGTTTCATCATGTTTCTGAAATTAATGATCATATAGCCATTGAAGGAATTTTGCACCTTAAACAACAAATCAGACTTCAAAGCTTTGCATTATGTTTAATTTTTAATTTTTAGGTTTTATTATGTTTAATTTTTAGACTATAAATTCTAAGTGCAATTTGTAATCCTTTTTTGTTAGGGACTTGAAAGATGCAAAAACAAGTGCTTATTGGTAATTTTTTTTAAAGAAAATTTCAAGAAGACGATGTTAATGACGTTGGTTCAAACAATGTTAATGATAATGTTGGTTCAAAGCCTAATAGTTCGGGTTCAATTCCTTCGGGTTCAATTCCTTCAGGCTCAACTCGTACGGGTTCAATTACTTCGGGTTCAAACCCTTCGGGTTCAACTCCTTCGCTCCCAAATGGGTTTGATTTGAATGATCTACCTTCGGACCCCTTTGATAGGCCACCTATTGCTAGTTATCATCCTAATCAAAGGGATGATATAAGAAGACACTATCTTGTCAAGAAGGAATGTCATTACTAATCGACATCATTTTGAGATTGAGATTTTTAATACAGTTTTGGATATGCAAATTCAAGAGTTGGGAAACTGGTTCAATGAGGTATCAACTACATTGGTAGGAAATATGTCAGGTTTAAATCCTTGTAATGGGTTTTCTAAGTTTGACATATCTAAGATAGTAGCCTTTTCTGAGATGTATCCGGTTGATTTTACTATGAACGAAAGAGCATGTATTTTGGGTGAGCTTAAGGTCTTCTATTACTCTGTAAAGGAAGACGAAAGATTTGCGAAATTGGATAGAATGGGTCACCTAGCTCGGCTAATGGTGGAGACCGGAAAAGATCTTTCTTTCCCTTTATTTTATCGGATTTTGAAGTTGGCATTGGTTTTACCGGTTTCAACCGCAACAGTTGAGAGATGCTTTTCTAAAATGAAGCTTATCAAAACGGACTTGCGGAATCGAATGGGGGACGAGTATTTGAACAATGCTATGGTATGTGCGGTTGAAAGAGAGACATTTGACGAAGTAACAAATGAGGATGTCATGGAACGTTTTAAAAACATGAAGGACCGAAGAGGAGAATTCTAAGATCGATTAGGTATTTGTTTAACTTCCTTTATTATAGTGTTTTTTTCTTTTATTTATATAATTGCACGGTAAAAAAAATTACGCGACGCCTGAATTTGATGTCTGGTTCCGCCCCTGAGGCATATGTGCAAGATTCTTTTTATGTTGCGGAGAGGGGGGCGGAGACAGACATGTACAAATCTAAAATTTCTTGGGTGGCTTGGAACTCAACCGTTAATAACAAAGATGAAGGTTAGGTATCAGAAGTCTTAAGACTCTTAATTTAGATCTCTCTAGGAGGTGGTGGTGGCACTTTTGTTTTGATACCAATGTGTTATGACGTGAGCTTATTTCTTCCCTTTTCGATCCTAATGGCAGTTCTTATGGTACCATTAGGAGGTTACATCGTGAGACCTCCGCTTTCAATATTGTGTGATGTGATCTCTCTTCTTTTTTTTACATGTCTTGGAGCTGGAAAATGGAGAAGGTTTTCTGCTTTCACGATTAGGAAAGTGGTTGATCATCCATTGTTGAACATCCTTGTGCATAGCGCGAGATGGAATCACTTGGTTTTGGGCACAGTTAATTTATTGTTGTAAAGGGAGAGACTGGTGAGATTACCTACTATAATAAACCTGATAATGAGAGACATTGGACTCCACTTCAACATGTGTCCCCTTAATCAACGTCTGATTATCGGAATTTCACCTTTTTATAATTAGAGAAATCAGGGCATTGATCATTTCTTGTGCCTGATGATGTTCCCTTTCACGATAGACTCTCTATACCCGACTTTCTAGACGTGGCCTTCCTGATAACTCAAACAACACTAGGAACTCGATTCGGGGCTCTGCTATTGTTGCATATTCTAGTCTATATGACAACTCAAAAAAATTAATTAAACTTCAACAGCAAAGGGACTCTATCCAACATTGTTATATTCAGAGGTGATGTCGAAGTCTTGACTAACATACATTGAGAAAGGACAGGATATTAATTGGGAGAAATGGTTTTGGCATCCTTTAGTCACCGCGGTTTGATGTTTCTTTGTAGTTTCTCCTTTCTTGTACTCCTACATTCTCGCTAGAATGCATTCTCGTTGTCAAAAAAAAATATTTCACATAATTCTTTCATAATATGCACCATTTTATGTGGTTATGTATCTTCTGTATATGTACTTTTATAACATAATCAAAGACGATTCCATTCAAAGAAAATATAATGCTATCTGAAGATATCAACTCCAAATGCACATACCCATATTGTTATTCAGTACTGTTTGATGTAGTTGAATCAACTCAAAGAAGAGAAGAAGTAACAATCATCAAACTATTATTACATGGGGACCGAGTCAAGCAACAAGAGCTCAATATATCCTTTGAGAGTCTTTTCAGGAAAAGTGAATCCATCATTGAACTTGTATGCCACATCTATCATTCGTGCAAGATTAACAATCGGAGCAAGTAGATCCATTGCGACTTCCCTTGGCTTTAGACATCCATCATTTATATCTTTCCATGCATCTTCAACCATTTTCTTGACCTCGTCAACAGCTACATTTTCCGACACACCAAAAGTTTTGGCATATGTCTCTATACTTGTGACAGCATTACCTCTTTCATGCTCGAACTACGTACATATCCACATTTCACAACATAATGGTTGGAAAATATAAACTCCAATATCATGCTATTTGTTTGGTTATAACCAGTAAGTAGATTATGTACTTTAGTTTGTCATAACATAATCCATGTAATAATTCTTGTTTTATATTTGTAGATGAACACTATTGGCAAATACATTTTTAGAACAACCAAGAACAACTTAAACAAATTCTTTGCATTTATATGCAACTCACCTTAACTCATTGTTGTAAAAGTTTGTTAGGACTAAATTGTTCTAATTTATAAACGTTTTAAAAAGTGTATTTAGTCTAGCGTAAATTGCCGAATAAGGTAACAGAAATGTCCAAAAAATCTATTAGGGGAACGTATATTTTTTTTTTGCCGTAAAAGGATTATGCATTTGATTTTGTCAAAAAAAAAGGAAATAGTAAAAGGTAACTTGTACGACCGGTTACTCTTCCCCTATTTTAACAAAATCAAATGTATAGTACTTTCTCGGCAAAAAAATGTATATGACAAAATCAAATGTGAGTGGTGGCAGTGGGTGGCGGTGGGTGTTGGTGGGGGTGGTGTTGGTGCTTGTAAACCTTGAGAGCTCTCCAATAAAACAAGTAGACACTTGATTCTCTATATTGATTTCTCATGTAAATCATTCTTCTCAACCTTGAATCTTGCTAAATCTTGGCCAACAAAGTTACATAAATAGATATAATGCCTAGTTCATGGCTCTAGTTTACTTGTTGGTGGAATATATTTGTCATAAACAATAATCTCCATTAAACAAATTCAAAATGTTTGTTTTGGAGATAGTCCATCCAGGCTTTGTCTAGACTATATACTTGGCAATTTGGAAATCAAGATACGACTGTGTTAAGCTAAGCCTAACCACAGGATGATAGCACTCAGACTCAAACACGGATACAGATGAGATAATCCACCACATCACCTAGAACTTTTACCAGTACGTCACCACCCTTGAGGTTTCAAATTTAGAATATTAAAAGGTATTAAGTACCTTGTATGTCATTATATCATCATGTAGCCTTGATATCAACTCGGAAGCTTTCAAGATCTTTGGATGACTTTTGTACCATGCCAAAGCCTCTTCATTAACAATGTTTCCCATGCCAATCAAGGCAGATTTTGAAAGGTGGTCATGGGTAGATGTAGTTAATCCGTTTCTCATGTATTCCTCAAAAGATGGAACCTCTCCGGTGTATCTCCATTCTGCCTCCCGAAGGTAGGCTCTAGCTAGATCTTGAAACTATGTTCAAGGAGGAAAAATTAGAGGAAGAATAAGAACATGTGTGGACACAAATAAGTAAGAAATTATAGTTGAACATGGTTTTTAGTTGTATCATACTGCTTGTTTGGAAGCGTAAACAACATTTGCTCTTCCTTCTTTAGCTAGATTTTCTTCAAGTAAGGCATATTCGTCCAATATAATTCTATAGAATGGTTTAAGGTATTCTGGAAGTTGATCCATAGCATTAGCTTCCCACCTAAAAGAATAGTAGGATATTATGAATAGATAATGTGAGCATAATGCACCATGTTTGATATGTGAAGATAGAATAATATAAAGTCATTTAGCATCTTGGAATACTCATAAACACCTACGTCCTGTTCTCGAGCTATTTTAAAGGAAAGAAAGGAAATGATTTTAATTTTTAGGAAACTTAACAAAGTGTGTTCTCAAGTTCTTTTAGGCGAT
Organism: Centaurea solstitialis; assembly: GCA_030169165.1. Taxonomy (NCBI): domain Eukaryota; kingdom Viridiplantae; phylum Streptophyta; class Magnoliopsida; order Asterales; family Asteraceae; genus Centaurea; species Centaurea solstitialis. The sequence goes on along the minus strand of CM058046.1, from coordinate 60,113,422 downwards.
AGAAAGGAAAGAATTTGTAGGAATAACTTTCCTTTTTTTCCTATTGAAAGTCATTCTCTGGGCTGATTTGGAGGGATAACTTTCTTCCTCCCCTTTCTTTTCCTTCCCTCCTCCCCCCTCTCCTTTCTTTTCCTTAATTTTTAAACTCAAAAACAGGGTGCTAAAGTCGATGCATGGATATAATATTAAATGTTGTACGTAAACATAAATTAAATGGTACCTATCTAATGCATGTGTTAGAAGTCGAATCTCCTCGATAGTAGCATATGCATCATATGTGTCATCCAATACCAAATTAAGTATTATGCATTTTGTTGTTATGATTCGAACTTGAGAGTAGTACGGCTCCAAAAACAATCCCAATATCCATATGTAAAGCTCTGGTACCCTGTCTCTTGCATAAGGAGCTATTGCTTGGAAGTTCATCTCCTTCCACCACCTAAATAGAGAAAGTATAAATTTGTTTAGTTCTACACCAAGTTGCTATTTTCGCATACCTTTTTCAATAGTCACTACAAGTCTACAATAAAATTGCGTTTATAAGACGTCTAAAATAAAAAATAAAAAATAAACGTTATAATAGAATGTTTTATAGTACGCTATTTTATAGAACCAAACACAAAAGCGTCATATACAAAAGTGTTACAACACGTTTATCGGACGCTTTTGGGTGTCACAAAAAGTTTTTCAGAACATTATTTAATTAAAACGTCCTATTAACCATTTTATAGAACATTATTTGAAAAAGTGTGGTGTAAACACAAGTGTCATCTAAAAATATGGGTTTATAACACACTTCTCAAAGGCGTTCTATAAAAATGGCTAAGACAACACTTTGTTATTGAAATGTCATAAAAACATGTTACGACGTGCAAAAACGTCCTATAAAATTAGCTAATGCAACACTTTGTTATTGAAATGTCATAAAAACATGTTACGACGCGCAAAAGCGTTCTATAAATTTATTGTAACACTTTTAGATAAGATGCTATTTTGTTTGGTCCTATAAACTAGTGTTCTATAAAACACTCTATTAGGACACTTATTTATTTTATGAAATTATATTTCCTCCTACCTTTTTAACTTACCCATCTTCCTACTCACTTGATAATTTGACAAGTGTTAAGATTTAGGAATGATATGAAGAAAGAGAATGAGTGCATTCCATATGTCAAATGATGAAGTGAGTAGAAGGATGAGTAGGTTAAAAAGGTAGGAAAAAATATAATTTTTCTTATTTTATGGTTCCTATAAATTCAATTTTTTTATACTGAATTTTACTATCTCAATGATTAGGTCCCCATATATAATTCTCTATCTCTAGTTAGCCATAGAAATTTTATTATATAGAAAGTTATTTTTGCTAGAAGTTAACAGTTCGAAGATTAAGAAGTGCTTCGATCATATGTACATATTGGACTTGTTATTTTTCTTAATTTTAATGATTACCCACTTTGAGACGATGCGAAGCTCTTCCTTTTGTAGTAGTTGCAGGTAATTGAAATGCACTTTCGCCATGTGTAGCAATGAGTCGTATTTGGAGCACTCTTCTTCGTAGTTGACCAAGTATAACCTTGCCTCTACCATCGGCATGCCTCGATGAAATGGTCTACTCAAGGCATGTGTTACTTGACGTGAAAGATTCCCATCAAGATTCTTTTCGATGTTCTTTAGTATAGCCTCGGTGAATGAAAATGCTTCATCTAAAATATATTCTCCATTTGCCCTTAGTTGTGCACACTCATATAATCCTAGCATACCCCTCACATCGATGCTAATTTCTTCCTTGAATTTACCAATACTCCAATCCTTGAATTTGTTAAACACATCTATATAACCACAATAAATATATCATATGTGATATGCCAAATAAATTTAAAAGAGAGAGGCCAAAGGTTTAGCCGTATATTGATTGAGAGAAAATAAAGTGTGTTACAGAGTTATTTGCTTAAAATAAATTTAATAGAGTCATTTGCTTAAAATCATGTGCAGTATGAAAAAGCGGTTGATTATTCACATTTTTGCAATATTAACACAGTTAAGAGTGTGGAAAATTACAATAAAGCATGGATATATTTGACGTTACAATTTTTTTATCAAATCTCTACATTTGAAAGTGTGAAAATTGTAGTAAAAAAAATCACGTTTATTAGTGTGGACAAATATTTAAATTTTCACATTTCTAAGGGTGAATTTTGAAAATAATTCAAGGTAAGTCCACGCTTTAAAGCGTTAACTTTTCTAATTCTTTGTTTATATTTAATATAACTATTGTGGAGTTTTTTTTTTCTAACAATCTTTATATTTAAATTATTTGTCACTTGTGACAAGTTTCAAAATTCTTCTAAAAAATGTAGATAAATGACATTTTTTGTAGTGGTATGCATGTCTGCTAGAAATGGCTTACCACAAGACATTCTGTAACCATGGTTTCTAAAAACCTGAAAGTGAATTGAAATGGTATGCAGATCCATTTCTTGATAATCTTGCAAGTTAAGCTCGTCAAAAAGTTTATCAAGTTGGCCTTCAATATCTTCCCTAAAAATATATGTCAAACCAAGACGGTATACAGAATATATAAACCTTAATTTGTATTCAAATCTATAGTAGGGTTGATTATCATTCTTCTCAGATCTTTCTTAGGCTTTTCCATGGCTTTAACATATTCTTCTAGTGCCTGGGAAATAAAAAGATAAATTCACTTAGCAAATACAACAAAAAGAGCTTATTTTTGTAACTGTGATTCCACGTTAATAAGAGGTCTTAATTACCATTCGATCAAGAGAAAACGATAAGAAACGATCACCCCACATCGACTGAGGAAACTTAGTCAAAGGACGTATAAGCTCTATAGTTGTCTTCGTTTCGGCTTCTGGGGTAGTAGTAGTATTAGCTTCAATTGTGTCCATTTTTTAGAAAGTGAATTGGTGCAATAAAGCCTTATACGTTGATTGCCACATAAAATGGCTACACAATCCAGGTATATATTTATAGGCAATGGAAATAAGGTTGTGAGCACCTGCCTCTCACACCAAAACATCAAATCATGACACGTGTACCAGTCGTGGATCTAGAGGCCATAAGTACCACATTAGTCATTCATCTTACCCTCGGTACCCTCAACCTTTTTAATTCTTTTATTTAAATATATTTTAGTTGTTTTACAAAAATATAATATACTTTTTAATAAATAAAAACAAGATTATGCGCAACCGACATTTAGGTCTTCAAATTGCAGAATATAAAGTTATTGTTGCGAAAATTGTGTGAACCTAGCGTTTGGGTCTTGTGGCGATATACCTGCACCCCTCAATCAGCAATATATGATGTGATGTACATGTACTGTTTGGATTCATGATGAAAGAAAAAAAATGAAAGTATTGAGTTTGAGTTTGAGTTTGAGAGAGATGGAATAAAGAAATGAAAGTCTTGAGTTTGAAATTGTTGTCGGTGTGAAAAAATTAATGAGATAGAGGTTAATATATAAAGTGTGTAATAATTAGGACAAAAATTGGGTAAAACTAGATGTTACTTTAAAAAAAAGTAAAAAAATATTCTTAACGTTTTTTAACCGTAATATTAAAAAAAATTAAATTGATCGGGTAGCCACGGGATTGAGAAGTTGTGGCCGAACCCACGATCGAAAAACCCACTGGGGCGTACCCCAGTCCGCCGATACCCGTCAAACCCGCAAGATGAGCCCGTCACCGAGCCCATGGGTGATACTGATGACCTAAGTATTCAAAGCTAAAACCTCCCACGTACACATGTATACATGTTTCAATTAGGTTTGTCACCATCACCGACTATGCAATCCATTTTAGCAATTTAAAAGAGAACATTTCAAAACACACTACAACAAAATTGGGCAAATAGGACGCCAAAAATAAATAGGCGTCCTAATAGAGTGTTTCATAGGATGCTAGTTTATAAGAACAAACACAAAAGCGTTCTATCTAAAAGTGTTACAATAAGTTTATAGGACGTTTTTGAGCGTCGTAAAAAGTTTTTTGGGACATTTTCAAAATAAAGTGTCATATTAGCTAATTTTATAGGCTACCTTTTAGAAGTGTCCTATAAACCCATCTTTTTAGAGGACACTTGTGTTCATAGGACACTTCTCAAAAGCATCCTATAAAATTAGCTAATACTGCTTTTTTTTTAAATGTCCTAAAAACTTGTTGCGACACCTAAAAGGGAGAAAAATGACTAATAATTGTATACTGTTAATAATGGTATTTAAGTATACTGAAGGGGCAGAGAATGACTAATAATAGTATACTTGGAGAAACGGAGAAAAATCTCATAGAGCACTACACACCACTACTGATTTATAAATGGTACCGATTGCCAACTGTAATGGTATAGATCGTACAACTAGCTACTATGTCAAGGGGTACGATTATAACATCGAATACTACCCGATTGTGTAATCATACTCGGTTCCTCCACATTAAGCGGTAGCATTATTGTTGAAGCATGGATAAAAGGACATCAAATGTACCCGGTTTTATTTAAATGAAACTTCAAAGGGATTTAAAATGGGTTAAATACACTAAAATGTATCCAAGTTCTCACATTTTATCATTGTGTGTACTCAACTTAAAAACTTACCATTTAATGTACTGAACCTGCTAAAATTGTCATTCAATGCATCCATTTAATGTACTTAAAAACTTACCATTAAATGTAGTGAACCATTTATTTAATAATGTTTTTTAAGTTGAGTACACATAATGATAAGTTTTTAAGTTGAGTACACACAATAATAAAATATGACAACATGGATACATTTTGATGTACTTAACCCATTTAAAATCACTTCAGGTTTAGCAATAGAGATAGTTCTCTTTAAGTTTTAATAATTTTAAAAGTTATTAAATGAAAATTCTAAAATAATTTGGAAACATTATATTTTAACGAATATAATTCAATAACAAAATATTATAAAGCCACATTTAGTATTTTATACATGGTCTCCAAAATGTTAGAAATAGGCCTGTCTATATTAGGATGCTAATTTATTTTAGGTGTCCTATAAATTGTAGCTTAAAAGAGAACTTATACGGTGCATTTTATCTCGATTCATCTAATCCTAACGTTCTACTCTAACACCTATAGAATGTTGTTTTTGAACCTTAAGAACTTTGGGTGGATACTAGATAAAAAACTGTATGTTGTATTACTCTCACTGCTACACGCGTTGTGTAATACAAACCTCTAAATATAACCCGATTAATCAAAACTAGGGAAAAAATTAGGGACAACAATAATATCCAGTTATTAAAAAGGAACCGGGTTCTATTTAAACAAAACTACCCGGTATTTCATCCAACCACCTACCATTCATTAGGCCATCATTAGCGGGTCGGTATTGGAGGCCGGTACCGACGGTGAACATCGTCGTGGATGGCCGGTACCGGACCGGTAGTGGTGAGCGCCGGTACTCCAATGCCGGTTGAAAACTCGTGTATCCCCCCCCCCACCCCACCCAACGGCTATAAACGGCTATTTTTTTTAATTTTTTTTACTTTTTTTTTCTTTTTTACTAACTATATATACAAACAATAAAATCAATTTTTTTTACCTCTACACTCTCTTCTACACTCTCTACACTCTCAATTTTTTTTCTACTCTATCTTCTACACTCTCAATTTTTTTTCTACTCTTCTATTCTATTTTTTTACTCTTCCATGGATAAACACGGCTCCGGTTCCGGGTCAAGGCGTGGTAACCCGAGACCAAATGTTTCGGTACCGACTACCCAAACGTCTCCAACACCTCCAACGGTTGGCTACCGACCCCAAATGATGAGGCCGATGGGTTTTTCAATGGGTGCCGTTGAGGGATGGGGATACCCGCAAACCCCGGGTGCACATACGTATGATTGGGCTTATGCGCATTTGCTTGCGCAACACGTCAACCCATATGGTACGGTACCCCAATCTTCCGGTGAGCAACACGTCAACCCATCGCCGCCGGGAGTGTGGGATATACGAGACGATGACATCCATCTCGACGACGACGATATAGATGACAATGTACCCGAAACCCAACCAATGCCATCACCGCCGCCGCCGCCGCAAGAACCATCACATACCAAACGTAAATACAAACGCAAGGGTAAGGCTCCGGCTACGGACACGAGTGAGAATCCAACCACGGGTAAAGTCCCGTGTAAACCGTGGTCGTTGGAAGAGGAGATAGTTTTGGCAAGAGCATGGGTCACAATTTCGGAGGACTCAACCATAGGTAACTATCGAAATAAAGGTATATAAAAAACCTAATAATGTTGTTTTAATTTTTTTTCTAATGTGGTTTTATTTTTTTCGTTTTGGATAGTAGGAAACTTTTGGGGGGCGATTAAAGCGGACTTCGACAAACGCATGCATTACGACTTCAACGTCCGCTCCGGAGACGCCATTCCGACCAAGGCGAAAATGCTCTTATCTACCGTCGCCAAGTTCGCATGTATTTACAATAATCCATCGAACATGCGACGAAGTGGCGAAACCGACATTGACATTCTTAATCGAGCTAAGGACCGATTCCACTCCGAGTACCACAAGGATTTCACGCACGAACACGCTTGGAGACAAGTCAAAGACAGTCCGAAGTTCGATGCGGTTAAAATGCAACACCCAAAAAACATCCGTGCACCCACATACAAACGGTCAAAGACGTCTGAAACACCCAACCGATTCCCCCGGCGTATCCGACGCTCGCACTCACCATGTGAACTTCGGCAATGACGACCTCCCCTCCCCAACCGAGCGGCCACGACTGATGGGTCGAAACGCCGCGAGACGTGCGAGGTCTTCCACTACGGTCGCGTCAACCGAGAGCGTGTCGAACATCGCGACCTCGTTAGAGGCCATTACGACCAACGTGAGTTCGATTATGGGATCGATTAACAACCGGCAACGGAGTGTAGACTTAAAAAAGTTCATGGCACCGCACGACCATCTCACGGGTATACAATTGCAAATCATGTTGGAGGAGAAGGAAATCATAGCCGAAAGATATGGGTGGCAAAAATATTGGTGACCGAAATTTGATTTTTATTGTAATTTTATTTTAATGTATTTTAAATTTGAATTTGAATTTTAGTTATTTTAATTTTAATGTATTTTAAATTTGAATTTTAATTTGAATTTTAGTTATTTTAATTTTGAGTAAATTATTTTAATATATTTTAGAAATATAAAAAATTAAATGAGGGGTATGAGTGGTATGGTTAAGGATGAAAGGTATGGAATTGGTAGGGTAGTGGTAAAGCTGATGTGGCAGCAGAAATGGGTGGTATGGGTGGTATGGCTAAGGATGGCCTTAAGGAAACCAAGTACCATTTACCCTCCATATTTATTAGCCTAAATAACCACCTTTGTTTTCCTTACGTACCTCACCAAAATAATGCTTGCGGCTGCTGTCATTTGCTTACCATTCGATAGGATGTTCAGTACTTGAATGCTATTCGTAAAAATTGAAATTCGAATCGATCTAAACTCGAATAATCTAATATAAATCGGTTTGTTTGGTTTTTGAATTGGTTTTGGCCTCGATTCGAAAGTTTACATCGGTTTTCAAATCGAATTTTGAATCAATAAAAAAATTGGAAACCAAACTCGAAATTTGAATATATATATATATATATATAGAAATTTGAATATAATATATATATATATATATATATATATTGCACGCATAAAACTATATATATATATAATATGTATATATGTTGTCCCAAAAATCAAAAGAATGAGTAGAAATGGATTGAAATCATATTAAGAATGATGAACTTGAAGCTTGAAGGTGCAACAATGGAGGTTTCATATAATTAGCCAAAAAGAGTAATAATGATTCAACCACACAAACCCTAATCCATCTCTTACCTTATATAGGTAAGAGGCAAAAACAAAGATTGTCACAAAAGGCCCCCAAGGTTACAAACCTCTAAACAAGGGCAACATCAAAGTAAATTGTTTACAACTAACTGAAAGTTAACTAGAAAGCAGTAAAGATAGAATTTTCTGACTCTTCACAACAAAGAGGTCCAACAATCTCCCCCTTTGTGAAGAAGTCAGAAAGGTGGTGGAAGCTCCAGCGCCGGCTCCCACTTTGACATCTGTAAGAATTCATCCCAGTCTCCAATGATCCTCGCTCTCATCTGCATCGCCGCTTCTACACGTCTGTACATCAGCCTCTCTTTGAGCTTTCTCTCGATCAAGTTCATCCCCTCCAGTATCTTTCCGTTCCCGTCAATGATCTTCCGCTCGGGTATCTGATCAGCCAGAAGTCTACTTTGCATCCCATTGTAGACATAGAGAAGGGTCCCGTCGCAGAACTTAGCAAGTTCGCCAAAACGCATAAACCTGCGTTCCTTCTTCTTCCTTGTCACATAGAGAACCCCATGCTCCGATATCCTGGTTGGCATATAAGGAAGGTAAGCATCAATACCAGGCATGAACAGGTTCGGTCTGAGCAAGTTGACCTTCAGCTGACGGCTCTCGATCGCTAATTGGTAGTCCGTCACCCGCGCAAGAGTAATCGCATGACGAACGTACTTCTTCAGAATCTCGGTGCCGTCTCGGTAATGTTCGGGTCAGAGACTTGGGCCCTGAAGGTACTTGATGAGAGTTAGGAGATCTTCTAAGTGCACCCAATCCAGATCTGCCTCTGTAAATGACCAGTTCTGCAACTCTCCTCGAGGAACGCCGGTCCCGTACATACGGACGTCGTACTCAAGGAATAACTGATGTCCATGTTTGTAAGGGCGCATCGCAGTTACCTTGATGAAACGACGTCGGATTCTTTGGCGTCCGTGGGTGGCCCAGTTGCACATCCTCTGGTGCACATAAGCAGTTCTTCTCCTCTTCGTCTTGATGTGTGAGATCCTGAAGTAGACCTTTCGGGACCATACATGTAGCCTCTCTTGTTGGAAGATGCGGGTGAAAGATTCCTCAAGGAACGGCCTGAAGATGACCGAGTGGTTCCAGTTTAACTGGATAACTGTCGGAGCGGAGGAATCTGGAGTCGTCGTGTGGATGGTCTGAGGAGCTTCTGGAGTGGGAAACTCGAATGCTGAAAAGAAGTTGTTGTAGTCTGAATCCCGGACAATGTCGTCCCCCTTCTGAAAGATTCTGAGGCTCTGAGCTAGCGACCGAAGAATTTTCCGGGCTTCCTCCGGAATCTGGACATCTGAAAGATCTGTCGGTGCTGCTTCCGGGGGAACGACGTCAATCTCTGCTGTGTCGGTCAGATGAGGAAATTGAACTACCTCACCTGCCGGGATCGGCTCGTAGTGCCAACTCCCCATATCAGGAATCTCCTCCGTGTCTGAATCAACATAGAGAGTGTTGGTGGCGGCAGATTCTGATGGAGCACTCGAGCGGGTAGCCGTTGAAGCTGGATCGGATGTGGAGCCGGAACCGAAGGCTGAATGGAGGTCGGTGCGAAGCCTTTTGGAAGAAGCTTGCACCTCCCCCTCATGAGGACCCGGTGCCGAGTCATCAGGGTCATCATGCCTCCGTTTGGAAGGCTGAGCCTGAGACCGACACATGGCCTCCAGTTCCCGTATGCGCTGTTGTAGAAGCTCGATCTGGGCATCTCGTTCGCGAAGCTGGGCGGAGAGGCGGTCATTCTGTGTCGTGTAGGAAGTGATCAGAATGGAATGCTCCGCCTCTGTGACGTACCCCGGAATGTCAGGCAGGTTGCCCGAGGTAGGAGGTGCAAGGCGGAGGACGTCTTCAGATTGACGAGGAGTCGGTGCTTCGGTTGACGGGGCTTCCTCCGAGTGTTTGCCCTTCATTCGCCGTTTGAGCTCATAAAGCTCCGCATCCCTGTCTTCTTGAAGCTTTCTCGACGCCTCAAGATCCGCCAATCTCTTTCTCTCGGTCTCGGCCAAGGCTTTCTCCAACGCCTCGACCCGTGCATCCCTAGCCTCGTTGGCTCTCTCCATCGCAAGTAGTCGTGAGTGGACGACTTTTAGGATGTCGTCCGAATCCGTCGGACCTGAAAGTTCCGTTGGTACTGGGGTGGTTTTAGGATCCCACCCGAATCCGTCAGGCCTAAAAGCCCCGGTGTTGCGTGAGCGTCTTTAGAGACTTCACTCGAGTCTGTCGGACCCGGTCCCGGTAGTACTAAACCCAGAGCCGCTTGGGCTCCGGTTGTCGAGAAGAGTCCTACTGAGGTGCTCTCTCGGCCTGATGTCACCGCTGGAATGATGTTGACGGTGTCAGGGCTTCCGGCGGATCCTCGGAGGGCGTCACCTGACGCACCAACTATCCCCGTTCCGGCGGAGTCCCGTGGGATCTCCGCTTGTGGTACCATAGATCGTGGCCTAATGATGGAAGGGATCGTAAACATCCCGGGAAGTGGCTCTACGACTCTACGTGCATCAAATGAAGTCGAGAGGTGGGGCAGATCCTCTCTTATCTCAACACCGGCAGACCCGATTGAGTGGCCGGTGGAAGTTGTGCTATATCCCCATGACTGACTGAAACGACCATCTGTTGAGAGATGGTTGAGTGGCTGGTAGAGGTGTGCAGATGCGCTAGTTGGCTGCTAGCGTCTTGACCTGACACCGTAGGGTGCCCGGTCACGATGAGGGTTGCCTCTGTGTTGGCTTGACTCTGGGTAATGGGAACTTCCGTGTCTATCCTAAGCGGCTCTTCTTCTCCGCCTCCCTCCTGAATCTGAGCCCACGGCTCGTCTAACTGGACCTCTACATCTTCGGTCTCTTTTGCTCTCCTCTCTCTCTCTCTTCCTCTTCCTCACTATCTTCTCTTCCCCAGCCGGTAGCAACCTCGGCCTCACCTTCTTCCTCAAGACCGACGGTCCGGTCATCTAAAGCTAGATCCCCCGCTAGAACGGGATCCCCGGAAATCCTGTCGTCGTTGAAGGAGGAGGTGACTTCATCAGCATCGATCAACTGGGCCTTTCCGCCCTTCGCCGGTTCGGTGTCTTGGAACTCGGAGTCAGATCCATAATCTAACATATCAGAATCTATGGCCTCGTCATCGGGCTCACAACGGTCAGTGGGAGTGTGCTCTAAAGACTCATGACCGTCGGAGTCATCGCCGGAGGGTTCGCCTGCTTGTGGAGGAACAGCCGCCGCGTGTGGTGGTGAAGGCAAGTGTGCTTGTTCTTGTGGGGAAGCTTCCACTTCCTCACCAGTCTGTTCGGGTTGTTGCGGCGGTGATGGCGATCGGCGCTCTTCCGATGACGAGTGTACCGGGGATTGCTGGAGAATCCCGGTGTACTGCTTCACCCGATAGCCACGCATGATGTCATGCTCGATGGCAACGGGAGATGTCTCTTCGACGTAAGTGCGTGTGCGTGCACGGCGAGCCCGAGTCTCAATAGCTCTCTGGTAGGCTTCGGCGCCCTCGAGATGTGGAGTGGCGGACATACGAACGATTCTACCCGCTTCGCCCCTCACGTCCACGCTCATGACTCCCGAGCCAGAAGCTCCCCCACTGGAGCTTTGGCCCGCCGTGCCAATGGCACGGCTCCTAGGAAGGATGGGGTGCGCGTCCGGGGTAGGGCTCCTCGGTTCTGAGGAGTCCGTGGACGCGTCTTCTAAACCTAAGGACGCACGGTATAGTCTAACGCTCTCAGCCCTATGGTCCGCCAAACTCAACACAATCTCAGGGATAGGCATTTCTACCTGACCGGGTCGAAGATTCCTCCTGTTCGTCCTGCCGATCTGTTGGCTTTCGAAGTGCGGGTGGCCGGATCTACGTCTGACTGCCTGGTGGTGATCCATGTGATCACGGATGATCATGCTAAAGAACCGCATCCAAGGAATGGATGTGTGACGAGTCCTTGCTGGCCCTGCCCTGACGTCGTTGATCATGTCTGCCCAAAGCTGTTGAGCAAAGTCGATTCGCCTTCCGTAGGCGACAGCATGAATGATGTGCCAAAATTGAGTGGATGCTTTGTCCACTCCATGAGTCTTCGATGAAAGCGTGCGGTTGAGGATGTTGAAGAAGGAGTACCAGATGGGAGGCAGCATCCCTTGAGTCACCTGGGAGATTCCGTTCGGTCTCTGATTTGGTCTGGTATGGACCCCGAGCGCGAGTATCTCGCTGAAGAGTTCGGGGCCGGAAACTAGTGGCTCGAACGGGGCCTCGGGAGTGGCAGCCGGCAGATGAAGGATTCGCCTTAGATCCTCCACGGTGATGGTCAGCTCAGTGTGGTCTACACGGCCCACTATTGTTTGCACTCCTTCTCGGTTCTCGACGTGTGATGTCCTCCAGAACTGCTGAAGGTAAATCACTGGAACGTCAGCAGTGGATTACATCGCGTACGCCAGAGGATGCGCCCTGAGGATTTCGAGCACGACATTGTCCTGAACAACGAAGTTAGCCAAGTCGACATATTCGTTGTTCTGGTGGATAGGACGAATGTCGCTCGGAGAGATGAGCGCCCGGTCAGCGGCGTTGTTGATCGGGGAAGGAGGAGCATTCTGTTGACGAGCCATTTCTGTCAAGTCAAAACCATGAAGTAGAGTTAGTAAGTGTTTTGATAGATGCTGCGTGAAAAAGACTATACGCTCGACTAGGCGCGAGTCGAAAAACCTCGAAAACCCAAAAATGAGTATTTCGTATTTTCCGAGTCGAAAACGAGCAAAAACACGAGGGGAGATTTTCCGATTCGGAAAACATGGTTTTCTGATTTGGAAAACCTCAACACTTAGAAAAAAATGAGGTTTCCATACAGATAAGTTTTCCGATTCGGAAAACACAACACTTAGAAAATTAGGCATAAATAATCAGATGGGTTTTCCGATTCGGAAAACATTGTTTTCCGATTCGGAAAACGAAACACTTAGAAAAATTTTGGCAAAACTTGTCCTCACACGCGATTCGAAAAACCTTGGAAACCCATAAGGGTAATTCCATGTTTTCCGAATCGGAAAAGATACACATGAAAAACGAGGCTCAAGTTGGATTCGGAAAACCTGATAATCCGAATCGGATTTATCTGGTTTTCCGAATCGGAAAACATTATGAATACTCAACGTTGAAGAGTTCGGAAAACATGAGTGTTCATGTTTTCCGAATCGGAAAACATGAATACTCATGTTTTCCGATGCGGAAAACCGCGACTGTTGGTTTTCTAAACTCTAAAACCGCTCACAAAACATCGATTTAACGTTCTAAACTAGTAACATGCATCCTAAATCAGTTAAGAACAAGTTTAGAAGTCTTTTTGGATCGATTTAACGCCCCGAAATCCCATTCCAAGAAGTTTGGGTTTCGGTTAAGTTTTGAAAAGTTTAGGCTTCGATCCAGACCTTAAGATGAATGAATTAACCGTTATAACTACATAAGGATTGATCGTAAACTTACCAGGAATCCAAAAACGTAAACGGTGTGACGATCGGAGCAAAAACGAGCAGATTTCGGAATCGAGCGCGAAGTGGTTATCGGGTGAGATTTCAGAGAGAAAAAGTGAAAAGTTTGAAATTGTGAACAGTAAATCTTAAGAGTCGGTATTTATATTTTTACCAAGTTTACACTGTGTTTGGCTTGAAAAATACTGTTTGGCTCTCCTGTTTGGCTCTCTTAACCCGACTTTCACCTATTGGCAAAAACCACCCCTGGACTTGAAGTTTCAAGAAACTTACAAACAAGTCCCTGAACTTGTAGTTTTAGAAAAATTTCAAAACAGACCCTGGACTACAAGTTTCACACAAGTGCAAAACGAGTCTCTGAACTTTAAGAATCAGAAAGTGGCAAAGTTAGTCCCCGAACTTGTAAGTTCAAGACATGTTCTCTACCGCCCCCTGAACTTTCAAGTTCACAAAAATTTACAAGTTCAGCCCCCGATTTCCAAGAAAAGAGACTTACCTGGTACGTCTCGACTAGGTTTTGTGCGAGTTCTGATCTGAAGTAACCAGAAGTCGTCGTGGGGATCCATACCTACGAAATAAAGTATAAAATGGTATCCAAGGTGTTGTGGATCCGAGAACGTTAGCAAACACAACAATAATCAAAGCAAGACTTAGTACTCCCCCTCAATACATGCAATCTCTCAAAGACTCCCCCTACACACATGCATATATAAAATGAACTCCCGACTCCCCCTAGACCTCAGGCAGGGAGGTCTAGCATTCCTAACTTACTTAGGAGAAAGAAGTGACGTTTCTCGTCAAACGGCTTTGTGAACACATCAGCAAGCTGATAGTCACTCTCAACAAAGTAAAGTTCAACATTACCTTTCTCGACGTGGTCCTTGATGAAATGATATCGGATATCGATATGCTTCGTTCGAGAATGTTGAACCGGATTTGCCGTGATCTGAATCGCACTCTTGGAGTCGCAATAGATTGGAATCCGTTGCATGGTGTATCCAAAGTCGGCAAGTTAGGTTTTCATCCACAGTACTTGCGAACAGCAGCAGGCGGCGGCAACATATTCTACCTCCGCGGTGGATAAGGATACGCAATTCTACTTCCGTGATGACCAACTCACCAGTTTGTCTCCGAGAAACTGGCAAGCACCATATGTGCTTTTCCTGTTGAGCTTACAACCTGCATGGTCTGAGTCTGTATATGCAATTAGTTCAAAACCAGAATCCTTTGGGTACCAAAGGCCAAAATCCGGTGTGCCCTTCAGATACCTAAGGATTCTTTTGGCTGCAGACAGGTGTGAATCACGTGGATCACACTGAAAACGAGCGCAGACACCCGTGGAGAAGACAATGTCTGGTCTACTAGCCGTGAGATACAAGAGAGAACCAATGATTGCCCGATAAGTCTTCTGGTCAACCGGTTTACCAGAAGTATCAGCATTTAGTTGAAAATTTCTGGGCATTGGTGTTGCCGCAGAGTTTGAACCACCGAAATCAAAGCGTTTCAAAAGATCTTGAACATATTTGGCTTGACTTATAAAAATGCCATCAGGGCATTGTCGAACTTGAAGTCCTAAAAAGAACGTCAACTCGCCCATCATGCTCATTTTAAATTGTGATGTCATGGTGTTTTCAAATTCTTGGCACATCTCAGGTTTCGTAGATGCAAAGATAATATCATCCACGTATATCTGAACTATAATTAAGTCACTACCTGATTTCTTGAGAAACAAAGTGGGATCGATTGTACCTTTCTTGTAGCCAACTCCTAGCAAGTAATCAGTGAGAGTTTCATACCATGCCCTAGGAGCTTGCTTGAGACCGTAAAGCGCCTTGTCCAACACGTACACGTGGTCTGGAAATCTGGGATCGACGAATCCTTCCGGTTGTTCGACGTACACCTATTCTTGAAGAACTCCGTTCAAGAAGGCACACTTTACGTCCATTTGATATACCGTCATGTTCTTGTGTGCGGCATACGCAAGGAAGATCCGAATTGCCTCGATCCGAGCTACGGGCGCAAACGTCTCATCGTAATCAATACCCTCTTGCTGACGATAGCCTTTGGCAACCAATTGGGCTTTGTTCCGGATGATGAGGTCGTTCTCGTCTTTCTTGTTCCGGAATATCCACTTCAACCCGATTATAAATTTTCCCCAAGGTCTGGTTACCAAACGCCAAACTTTGTTTCTCTCGAATTCTGCAAGCTCTTCTTGCACGCTAGAACCCAATCAGGATCGGTGAGAGCTTGGGAAACATCCGAAGGTTCGAATTCACTAAGGAATCCTCCGAATAGAATCGGATTTTCTACGTTCTTGGAAGATCTGGTCTGCACAGGTTGTGATGGACTCCCGATGATCTGGGAGGGGGGATGATCTCGTGTCCACTTTCGAGTGTGCGGAAGAGTGACATAAGCTTGTTGGTTGTTGGTGGCGTCGTTCTCATCTTGCACGGCAAAGACCTCTCGCTGGTTTCTACTCGATGACCCGGCTTCCAGATTATTCTGCGGTGCTGCCTCCAACCGGGGCTCACGCACTACCTGAGCATAAGTTCTCTAAGCTGAACTGGGTGAGGGTAGCGGAGGTTCTTCCGGTATAGGTGCAAGAACAGGGTGTGGAGTCTGTTCTCGGACGGGTTCCGGTGAGGCAGCGGATGAGGTTTCAGGGGGAGAGACCGCTGATTCTGGTGTCACTGAGTTTGTAGATGTGCTTGAAGAAGGCTCAGTGACGAAAGCATCGGATGTCACTGAAGTAGAGGTTGAACCAGCATGAGCAGGAACTACAATCGGACCCGTGAGTGTGGGTTGATCATAATCTGCGAGGTCAAAGAAGTCTAAAGCAGAAAAGTTAGTGGAAGAATCTGTGCTCGGTGGTGCGGTGAACAGTTCAGGAAATGAGGCATTTACATTACTTGGACTTGCAACAGAATAAGTTTCGGTTTCGGAAAAATCAACATTTGAGCTTTCCAGGATGGTTCGGGTCCGTTTGTTGAAAACCCTATAAGCCTTTGAGTTATGTGAGTATCCGATGAAGATAGACTCATCAGACTTAGGTTCAAACTTTCCCAAATCATCCCGGTCGTTTAAAACATAGCATTTACATCCAAAAACTCTAAAGTAATCGATGTTAGGCTTACGCTGTTCGACCATCTCGTAGGCGGTTTTACCGGTCCGCTTAACGATCAAGGTCCGATTCTGCGTGTAGCATGCTGTTGATACTGCTTCAGCCCAAAATGATTGAGGGACGCCAGAATGAGCCATCATGGATCTCGCCGCTTCGACTAACGTCCGGTTCTTCCTTTCCACTACCCCATTTTGTTGAGGAGTGCGCACGGCTGAAAAGTTGTGAGAGATTCCCACGTCTTCAAGAAAGGATTGCACTTTTGCATTGCGAAACTCGGTTCCTTTGTCACTTCTCAACTTCTTCACTCGGCGACCCAAGAGAACTTGAATCCGCTTGATGAAGGAAATGATTCGATCGGCAGCGTCAGACTTGGCTCGTAGGAATTCAAGCCAGGTGAACCTAGAGAACTCATCAACGAGAACTAACATGTATTTCTTTCGGGCTAGGCTCTCGGTTCTTGTAGGTCCGCACAGATCCATGTGAATCATGTCAAGGGGACTTTTGCTATTCGTGTCCATCCTCGGTGGATGAGAGCTTCTCGTCATCTTTCCTTGTTCGCAAGCAGGACACAATGTATCCTTGGAAAGTCGAGTCTTCGGAAGTCCCTTGACGAGATTTTTCGAAACCAGCTTGTTCATGTCTTTGAAATTCTGATGGCAGAGTCTTCGATGCCACAACCAACTGTCCTCCTTTGATGCCTTTGCGAGCAAACAGATTGCATTCCTCGGATCAGAAATTGCTTCAAACTGTGGATGTGTCTGAGGGATTGAACGGAAGACGGTGGAGTAAAGATTGCCGTTCCTCCGTGCACTAAGGATGACGTTGTTGTCTTCATCATTCACGTCGCTTCCGTATTGAAATTGCTTCACCCAGTATCCGTTGTCGCAGAACTGGCTGGAGCTAAACATGTTGTATCCTAACCCCTCGACATACCTTACATCTTTGATGATGTATCTCCCATCCGTAATTTTCCCATAACCCACCATTGGCTTAGGTGTCTTGTCGGTTGTTTTAACATATCCCTCAAACCTTTCAACGTAGTCGAAAAGGAAGGATCTCTGACCAGTCATGTGTCTATATGCGCCGGAATCGAAGTACCACACATGACTGACCTCCAAGACAGACTAAGCTTGTTTAGGGACCCATTGCCAAATGGGTTCCTTTGGGTTAGAGACAGATAAATCTGTCGGTGTAGTCCCCTTTTCGGATTTCTTCTTAGGCGGAGGGGACTTCACTGACGAAGAGGACTTAGCTTTCCCTCTTTTTCTTCCCCTTCTCTTTCGGGATTTGACATTAGATTGAGGAGCATTGAAAGAGTTAGACACACCATAACGCAGGAAGTTATCAAACATAAAGCACATGTCATTGCGAAAAGTATTAAAGGCATCGTTTAAGTTGCGATTACAATTGACAGACATGTTCGAATTCATTCCTACACTAGCTGAAGCATAGCCTAAACCCGCACGGCTAGGACTATGCTTCTTAGGGAAAGCAGAAAAAGAGTTGTTCCTTCCATGATGATCCTTTCTTGGTGGCTTCACATTCTGTCCACCATCTTTCCTCCTCGCATCTGCATGAAAAGTACGGTGTGAGTTAGAGGATGGCTTTGTGGGAATGGAGTTGCCACCTTTTCCAGATGATATTTTAGAAAATCTAGGTTTTGTGGAATTGAAAGGTTGATTGGGTTGTGTTGATCCAGCTCTCCTAAGACCTGATGAAATGATAATGATCCTGAATCTTTACTTAGTGAATAGGTTTTTACTTCTGTTATAGCTTGAGGAATTATCACTGAGTCTGTTCAGTGTTATTCCATATTACTTATGCTGTAACTTATTTTTATAGTAATCAGGATCAGGATCAGGAGACGAACGAGTCTGTTCTGCAGTCGAATGATCCTATCCACTGAAGTGAAGACCTCCTGAAGACATCAAGATCATACACAAAGAACCATCAGCGACGTCGAAGAAATAGCTGATGACAGGAACAGCATGCTCGTGATCTGAAGACGGAACTCAGTGATAGCAGGCTGCTCAATATCGTATGACATCCTGAAGACTCAACAGGATACAAGTGACCCTGAACAGCACCAGCTTCAGGACTCTAGTCACTGATCAGTATCCTGATCCTGAAAGGATTAGTATAATGTCTTAGTCTAATGCACAAAAGGATTATCCGCCTTTACTGACACAAAAGTACATAAGGACAGTCTCTTTACTGTTCCCTCCGTACTTATCAGACCTCAAGGCAACTGTTTACACACTTCCTCTTTTGCACACCATGCAAAGAGTATTTGTTTATAGTAAATAGTACAACAGACCAACTACAACGTGACACGTCACGAAAGTAGGTCTGCATGCATTTAATGCATGGAGTATAAATTGGACGTGGAGAAGATTTTCTCCATACCTCTTCTGCATCCAAAAATACTCAAGTCCTTTCTTTCTTATTCCCCTCTATCTTTCTTTCTTACATCTTCTCACTTAGTGCATAGTGAAAGAACTTAGATTGTTTAGTTTAGACTATTTGTCTTTTCTATTTCCGCAACAATCTGTAAATTCATATTGTTAATATAACAAGAATTTAAAAGTGAAAATTTGTGTGATTATATTCAACCCCCCCCCCCTTCTATAATCCCAAACACTATCCTAGCTTGAAGGTCACCTACTTGGGACCAACAGGTTGTAACCGAGAAGTCTCACCCACTTCAAAGGTACTTGAATGAAAGTCAAGACTTTTAATGGGCTTGACTGAGTTACGAGCATCGTTAGACTTTGAATGCTTTTTCTGGAGTCCTTTGGGTGCGTGAGGCTTAACTGACTTACCCTTGTTAGTACCAACACATTTTTCACCCTTAGGGTTACTTTTCTCAGAAATAGGAGCTCGTGACTCAGTAGGCATCTCAGATTTGACAACAACAGATTTTGGCTTCTTTGGAATAAAGCCTGAAGGATCATCACCTTCATCTAAAAACACCTTCATATCATATTCAATATTTGGATCATGGACAGTCTTAGGTTCAGCTATCCTGTGGTGTGAATTGGGGGGTTCATCATCATCCGAGTCTATGGTGCAATGGTTCTCAAGATCTATGACAGGTTTGGGTTGGGGATTGGCTACCGGATGGTTAAGGATTGGAGCAGTCTTATCATCAACTGAGTCTGAACAGTAAAGGTTTTCAAGATTCATAACTTTCCTTTTCAAAATGGAGTTAGACATAAGTTGGTTGTTTAAAGATCGGCGATACATTATCCTTTCATCATGATCAAGTTCTTTTAAAAGTTCAAAATGGATATCTATGAGAACGTATCGAGTTTGAAGATCCGCAACCTTGATTTGGAAATTAATAAAAACCGAGGTTGCGGTCTCACATTCTGAAGAAAGTCTAATTCTCTCGGCATTGGCCTCGAGCAAGTCTTGTTCCAGAGTGCGAACCAAGGTGTCTTTCTCCGAAAGAATTACTTTCGGATTCAAGATCTGATGTTGACATGCATCCAAATCCATGGTTTTTAACCTAAGAGCAAACACCTCCTTTTCTAGCTTGACTAGGTCGGGACTCTTAGTTGCGGAAGTATCCTCGGGTGGGATAACTAAGGTCTCCTCTGAAAACTCCATTTCCCTAGTATCATAGCTTGAGTTCAGGTCTGTATAGTTGATGGGGGGGCATTGCTACTCTAGGGGTTCTGGCCTTAATGCCTTCCCATGTAGGTTCAGTGTTGGTCGGATCGCTAGCTGGAACAAAGATTGGTCTGTTAGGAGGTGGGCTAGTGGGTGGACTACTAGAGGTACTGTTCGTTGGACTGGTGGTTCTAGTTATGGTCTCACCGTTTATAACTTCGGTGTACGTGACAGTCTGTCTAACGAATTCCTCGGTCACATGTCCTCCTACTAGGGTTGGTTTGGGCTTGGAGGCTGCCATATCCTCAAAATTGTATAGATGAGAAGGTGCTTTATCTAAAACATGGTTTTCAGATAGACCTAGGCCGGGTTTGGCTTTATAAAAAGGATTCTTTTTGGCATGCTGAGTGAGGATACTTAAAGTCTGTTCAGATTGTCCTCTTTTGAAATTGTTGTCCTTAAGCTCTTGGATTTTAGAAAACAGCCAAGTTCTTTCTTCCGAAAGTAACTGGAATTTAATGTTGAGCTCCCCATGATCACTGTTGAGTTCCTCATGGGCTCTTTGAAGACAACCAAGTTTGTTTGCTAAATTGGACTCTCTAATGCCAGACTCAAGTGTTTCACGATTATAAACTATGGTCAAATCCTCGAGAGAGCTTTTGTAAATGGCACTGTCGATTCTAAATTTCGTGACGAGAGTCCTCTCCGATTGGAGACATCTCTCTAATTCACAAATTTTAGATTCCAACATTGCCACAGTATCAGTTATATCTGGAATAGAGGATACCTCAGACGGATCAATGTCTTGATATGTGCTTGGTCCAACGGCTTCTGATCCCTCGAAGTCAGCCATCAAGCATAGACCCTTCACCAAATGATCATCCTCGTCTGAGCTCTCCTCTTCACAAACCCAGTTCTCTTCATCAACCAACAAAGCAACCCCTTTTTCCTTCTTCCTCATCAACGCGGCCTTCCTCTCAAAGTACGCGGCATCCTTGTACTTGACAGAGCAATCTCTGGCGTAGTGTCCTAACTTACCGCACTTGTAGCAAGTGGTAGTGGGACTAGCGGCTTGTTGAGGAGCGGGGTTCTGGGTTATGGGAACCTGGGGATGATTTGACCGTTGAATTCCTTGGTCAGCTTGAATCTGTTGATCTTCCCTCTGAACTTGCCTGGAACTGTTTCCCGGGGAATCACCTCCGTTGAAGCTTCCTTTCCCGCGATCTATTCTCTCGTCTACTCTGATGTCATTCCTATCCTGCTCAAACCCATAGCTTTGTTCTTGACCAAGCCTTCCACTCTCATATCTTCCTCCGTATCCGCCTTCGTACCCATGACGATCGATGTACCCAGACTCAGGAGTGTAATGCCTCAAGCTTCTTTGGTAGTTGATGTTGGAGACCTGACCTCTCCAATCTCCTTGATACCCTTGGCCTCCTTGATAGTCTAGATACGTGTTGTCTCGTCTGGGTTGATCTCTGAACCTGCCTTGGTCTTCCCTGTACCTGCCATGATCTTCTCGGTATCTCCCTTGGTTGTTGCGATAACTTCCTTGATCGAAAGACTGCATCCTTTCCCTTGTTGATAATTACCTCTGCCTTAGTTTCCGTACTGAGCTCTATCCGGCTGGTAATGACCTGCCCTTCCTTGCCCCATTCTGCCTCCACTTGGAAATCCAGATCCCCGTGATCTGTTAAATCCACGGTTTGCATTCAACTTTTGCACGTTGTGGGAAATGAGAGCAAGAGACTCATTTACATTGTAGAGTTCCTCATCAGAGATGGTAATGATCAAAGGATCATCGGGATGTTGTACGCTCGATCCAAGGTTCGGGTTGAACTCTTGGTAGAAATCCTCTTGATGATATTGGGGAGAAATATTGTTGTATGGCATTGGTTGGATAGGTGCTGAGCTTGGTCCTCCGAAGGGCACGGCCGACAGTGCCAGAGGATCGACTGCTTTCTTGGTTCGTCCACCGGTGATGAATTCTTCGTGTTGAACCATCATGCTGAATAAATCGTGCAGACCCATGACTCCCAGATTCCGGCTTAACTGAATGTTGATTGCCATATTTTGCCATTCCGGTGTGAGATTCTTCAGAAACTTAACATTCACTTCGTACTTCGTTTTCTCAACCCCGAGCCGTCTCAGATCATTGACGAAGGCATTCAGTCTTTGATAAGACTCTGTGAGGGATTCGTTTTCCCTGGCCTTGAAGCCTTCGTAGGCATTAAGCGCGCTTTCTTTCTGACTCTCCAAAGCAGTATCACCTCCTTGCATTTGTTGCTCAATTTCCAACCAGACGTCTTGCGCGTTGGTTAGACTGTCAACTCTCGCGTACATGTCGTTTGGGAGAGCCATAATCAGAAGAGTGAGTGCTCGCTTGTCGATCAAGTGACGAGCTCTTTGTTCCGGGTTGTACATGTCAATGGGCTTCTCAACGACGTAAGCTGGTAGTTCGGGGCAGTTATCGGTTCGGGGGACTGCGGCCACGGTGACCGTAGGTCTGATAGGCCCTCGCGGATGGATTTCATCAGATTCTCATCCAACAGATCGAGGAAGTGTATCATTCTGCATTTCCACTGTTGATACTCGCCCATCACCAGGACGGGAGGGCGAGATTCGGATCCAATTCCGATGATCTCTTTCGACATTTCTCACTCACTAAGAGGATCTCCTCATATGACTCACTTGGCTTAAAAGAAAAAGGTTTTCGAAAACAGATATTTTGAGTGCCTTGGGACACAAATAGCTTCGAGATTTAAAAGGTTTTGAAAAGTAGCTAGGTGTCGAATTCGGGGAACAATTTGGCAAGAGTTCCGGTTCGAAGAGGCAAAATCCGATCTGGAAACTGACGTTTTCCGAATCGGATTTGGCTCAAAATTGGTGGGTTCGGAAAATCACGTTTTCCGATTCGGAAAAGTGTGTTTTCCGATTCGGAAAATGTTGAGTTTGGAAAAGACAAATTTGGATGCGGAAAATGAGATTTCAAGGAGCAAAACCCCAAATCAGAGGTCCGTTTTCCGATTTGGAAAACAATGTTTTCCGATTCGGAAAAGGGAAGAATTCCGATTCGGAGAATAGTACAATTTCCGATTCAGAAATTTTGAACTGATATTTCAGTCCTTGTTTTTGTTAGTAATTATGTGCAGAAGTTGGCAAACCAGTGATTACACATCCAACGTTACTAGACACTCGAGGGTCACACCTGTGAGGACCTGTAAACCGAATAAATAAGATAGTCCCAGTTTGGAGAGATTAAGGTTTATAATAGTTAATTATAAATCAGTTGGGCATTTTCCGTACTAAATCCCAAAGTTAAAGGTTTGTTAGTAATTATATATTTATTAGATAAATAAATATATAAGTTTATTAATTATTGAATTATATATTTATTAGGTAAATAAATATATAATAGGATAATAATTAATAATACAAATAATTATCTAGTTATTTTTCTTTAAGGAAAAGAAAAGAATATTTGCCAAAGATAATTATGAAACTAATTATGGAAACTGAGTTGTATGGAAATTCCTCCATATAAAATAAGCCTATGGCTTATCAGTTTTCATAATTCATTCCACCAAGAAAAACAAACCTATAAATTCTCTCCTCCCTCCTCCTTTGAAACCGGCGCCGATCCAAGAGCAAAACCAGTTCGGTTTTTGGTTCTTTGATTAATCCTTAGCTGTTTTTCATCGTATCAGGGACTCATTCCTGCTAGAGGGATCTTCGTTTGATCGATCACGGGTGGATCTAACTCGAGCATTCCAGGTAACACTCTAACAAATCTATTTGAAACGAAAAGATCTGTGGATATTTGGGTTTTATATCCAAATCGCTTCCGCACGTATCAAACCAGTTAGGTTTGATTCGATAAACTTATTGATCAGTTTGATCACAAAGTTTTGTCGTGTATCTCATCCAGTTAGGATTGAAATCCACAGTTTTCTTCGTGTCAGTTTGATACGAGGAACGCATAAAAACCCAACAGTGGTATCAGAGCCACAGGTTTATTCGTTTTATTCTTTTTAACTGTTTAAAGATCCGTTAAAAATTGTTTCTTGCGAATAAAGTTTTATTGATAATCGTTTCGTATAAAAATTCAATTTTAATCAGTTTGGGAAAAAATTTGTTTTTTATCAGTTTAAAATCTTTTTCAGTTCCGTATAAAGATTTAATGATTATCTATTATAACTTTTCAGTTTTATCGTTTTATGTTTATCGTCGAAAAAGCTATCACGGAAAAACCCCACAGGGTAGTGGGAATCGGTGGCGGAACTGCGGCAGATAGCCGACCGAACCACCCACCGATCGCCGACCGAGGCTAGAGGCGGCGGTACGGCGGCAACAGCCGACCGGACCGCCAGATGGTGGCCGAACCACCACCAGGCCGTGGCCTAGATCGCACTCGGCCGTGGCCTGACTCGCCACTCGGCCGTGGCCTGACTCGCCACTCGGCCGTGGCCTGACTCGCCACTCGGCCGTGGCCTGACTTGCCATCAGACCATGGCTTGATCAGCCATCAGACCTTGGCCTGATCAGAATTCAAGCCGTGGCTTGAGTCGACACTAGGCCGTGGCCTGATCAGAGTTCAAGGCATGGTCCACCAGCTTGGTTGGCCATGGTCTATACCCAAATCAAGCCATGGCCCGATCCCTTAATGCACCAAGGCGGCGCTCGGCCGAACCATCAGTTAGTGGTGGGCCGAGAGGAGTGCGACCACCAGCGGCCGCCACGACGACGATGGTCAGTGATGGCACCGGCGGTCAATCGCCACCAGGCGGTGGTGATCGACGGCGATGTGAGCGGCGATAATATCCCGGTTGATCGTAGGTAGCGGTTGGTTTCAAGCGTTTCTCAAATTTTTTTTATCTTTCGGGGCCCAGACTTATCAATTTGGTAATGGGCCGAAACCATGGTATTTTGGACCAAGTTTATGGCCCAAAAGGGTTTATTGGGTTTTAAGCTTTTTGGCCCAAATTAATTTTATTTAGATAATATATTTTTATATATATAAATCAGTTACATTATATTATAAAATTATGTTTAAGGGATTTTTAGTTAATAATTATCCCGAGTAAAATTGTGTTCTATCAAACCTGTTATTTGACCCGTTTGGTCAAATAAGTCTAGTATCATGTTTTGACCAGTTGGTCAAACCACGACACAGTTTACGGTCCAATGTTTATTTTTCCGACCAGTTTGTTCGAGGACCGGGTTTTGATATAACTTTTAGATAAAAAAGCAAATATTTTAGAAAATCGGTTTTGCTTTATAAATAGATTTATTGATTATAAATCTTAGTATTTTTATAATTCAAGTAAAA
Source organism: Centaurea solstitialis (assembly GCA_030169165.1). Classification (NCBI taxonomy): domain Eukaryota; kingdom Viridiplantae; phylum Streptophyta; class Magnoliopsida; order Asterales; family Asteraceae; genus Centaurea; species Centaurea solstitialis. The sequence continues at coordinate 60,087,997 of CM058046.1, read as the reverse complement.
ACCGTTTTCAGTTTAAAATATTAGTTTCGGTTTATAAACAGTTTGTTTTATAAACCAAGTTTTGCGATAAACGGAACAAGATAATTTTTAACGGATCTAGGATTTCTTTATCGCTTTATTATATTGTTTAATATATATAAATGCGTGGTTGCTTGAGTATATATATATGTTTTCGTATATATCTATTATAGGGCTTGCCAACTTAGACCTTTTGGATTAAATTTGGGGAGGCCTGCGTGCCATTTACAACCCCTTTGTAATAATGACCATAGCATAGTTATTTTTCCTTCTTTTTTTTTGGGAGTTCCATCGAGAATGCCGAAGGCCAGTGGGAGCTACGCAAGAAAAACCCATATTTTCTTTTCTGGAGTACTAACGAAGATACCGGGGAGCCAGTGGGAGCTACGCGAGGTGTTAGAAATCCTTTAGAAAAATAGGTCATTATTGGTCCTTAGGAATAAAAGTTGGCAAACCTATAATTAGTTAGCTCTAACTGCGTGGTTGTTGACATATTAACTGCGTGGTTGTGATTTTATAATTATATCAAAATGTTTTAAAATAAGAGAATTTTTTAAAACTAGATAAAATCACAAGAGCGGACAGGTTTTATAATTAAAATTACCAGTTTTATAAACCTTTTTGAAACGGTAGATTTTATTTAAAACCTCAATAATAAGACTGTTTTGTATGAAAAGGCAAGTTGATAAAACAGTTAGTTTTGGTCAACAAATATGCTATCAAGACAGGTAGTTTTGATTAGCAAGTGTGCTTATTAAAACAGTTAGTTTTTAATTAGCAAGTGCTCTTTAAAACAGTTAGTTTTAAAATAGCAAGCATGTTTAAACAGTTAGTTTAAACATCAGTTACCTTCTAAACAATCAGTTTTTCAAAATTATAGATTTTCAAAAATACTGGAACTAAAAGGTTTTTCAAAATTAATTAAAAACCCCGAAAATCATAGATCAGAGTGCAACCCATCTAGGGGCACCTCCGGCGTAAGGTACGCGGCCGTTGTAAGTGAACACACCTTGAACGACCGCGTTCAAACCGAAGCTGGAGGGGATTAACAAGACTCTGCGAATTATCTCCGGGTGGTACCGGCCAGAGTAAAGTGTCCAAGTCCCAAAATGGTGAGATCTGTTTTGGTTCTGTTAAGTTTACCGGGTGGTACCGGGCCAAAAAGCACTTAGAGGGACTGAAACATGTACGGATAATTACCGTTGTCCCGAAAAGATCTAGGAGTCGTGTCAGTTATATATGATTGGTAAAAGTCCTTACCTACCTAGTTAGTACGTGGTCCTGGTGAGACGTGAACACACCGGTCATCAGGGCGTATGTAATTAGGATCCTAGTCCAATAATTGATCATTTAAGGGTTTATTGATATTTATTGGAAATAGTCTTTCACAATTACTAAAACCAAAGTTTTTAAAATGTGTAGATAGCAAACACTATTACCAACACTGATAAACTCCCTCTTCGCTCCATTCTCGAAAAGGACAAACTTACTAGGTATAATTTTTCGTATGGGAGCGCAGTCTAATGATTGTGCTCAGACACGAGAGAAAGTAGTATGTCCTAGAAAAGCCTCTAGGTGAAGGCCCTTCCAGCAAAAGCTACTGTCACTGTCAGGAACGCTTATAGAAAGCATTCCGATTATTTGCTGGACGTAGGCTATCTTATGCTTGCGACTATGAGCCCAGTTTTTCGTACGAGGCTCATAAACACAAATGCCTATAACATGATCCGCCAGTTGAGGGACATGTTTCAGACGCAAGCACGCACAGAGCGTTATGATGCCAGTAGAGCACTGAACGCGTGCAAGATGGCAAAAGGGGACCTCAGTTAGTGATCATGAAAATAAAGAGGCACATTAATCACCTAGAGAGGCTCAGTCGCCCAGTTTTGTTGCAGTTAGCAACAAATACGATACTCAACTCACTGTCTGGAGATTATAAGTAATTGAGTTGAGGATGGAGACCAAGACCAAAGATGTGCTTATGGTCAAGAATGGTGAAGTAAAGAAGAAGCGTGGGCATGGGAACACCAGTAAGGGAAAGGGCCAAGTTCTGGCTACCCTGAGTGCACCCAATGTTTATGATATAGGCAAAGGCAAGGGTAAAAAGGTTAAGCCTAACAGAATAATAACCGAGAATCAATACTTCAAGTGCCATGAAGTCGGTCATTGAAGGCATAACTGCCCGAAGCGTTACGAAGCAGATATAAACACCTCAGGTATTCGTGACTGCTTCAGATTATCACTTTCGCTTGTTAGTTTACAAGTGTTTTGACACCTAGAAGCAAATGTTTATTTGCAGGTGGTCATTAAAAGTGAAGTGCCCAGATTGCAAGGATCAGCATGCAAGATTACTTTTAGATATTATCAAGACAATTTTAAATTTTTAAAACAATCTTTCCAAAATTTGAATTTTTGTTTTTTGAATTCTTATCGGTTTTAAAATTTAAAACTATTGTCTTGATATCTTTATGCATGATATTTTGAATCTGTATAAGTCAAATTAGACTTGATTCAAAATTAGATCCGAGATGTTGCCTATTACACTAACAGTATTGCTTCAATCAAAATAGTTTGAAGTAATGTATATGAAAACTGTCAAAAACACACGAAGTACTATAATTATAGGAATGTGTTTTTAAATAAAACATTTATGAGTAAAAGATTATGAAAGTATTTTATGATCAAAATTTATTACTCATATGTTTTAAGAAGAATTTAGGATATTATTTCAAATATTATTGATAATATCAGTATTTATAAAACTAGGAAAAATTCCAAATTTCGGAATTAGGATTTAATATAATCCAGTTAAGTTTTATAAATGTTAAAATTCTCGTGTTTATTACTTGAAATAGAATTGACTAAGTAATCAAGTTTTGACTAAGTCAATAGTTAATTTTAAGTAATAGTTGGTTTTCATATAGGTTAGTGGGAGCCCAGGTTATTCTCTATCTAGTGCATGATAAAGAATAAAAGATAAAATTATTGATTTAGTATATATCTCGGAATTCATGATCCAGAAAGGATGTAAATTCATAAGATATACGAATCTATCTTTTAGTCAAAAGGGAAGAACGAAAGTTTCAAAGCCTTTGAAACTAAATAAGGTCATAATTGACTTCGAGAGAAATCAATAATTAAAATGTGTTGGAATAATTATTAAAGATATTAATTATCTTTCTAAAAGTGTCGTAAACACTAGAATAAATTTCCTGAAATTTGCCAGCTTGGTAAATGGAAATTTTATCTGATTTCAGGTAGAAATCATTCATCTACACAGCAACTAAGGGAAGTTGCAGTTTAAACTTTACATATTCAGGAAAACTAGGAGTTATTCCAGTGTCTCCAAGTTCATGGAATATGGTAAAGAAAAGTCTAATCTTTGTTTAAAAGTGTTTGCAAAACAAAGATTAGTAGAATCAAGTAGATTGTATCAGATGATACAAAACTTGTATTATTTTGGTTGTTACTTTGATTAATACGGTAAACATTAATCAAAGGGTTTAAACTGAAGTTAGGTGATACTTCATTTAAATCAGTATTTTAGTAAAACATTGAATAGACACCGTAAAAGTAATTAAGAAATGCTATTAATTTTGTTATTATTACAGAGTGTAATATGGACTATACAAAATTATTTTCTTTATCACTTTTATATTTTGCATGTTTTATGATCCAGGAATGAGACTAGTTTCCAGTCTTTCATTCGAAATTTGTCCGTGACAACTTATCGTGGTGGGAACCCGTTAGGGCGTTAAAGTCATTGTGAGCCTCTGGGTAGTTATGATCAGTGGTTGAATAACAGCTACAAGCGTTGTAGACCAGGAGTTGCACAGATATTTGATAGAGTAGCGAATATCGGACGTGATCCGCGGTTGAGACTACTTCTTGGATTTTGTCATAAGTAGAATCTCACAGTGGTTGTCCCTATCACCTGAGGTATCCGGTTTGATATCATGAGGACTGCTGGATACTTAGTGCGGGGCGTGACTAGATTCAGCGGAAGCCGTGGTGTTAAATGCAGATATGCAAGATGGGATTTGCACCTCTTCTCCGAAGAGAGATATTTCTGGGCCCCTTGACTGACTGAATATACTGATGAAGTGCATGGCCATGCCCAAACGAACTGATTAGTTCTTTGTCGTTTACCTATCAGTAGAGGTCGGATAGTCGAGAAACAGAATCATGAGTATTTAGAGTTGACTTAATCCATGCTCATACTCATAGATGAAATATCGTGTTGCAAAGGGAAAAGCCAAGATATACCCAATTTATGAACAGTTGTTTCATTAATGTCATTTTCATATGGAAATTTTAAATCACCTATCTGGGTATAAGAGTTCTTGTAACCTGGTTAGCCTAAGCGCCTGTCTAGGGGCCTCCTTAGGTCCGTGTGATCAAGACGGTATTGCCAACTTGCACAAGTGGGAGTCTGTTAGTAATTATGTGCAGAAGTTGGCAAACCAGTGATTACACATCCAACGTTACTAGACACTCGAGGGTCACACCTGTGAGGACCTGTAAACCGAATAAATAAGATAGTCCCAGTTTGGAGAGATTAAGGTTTATAATAGTTAATTATAAATCAGTTGGGCATTTTCCGTACTAAATCCCAAAGTTAAAGGTTTGTTAGTAATTATATATTTATTAGATAAATAAATATATAAGTTTATTAATTATTGAATTATATATTTATTAGGTAAATAAATATATAATAGGATAATAATTAATAATACAAATAATTATCTAGTTATTTTTCTTTAAGGAAAAGAAAAGAATATTTGCCAAAGATAATTATGAAACTAATTATGGAAACTGAGTTGTATGGAAATTCCTCCATATAAAATAAGCCTATGGCTTATCAGTTTTCATAATTCATTCCACCAAGAAAAACAAACCTATAAATTCTCTCCTCCCTCCTCCTTTGAAACCGGCGCCGATCCAAGAGCAAAACCAGTTCGGTTTTTGGTTCTTTGATTAATCCTTAGCTGTTTTTCATCGTATCAGGGACTCATTCCTGCTAGAGGGATCTTCGTTTGATCGATCACGGGTGGATCTAACTCGAGCATTCCAGGTAACACTCTAACAAATCTATTTGAAACGAAAAGATCTGTGGATATTTGGGTTTTATATCCAAATCGCTTCCGCACGTATCAAACCAGTTAGGTTTGATTCGATAAACTTATTGATCAGTTTGATCACAAAGTTTTGTCGTGTATCTCATCCAGTTAGGATTGAAATCCACAGTTTTCTTCGTGTCAGTTTGATACGAGGAACGCATAAAAACCCAACAGTTTTCCGATTCGGAAAACCTGTACAGGAACTCCGAAAAATTTCTCAAAAACCCTCAAAAACACTTAAAAAATAAGTGTTAAGACCCCCAATTTGTAGGAAATCAGTTAGAAAACAATGGGGAATCACTTAACACTTATACACACACCTTTTGAAACCCTTTTTGGATTAAAAACCCAAAAAGTTTAGAAAAACTCAACTTTTAAAAACTTGAAAAAACAATCAAAATCAGCCAAGGAATCAACAAGGTAAAGCTCTGATACCAATTGTTGTCCCAAAAATCAAAAGAATGAGTAGAAATGGATTGAAATCATATTAAGAATGATGAACTTGAAGCTTGAAGGTGCAACAATGGAGGTTTCATATATTTAGCCAAAAAGAGTAATAATGATTCAACCACACAAACCCTAATCCATCTCTTACCTTATATAGGTAAGAGGCAAAAACAAAGATTGTCACAAAAGGCCCCCGAGGTTACAAACCTCTAAACAAGGGCAACATCAAAGTAAATTGTTTACAACTAACTGAAAGTTAACTAGAAAGCAGTAAAGATAGAATTTTCTGACTCTTCACAACAAAGAGGTCCAACAATATAAAATTATATATTATATATATACATAGACAACTGGACATAGAGAAACTCAATCGTCTAAACTATAAATCGTTTCTACCGTCTGTTAATTTATTCAATTTCTTGGTCGACATCGAGAAAGGAGAAACTCTTCTAAATCGAAAGTTGAAACCGCACTGGCCTACTTGAATTTTTATAAGATTTTATAGCTAGATAAAAAGCCATGTCGAATATTAAAGGCTCTTATTTACCAAAAACGCTTATCACAAATACTTTTAAATCAATAAAGTCTACTCCCAATTGCCAATATGGGAGGATCCAGTCTATGGGATCCACTTCTCTGGTAGTCGGGTTTAGATATAGACTGGGTCGGATCGCAGCGGATTGGTGGGATTGCCTAATTGAAGGCCCGATATCGTTGAATTTTGTGTGTATTAACTTGTTGTTCAAAAAAGAATTCTTTTAAATCAATAAAGTCTGCTCTCTTTTAGTGAAAGGGGTTTTAGTGATTAATATAGATTGATTTCTTTTTCTTTGAAAAAAAAACCTACATAGAAGTTGGAGAACGAAAATAGAAGTCATGATTTTATAAGTTTTGAAAAATTCATTTACAAAAAATATACTCTTAACTATATATAAAAATTAAAAAAGGTACACGTACTTGAGGAGTTTTTACTTTATAAAAAGCAAATAGTGTACCAAAATATGCTTGAAAGATTCCACGGTCTGATTCAAACAGTAAAAAATAACTGGTATAACTTCATTTCAAGTGCTTAGGCTATTTGTACCGCATGCCTAGGCTGAGCGGGCTGAGCAGGCTGCAATAATGATGCTCCGCGGGCTGGAGGAGATGCGGGTTGGCGATACCGCTTTGGTTGTGTGTGTTGTGTGTGTGTCTTGTGTGTCTTGTGTGAGAGGGTTGAGAGGGTTGGGATACAGGTTGTAGAGGGTTGCAGAGGGTTAAAAGAGGGTTGAAGAAAAGCTAATGTAGAGCTGATGTGGCAGTTAGGTTGGGAGGATTGGAGTACTGATAGCCTTATCCAATATCAACGATATAAAACTATAAAAGCATAAATTATTTTAAATAGTTGCAAGAACCAAGTATTTAATTTCAATTATAAATACCTAATGATTATTTAAACATAGAGATTGAATTTGCATAAAATTAGGGTGTTTGATGAATATGTGATCAAACCATGTTATACAATCATATTAGACTAGGTTTTTTGGGCGGACTTAATTGGGAGCTTCGCTTCGTTCAGGAAATCTATTTACCCATGTTCACAGACGATCAACAGCAAGACATTTGAACAGCGGCGGATCTAGGAATTGTCCGATGTGTTTTTAACGTAATTCTAGAGTTTGAAGAGATTTTTAAAATCTTTTACTTGATTTCGAGAGTTTTTTGTTAACTTTGAGGGACTTTTTCGGCTTTGTGTTTCATTTTTTAAGACTTTTTTAGTTGATTTCAAGGTGTTTTTTTTAACATAAGTAGAAAACGGAAAAATAGTTTTTTACGAGAGGCCATCCCTCCCCTGCCCGTGAAAAAAAAATAGTTTTTTTTGGACTTTTCCCCCTTAATCAATCATAACGAAAAAGTTTAATGGTTTTTTCATTCAAAATAATAGTTTAGTGACTTAATCATTCAAAATGAGAAAGTTTAATGTTTTTTTTATTCAAAAAAATTGTTTAAGGACTTAACCATTCAAAATGGAATAGTTCGTTGGGTTTTTTGGGACTTTTCCCTTTATGTTACGATGGAGGAACAATAAGATGACACATGACACCGTAAACACAATCTCTACTGGTCTATTCATAATAACAAGATAAAAGAAATTTTTACATATATATTGAAAAATAATCTAAGTCCAAGTAATTATTCGGACAATTTTCTCCTACCATTGTAGCAAACATTAGATCATTGTGTATGTGACCCATCTAAACCAAGTACTCGAATCTTTATATTGTACCCTTCCTTGACACAATCACATCATATAACTTTATTGAAAACCATTGACGGATTTAGAACTTTTTTCAGACGGTGGCACCATTTAACTATAAAGAACATATATAAAGAGAATTTTCACAAAATCTTTATTAGTCTAATGGTTGCTTCATGGTTTTTCAAAAGTGAAGTCTCAAGTTCAATTCTTGGTGCAAACAATATTTTTATATAAACACTAAATTTATTAAAAGCAAAAAATCTAAAAAAATGTCTCTAACAAGACTTGAACCCATGACCTCATGGTTATTAAGCAAATAACTAACCAACTCAACCAAGGAAAACTTGTGTCCTTATTGTAGTTTCAAAATATATATGGTGGCACAAGACAAATTGATACGGTGGCACCGTAATTTTTACACTACGACGGAGGAATTTAACGGTGGCCCGTGCCACCATGTGCCCTGGATTAGCTCCGTCCTTGTTGAAAACTAGCGTATTGCATTATTGATTTCCATTGTCCACATTTCAGTTTCACATGCTAGGTTTATATAAAGATAAAAAGCGTCTATAACATGTTTTTTAAAAGGGTTAATGACTTACAACTTATAAGGGGTAATAAACTATAATCTATTCTGTTTGATCATATTTTACTATTGAACTTTTTTTTACTTAATATACCATTGAACTTTTTCTAATTGTTCACATAATACCATTCCTACCAGATATCATCCGTTTTCCCGGTTTTGTGTATTACGTGACAATTACTTAACACAAGTGGCAACATGGCATGTTAAATGACTTATAAGAGTAACAAACAATTCTGTTTGATCACATTTTATCATTAAAAAAATTTGTGTGCTCAATTTAAACTTTTTCTAGTTGTTCAAATGTTACCATAAAGTCCAATTGAGCTTTTCCTAATTGTACTCAATATGCCATTAATGAGGATTATAAAAAAAAATAAAAAATAAAATAAAGCTTGCGTGTTGTGTATTACGTGGATATGTACCTCAAACGTATCCTAATTCACCTTACTCCCCCTCAAGCGATTAGGGTTTTCACCAATTAGGACTTTGTTTTTCATCTCTTCATACCTTGAAAACCCTTGTTGTTTAATCTTTAACAAATATTGCCATTGTATTAGGTAATTTTTTGATTTTGAAACCCTTGGTTTTTGGAATCAATATAATTTGATTGATTCTCGATATAAACTACCACAGGAGAAATTGTAATTCTACTCGGTTGGTTGAAGTATGCACTGAGTATCATAACTCTGTTCAGAATAATCAAAGAAACAAATTTAAGCATCCATCATAAATGCCACCTTCCTATCTCTTGGATTCCAATTACAAAGGTAAATATGGACTTTATGGTAACATCTGAACAATTAGAAAACGTTCAATGGTATATTGAGTACAAAAAAAAGTTTAATGGTAAAATGTGATAAAATAGAATAGTTAGTTACCCTTATAAGTATTTAACATATCACGTCATTGCCACCTCATTACCACTTGTATTAAGTAATTGCCACGTAATACACAAAACCGAGAAAACGGGTGATATCCGGTCGGAATGGTATTATGTGAAAAATTAGAAAAAGTTCAATGGTATATTGAGTATAGAAAAAGTTCAATAGTAAAAGGTGATCAAACAGAATAGTTCGCTACCCTTATAAGGCTATGCGTAGAAGAACCCTCCCAGCCCTCCCAACTTCACTGCCACATTAGCATCACATCTGTGTTTCCATATAATTGATATCATATAATTTTTAGTTATATAAATTATGAACCGTGTGAAAGATTTATAAAATGAGTAAAGAAAAAAAAAACTAATGTGATAGAAAAGAAAACTCATGTGGTAGAGTGTGTAGATGCTCTTACTACTGATGTATCTTTGCTTAGGGGAATCTTAGCACATGTCTATAATATATTCTACAATAGAGAATAAAAATTCTTTTATATATGTTTTGACAAGAATTGATCACTTTTCTGTAGATTATAACTTATGAGGTTGGTGTTGTGGGCAAACATGTTGGGCTCTGATTCTACATGCCTGTTTACATTTTTCAAAGCACTTTCTAGAGTGCGTTTTAGTTTTCCCTTTAGCTTCCCACCATGGATGAACCTTGTCAAGAAGAGGTGGTGTTGATGTCCGATTGTACATATACTTCTGATTTTTAAGAGGTGGTGTCAGGCCCGGCCCTGAGGCCGTGCAGCCTGTGCGACCGCACAGGGCATCAAAGCTCAAGGGGCATCAAATTTCTATATAATGTTATTATTATAGGTAATTAGTTTTAATAATTTATGAGTTGAGCTCTATAAAATTCTCAAGTATGGTATTATATTACATTATTAATTTAGTTGATTTTGATTTAGTGGAATTCTTCATTATTCCATCAATTTCTATATTTCTTTTGACAGATTACATATTTGCATCACAACATCAGTTAAATTACTATGCAGCATATGCTGCATAGTAATTTAGGATTTTGTCATTTGTTGCTTTTTTGTACCATTGCACTCATTGGTACTTTTTTTTAATCAATTTTAATGGCCTTACTATTTGTATTAGTCTTGACATTTATATATTTGCTGAGTTGCAGTTTTTTTTATAACTTTAATCTAATTATTTACTATTTTAGTTAAAGCTAATTATAGTTTTTTTTTTGTCTTTTATCCTTCTATGCATGGCCTTATGTCCCCCTCCCTTTGTACTCTTTGTTTATTTAATAAAATCGGCATGGGATGAGCAACGTATCTTGGCTAGGTTCCAAACCTTATAAAAATCGTATCGTTCATTGTTTCATTTACTTAAAAATAGACATAAGGGCATAATTTTGCATTTTTGCACGGGGCATCCGAAACTCTAGGAACGGCCCTGGGTGGTGTTGAAGTCTGAAATCTGGATCAATAAGACTACTTGATTTTGTAAACTAACAAACATCTTAATATTTATAATTGTCTGCTTTATCCCTAAAAAATCAACTTAAGTATGTCAATTGAACTGCGCATCAATGATCGAAAAACGGAATGGTAAAAAACAACAAAACAATAGACGGGATATTAGCATATTTTCGAGGTTGTGGAGTTTTAATAACATCTCACACCCCGAAAGCCCGGATTTAAGTTATTCAAGATGTTTTGGAAAGCCTACACACGAATTGTTTTTTTAAAGTTTTTGCAAATCACGAGTGCGTTTGGACTAAAACCGGCGTTGAAATGAAAAATAATGGTGTTAGATGGAAATAAGAAGTAATTACAATACTAGGTTCACTTAATTTATGAGAAGACGTTGAGGATTAAGAGCCTTTGAAAAAAAGATAAAACAAACAGTTTAAATTGTTTCATATATGATTGAATTAGACATAAATAATAATTAAAAACTTATTTAATAGAAAAACAAAACACCAACTTCACCCCATTCCTTCTCAGAAAATATCACTATATATAGCTTGTGGCCTCTTATTCATTTTCATTCACACCTCACTTATATCTTCTAAATTCAAAGGAAAAAAAGATATGAAGATTTGAAAACCCCAGGTATATTTATTCCCTCTTAAGTTTCTTTATATCATGGATTTAAATTACATCAATATATTGTTGTAAAATGCAGTCTAGAGTTAAGTTCCCGTGAGACCAAGCTTTTTTGGTGAGACCGGTGAGAGCAACATATTTTACTCGAAACTTCACATCAAAACATTTGTGAAGGTAAAAAAAAATTGAACATTCATCGTTAAAACATACTAAAAACACTATTGGAAAAAAAAATTCCAAAAAAAGGTTAAAAACGAAACCTTCACAGCAGTTTTTTTTGTGAAGGTTTGCATTATATATATGTAACCTTCACAAAACTTGAGCTGTGAAGGTTACGTTTTTTAGCTTGTTTTCGATATTTTTTTGCATCGAAAGTGAATTTTAGGTCTGCGTATTCTTGTTTTATGTACATTCACGGTGTTTTTTTGTGAAGTTTCATACGTTAGGTATTGGTCTCACGCGGTCTCACTGTAACAGCTTGGTCTCACATGATCCTAATTCCTAACATGATGAGTTAAGTTCCCGTGAGACCAAGCTTTTTTGGTGAGACCGGTGAGACCAACATATTTTACTCGAAACTTCACATCAAAACATTTGTGAAGGTAAAAAAAAATTGAACATTCATCGTTAAAACATACTAAAAACACTATTGGAAAAAAAAATTCCAAAAAAAGGTTAAAAACGAAACCTTCACAGCAGTTTTTTTTGTGAAGGTTTGCATTATATATATGTAACCTTCACAAAACTTGAGCTGTGAAGGTTACGTTTTTTAGCTTGTTTTCGATATTTTTTTGCATCGAAAGTGAATTTTAGGTCTGCGTATTCTTGTTTTATGTACATTCACGGTGTTTTTTTGTGAAGTTTCATACGTTAGGTATTGGTCTCACGCGGTCTCACTGTAACAGCTTGGTCTCACATGATCCTAATTCCTAACATGATATATATAAATTAAATCAAATGTTTTTTTGTAAACTACAGTACAATTGATGTTTCGATTCTCTATTATTTATTGTTGTATTGTTATGATACATTTAAATAATAATGCTACATTAAAGATTATTGAATATAATCATAAAATAAAGTCTAATTTGATGGTTTTGAGTCCCTGATATGTTTATGATATGAAACGTACATTAACATCAATGTATTGCTGAAAATAGTTGTCATGACATACAATTTATTTTATCATTTTATCGTATGATACATATAAACAACTTCAGTGTATTATCAAAAATACTTCGTGATAACATACGCTATGTGGTTTCCAATTCTTGTTAGGGTTTAATGGCCTAGTTTAGGGGCGTTTAACGGCCTAGATTAGGGTTTCGGGTAATTAACTGTGTGGCTTATGATTTACGGGTGTCAAACTTCCTGATTTTGGGTTTAAGATAATTATAAGTTTTATCTATATAAAAACAATCTATATAATTTAGAGTAAATTACATATTTGGTCCCTGTGGTTTGGTGGTTTTAACACTCTGGGTCCCTAAATTGAAATAATTATGGATTGGGTCCCTGTGGTATGCGTTTTATAACGCGTTTGGTCCCTCTGGGTCACGCCGTCAATATTAGAGCCGTTAGGCCCATCATGTGCACGGCACATGATGGGCATTTTGGTCATTTAACTTTTATTTTTATTTTCAATTAATATCACAGGGACCAAATATGTAATTCACTCTATTTCAATTAAAAGCATAGGGACCAAATATGTAACTTATCCTATTATGTACTAATTAAAAGAATAAAAAAAACAACCTGCACTTACCAAACATCATCTTCTTTACCAAACATCATCTTCTTTACCAAACCTATGTTCTTCACCAAAACCTTCCATGGCAGCCACCACCACCTGGTTCCATCATCAGATCCATCCCGCCACCACTCGCCAGGTTCCATTGCAGCCACCTCTTGCTTCCATCGCCGACCGCCTGCTTCCATCGCCGCCACCACCTGCTTCCAACGCCGCCACTGCCTGCTTCCATCAACGCCACCACCTCCTTCCGTCGTCGTCGCTGCTTGCTTCCATCTCCGTCGAGCCGCCCACTGCTTCGCATCGAGCATCTCCACGCCACACCTGCTTTCGTTTAGGTTGATTTAGGGTTCAGTGGGTTTTATGAATCTGATTTTTTTTAATATGATGTATATGGGTTTGATGAATTTGGGTTTTTTTTTAAAGAGAATGTATATGGATATTTTAAAGATAATGTCTATGAGTTTCATGAGGGTTCATCAATTTGGGTTTTTTTTTAGATCATAAATCTGGGGTTTTTTTAAGATCATAAATATGGGTTTTTTTGAAGGTTCATTAGTCTGGGTTTTTAATGAAGATGATGAATCTGGATTTCTTGAAGGTTCATCAATATGGGTGTTTCTTGAAGGTTCATCAATCTGGGTAGTGGTTCATCATGTCCCTGTGATATTTGTTTTTCCGGCAGGTTTGTGGTGATTTGTTTTTCCGGCAGGTTGTTGGTGATAGGTGGTAGTGGTTGGTGGGTGGTTGACGATGGTGGCCGGCCAGAGATGATGCCTTGATCGGAACCAGGTGGTGGAGATATGTGGAGATGCTTGATTGGAACCTTGGTGGTGGTAGTGATGGGTAATGGTGGTGGGTAAAGTGTTTGGTGGTGGTAATGTTGGTGATGGATAAAGTGTTTGGTGGTAGTGATGGTGATGGGTAAAGTGGGTGGTGGTGGTGGGTGGTGTGTGTGGTGGTGGTGGTGGTGGTGGGTGGTGGTAGGTGATAAAGATAAAGATGAGAGTAAATTACATATTTGGTCCCTGTGATATTAATTGAAAATAAAAATAAAAGTTAAATGACCAAAATGCCCATCATGTGCCGTGCACATGATGGGCCTAACGGCTCTAATATTGACGGCGTGACCCAGAGGGACCCAGAGCGTTATAAAACGCATACCACAGGGACCCAAGCCATAATTATTTCAATTTAGGGACCCAGAGTGTTAAAACCACCAAACCACAGGGACCAAATATGTAATTTACTCTATAATTTATCTATATAAATTTTAGAGTAAATTACATATTTGATCCCTATGGTTTGGTGTTTTTAACACTCTGGGTCCATTTTAAAAATAATTATTGATTTGGTATATGTGGTTTACACTTTGTAACACTTTTTTTTTCGAAAAGCACACTTTGTAACACTTTGGGTCCATGATTTCTAACCCTGTTAAAAACTTCTGTTAAATGGATTAACTACAGGGGTATTTTAGTCTTTTAGTGGTTTCCTTATTTCTTGTTAGTTCATTATTTTGATTTGGTTGTTCATCTTCTTCAAGCCAACAACACCACCACCACCACCATCAGCCATCACCACCACCACCCTTACCCCTTTCGGTCATCACCACCCACCACCACTCCACTCCCATCGGCCATCACCACCCACCACCACCACTAAAATCATACTTTTTTATAAAACCATAAACCACAATTTTCCCGTTTTTACATTCTGGCTTCTAAAATCAGTGGGTTTCGATTTTGGATACGGTTTGTTGCAATTGTTAGTGAATTTGTAGTCGATTTTCAATTTTGAATCTATCTATATAAATACATAAATAATCTATATAAATTATTTTTATATAGATAAATAATTTATCTAATAATCAATATAAATTATTAATTTTTATTGTTTAAATATTATGTTACACCCTAAACTTTAAATATTGACACTTTAGATCCCTAAACTTTAGGTTAAGACACTCTAGGCCCCCTAAACTTTAAATATTGACATTTTAGGACCCCTAAACTTTAAATATTGACACTTTAGGTCCCTAAACTTTTAATATAGACACTTTAAGTAACTACATTTTAAGTAATGACAGTTTAGGTCCCTAAACTTTAAATATTGACACTTTAGGTCCCTAAACTTTAAATATTGACACTTTAGGTCCCTAAACTTTAGGTCATGACACTTTAGGTCCCTAAACTTTAATTATTGACAATTTAGGTCCTTAAACTTTAGTTTATGACACTTTAGGCCGCTAAACTTTAAATACTGATACTTTATGTCCGTAAACTTTTAATATTGACATCTTAGATCCTTAAACTTTATCATTAGACATTTTTGGTCCCTAAACTATTCGCTTTTGTGTATAGCCTCGGTTTTTCAAGGCAAAACTGACTATAAAGTGTAACGACAAGCTGATCAAGGACATTCATGTGCGATTAAGCAGTCCACGGCTTGAGCTTTACGAAATACTTTTTTTGTACCGTGGTTATCGACGAAAGATAAAAATCCCAACCTCGTACTATTTTTAATGTTTCTGCATTGCCGGTTCATGTTTGACAATATGAGGGAATACCAAATGTGGTTAGATGTTAATGGATATAACCTTCGATTCAAACGTCAGGATGTTTGTTTGATTACGGGACTGAGATTTGGAGAAAATCCCGCTATCCAACATAATGCAAACGATTTTGTGAGACGTGTGTTTGGAAGGTCATCAATTACAGTAAGGGAGTTTAGAAATGAGTATGATACCATTCGGCAACAAGGTGATCGATTTACGAAAGACGAGGCGGGCCATATTTGTTTGTTCCCGATGGCTGAGACATATTTTCTTGGTCATCATTCTGCTATAAGAGTGCCTCAAGTAGTATTGGATCTAAAAAGAATCTTGAATCATGGAACGCCTTTCCATGGGGTTTTTACATATGGGATTACACGTTTTCCCAAATAAACGACGCGGTCCGAAACCAGCAATGACGTTGTCGATTTTTTATTTGCCCTGAAGGTTAGTTAGGTTATTCTTGAAATAAAAACAACTAACTTGTTTTTACCTTTTCAATACATACTGACTTTTTTTATTCATTCTAATCACAGATACGGGTGGTAGAGAGATTTCCAAGAGCGAGGGCGACAATTGGGTGTCTACGAGTAACTATGGAGGGTGCATTCATGGACTCGACACTATTCGAGGTAATGCTGTTGTATCGATGTCCTGGGAAATTCGCTCTTGACCATCTATTTGCGCCTACCCTATCCAGCAATACAACGTGTGGTACTGCAGCTTGTTGGGCAGTCATTTGAAGGTTGAAGTCATATGCGATATACGCTTTGCAGGTCTTCCAAAATAGGGTTTTGTTGTCTTCGATCCTGTTGTCTTTAGCTTTTATGTTCATCTTTAGGTGGCGGCAACAGAGTGCGTGATGCGCCGTTGGGTATTTTGGAAGGCATTTTCTACATTTCTTTGCCTATATATATGTTTGTAATATGTATGTTAAACATATCACCTTAATCATCTTCTAGTTAGCCCACTACATTAGCTAGGAGAAATTCTCATCTTTTACATATTTGGTTATCTTATTCAAGAAGGAATCAACTAGTAATTCATTTTTTGAAGCAACTTATGTTTGCTTTCGGCAATGGGAGGTGATCCCTACACAACAATTTTTAGTTACTCACAACAATTTATTGTTAATAGACAAATTTACCCTTTCTATTTTAGTTAACTTCTCAATTATAGGTTTCAATTTCCCCCTTTCCAAAAAGATAAGAGAGAGAGTAAATTATACCCACTTCCAGTCTTCCACCATTCAACCCACTTCCACCACCACCTTCTTGTATACCACCATCTTCTTCTTCGTCTTCTTGGTTGTTGCTTGAAATATCAAACCCAAACAACCGTAAATTATAACTCCCATTCTGCTCCGATGGCCCACCATCATCACCATCACCACCATTGCTACCATTGTATCTCTATCTCATTCTTTTCCGATCGGGTTCATCGTTCTCTTCTCCACTATCATCACCGCCATCTTCAACATGTTCAGATCGATCAAAAACCTACCATGATCACTGTGGCCGTTGCTGGCAGCAACCACGAGAAGTGGAGATTCAATTCTGGCAAAACCCACATGATATTCTTCAGCAACGATCAGGGAGTTTCTTGGCTATCTCCATCTCCATCTCCGCCATTGGTGCCTTCTAATTCAGCAAGAACAAGTAGTGGGGTTTGTTTGGAATCACGATCGGAATTATCCAGTGAACTTGCGACACCATGCCCGCTAACAGACACCGTAGCACCACCACCGGTGACGGCAACTGCTTCTGGTACTTGAGTTTCAGCATCGAGAACTACTTCATTTAGATCAGTGAGACTAGTTTGTTGAACGACTTCAGGTCTTGGGTCTCGATCGGGTTGCGCATCCTCAAATCCTGACCCGACAACCCAAACCATTCCACCAAAAACCTATTCGCCGGATGCATTAACATCAAATTATTTTAATAACAAGGAAGTTTGCTCTGCCGGAACCACGACTAGTGAGTACAGCGCCGGAGCATGAGACTTAATCGCCGCCTTCGCCATAAACGACGCTCCACCTCCTCGATTTTGCAAGCAATAAAAACCGGATCTGCAAAAAATAAAATTTAAGCAACAAATCCATTCCTAAAAAGCTAAAATCAACAATTTTAATAACACTTAGCGATTCAATAGGTCAATACTTGCCATTTAGAGGATATAATCAGCCTCTCTATTGTCTACACTAAAAAGAAGGGGTTAATTGAGAAGTGAACTTAAAAAAAAGGAAGGGTAAATTTGTCATTTACAATAAATTGTTGTGGATGGATAAAAGTTGTTGTGTAGGGATCACCTCCCTTCGGCAATAGTTAAAACCTTTGTTGTACACGAAAGTGACGATAAGTTGTTAGTAGTAATATAATTGCATGTTTTAGTTATACGTCTTCTATTTATACTCTTTTCTACTACTAAGTTTCGTTTTAATATAATATATATTTTATATGTTTAATTTTTTATAAAAATATCGAAATAATACCTGAACCTAAACGAGTCGAGCCTCGAGCTTCATAAATCTTAAATGAGCCAAGCTCAAGCTTAATATCACAAGCTCTGAATGTAACACCCCAATTTCCCAAACAGATAAATAAGGCAATAACAATCCCAGTGATCTAACGCAACAGAAATATTACTAAATATCAAGCAAAAGAAACGTGTCTAATTGCACGTGGAACAACCCTCCACGGCTGAGATATAAAATTTTAGGTATCTAGTGCATAAATGAAAACTAAAGGCTTCTAGCTTATCCTTCAAGCCTTCTCCTTACCCTTCCTACTTCCACGGGCCTCGCCTGTAGAAGATAAGAAAAGAAAAGATTTGGAAAGTGAGGGTTAGACCATAGGGTCTAGTGAATTCCCTCAAAACAGTTAATTTACAATTCTGGCCCGCTGGCATAATTCAAAAACATTCAATCAAGTAGATGGGTTGCTGGCAAAGAAAACCTCGTCACATAGTGACATTTCAGCTCAGGCCCATCCGGCGCCTATTGATAACTCCCAAGGGACTTAGTCCCGAGGTACCCCTAAATGATTGATCAGGCCAAATGGTAACACTCCCAAGAAACATGTAGCTCCAAGGTACCCAGTGTTAGGATTATGTGCAAGATAGTAACAGGGTTTACCGTATCCAATGTTATAAGACACTAGTGGGTCACACTGCTACACACCCAATTAGAGATCAAGTGGTTTGATGGAATAATTAATTAGTACAAATTAATTATTGAGTGAGAAATAAATAATAAATAGTCATTTATTATTTAGTTATATAAAATATCAGTTGGAATATTTTATAGGATTAATTAATAGTTAATTAATTAATTAAAAGGGTTAAGTTATTTAATTAATGGTTTATTAATTAAATAAAGAGTTTAAGCTTGATTAAATAACCTTAATGGGCTTTTAATCAAACGGGCTTTCTTTATTGGGTACTGCCATATTTAGTTTTATAAATATGGCAAACCCTGGTCAGTTTATTCATTCAATAATCTTAACTGAAAAGAAACCCCAGAGAAAAACCAAAAACCCTCCCATCTCTCTCTCCATCGATTTTGTAGAAAAACCCGACGGTGGTCTAGCAACCGATCTCACGGTGGTGCAGTAGTGGTGTATTCCTCACCAGCAGTCCAGTTTCGTTCGCGTAAACCAAACAACGAGGTAATTTTTCATAAACCCTCTTTTGTATCTGTATGTGTTTAGGATTGGATCCTCGATTGGGAATTAGGCTTTTTATTTCCGCTGTGCATGTTTTGTAGCCCGTAATTCCCAACAATGGTATCAGAGCCACTTCCTAAACCTACAGATCAGGTTTATATAATTGTTGGTTAAATAGGTTTTATAAAAATTATGTTTTTATCGTAAACCTATCAAATTGAAAAACCGTGGTGGAACGACGGCAGTTAGCCGATCGAACCACCAACCACCGGGAAAAACAACACCGGCCGCACCACAGATTGTGGTTGCGGCGTCCGTTGTCGTGATCGCCGGCCGCACCACCCGATTGGTGGTTGCGGCGTCGGTTACAGTCGAAGGCCACCACCGCACCACCGTTAGTGGTGGTGGTGGCGATTCCCGAATCGGGACCACCGGACGATGGCGGCAGCCGTAGCTGCTGTCGGTCGATGATGGCGGCGGTGGTTATTTGAAATCGACGCAGCCACACCACCGTTTGTGGTGGTGGCGGTCGATGGTGGTTGTTTTCACGAAAGCCGATCGAGCGGCGATGGTGGTGGCTGTGGCCGCTACTGTCGTCGCATCCGTGGCGATGGTGGTGGCTGTGGCTGCTGCTGTCGTCGCACCCACGGCGACGGTGGTGGCGTTAAGCGGCTGCCGTCGTTGGTGGTTTAGCGGTGGCGGAGGCGTGGTTTTAATTTCGCCGGAATAAGCGGCGGCGATGGCGGCGATCGCTGCTGTCGTCGTCGCGATCGAGATCGACAGCCACGGCGGCGGTCGACGGCTGCCGGTTGGTGGCGTCGGCTGTTGCCGGTTGTTCTCGATTGGGCGGCGATGGTGACGTTCGTCATCGTCCTCGCCGGTGGAAACAAACCATTGTTCGATGGTCACGATTAGTTGATCGATTGATTAACGAGATCGTAACCAATATGTTTTTCGATAAGTTTTCGTAAACGGGTCCCGTGCGAGATTCGTTTTCGGATAAGTCTGAAATTGTGAATCGTTTTTACCAGATAGGTTAAAGTGGTTCGAGATAGAATTAATTTTAAGCTTCCAAAATTAATTGGTAATTTCTATAATTATTTAATTGTATCAAGTCATAGCTGAACCCTTTAGACCCGTGGTTGTGTTTTATTTTTATCTGTCTTATAAGGGAGGCCTGCGTGCCATTTACAACCCTTTTGTAATTTTAATTATTTTGTTAGACTAGTTGGGAGGCCTGCGTGCCATTTAAAGCCCCTTTTGTAATAATTATTTTTAATTACATCGAGACGGAGACAAGACGACGGCCATGGATCTCGGAGCCAGTGGGAGTGCCAGAAGTTGAAGACTTTTGTCACTTAGGGTTAAGACCGTTGTTTTGTGTTGGCTCACAAAACAACATTAGTTTAAGGGTTTAGGCTATGACTATGCTTTTTATATTTAAATTGCGTGGTTGTTTAATTTACGTAATTATTGTTAAATATAAATTGCCCTTTTGAACGGATTGTTTAAAAATTAAAAGGATACAAATACGAGTTAGTGTTTGGATCCAGTTTTTCAAAGTTTTTGAAAAAGGAAACTAGCAATTTCGACCCTTGTTAAAATCATACATTAGTAAGTGCAACCCACTTTAGGGGCACTTCCGGTGTAAGGTACATAGGGTGTTGTAAGTGCACACACTATGAACGCCCGTGTTCAAACCGAAACTGGAAGGTGATAAAACTCTGCGAATTATCTCCGGGTGGTACCGGCCAGAGTTTGTCCAGGTCCCGAGTGGTGCAATCTATTTTGGTAATTATTTATTCACTGGGTGGTACCAGGCCAAAATGCACTAGAGGGACTAAATATGCACGGACTATTAATATCCGATGTCCCGACGATCTAGAAGTCGTATTTTCAGATAGGAATACGATTGGTATAGTTTTACCTACCATAGATCGCATGAGTCGGTTTGACATGATCACATGCTTCCCGACACATGTGAAATATGGATTCTAGTCTAATAAATTTATTTTAAGGGTAATAATTTATTAGAATTATATAATTATAAACTAAATTGGAATTTATATTCTTCTGTAGATGTCTCCAATTAGCATTCCGTTTTATTCACCTGAGGATCAGACTTACCTCTGGCATTGTCGTTTGGGTCACATAAACAAGAAACGCGTTGAATTACTCCTGAAAGGAGGTTTTCTTGGCAATTTCGATTATAAAACCTTTTGATAATTGTGAATCTTGTTTATCTGGCAAAATGACAAAGCAACCTTTCAACAATGAAAATGAAAGGGCTACTGACTTGCTTGAAATAATCCACACAGATGTATGTGGAACTTTCAGTCATGTAGCAAGAGGAGGATACCGGTACTTCATTACCTTCACTGACGACTTCAGTAGGTATGGTTATGTCTACTTGATGAGACATAAATCTGAAACCTTTGAGAAATTCAAGGAATATCAGAATGAAGTACAGAATCTACTTGACAAGAGGATCAAGTTCTTACGGTCAGATCGTGGGGGCGAATATCTCAGTGATGAGTTTGACAATCATCTAATGGAGTGTGGGATTGTATCCCAACTCACACCTCCGTATACACCTCAGATGAACGGTGTATCAGAAAGGAGAAATCGTACGTTGCCCGACATGGTACGAACGATGATGTGTCATTCTTCGCTGCCAATATCATTCTGGGGACATGCGCTCGAAACAGCAGCACACATACTGAACAGAGCGCCAACAAAGTCGGTAGAAAAGACTCCATACGAATTATGGAAGGGTAAGAAACCCAACATATCTTTTCTGAAAATTTGGGGTTGTGAGGTTTACGTCAAACGACCCACCTCAGAAAAACTCAAACCCAAATCCGACAAGTGTTTCTTCGTTGGATATCCCAAGACCACCGTGGGATATTATTTCTACAACCCTGAAGAGAACAAAGTGTTTGTTGCTCGAAATGGAAAATTTCTGGAAGAAAAGTTTCTCAGTTTAGAGAACACCAGAAAGGATGTAGATCTACAGGTAGTAGACGAAGAAAGCACTACACCAGTTGTTGAGCCAGAAATTCAACATAACAATGTTGAACCTCAATCAGAGCCGATTGAGGAAGTGCAAACACAGGACCTTCGCAGATCCAGCAGGGTAAGACAAGAACCAGATAGGTATCTTGGGTTCCTAGTCTCTCAAGACAGCGGAGACTTAAATGAACCAACATCCTATGGAGAAGCTGTATCAGGCAGTGAGTCTAAGCAATGGCAGGAAGCCATGAGGGCCGAGATGCAATCCATGTACGACAACCAAGTTTGGGAGTTGACTGATTTGCCACAACACTGTAAGGCTGTTGGACGCAAATGGGTTTTCAAGAAGAAAACCGACATGGATGGGAACGTACACACCTTCAAAGCCAGACTGGTTGCAAAAGGATTCACGCAAACTCATGGCATTGACTATGATGAAACCTTTTCACCAGTGGCCATGTTAAAGTCAATTAGGATTCTTATGGCCATCTCAACGTACTTTAACTACGAGATATGGCAAATGGACGTCAAGACAGCCTTTCTGAATGGAAAGTTAACAGAAGACGTCTATATGGAACAACCAGAGGGGTTTGAAGATCCTAAGAATCCTAATAAGGTATGTAAGCTACTAAAATCCATTTATGGATTGAAACAAGCATCTCGAAGCTGGAACTTACACTTTGATGAACGAATCAAAGAGTTTGGTTTTACCAAAAGTGAGTTCGAGCCGTGTGTCTACACTAAGTTCAGTGGGAGCATAGTAACCTTCTTGGTCTTATACGTAGACGACATTCTACTCATAGGAAACGATGTACCAACTTTACAGAGTGTTAAGAGTTGGTTAAGCAAATGTTTCCAGATGAAAGACCTTGGAGAAGCCGCTTATATACTCGGTATAAAGATCTACAGAAATAGATCTAAGCGGCTTATCGGGCTTAGCCAAAGTACGTATATCGATAAAATCTTGAAGAAATTCAGGATGGATGAATCCAAGAAAGGATTTATCCCGATGCAACATGGCATAGTGTTAAGTAAAACACAGTGTCCTGTTTCTAGTCAAGATCAGGACAAGATGAAATCGGTCCCATATGCTTCAGCAATTGGATCGATTATGTATGCCATGTTATGTACTAGGCCCGATGTTGCTTACTCAGTAAGTGTTACGAGCAGATACCAACAGAATCCGGGTGAACCCCATTGGGTGGCTGTCAAGAACATTCTTAAATATCTGAGAAGAACGAAAGAAATGTTCTTGGTCTTTGGAGGTACTGAGGATGAAATTAGTGTCACCGGGTACTCTGACGCTAGTTTCCAGACCGACAGAGATGACTTCAGGTCACAGTCAGGGTACGTCTTTACCCTAAACGGAGGTGCGATCTCATGGAAGAGCTCGAAGCAGGACACGATTGCAGACTCAACTACAGAAGAAGAGTACATTGCAGCATCTGATGCGGCAAAGGAAGCTGTCTGGCTAAGGAATTTTCTATCGGATCTCAGAGTGGTTGCCAGTATCTCGAGACCGATCGATATATTCTGTGATAACTCGGGAGCCGTGGCGCAAGCAAAGGAACCTAGAGAGCATCACAAGTCAAGACATGTGCTCAGAAAGTATCACCTCATCCGAGAGATCATTGGAAGAGGAGATGTGAGAATATGCAAGATTCCAACAGATGACAATGTCGCAGATCCGCTGACAAAGCCACTAGCAAGGGTAAAGCATGAGGCACATGCGAATTCCATTGGGATGCAGTACCTGGAAGCCAGTAGCTAGTACTTAGTTTATTAATTATTACTATAGTCTAATTTAGAAACAATGTAATCATGTAAAGTTTTTATTTCACAGTGTGTTGGAAATAAATGGAGGTTTTATTTTCATGATTGTTTTAAATTGACTATTTTTTGCATATTTAGCGCATCCATGATTTTACAAAGTTTTGTATGAAATCTTAATTTCCGTAGCCACTTATTGAAATGGGAATTTCAATAGGGAGTTTAACGCTACTATAAATACTTGATGATTTATTCAAAGTAGAGAATAAAAGCACAAGTGATGTGACCAAGTATTTATAGATACTCATCAGAGTGTTTGGGTATTGGAAGTGACCAGTAATCAAGTCTGCTTCATGGAGCCTCAGTCATAAGCACTGACTTGATAGGTTGTCCTTAGACCTGAGATACTTGGTTTGGGAACGCGAGGACTACTGTATTCTTAGCACGTACTAACGCTGTACCGTAACAGGGCGGCCATACGGGACGTGACTAGATGCAGCGGAAGCCGTGGATCCAAATGCAAGTAGTCAAGAAGGGATTTGCACCTCTTTCAAAAGAGAGATATTTCCGGGCCCCTTGACGATTAAGATTGGCAGAAAACGCGTGGCCACGCTCGGATAGAATAACAAGGGTTATTTAGTAATATCCGTTACTGCAGGCAATCGAAATCAGAGTCAAGAAATACTTGATTTTAAGAAATGAATCCTCCACTCCATGTCTTAAATCACTTTAGAAATATCGTGCGCAAAAGGAATGAACCTGTGTACAAATTCAAGCGTGAATTGTATCTCTGGATGTAAGAGATCTTATAACCTGGTTAACCTAAGTGTCTGGCTAGGGACCTCCTTAGGCTAATGGTAACAGTACAGTTACTAGTCTGGCACAAGTGGGAGTCTGTTAGGATTATGTGCAAGATAGTAACAGGGTTTACCGTATCCAATGTTATAAGACACTAGTGGGTCACACTGCTACACACCCAATTAGAGATCAAGTGGTTTGATGGAATAATTAATTAGTACAAATTAATTATTGAGTGAGAAATAAATAATAAATAGTCATTTATTATTTAGTTATATAAAATATCAGTTGGAATATTTTATAGTATTAATTAATAGTTAATTAATTAATTAAAAGGGTTAAGTTATTTAATTAATGGTTTATTAATTAAATAAAGAGTTTAAGCTTGATTAAATAACCTTAATGGGCTTTTAATCAAACGGGCTTTCTTTATTGGGTACTGCCATATTTAGTTTTATAAATATGGCAAACCCTGGTCAGTTTATTCATTCAATAATCTTAACTGAAAAGAAACCCAGAGAAAAACCAAAAACCCTCCCATCTCTCTCTCCATCGATTTTGTAGAAAAACCCTACGGTGGTCTAGCAACCGATCTCACGGTGGTGCAGTAGTGGTGTATTCCTCACCAGCAGTCCAGTTTCGTTCGCGTAAACCAAACAACGAGGTAATTTTTCATAAACCCTCTTTTGTATCTGTATGTGTTTAGGATTGGATCCTCGATTGGGAATTAGGCTTTTTATTTCCGCTGTGCATGTTTTGTAGCCCGTAATTCCCAACACCCAGTGCCCTTAATGCAACACATCTATCCACACACAATTCATGTATTACCATTTTAAGCATGCTTAAACGTGATTACCATTTCATATCAATTCAATTCGCAATGTCAAACATCATCGGTCCAAAAGCATTTCAAAACAGAATGGGCATTTTAAAAATACAGTTTAAAACAGTAAATCCCATTCAAATTAGGCAAGGGAACTCACCTGAGACTATCTCACCGCTCCCAACTACACAGATTAGCGAATCTGTAAATATTCTAAGGCATCACAATTCGCGCTTAGCAAAAACCTACTAACTATGACACCCCTAGGCAGACTTAGCACGGGGGTTCAATAATTTCTAAACCATAGAAACAAAAATTAAAATTTATTAACCACCAAGGTGTGGCGTAGTGGTAAGTTCTTAAAGGGTGGTAGTTCTCACTCGGGTTTAAATCCATGCGTGCACAATTGGTGGCCACTGAGTATTAATCTCAGGGAAGAATGTCTTAGCTCTCGGTAAAAATTGCCAAGGATGTAGTTTGGGCAAAGCCCAGATGAACCTTAAAAAAAATTTAATTTATAAGGCCCTCAGTAGCGCCTTGAGTATTCGAACAAGATCTTGTGCGGGCTTGCTTGGGCTCGTGCGAGCTGCGCTACTTGTGGCTTGGGCTTATGGCGCGGGTTTGGCATATGGGTTTGGGTGCCCGTGAAGCCCGCTTTCTCTCCCTCTCTCACACTCCTTATTTTCTTTTATATATATATATATTGGGTATTCAGGTTTGTGGATATACTTCTATTGTGTGTCTCGTGAAGAATTATGGGTAATACTGATGTGACGCTGATATGGCGATTTGAACATGTGGGGGGCTTGTGGCTTGGCACAACAACCGAAGGCCTAACAAACCACAGGGACTAAAATTGTAATTTACTTAAAAACATAAGTTTAATCAAAAGGGGGAATTAGAGAAAGAATCACAGATGTCCATCCATGGCTACTGTAGAAATCCTCGTTCGACATGGGAGATAGATAACCCTACCCTACCAGTAATAACATCTTCCCATTCTAAAATGGCCTTTGGGCATTCCCAAAGGGCGTTTTCATGTTTTCAAGCTCATCATCTCCGATCTTCCAGCTATGGATATAATCAATGGCTGCCATTCAATACTTTCTTGATTTAAGACACTTGTCCCAATTACTTTTCTAACAAGCAATCAGATTTTGATTTTTATATTCTTCATCTTTTCTTTGATTACGAATTCGGAAGTTTTGAATTCAAAAACACGATCGTCATCAAATGGGCGCATCGTCGTCGACGGAAGAGGTTTCGCCGGAGCAACGTGAGGCTGAATCGTTAGCTGCGTCCACCGGCGCTCTTACTCTGCTTCAGAAGGCGTTTTCAGACCTTTCAGATCCTCAAACTCATGCCGTTCCAATCGATTCTGTACAGGTAAGTATTCATTCTCTAACCCTAGCTGTATCTTATATTCCAATTCTTCGAGACATTGACGTTATCTAGAGATCTATAGAGTTGATTTTGAGTTTATTATAGGCATTGGTTTATCAGAAACTGATACAAGATACATGATGTTCAATTATTCAAAAGCTATTGCTTGTATGCTCTGTTAGGATCAAAGGGTTTAGATAAAAGGAATTCCTTTGTGTCCAAGGCCCACCCTTACGGGTGTTTGGGATTGCTTATTAAAACTGCTTATTGCGGGTTGAAACAGCAAATAAGCATTTTTGAGTGTTTGGATAAAATGTTTATCATGGCACTAACCGACGAACAAGTAGTTTTTAAAGAAGTTAAAAGTGTTTTAACTTTTCTAACCAGCAATAAGCAGATAAACATAAGTTATTTTAAATAAGCAATTAAACAATCTTTATAGACCAAAGTCCTCGGCCTCAACCTCAAGTTGAATGCCTATACCTCTTTCAGTATAGTACCCTAAATCATACGGCTAATGCTGGAACCGGACTCAACATGCTCGTTTTTGATTCAGATATTCTACTAGAGATGCTGTAATCAGTTGATTAATTGTATAGAAATGTTTAGAATGAAACTATAATTCATCTGTATCTATCGTCTTTAATGCAAACCCTATGATGTCATTGTTCTTGTTTTTAAGAGGTCTAAAATCTGAAGTCCGATTTTACATCTAAAAAACAAGAGGTGGATGGTGCACCTCTTAAAATTTCAGAGGACGGTAAGAGGTTTTCAGACATTTTCTTAAAAATAAAATAAATAGTCATAAGTCTGCAAACCTCTTAATTTTTAGACTTAAGAGGTTTTAAGAGGCAATTTTTAAAAAAGCAAACAATTCCTAAGTCTTTTTTCTATTTTTGATCCTCATACTTTGTTGTTTCCAGGAATGCTTTAAGCTATCCATTGATTACCAAAATTGTGAAGCATCTTTCAAACCAGAAAACTTTCCTGGACTACTGAATCATCTAGGTCACGCGATAGTCGATCAGTTCTTCATAGCCGAAAAAGGCGGTCTGAACTGGGTTGCATTTCTGAATGGCTACACCAACTGCTGTGGTAGGATGCCAACATCAACTTCGTTAAACAACTTATTAAAGGTGTTCGGATTGGCAATGGTGAAATCAGGGGCCACAACAGGGCTGCAATTGGAGTCTAGTGAAGAAGTTGATCATAAGATTAATGGGTATCTAGTGCCAGCTGATTTGTTAATGCTTTTCTGGATGTGTTGGGTTATGTCTTGGAGTTCGATAAATCCGGAGTTATCGAAAGGGAAGGCGAAATTTGGTCTTCCGGATATAAATAACTTAGTGTTGTCCGCTGTTACTTCGTGTGCTGATGGTGGTGCTGAATTGAACGTGTGGGATTGTAATCTGTTTGATTCCGATATACAGCTTCCGATTGGCAAGCTTCATGTGTGGGCATTGAGAACGGTGCCTAACCTTCCAGAATGTTTTGTGCAATTTGTTCATTCAAGACTTTCCAACTCTGCCCCTCAACAGGTACTGAGTTCTTTAAAAAGCATTATGGGTTCAATTTCGATTTCTGTAATCAAGATGGTTATAAGTTACTTCTAACAATAGCTTATTTGGTGATTCAAGACTTGCTCTATGGGTGTTTCTTCATATCTTAATTAGTTAATTTATTTTACCTCACCTTGTGTATGTTTTCTATCTGCTCGTTATCCTTTTTTTGTTTTTCTCATTATAGAATTGATAAACATGTTCTTATTCTCTTTCGAAGACTTGTTTTCTTGAATGGGTAAAAGGGGTATTTATTAACATTTTTATGACGATGCTACGGCTTTGCTATTTAAAGTTACCGATTCGTGAAGTATTACAAATTCATCCATCTTTTCCGGTCACTAATTGCCAATTAAACATTTACGGAAATCCCCTTAATCTCTATCTTCATGAAGATGTTTCCACATTCCATCATTATGTTGATTCTAATCCTTTTTAAAGGATTTTTTCAACCATTGCCTTAGCATATTCATATTTATCATACCCAAGCGATCTAGTCTCGCTCCCTTCTATTCGAAATGATGCAATCTGCATAATTAGTATTCCATATTATTTTTTTCCCACCTTGAGTTTGTAAAGGAAGAAGCCACACAAACACAAAGGTGTAACTAATAATGTTCTAGCTAAAGTTAAAAGCTACATGGTACTGATTGACCCTAGTTTTCCATGAAATAATACTCATTTGCAGCTTTTCTTACAGGTCTGGTGTTTTTTTAGTAGATTATACGTGTATGCATGTGTTTATTATCTCACATATTGGTATAGTAGATGTGATGAATTTTGCATCAATCGTAGCTAATTGGGCATATTATTGACAGCAGGACAAATTGGAGTCGGCATCCACATCTATCAGTGATAGTCCCTCGACAGCACAATCCAATACTTATCTTCTGACTTCCGGCAGGGCCTGGTCAGTTTCTCTTACCTTGAGAAGTACTGCACGTGAAGAGATTCTGAAAACGTGCTTTGCACATCATGATGATGAAGTTAACGAAAACCTACTTTATCGGTTAGTATTCTTATCTGTTTCTTTTAAGCACACGCTAATTAGACAACTTCCATGTAAATGAAGCCAATAGAAGATTGAAAGCATTCATTAAGTCTTTATGATACTAAAAACCAATAAGGCGATATGTTTGACAATCATAGACTAGCTTATTTTTTAGCTTATTAAAAAAAGCCCATTTTTTAAGCTTCTGAAACAATATTTGAAGTTTCGTTTCAATAAGCTCTAGGGTTTTTTTTCTTCTACTTATGCCTCTTATATTTTTCCAATTAGTTTTTGTACATGTTTTTAAGGCTACTTTACAATGTTATCTAGCTGATATCAGCCAACAACTAGCTTATAAGTTAGTATGCTGAATATAGCACAACTTTGCAGTTTGCATAACTAACATATGAATGGATTATGGGTTACAGTAATTGATTTGTTTCAAGTCTTAACTTTTGCATTCTTGTAAACATCATGTAGGTCTGCTCTTCATGGCAAAGGTTTAAACAGACTCTGGTCAAACATTGAAGGGTATAATGGTCCGATACTTGTGCTTATTTCTGCTACTTCAGAAGAGGGTAGTTGGATAATTGGTGCACTTACTCAACAAGGTTATGAGAACAAGGAAGTTTTCTATGGAACGTCTGGAAGTCTGTATGCTATTAGTCCCGTTTTTGATCATTTTACATCTTCAGGTACGTAATCGAATTGAGTGGCTTTTTTCTTGGCATGTTATGAAAATGGGACTGAATGAAAGTATTTACTTTTTAAACAGGCAAAGAGAAGAACTTTGTGTACACTCACTTGCATTCCCCTGGCTATCAGCGGAATCCGAAGCCCGTGGGAATCGCTTTTGGAGGATCCACTGGAGACGAGAGAGTTTTTATGGACGAAGACTTCGCCAAGCTTACTGTCCGCCATCATGCATTTGACAAAACCTACCAACCGGGTCCCCTTTTCCCAAATCAGGTACATTCTTGATATGCATATTGGTGTTGTTGTTTAACTAGCTGTTGGGTTATTTCCCAATAAGCCAATTGCTGGCTAATAAGCTAATTGTTGGCTGAGAAGTTAGTTGGTTGTTGACACTTGACTGATAAACTAGTTGTTAGCTGATAAGCTAGTTGTTGTCCAGTTTACGGTACAAACTACTGAGCTAGCTTATAAGTTAGATGACAACGAAAAATGACCTTGAGCAGTGATGTAGCTAGTCCAACTAGCTCCCTTGGTGATCAATGTTAATAACCTATATAATATATACACAAACATTTGTTGGTTGAGAATGTTCTCTAAGACTTAAAAAAACAAGTATCTAAACTTTAGTGGCCTTTTTGGTTTTTTTTAATCTATCAATATTTGTTATTTTTGCCTTTGTAGCCAATTCCTTTTAGTTTTTAAAAAGTTTATAAATATGGATCTTCTACTATTTACCATTTACATTGTCAATAACATTTTTATATTGTTTTTCGTTTACAAACATTTTATGAAAACTTATTACATTCAAATAAACTAAAGAGTGAACTCTAATTTTGGTCCTGAGGTTTAGTGAAAAGTATGAAAGTGGGACCTGGGTTTTGATAAGTCTAGAATTGTACTAAATTAGAGATTTTGGAGATTTAATAGTTCTTTTTTCTCCAACAGCTATGCTGAAGTGTTCTTTAAAATAGAGAACCATATTTGAAGAAATCTCTAAAACTTGATATTGAGGTGAAAGATATTATCTTAATTGTTTCTACCAATGATGTCGAAGGTGTTATAATTTTTTTTTAAAACTGTATTGGGATGATGGATTTATAGAATATTTTAATAATATAATTAATGTTGAATTATCTAAATAAACTATTGGTTGGAGTTGGATATGATTTTTTTTATTTTGATTTTTGATACTCTATTTTAGAAAAATCATAGATTACTTTGGAGATGCTCTAACTTTTTGTTGTTTCAAGTGGACACTTATTTTGTAACAAACTAAAATAAAAATATAGAAACTTATTTTGAGAGCAACATATGTTTTTAATAGGGTCTAATAATAGAAGCTTTAACCATAACTGTTGTATTTATAGGGTTACTTGGCTACTGAAGCTAAAGTGTTTGAAATAGAAGCATGGGGATTAGGAGGGGAAAAGGCAAAGAAAGTTCAAAATTCACACAAAAAGAGAGAAGAGCTTTTTACTGAACAAAGGAGAAAGGTAATTTTTATTCACACCAGACATTCTTTTGTTTTATTGCATCTTTTACCAACTTCCTTCTTTATCTTACTCTTTGTAGATTGACTTGAAAACTTTCACGAATTGGGAAGACTCGCCCGAGAAAATGATGATGGATATGGTCTCAAATCCCAGTGCCGCTCAACGGGAAAGAAGATGATCAAATGTGGTTCGAGTAAGTAACAAAGGAACATTGACATGAAGGTATCGAGGGTTTTATAGTGTACCTTCAAAATAAAGTTCTTTTGGGCATATAACGTAAAGTTCTAAATGGCGTGATTTGTGACGTGGCAGTAGGATCAATAGCAACATTGGAATACCATTTCGGCTATATTTATATGTGTATATGTAATTCTATGATGTGAGTATTTAATTGAAATAAAGATTGTGTGTTTCGGTGAAACATGTTTCACTAAAGATTTTGCCTTTTCAAGCACAAAAAAACTCAATTCCAAAACGTGGCCTATTAAGCTTAAGCTTTTGTTAATTAGCAGTTTAATGAGACTCCTAGCTTAGTCAACTATACATAACCGTTTTAGTAGTGGCTTATTTAGTAAGTTATTAGGAGAGAGCCGTATGCAAAAAACCATGTTTTTTCAAAAATATTTATCCTAATTTAAAAAACTTGCTCCTTTCATCTATGAAAAAGACATCCCAAACAAACATTTTCAATCTATGTAGATAGATTAATCCACATTAGACAACTTTTTTCAAGGCCTGGTTAAACCCATGCTTGATAAGGTTTAACCATGCTTGAAAAGCCTTATCAGACCTATTTTCACACCTAAACTCCTAAAGTGAGAGGTCTTTGAAGCCCGGGCCTCGACGGTCTCTACTTTTTAACTCTCAACTCATTAAGGTTAGAGAGACTTGCCAATTTGCCATGGTGCACCTACTTTAACCCATTATTGTATTATTTTACAACAAAAGTAGCGTCTAGACAAGATAAGGTTTGCATACGTTTTACCTTCTAAACATTGTCTTTGTGAAAAATTTACCATATTGATTTGATTTACTTGAAGAAATTAGGGTATTGACTAAACCCTAACACAAAAACTACTACCATTCTTGAATTCTCTCGACAATATCATGATGCTCTTACCGGCTTTTGTAGAATTGCGGACAGATAAACAACGGACTTACCCGACCCGTTTACCTTCTCTCCCACCACCCATTTATGCTTCTTGTATCCGAAAACTTTAATCAAACGCGTCAGATCTCTTTGTTTCTCATCATTGGAACATAGAAAATTGTCCAACCACAACAACCCGCCCGGCCTCAGTACCCTATCAACATCAAACATCAAGAACTCGAGTTTCGATTTCTCCATTCGATCTCCACCAAAATCGAGTCCGTTTCCAGCACGAACGATATCGAACACATTTTCGTAAAACGGAAACCGGTGATCTAAACTCAAGTACAATGGAAACAACCCTCTAGAAGCTATGAATTCACTAAAAGGAGCACCGATGTTTAAAGTTGCAGTCACTATAGTCACATTCTTCTCAGCCATTCTAGCAGCAAATGCACCACATCCACCACCAATATCAAACCCAATTCTAATCCCACCATTTCCTCCCAAACCCAAAACCTCATCAATCAAAAATTCATTTTTACCCCTGGGTTTCAAAAACCTTTGACTTTCATACCCTTTGACCAAGTCAAAACATCCCCCATTCAGTTTCTTGATGTCCAAACTGTGATGAATCTTTGATAAACACCTTCTTCTTGGCAAAGGCTCACACCCTCTTGAAATCAACTTCTGGGAAAGACCCAAATCATGTGGGCAAACTCCATTGATGCTGTAGTTCATGAACTCAGATAACAAACCAATGGATTTGACACAAGAATGGCCCACAGATGACACCATTTCAGTGATCCCAGTTCTTGAATCTTTACCCAATGGGAGTTGGTTTCTATTCAAGAACAATTTGAGCTCTTTTGGGATATTGGGTGTCGAAAAATCTATGCTTTCGAAGCCAAGAAGGCGGTTTTCGATGTGGGAAAGTTGGTTTTGGGAAGAATTGATTTCTTTGAGGATGAAGGAGACTTGTTCTGAGATTAGAGAGATGGTTTTGTGGGTATGATGATGATTGTGGTTGGGGATGTGGTGGGCATGGGGTTTTGGGGAGTATTTGAAGGCATATAAAGCAAAGAGATTTGTGGTGATGACTGAAAAGATCATGAGAAGGTTGGTGGGTGATGAACAGAATGTGGGTTTCTTGAATCTTGCAGTTCCTTCACCTATTTTCAGAGAAACTGAACCCATTTGTGGTTTGTTTTTTGGGGGTGATGGGGGTACCTGTTTGTGGGTTTATGAGAAGAAGGTGGAAGTGGAATGAGAAGTGGGAAACAGGAAGATGACTAGTCTTGGTGGTCCTGGGACAGGGGTATGGACCATATGGTGGGTGTGTCACTATTATTTTAAGATGTTTTGTTGAGTCACTGACTTAGTGCCAAACATGGAACAGGCTTGTTCTGTTCTGTTCTGTTCTACCCAGTCCTCCTACCAAACGCACCCTTAGCATCTCTATTTGTGTTAAAATCAGATACATTAATGTATTAAGAAGGTAAAAGGCAAGCTTTGATACTGGTAAATTTCTTCGCATGTGCGGTAGTAGATGGAAGGGTATATATATGAATTTTCTGAATAGGTTCGTATATGAATTTTCTGAATAGGTTCATATATAATTTCGTGAATAAATTCTTGAATAGATGACAAACAAGTTTATATATGAATTATACATGTTCATGTATGAACGTATAGTTCATATATGAATCAATTAAAAATAGCTAATATATGAATTACAAACATTTATATATGAATGTATATATAAATTACACATGTTCATGTATAAACATATAGTTTATATATGAAATGGTTAAAACTAGTTAGTGAATTACACAGGTTGATATACGAACGTATGTATGAATTACAACGGGTTTATATATCAATCGGTTAAAAATGGTTAATATGTGATTTACACATATTCGTATATGAATGCATATTTCATATATGAATCACATAGGTTCATACATGAACCCGTTTTTGACTATTTGTTATAGTTACGAAATTACCCCTCGATATTGCACATTATTGTGAATTTTGACCAGTCAAAGATTGTTGCTTTGATCGGTTAAAGCCGCGATCATTCTGCCTTGATCTTAGCTCAGGGGTGGATCCTTTAAGGTGCCTCTGGGGGCCATGGCCCCTCCGCTTTTTCCGTTAAATATCGTATTTTATATTTTGGTATAGATATGATAAATATAGTGTTTTGCATTCTAATAAACATATGGTAGAGTAGCTTAGTTGGTTATCACCTTGTACTTACATGATAAAGGTTATTGATTCAAAACCCCTCCCTTGCACTTATTTTCTTTTTTTCAACTACAAATTAATATCATTTAGTTTTTCATCATCATTTTACCTTCCTATTAGCATTTTTTATTCCCATCAACTATATTATATGTAAAAAAGTACCTTTTAAATAATATTAAAAAAATCATTTACCCATATTATATCATTAATACTAATTATATGAAAAAACTAGCTTTTTTAAAATAATATAAAGAAATAATGTTTAAGTTAGTCTATAGTGTTATATTACTAATATAAAGACTTCCTTTTAATGACTCATAATACTCCAAAGATATAATAAATATTTGGTACTATTTTCTAAGTAGTATTTAAATGTCCTCATTCTCAATCAATCTTATGTTAACCATTTGTTTATTTTGAAATTTAATGTTTTTTTGGATAAGGCTGAAATTTAATGTTTTTTTTATTAAAAAAAAAGTATTTACATTAAAATATATATTTCGGCCCCCGGGTCTATGATGATTGTGTTCCGCCCCTGTCTTAGTTGTATGGATGGTTAAGATCTCTTCTCTAATTTACATTTTTTTTTACCATTTCTCATTTTAACAATCACTATATTAGTAATTATATAAAAGATAAAGTCAATATATATGGGGTTAGGTTCAAACAAGAAACATGTCAATTTAAGAGAACATGAAGAGCAATCTCAGTCACTCATCCCGTAGTTACGGTGGACGTGATCACGGAGGATTGACGCGATTCATGGGAGGATAAAGATTATTAAAGGGGGGGGGGGGGGGGGGGGACCGGTCAAAACCGCCTTTCTTGACCGGATGAGTGGCTGAGATTGCTTCTCAAGTTCTCTTAAATTGATATGTTTCTCGTTTGAACCCCCCCTTTATATATATAAGATTAATGGGGCGGGTTCAAATGTGAACCACTTTTTCATTGTAAACGCGAGGACAACCAAGAGCGCTAGGCATGGGAATGGGGCGGGTTTGGGGCGGGGACCCCGATCCCCATCCCCGTCCCCGAGCCTTCATCATCATCCCCGTCCCCTTCCCCATCCCCACCGGGGAATTTTATCATATCCCCATCCCTGTACCCACCGGGGAACGGGGATCCCCAACGGGGAAACGGGGATTTTATATCCATTTATGTAATCTATTCTAAATTAAATGTTTTGAGATACGATACGTGTTTAAATCTCACATATGTCCAATAAAAACTAAGAATGTATAGTATAATAATATATAGACGTAATCATATAATAATTTATAAACGTAATACCAAAACAAATTAAAGTTAATCCTAAAATTATTTTTAATGACACACGTTCCAAAACGTATCAATTAATATTCATAATTTATCGCAATATGAACAACCATATAAGGATATAATATAAAAACAATATATAACTTAAATAAATAAATAATATATATATATATATATACGGGTACGGGTATGAGGCGGGGCGGGGAGTGTTAAACCCGTCCCCATCCCCATCCCCGATTTGAGAAAACGAGGATCCCCGTCCCCGTCCCCAATACCCGGTTTACCGGGGAATCCCCGTCCCCGACCAGGCGGGTGGACCGGGTTCCCGATGGGTCGGGGACAATTCCCATGCCTAAAGAGCGCACCACGTGGCACACATATTTTGTTACGGTGGACGCGATCACAGAGGATTGACGCGATTCATGGTAGGGTGGAGATTATTCAAGGAGGGGACCCGGTCAAATGAGTGGTTGAGATTTGTCCTCACATTTACAACCAAAAATGAGTTCACATTTGAACTTTCTTCTAAGACTAATAAATTATCATTTCTTACAAAGTTTAAAATAACAATAACGTTTCTAAAAAAGTTTAGGAATGTAACCCCTTTTTTAAGAATTCTTTTTTTGAAAAAGTACTCGAGGCTTTGTCCCGACTAATCCCGATAAGGTTTATCGAAAGCTAAAACATGTTGCTCTGAGTTTATCCCCAGTAACCACAATCTGAAAACATTTGAATTCGAACATAAGGTAAAAGGGTTAATAAGCCACTTCTCTTATAATCCTTAACTAGTACGCTACAGACTTGGTTTTTTTTTTCTTTGAGTTTTCTCCAACTGTAATTCCTATAAAAAGGATACCATTTTTACTTTATAAATGTCTTTCACTAAAAATTTCTTAAAATTATTTTAAATTATTCCAAGTATCTTTATAGCATTTGAATAAATTTATTAATTAATGGTGTTGGTATGCTTTGATTTCAGGTGAGTTTAATTGTTTACATTTTAAATAGGAAACGGTGTTGATGAATCTGAACGCAGTCTCGAATGGTGCAAATAACGTGGGGAAATCAAATCAAGAGGTGAATAACTTTTTTATTTCTTTTTCTTTTCATATAGTTCAAATTCAAATTTATCAATGTAAAAACGTAAATAAAAGTCCATAAAAATGATTTTTATAATAACCTTTTATATAGGTCTCATGCATATAATTAAATTTTTCTTCAAAATAAATAACTTTACCTAAAATCTCTAAAAAAAGTTTGCATTCATTTTCAATAATTTTTCTATTTTAAAGATTTCAATATTGATTTTAATATTAAAATATTTCATCAATCCATTAAAAAATTATTTCTCTTTTCAAATTATTATTTTTCAAAGATTTTTATTAGGTCTTTCATATAGTAATCATTTTTGGAGCGATCTCCAAACATAGAGAAAAAATATTCTTTCTCCAGCTTTCTTCATTTTGAAGATAAGTTTAGGAAACTGCTGAAGCACCAAGTTAACCCAAAATCTCCAATTTTCTCCATTTTGGGGATGCTGTTGGAGATGCTCTAATGATGTAAGAAGTTGAGCTTTATAACATTTAGGTTTGACTCGGCTCGTTAAAAAGCTTGATTAAATTTTTTTGTTGAGTTGAATCATATACTTTTTTAAGTCAAACATGTTCATATGTTTAATTGCTTATATATGATACAATCAGATTGAGCTCGAGCCAATAAATAA
This sequence comes from Centaurea solstitialis, assembly GCA_030169165.1. Classification (NCBI taxonomy): domain Eukaryota; kingdom Viridiplantae; phylum Streptophyta; class Magnoliopsida; order Asterales; family Asteraceae; genus Centaurea; species Centaurea solstitialis. The sequence continues at coordinate 60,049,812 of CM058046.1, read as the reverse complement.
GTTAATCAATCTTAAGTTTGATCTGTTAACTAAGTTTTATAAAGCTTGAGTTTTAGGTATAATACCAGGGGCCACTGAGTGTTAATCCCAGGGGAGCATGCCTTAGCTCTCGGTAAAATTACCAAGGATGTAGTCTTGGCAAACCCAGGTGAACCTTATAAAAAAAAAAACTTGAGCTCAAACATTCTAAAAATATACTAGCTCGAACCCAATATTATTCTTTTTCAAATCGAGCTTGAACAACCTGTCACTCAATTGACTTATTTAGCATCCTCTACCCGCACTCCATTATTTGTTAAGCGTCGGAAAATATTATTATGTTATTTTGATGGCCTAAAATCGTATGCGGTAAGTCAAATAAAAGTGTTGCCTTTAACTTAGGGTTTATCCAATTAACGTTGGTAAATAGTCTCTTAATTATGTCCACCTAAGTGTGTTTCGCTCAATTCTCATTGATCTACGTCCACTTCCACTATTCATCGATGTCTTGTTCGCTTTTGTTTCATCTTTAGATTTTGAGATTTTATTTTGATTCAAGTTTTTCCGTTGTCTTTTTTAGATTTAGGGTTAATTAGTCATTTGTATGAAGAACAAGAAAGGCCTGTGGGGAATGTGGATGGTATCTCATTCACCCCAGGTTTGAATCCCTTCGTGCGCATCTTGTGGCCAGACTTAGTCTCAAAAGGCTGAATTTTCAATTTCAGTTTTAAATTGCCAAGGATGTAGTCTAGGCAAAGCCTAGATGAACCTTTTCCAAAAAAAGAACTTAGAACAAAACCCTAATATTTAAAACTGGGAATATATAAAATATAAATTGGCCCTTATTTTCTTTTTAGTTATAAATATTGATATCTTAGTTTACGTTTACTTCATCAATTTCATATGCAATTGGAACGATTTATCGTAAATGTTTTGTTTGTGGTTGTTGATCCAGTCTTCCTAAGACTTTGTGAAATACCAATGATCCTTTATCTATTTTCTGTAAAATACTTAGCACTGCTGAAAGATGAAGTTCACTACTTCAGCGATTCTTTATCGTTGATAGTTTGGACAATCAGCGATTGCTGATCACTGACTCCGTTCAGTATCGGCAAGAGCTGACATCAGCTAAGTATCCCTGAAAGACAAATAGTCATGCCATAAGAAAACCATCAGCACCATCTATTGATGTAAGCTGAATGAAAGAGTCAGCGAGTTGTGATCTGAAGTTGAAATCAGTGATAGCAAGCTGACTACTCTGCATGACGTTCTGCTGAAGACAAGTCACAGCGCCTCCCTGATCTTTCCCAGAGATCAGCGATTCTATGGCCCGATCAGTGACTTGCTCTTCACGAATTCAAGATTTGTTTTTCCCTCCTATATGCACGCAAAGGATTTGATTTGCCTTTCTGACAAAAGTACAAAGGGGATGTCTCTTCACTGCTCCCTCTTTGCTTGTCAACCATAGGGCAATTGTACACTATAGACCATAACCCTACCAAGTATGGACCGTCGTTTATAGTATATAGTACAATAGAACCACTCTTAGTTTGCCACGTGCAAAAGTGGTTCTGCCATGCATTTAATGCATGGGGTATAAACATGAGTATTAGGTTTGTTCTTCAAACCAACCTTGGTTCATGCTTCTATACCCTAATCCTTTCTCTCTCTATCAAGGTTCATTGTATCTATCTCTATTCTTGCTTTGTGCATAAGCAAATGCTTCGTGAAATACTTATGGATTGTTTGGATCATGACATAGTCTAGATCCGCTTCAACAAACAATCTCTTTAGTTCACACAAAAACTCCACAGGGGTTGTGAATTAAATTAAGTAGAAGAAACTGTGTTGATTGTATTCAACCCCCACAGGTTGGTCTCATCATCGGCGAAACCGCAGCCAAACCACCAGCTAGGTGGTGGTCGTGCGGTGGCCGAATCGCATCGAGAAGATGATCGTCGGCCGCCTTGCCGGTTGGACTCATCGTAGACAGAAACCAAAGTCGAACCACTAGTTTGGTGGTGGCTGTGGTCGACGACTCGATCACCACCAGGTGGTGGTAATCGACAGAGGCGGTAGTGATGCTCGGCCGAACGACGGCGGCTGTTTTTGTCGTCGTTGTAATCGCCGGTCGATGAGGCAGCGGCACATGGTGGTTTGAGCGTCGACGAGCGGCGAACGGCGGCAGCTGTTATTGTTGTCGTTGTTGTCGTCGGTCGATTGATAGGTGATGGATCGATCACCGGCAGCGACAGGGCTATGGCATCGATCGCAGCAGCGGTGGTGTTTCGTTGCCTATCGCCGGCCACCCGATGGCGATGTCGGTGGTTTTTGGTGTTGTACGATCGCCACTCCACAGCAATGGTGGTGGTAGACCGCCAGTTAGGCGGTGACCGGTCGACGGCACGCATCGCCGGCGGTGTTATCGGTCAACGGTTACTCATCGGCAGCAACTAAGGGTTTGTGACCGTCGGTTGTTTTTCGAGCGTTTTTCCAATCCTTTTTCGGGCCCAGAGTTATCGTTTTGGTAATGGGACGAAACCATGGTATTTTGGACCAAGTTTATGGCCCAATGGATTTTATTGGGTTTTAGGCCTTTTACCCAAATTATTTTTATTTAGATAATGTTTATTTAAACGTTTTTATTATCTAGTATAATTAAGAAATTTTAATTATTTTTGTAATTAATTAAAAGTTGTATTTTATCAAACCAGTAATTTGACCAGTTTTGGTTAAATAGGCATCGTGTCATGATTTTGACCAGTTGGTCAAACCACGATACAGTTTATAGTCCAATGTTTAATATTCCGACCAGTTTGTTCGGAGAATCTGGTTTGATATAACTTTTGGATAAAAAGCAAATATTTTAGAAAATGGGTTTTGATTTATAAAGTAGATTTATAGTTTATAAATCTTCAATAATTTTATGAATCAAGTAAAAACCGATTTCAGATTAAAATATTAGTTTAGGTTTATAAAACAGTTTGTTGTTATAGATCAGTTAAAACCATGGTTTGCGATAAACAAAAATGGGATAATTTTAACGGATCTAGGATTGTTTTATGCTTTATTGCTTGATTTGCTCTATAAAATTGCGTGCTTGATTAATTTTATACATGTTTAGTGTATAATTTTAAAGTAATTATAGAATTTGCCAATTTAGACCCTTGATCTATTTGGGGAGGCCTGCGTGCCACTTACAACCCCTTTTATGTAAAATGACCTTAGGATAGTATTTTCTGCCTGGAGTTTCGTCAAAGATGCCGAGGCCAGTGGGAGCTACGCGGGAGAATCAAAGCATAATAGTTTTAGGTCATTTTGGTCATTTAGGAATTAATTGGCAAATCTATAATTGCATGTTTGTTGAACTGCGTAGTTGTTGATTTATTAACTGCGTGGTTGTGATATTTATATGCTATTTGTTTTAAAATAGAGAGAGTTTTTGAAACTAGAAAATATCACAAGATTAGATAGGTTTTTTATAATTAAAATTGCCAGTTTTTCAAACCTTTTTCAAACGGTAGATTTTATTTAAAAACCTAAAATAATAAATGATTGTTTTCTTATAAAAGGCAAAGTTGACAAAAACAGTTAGTTATTGATCAACTAGTGTGCTATCAGAACAGTTAGTTTAATTTAGCAAGTATGCTTTTAAAACAGTTAGTTTTATTTAAGAAAGAGGTCTTAAAACAGTTAGCTTTAAATAGCATGTATGTTTAAAACAGTTAGTTTAAAACGTCAGTTGCCTTTTAAACAATCAGATTTTCAAAGTTGCAGTTTTTCAAAATACTGGATATTAAAAGGTTTTTCAAAATTAATTAAAAACCCCGAAAATCATAGAAGTAGTGCAACCCATCTGGGGGCACCTCCGGCGTAAGGTACGCGGGAGTTGTAAGTGAGCACACATTGAACGTCCGCGTTCAAACCGAAGCTAGGAGGGGATTACAAGACTCTGCGAATTATCTCCGGGTGGTACCGACCAGAGTAAAGTGTCCAAGTCCCGAAATGGTGAGATCTATTTTGGTTCTATTAAGTTCACCGGGTGGTACCGGGCCGAAATGCACTTAGAGGGACTAAAACATGTACGGATGATTACCGTTGTCCCGAAAAGATCTAGGAGTCATGTCAGTTAGATATGATTGGTAAAAGTCCTTACCTACCAAAATAATACGTAGGCCTGGTGAGACGTGAGCACACCGCTCATCAGGGCGTATGAAATAAGGATCCTAGTCCAATAAATTAATCATTTAAGGGTTTATTGATATTTATTGGAAATCGTCTACTCACAGTTACTAAAACCAAAGTTTTTAAAATGTGTAGATGGAAAACATTGTTACCAACACTAATAATCTTTCTCTTCGCCCCATTCTCGAAAAGGACAAACTTACTGGGTCTAATTTTTCTCGTCTGGGAGAGCAATCTGATGATTGTACTCAGGCACGAGAGAAAGTGGTATGTCTTAGAAAAGCCTCTAGGTGAAGGCCCCTCCAGCAAATGCTAGTGTCACTATCAGGAACGCTTATAGAATGCATTCCGATGATTTGCTGGATGTAGGCTGTCTTATGCTTGAGACTATGAGCCCAGATCTCCAAACGGGGCTCATAAATATGACTGCCTAGACATGATCCGCCAGCTGAGGGACATGTTTCAGACAGAAGCGCACACAGAGCGTTATGATGCCAGTAGAGCACTGAGCGCGTGCAAGATGGCCAAGGGGACCTCAGTTAAGTGATCATGAAAATAAAGAGGCACATTGATCACCTAGAGAGGCTCGGTCGCCCAGTTTCGTTGCAGTTAGCAACAGATACGATACTCAACTCACTGTCTGAAGGATACAAACAATTGTAATCTATTATCAACAGCGTATTAAAAACCATTGAGTTGAGTATGGGGACCAAGACCAAAGATATGTTTATGGTCAAAGATGGTGGAGTAAAGAGGAAGCGTGGGCATGAGAACACCAGTAAGGGAAAGGGCCAAGTTCTGGCTACCCTGAGTGCAGCCAGGGCTTATGATAATGGCAAAGGCAAGGGCTAGGGCAAGAAAGTTAAAACCTAACAGAGTAATGACCGATAATCAATACTTCAAGTGCCATGAAGTCGGTCATTGGAGGCATAACTGCCCGAAGCGTTACGAAGCAGGTATAAACACCTCAGGTATTCGTGACTGCTTAAGTTTACCACTTTCGCTTGTTAGTTTACAAATGAGTTGACACCTAGAAGCAAATGTTTAATTGCAGGTGGTCATTAAAAGTGAAGTGCCCAGATTGCAAGGATCAGCATACAACTTTACTTTTAGATATTATCAAGACAATTTTAAACTTTTATGATTTAAAACAATCTTGTTTTTCCAAAATTTGGATTTTTGGGTTTTAAATGTTTATCGGTTTTTAAATTTAAAATTATAGTCTTGATTTAAATATCTTTATGCATATAAGTCAAGTTAGACTTGATTCAAAATTAGATCCTAGATGTTGCCTATTACACTAATAGTATTACTTTAATTAAATAAAGTAATATATATGAAAACTGTCAAAACACACGAAGTACTATAATGTGTTTTGAATAAAACATTTATGAGTAAAGGATTATGAAAGTATTTTCTGATCAGAATTAATTACTCATATGTTTTATGGAATTTAGGATATTATCTCAGATATCGTTGATAATATTAGTGTTTATAAAACTAGAATTCCAAGTTTTGGAATTAGGATTTAAATAAAGTCCAGTTAAGTTTTATAAATGTTAAAATTCTCGTGTTCATTACTTAAAATAGAATTGACTAAGTAATCAAGTTTTGACTAAGTCAATAGTTAATTTTGAGTAATAGTTAGTTTTCATATAGGTTAGTGGGAGCCCAGTTTACTCTTTATCTAGTCTATGATAAAGAATAAAAGATAAAAATTATTGATTTAATATATCTCGGAATTCATGATCCAGGTAGGATGTAAATTCATACGATCTACCTTTTAGTCAAAAGGGTAGAACAAAAGTTTCAAAGACTTTGAAACAAAATAAAGTCATACTTGACTTTTTGAGAAAAATCAATAATTAAAGTGTGTTGGAATAGTTATTAAAGATAATAATTATCTTTTAAACTAGAAAGTGTTGTAAACACTAGAATAAATTTCCTGAAATTTGCCAGTTTGGTAAATGGAAATTTTATCTGATTTCAGGTAGAAATCATTCATCTTCACAAGCAACTACGGGAAGTTGCAGTTTAATTTTACATATTCAGAGAGACTAGGAGTTATTCCAGTATCTCCAAGTTCAGGGAATATGGTAAAGAAAAGTCTAATTTTTGTTTAAAGTGTTTGCAAAACAAAGATTAGCAGAATCAAGTAAATTGTATCAGATGATACAAACTTGTATTATTTTGGTTGTTACTTTGATTAATACGGTAAACATTAATCAAAGGGTTTAAACTGAAGTTAGGTGATACATCGTTTAAATCAGTATTTAGTAAACGTTCAGTAGACACCATAAAAGTAATTGAGAAATGCCATTATTTTTGTTATTATTACAGAGTGTAATATGGACTATACAAAAATAGTTTCTTTATCACTTTTATATTTTGCATGTTTTTATCCAGGAATGAAACTAGTTTCCAGTTTTTCATTCGAAATTTGTCCGTGACAACTTATCGTGGTGGGAACCCGATAGGGCTTTAAAGTCATTGTTAGCTTTTGGGTAGTTATGATCAGTTGATTGAATAACAGCTACAAGCGTTGTAGACCAAAAGTTGCACAGATATTTGATAGAGTAGCGAATATTGGACGTGATCCACGGTTGAGATTACTTCTTGGATTTTGTCATAAGTAAAATCTCACAGTGGTTGTCCCTATCACCTAAGATATCTGGTTTGATATCATGAGGACTGCTGGATACTTAGTGCGTTCAACCGCTACACCGTAACAGGGTGGCTATAAAGGGCGTAACTAGATTCAGCGGAAGCCGTGGTGTTAAATGCAAATATGCAAGATGGGATTTGCACCTCTTCTCTGAAGAGAGATATTTCTGGGCTCCTTGACTGACTGAATATACTGATGAAGTGCATGGCCATGCCCAAACGAACTGATTAGTTCTTTGTCGTTTACCTATCAGTAGAGGTCGGATAGTCAAGAAACATAATCTTGAGTATTTAGAGTTGACTGATTCCAAGTTCATACTCAAAGATGAAATATCGTGATGCAAAGGGAAAAGACAAGATATACCCAATTTATGAATAGTGGTTTCATAAATGTTATTTCCTTATTGGAAATGTTTTATCACCTATCTGGGTATAAGAGTTATTGTAACCTGGTTAGCCTAAGTGCCTGTCTAGGGGCCTCCTTAGGTCCGTGTGATCAAGGCGGTATTGCCAACTTGCACAAGTGGGAGTCTGTTAGTAATTATGTGCAGAAGTTGACAAACCAGTGATCGCACATCCAACATTATAAGACACTTGAGGGTCACACCTGTGAAGACCTGTAATTCGAATAAGTAAAATAACCCCAGTTTGTAGAGGTTAGATTTATAATAGTTAATTATAAATCAGTTGGGTGTTTTCTGTAAGAAACTCCAAAGTTAAAGGTTTCTAGAATTAATTAAAAGGGTTTATATATTTATTAGTTAAATAAATATATAACAGATTTAATTAAATGTTTTAATATTTATCTAGAAAATATTATGGAAATTATTATGGAATATTCTTTTCTTTGGGAATAAGAAAAGATAATATAATTACCATAAAGATAAATATAAAGATTATAGAAACTGTCTACAATAAGCAAACATTTTTCCCTATAAATAGACAGTTAGGGTTAACCAGTTTTATAATTGATTTTAACCTCCTAAAAGAAACCTCCCAAAAACCTCTCTCTCTCTCTCTCTCTCTCTTTTCTCTTGATCGACGCCTACATAGATCCGAAACCAGTTCGTTTTTGTGATCATTCGGTCAGTTCTTCGCGTAACAGTTTGTTCGTGAATTCGGGGCTATATCCAGCTAGAAGGAATTCGTCTGGTCTCATCACAGGTGGATCTATCTCAAGCTTCCGAGGTAATTTTCTAATCGTAATATATATGTATATATATATATATATATGTTATTTAGATAAACATAAGATCTGTGTGTTTTCGGGTTTTATCACGTAATCGTTTCCGCTAATCAAACCAGTTAGGTTTGATTGAACTTTGGGTCAGTTTGATCACAAGGTTTGTTTAGTGATTCTCATCCCACTTAGGTTTGAGATTTACAGTTTACTCGTGTTAGTTTGATACGAGGGTCTCACAAAAACCCAACACTATGTCCCTGATGTGTCATCAATTGTTGACCCAACCGGACTCAACTTTATGTGGGTCCCCAAGACCACTTAACCTGTCTTCTTATTTCAGGGAAAGGGCATCTGGTATCTTGATAGTGGATGCTCAAAGCACATGACTGGAAACAAGCATGTGCTGGTTGACTTCAAAGAAGAAGCAGGCCCTTCAGTCAAATTTGGCGGTGAAGAAAGAGGTATCACTAAAGGTTATGGTACCTTAACCAACGGTAAGACTACCTTTAAGAAGGTATCTTATGTTGAAGGACTGACTCACAACCTATTGAGTATCAGTCAACTTTGTGATAAGGATCACAAAGTCTCTTCCTCCAAGAAGGACTGTAAGGTGAAGAACAGGCACAAGAAAGTCATTCTCTGAGGACAACGTTTCCATGATGTCTACACTATCAACATGGACACATCCACTGAAAATGTGTGCTTCATGTCCAGGGCCTCTTCTGACATCAACTGGCTCTGGCACAAGCGTCTCTCTCACCTTAACTTCAAAACCATCAATCAACTCTCTATCAGCAATCTGGTTGATGGTCTCCCTGAAAAGAGCTTTGCAAAGGAATCTCTTTGCTCAGCATGTGAAAAGGGAAAGCACACCAGAGCTACTTTCAAATCGAAGCAGGTCTCCACTATCTCCTCTCCACTACAGCTATTGCACATGGATCTCTTCGGACCTGTCAATATTCAGTCTATTGGTGGAAAGCGCTATAAACTTGTGATTGTGGACGAATACTCAAGATACACTTGGGTGTTTTTCTTCAGATCCAAGAGCGATGCCTCTCAAGAGATTATCAACTTCATTCTTCAGATGGAGAAGTATAATCAGATCACTGTTCGTTCTCTAAGAAGTGATCACGGCACTGAATTCAAAAACAGTGTTCTTGATGATTTTCTTGTTAGCAAGGGAATCTCTCAAAACTTTTCATCCGTTCGAACTCCTCAGCAAAACGGGGTCGCTGAACGAAGAAATCGCACGCTAATTGAAGCTGCAAGGTCGATGCTGATTGAAGCACGTCTACCTCTTCAATTCTGGGCTGAAGCTGTCAACACGGCCTGTTATACCCAGAATAGGTCGCTGATCGTGAAACGATTCAAGAAAATAGCCTATGAACTCTTCAGGGGAAGAAAGCCAAACATTTCCTAATTTCATATCTTTGGTTGTATTTGTTATATCAAAAACGACAGAGATAATCTTGGAAAGTTTGATGCCAAAGTTGACGATGGTTTTCTTGTTGGATACTCCACTGTTTCTAAGGCCTTCCGCGTTTTTAACAAATGCAGGCAAACTCTAGAAGAAACCATCCATGTCAAGTTTGACGAAATTGATCCATTTTCATCCGCTCCTTCTTTTACGGATAGTGATGATATAGATCAATGGGCTAACTCTTACTTTCAGGTCCCTGAAAATGACATTCCTAAGGTTAGCACTCCTGTTGCAGGATCTTCATCATACATCTCTGATGGATTCGAAGAACCTAATATCCCACATGATACCTCTATCCACTCAGCAATTCCTTTGAATCAAGTATCTCCCACTATTTCTCAGGAAGATATTCCGTCAACTTCAGGCTCTGCTGAAGTTGTACAAGATGCTGACAGTCCTCTTCAACTGAATGATGTCCCTGAGGCTTCTATCCTTTCAGCTGCTGAACCTATTTAAGTCATCGCTGATGAATCTACTTCATCAACAAATGCTGAATCTCTACAAGCTATTCCTCAACCTCCTGCTCTCAGATGGACCAAAGATCATCCAATTGATCAAGTACTTGATGACCCCTCTACTGGAGTCAAAACTCGACAACAGTCAGGTAACCACTGTCTTTATGTCAGCTTTCTATCTGAACATGAACCTACAAAAGTAGATGAAGCGCTCGCTGATCCATCTTGGGTCTCAGCGATGCAAGAAGAACTCGCTGAGTTCGAAAGAAACCTTGTCTGGACACTTGTTCACAAGCCATCTAGAAAGACCATCATTGGTCTCAAATGGGTTTTTCGAAACAAACTAGATAAGCATGGTATAGTCATTCATAACAAGGCTAGACGTGTTGCACAAGGCTATAGATAAGAAGAGGGGATAGACTACGATGAAACTTTTGCCCCTGTTGCTAGACTTGAAGCCATAAGGCTATTTCTTGCCTATACTGCTCACATGAACTTTCAGGTCTACCAAATGGACGTCAAAAGTGCGTTTCTAAATGGGAAACTCGCTGAATAAGTCTATGTCGCTCAAGCTCCAGGATTCACTGATCCTAAGCATCCAAACCATGTTTACAAGCTAAACAAGGCTTTGTATGGTCTAAAGCAGGCACCTAGAGCCTGGTATGAAACCTTATCTACTTTTCTTATCGCTGAAGGTTTCACTCGTGGAAAGATTGACAGCACTCTGTTTGTCAAGTCTTACAAGGATCATGTTTTCTTGCCCAAATTTATGTTGATGACATTATTTTTGGATCCACGAAAGCCAAACTTTGCAAAAAGTTTGAGTCACTCATGCAATCTCAGTACAAGATGTCCATGATGGGTGAACTAACCTATTTCTTAGGTCTTCAGGTTAAACAATCTGAAAAGGGGATTTTCATCTCTCAAGGCAAGTATGTTCGAGATATGCTGAAGAAATTTGATCTCACTACTTGCTCTGAAATGAAAACACCTGTGGCTCCTCCTCTAAAACTAGACAAGGATTCCAATGGAAAATCTATCGATGTTTCTACCTATAGAGGAATGATAGGCTCACTGTTGTATCTTACAGCAAGTCGTCCTGATATCATGTATGCCACCTGCCTATGCGCACGATATCGATCAGGCTGACCCAAAGGAGTCCCATCTGAAGGCTGTAACGCGCATCTTCAGATATCTGAAAGGGACACCCAACCTTGGTCTCTGGTACCCCAGGGACTCATGTTTCAATCTAACTGCTTTTTCAGATAGTGATTTTGCAGGCTGCAAATTAGATCGAAAGAGCACCACTGGTGGGTGTCATCTTCTTGGTGGCAAGTTGGTGAGCTGGATAAACAAAAGCAAAACTCCGTGTCCACATCAACCGTTGAGGCTGAATATGTCGCCGCTAGAAGCTGCTGTGCTCTAGTATTATGGATAAGGAATCAACTGCTGGACTACAGTTTTCAGCTATCCAAAATTCCCATATTCTGCGACAATAGCCAACAATCCTGTCTTACACTCAAAGACAAAGCACATTGAGATCTGATATCATTTTATCAGAGATCATGTGATGAATGGAGATGTTTCTCTCTGATATATTGCATTTATTTATGTCCTTATGATCAATTATCAGTGATAAACCTACCATAAAACATTTATTGTGTTAAGAAGATTTTCTGACTACATTTTCAAAATCTTTTGAATATGTAACTAGATAAGTTACCTTTGTACTTATCTTTTACCAACTCTATCTAGTAGAGTTGACGTTTTGGCACCATACGTTACATCTTAACGTGTGTGAGGTGCGTGGCAGTAAATGAAAAGACGGTTTTAAGCGTGTAATATGAACTGATTCGGCGCATTTAATAACCGTCATAATCACATCTTGAAACTTTCTCCACGTCCCATCTTCTTTGGGCACCAAAATCGCACATTTTGGTATCCCTCCTCTCTATATAAATCCACTCTTGGATTACTTCTTTTCTTCACAACTTACCAAATCTTCTCTCTAAAGATTTGCTTCACAATGTGTTCAACTCTTTCTTCCTCCTTTGAAGATCTTCTTCCTAGTTTGGTAAGTTCATCCTTGTTACAAGGATCTTTTCTTTTCTCTTTTCTCAAAGATAATAACTCACTTTGAGTTCATCTTTAAGAACATAAGTTCTCTAACAATAAATCTTTCTTATATCTTATTGTGCTCTAACTTATGTTTCTTTTTCCTTCTATGCAGATTCTCTTCTACTCTACTGTTTCTGCAGCACAAATCTCAGCTCTACTGAAGGAAGGTCCTGCATCTCAGCTACAGCACCTGGTGCTGTATCTGAGGGGGAGAAAGTCTTGCAGGACACCTTCTTCTTAAAGGGATGTTCCATTCCCCTTTCCCCCACCACTTGCAGGAGACCTTCTTCTAATAAGGGACTATTTTCCTTATGATGATGAAGGATCTTTTCTCCTCCCTTAGAAAGGCTATCATCCTGAGGGGGAGAAACTGCAAAGTGGTATGATATGTAGGCTTCGCATAAGTCCAAGTAAACCTCCAGTTACTTGGATATGCACCTACTAAGGGGAAGAGACATCAGTGATCAAAACCTCAAAAAGGTGATGATTGCTGATATTTCGTGCCTCATCGAGACAAGATCTAAGATCCACCCATACAGGATCTGTATTCGACACAGGAGTATGTGTCTCCTGTTGAATTCGTTGATATGCCTCTTCCAAGACTCTCCAAGGAAGAGAAGGATCGCTGGAAAGTACATTGCAAAGCTTCATTTTGTATGTACTCCCTGCTCTCTCTCTCATTCATCTTCTGGATGGATGCCTCTTTCACATCTGTCAGCGGAGTTCAAGACTTTGCTTCCAGGACTTCCTGAGAAAGAGAAGACGAAAATGGAGATGAAAGAAAAGACCTCTAGACTAGTTCGCTATCTATGTATTTCTTTCACTGTCTCTATGTATTTCTTTCAGTGACTTGTAATTTGTTTCCTTCTGTATTGTAATCTTCAATTTATGATGAAATGAATACAAGTATCTTCTTATCTCTGATATCTGTTTCTTTATTGCTGATATCAGCTCACTGAAAATGACTTTACTTAACAGTTAAATAATACAAGTACCTTTCACATGTGTTGTTTCCTAACTATTACTTCTGGACTTAGAATTCAAATTATTTTAAGTTCTAGAATCAAGACAACCTCCCTGTTGTCTTATCATTGATATTTAGGGGGAGATTGTTGATCCAGTCTTCCTAAGACTTTGTGAAATACCAATGATCCTTTATCTATTTTCTGTAAAATACTTAGCACTGCTGAAAGATGAAGTTCACTACTTCAGCGATTCTTTATAGCTGATAGTTTAGACAATCAGCGATTGCTAATCACTGACTCCGTTCAGTATCAGCAAGAGCTGACATCAGCTAAGTATCCCCTAAAAGACAAATAGTCATGCCATAAGAAAACCATCAGCACCATCTATTGATGTAAGCTGAATGAAAGAGTCAGCGAGCTTGTGATCTGAAGTTGAAATTAGTGATAGCAAGCTGACTACTCTGCATGACGTTCTGCTGAAGACAAGTCACAGCGCCTGCCTGATCTTTCCCAAAGATCAGCGATTCTATGGCCCGATCAGTGACTTGCTCTTCACAAATTCAAGATTTGTTTTTCCCTCATATATGCACGCAAAGGATTTGATTTGCCTTTCTGACAAAAGTACAAAATGGGATGTCTCTTCACTGCTCCCTCTTTGCTTCTCAACCATAAGGCAATTGTACACTATAGACCATAACCCTACCAAGTATGGGCCGTCGTTTATAGTATATAGTACAATAGAACCACTCTTAGTTTGCCACGTGCAAAAGTGGTTCTGCCATGCATTTAATGCATGGGGTATAAACATGAGTATTAGGTTTGTTCTTCAAACCAACCTTGGTTCATGCTTCTATACCCCAATCCTTTCTCTCTCTATCAAGGTTCATTCTATCTATCTCTATTCTTGCTTTGTGCATAAGCAAATGCTTCGTGAAATACTTATGGATTATTTGGATCATGACATAGTCTAGATCCGCTTCAACAAACAATCTACTTTAGTTCACACAAAAACTCCATAGGGGTTGTGAATTAAATTAAGTAGAAGAAACTGTATTGATTGTATTCAATCGCCCCCTTCTACAATACAATTTACATAGTTGGCCATCAAAAGAGGACCAACAGTGGTTTTTGCTGTATACCCCCAAATAATCTTACGCACGATGTCATTTTTATTCAATCTTGATCGGGATTTGGATTCTATCGATCATTCAATTGAGACGATGACACCTGGAACACATGGATATCAACTTGTTTCAGGATGATAAATCGAGTATCGACACACTAAATGAAAAGTTTGACGGTTTCACGAGTTCTAAACACGGGGACACGTTTAGAACGAGATACAATTGCCTCAAAAGTGTTGGGTCGAGGGTCCAAACAGTTACTGACGACTTAGCAACTCGAGGGGAGAGGATTCAAAATTTGTTCATGAGGTGTGATCCACGAGCAACCGCTACGTTTCTTGTGTTCTACTTTGCGTTAGAAACTTAAAAGAGATTAAGTGTTTTTTGTGGCATCTGAAGTTTCGACATCGGCTACAAATAGAAATATAATCTCTTTAATTTTAATGTTTCAAGACTATTGAACAAATAGCAATTTTATAAGAACAATTGCTTGCCTTTTGAGTTTCGACTAGTAATATCCAAACTCCAAAAAACCAACAAAGAACTAAACAAAACAGATTCAAACTCCATAATTCAATTACAACTTAAATCTGATGATGACGATTTGATGTTATCACAACAACCCATTAGTTCTTGCGAGGAAATATCTTGAAAAATTCATTGACACCGAAGATAGCCAAATAAAGAAATTTGGAACACAACAAAATGAAGAAACCAATGGTAAAAACCACCAATGTAATTGGAATGACATAAAGAATGATAGGCAAGGCGAAGCAGAACACCAGAAACATAGCTATTTCTCGCGGATCACACCACATGATTAGATTCTAAATAGGCCCACCTTGAGTCGTTAAGTCGTCAATAACTATTTGGGCCCTCGACCCAACACTTTTGAGCCAATTGTATCTCATTGTTAACTAGGGGTGCTCATAAAACCTACGAAACCAGTCTTTCAACCTGGAAAATAATCAATTGAGGTAAAGCGACATATAATCGATACAAAATTAGGACAAACCAACTATATGTTGGGAATCTGAGGCGATAAACACGCAGCGGAATAACATAAAACGATTCCCAAACACGGACCCAAGCGTAACCTTACAGACACAAAAAGGGTGGTTTTAAAGGGTTTACCATTTAGCAATAAAAATCCTCCGGAACGCAAATGGGGAGTACACCGCTACTAACACCACCGTGAGACTGGCTGCTAGACCGCCGTGGACTTGACCGGAAAAACAGAAACAGAACCGGTTGTGTGTGTGTGTCCGGCCGAAAGAGAGAGAGAGAGAGAGAGAGAGAGAGAGAGAGAGGAGAGAGAGAGAGAGAGAGAGAGAGAGAAGAGAGAGAGAGAGGAGAGAGGAGAGAGAGAGAGAGAGAGATGGTATTTTTCTTGGTGATCAAGTTATTTGGTTTATCAGCTTAAGCCTTTATTTATAAAGATAAATAAGGCAGTGATTGTAACCAATTATAACTCATTATAATTATCTTTAATTAATCAAACTGATTAATTAATTAATAATTATATTTAATAAATAATTTAACTAATTATTAATTCTTTTCTCTCTTTTAATAATTAAAAACAATTAATTATTTCTCACACACATATAATCCAAACGATCTCAAATCGGGTGTGTAGCAGTGTGACCCACTAGTGTCTTATAACATTGGACACGGTAAACCCTGTTACAGTCTTGCACATAATCCTAACAGACTCCCACTAGTGCCAGACATGTAACTGTACTTTACCATTAGCCTAAGGAGGTCCCTAGCCAGACACTTAGATTAACCAGGTTATAAGATCTCTTATATCCAGAGATACAATTCATGCTTGAATTTGTACACATGTTTATTCCTTTTGCACACGATATTTCTAAAGTGAACTTGAGATATGGAGTGGAGGATTCATTTCTCAAATTCAAGTATTTCTTGACTCTGACTTTGATTGCCTGCAGTAATGGATATTACTAAATAACACCTGTTATTCTATCCGAGCGTGGCCACGCGTTTTCTGCCAATCTTAATCGTCAAGGGGCCCGGAAATATCTCTCTTTTGAAAGAGGTGCAAATCCCTTCTTGACTATCTGCATTTGGATCCACGGCTTCCGCTGCATCTAGTCACGTCCCGTATGGCTGCCCTGTTACAGTGCAGCGTTAGGATGCGCTAAGAGTACAGTAGTCTTCATGTTCCCAAACCAAACATCTTAGGTCTAAGGACAACCTATCATCAAGTCAGTGCTTATGACTGGGGCTCCATGAAGCAGACTTGAAACTAGTCACTTCCAATACTCAAACACTCTGATGAGTATCTATAAATGTTTGGTCACATCACTTGTGCTTTTATTCTTTACTTTGAATAAATCATCAAACATTTATAATAGCATTAATCTCCCTATTGAAATTCCCATTTCAATAAGTTGCTACGGAAATTTAGATTTCTTGCAAGAAACTTTGCACAAATCATGGATACATTAAATATGCGAAAAATAGTTAATTTTAAAACAATCATGAATTTAAAACCTCCATTTATTACTATCACACTGTGAAATAAAACTTTACATGATTTATTGTTCAAAAATTAAACTATAGTAATAATTAATAAACTAAAACTAGCTACTGGCGTCCAGGTACTGCATCCCAATGGAACATGCATAGCCTCATGCTTCACCCTTGCTAGCGGTTTTGTCAGCGGATCTGCGACATTTTCTTCTGTTGGAATCTTGCACATTCTTACATCTCTCCTTCCAATGATTTCTCGGATGAGGTGATACTTTCTGAGCACGTGTCTTGACTTGTGATGTTCTCTGGGTTCCTTTGCTTGCGCCACGGCTCCAGAGTTGTCACAGAATATATCAATCGGTCTAGAGATACTGGCAACAACTCTAAGATCCGAAAGAAAATTCCTCAGCCTGACAGCTTCCTTTGCCGCATCAGATGCTGCAATGTACTCTGCCTCTGTAGTTGAATCTGCGATTGTGTCCTGCTTCGAGCTCTTCCATGAGATCGCGCCTCCGTTTAGAGTAAAAACGTACCTAGACTGTGATCTAAAATCATCTATGTCGGTCTAGAAACTAGCATCAGAATATCCAGTGATAATAATTTCGTCCTCAGATCCTCCAAAGACCAAGAACATGTCTTTCGTTCTTCTCAGGTACTTGAGAATGTTCTTGACAACCACCCAATGAGGTTCTCCTGGATTCTGTTGATATCTGCTCGTAACACTTACTGAGTAATCAACATCGGGCCTAGTACATAACATGGCATACATGATCGATCCAATTGCCGAAGCATATGGAACCGATTTCATTTTGTCCTGATCTTGACTAGAAACAGGACACTGTGTTTTACTTAACACTATGCCATGTTGCATCGGGATAAATCCTTTCTTGGATTCATCCATCCTGAATTTCTTCAGGATTTTGTCAATGTATGTACTTTGACTAAGTCCGATAAGTCGCTTAGATCTATTTATGTAGATCTTTATACCAAGTATATAAGCGGCTTCTCCAAGGTCTTTCATCTGGAAACATATGCTTAACCAACTCTTTACACTCTGTAACGTTGGTACATCGTTTCCTATGAGTAGAATATCGTCTACGTACAAGACCAAGAAGGTTACTATGCTCTCACTGAACTTAGTCTAAACACACGGCTCGAACTCACTTTTTGCGAAACCAAATTCTTTGATTCGCTCATCAAAATGTAAGTTCCAGCTTCGAGATGCTTGCTTTAATCCATAGATGGATTTTAGCAGTTTACACACTTTATTAGGATTCTCAGGATCTACGAATCCTTCTGGTTGTTCCATATAGACGTCTTCTGTTAACTTTCCGTTCAGAAAGGCTGTCTTGACGTCCATTTGCCAGATTTAGTAATTAAAATACGCTAAAATGGCCATTAGAATCTTAATTGACTTTAACATGGCTACTGGCGAAAAGGTTTCATCATAGTCAATACCATGAGTTTGCGTGAATCCTTTTGCGACCAGTCTAGCCTTAAAAGTGTGTACATTCCCGTCCATGTCAGTTTTCTTCTTGAAAACTCATTTACGTCCAACAGCCCTACAGTGTTGGGGTAAATCAGTCAACTCCCATACTTGGTTGTCGTACATGGACTGCATCTCGACCTTCATGGCTTCTTGCCACTGTTCAGACTCATTGCCTGACAAGGCTTCTCCATAGGATGTCGGTTCATTCAAGTCTCCGCCATCTTGAGAGACTAGAAATCCAAGATACCTATCTGGTTCTTGCCTTACCCTAGTGGATCTGCGAAGGTCTTGTGTTTGCACTTCCTCAATTGGCTCTGATTGAGGCTCAACATTTTCATGTTGAATTTCTGGCTCAACAGTCGGTGCAGTGTTATCTTCGTCTACTATCTGTAGATTTACATCCTCTCTGGTGTTTCCGGAACTGAAAAACTTTTCTTCCAGAAATTTTCCATTTCGAGCCACAAAAACTTTGTTCTCTTCAGGGTTGTAGAAGTAATATCCCACGGTGGTCTTGGGATATCCCACGAAGAAACACTTGTTGGATTTGGGTTTGAGTTTTTCTGAGGTAGGTCGTTTGACGTAAACCTCACAACCCCAAATTATCAGAAAAGACATTTTGGGTTTCTTACCCTTCCACAACTCGTATGGCGTCTTTTCTACCGACTTGGTTGGCGCTCTGTTCAGTATATGTGCTGCTGTTTCGAGTGCATGTCCCCAGAATGATACTGGTAGTGTAAAGTGACACATCATCGATCGTACCATGTCTAGCAATGTATGATTCCTCCTTTCTGACACACCATTCATCTGAGGTGTATACGGAGGGTGTGAGTTGTGATACAATCCCACATTCCATCAGATGATTGCCAAACTCTTGGCTAAGATATTCGTCTCCTCGATCTGACCGTAAAAACTTGATCTTTCTGTCAATTTGATTCTGTACTTCATTCTGATATTCTCTGAATTTCTCAAAACTTTCAAATTTATGTCTCATAAGGTAGACATAACCATATCTACTGAAGTCGTCAGTAAATGTAATGAAGTACCGGTATCCTCCTCTTGCCTCATGACTAAATGGTCCACACACATCTGTGTGAACTATTTCTAACAAGTCAGTGGCCCTTTCATTATCCTTGTTGAAAGGTTCCTTTGTCATCTTGCCAAATAAACAGGATTTGCAGTTGTCAAAAGGTTTAAAATCAAAAGTTCCAAGAAAACCTCCTTTTAGGAGTAGTTCAACGCGTTTCTTGTTTATGTGGCCTAGACGACAATGCCAGAGGTAAGTTTGATCCTCAATGTCTTTGGATCTTTTACTTATATGATAGATTTCTTTATTATTATCTTGCAGATTTACTGTATATAGACCATTCACAGGTGTAGCTTTAAAATAGAAAATATTATTTTTAAAGACTGAAAGCATTTTATAATCATATTTGTAATAAAAACCTTGGTCTACCAATAAATCAAAAGACATAACATTCTTAATCATCTTTGGAACATAATAACAATTTTCCAGTTCCAAAACTAGACCCGAGGGTAAACGAAGACTATAAGATCCTACTACTTCAGCTATCAGCGGTGTGCCTTCGCCAACTCGTAGGTTCGAACGGTCCTTCCTCAAAGTCTCTCTTCTAGTGAATCCCTGTAAATGATTACAAATGTGGTTACCACTGCCTGTATCAATTACCCATGATTCATAAGAAGTGATTAAGCAATCTATCATAAGGATACCTGGAGCATTGGGTAAACCGATCTCTATCTGGTCGATATTCATCGAGTGCTCGCAAATATCCTGGCTACCGCATTCTGGGCAACTCAGATCTCCCAGCTCATCAATCCAATCACCGTCCATGAGTTCAGCAGGTGCTGGTTTTGGCTCTAAGCTGGCTAAAATATCCTCATGTACTTTTGCCACGTCGATCTTTGGTTCTTTTATGTAGGCGCTAGTTGTGTCACATATCTCCTTCGGGAGTGAGTACCACATCTGATACACTAGCTCTTCCTGAGTCATCTTGTATCCCAGACGCGTCAAACATTTAAAGAGTCTTCTCATTTCGATAAGATGATCTTTAACTGATTGGTTCTTTCTTAGCTTCAGTGAAAGTATCTCTTTCATGATCAGAAGCTTGCCTGTATGTTTATAGAAACCTGACTGGTTTTCCATATCTTCACGACCTCGTGGCAGGATTTAACTCTTAGATCTCCCGCAAGCTCGGGTGATATAGAGAAAATCAGAATTGACATAACATCTGATCCATCCTCCATGTATTTAAAATACTGAGTAAATTCCTTTTCAGGAGAATTACTCTTAGGTCGTGAAACAGGTTTATCTAAAACGTACAGCTTACCCTGTGCACGCAAGATATTATCAAGGTGCATTTCCAAATTGGAAAATTTTGACCTGTAAGCTTCCATTTTGTGTTGATGAGACGGAGTGACTCCTCAGGGGTATAAAACGGAATTACAGAATTTGACATCTACAATAAAGAATAAAATTCCAATTTAGTTTATAATTATAAAACTTCTAATAAATTATTACCCTTAAAATAAATTTATTAGACTAGAATCCATATTTCACATGTGTCGGCAAGCGGTGTGCTCACGCGAGTCGACACATGCTATTTCTAGTAGGTAAAACTTATACCAATCGCATTTAAAACGAAAAAGCGACTTCTAGAACATCGGGACATCAGATATAATTTGTGCATATTTAGTCCCTCTAGTGCATTTTGGCACGGTACCACCCGGTGAATAATAATTACCAAAACAGATCGCACCACCCGGGACCTGGACGTACTCTGGCCGGTACCACCCGGAGATAATTCGTAGAGTCTTTTCATCCCCTCCCAGTTTCGGTTTGAACGCGGACGCTCAAGGTGTGCTCACTCGCAACGCCCTACGTACCTTACACTGGAGGTGCCCCTAAGTGGGTTGCACTAGGGGTGAGCAAAACCGGGTACCCGGCCAAAATTCATGGAACTGGAACCGGAACCGGCGGTTCCTAGAATGAAGGAACCAGAACCGGTTGCACCGGTTCTTCATATTTGGGAACCGGTCCCGGAACCGCTGGTTCTGGTTCCGGTTCCGAAACCGGGTACCCGGTGTCTAATTTTTAAATGTTTTTTTTAATATTTTATGTTATAAAAAAGAAAATATTAGTTATTACATAGTCACAACATAACGAAATAAATAGTAAAACGATGAAAACTTATCCGATAAAAACTATATAAATAATTACGACAATTTTTAAAATGAAAATAACAAAAAACACAACTTGAAATATTAAATACGATATAAAAATATCAAAAAAAGAAAATAAATAAGTCGAGTGAAAAAGCGGTCGTAAGTTTATGCGTAATGTAAAAAGGTAAATAATAATTTTAAATATAGTCTATTAAACATAATAATCATATATATAAAATTACCTTTATTAATATATAAATATATACATATATATAGCCTAACCGGTTCCGGCGGGTACCCGGCAGTTAGCGGTTCCACAAAAATGAGAACCGGTACCGGAACCGGTCCCTACCGGTTCCGTATTTTAGGAACCGGAACCGGAACCACTCACATCGGTTCCGGTTCCGGTTCCAAAAGCGGGTACCCGGTTCCGATGCTCACCCCTAGGTTGCACTACTGATCTATGATTTTCACAAGGGTTTTAAATTTGTCAGTTTCCAAAAAACTGGATCCAAACACAAACTGTATTTGTATCCATTTTATTTTAAAAAACGTTTAATTTTAAACGGTTTATATTTAATTATAACTATGTAATTAAACAACCACGCAATTTAAATCAACCACGCAATTAAATATAAACAATATATCAAAGTCATAACCCTTTAAACTATTGTCGTTTCGTGAGCCAACACAAAACGACGGTCTCGTTCCTAAGTGACAACAACACACAAGGCTTGGTTTTCTTGGCGCTCCCACTGGCTCCAAGCTCCATGGTCGTCCTCCAGGGCTCCGTCTTCAGTTCTCGATTCTTTGACAATTTTATTTAAAAATTACATAAAGTCGGGTTGTAAATGGCACGCAGGCCTCCCGTACCGAAAAGTGAATAAACTAAAAGTACAGCCATGGGTCAAAGGGTTTGACTATGATATTAACGAATATAAAACCCTAACTAGATTCTATATTAAATAAAACTAATTAAACAAAAATTAATTTATTAAAAATCAAATTTTAATTCTAGGGCTTTAAACCTATCTGGTTTAAGATAAACCCTTATCTGTTGTTACCTACCGCAAACAGCAATAACCACCTGCCATTGCCGCCACACTGGTCGGTATCCTAAAAAAAACAACATCCACCATCATCAGTCGGTGCTCGCGGCGCGAATCTCGCTGTTCGTAGCGCGGAGCCTCTGTTCGCGGCGCAAAGCCGCCGCTTGCGGCGAGAGCTGGTTAACAATGGTTACCGTCGACAGCAGCAGTGCAAACGCCACCGCCGCCGCCCTCTTTGATCAAGAGCAGTAGCCGACGCCTCCTTTGCGGCGGCAATCGACCACCGCCTTCACCACCTCAAACCTCACCATCGCCTTTGATTGGTGATGACGACAACGATCAATCGCCGCCTCCACCATCAACAACCAAGCAGCGACAGCAGTAGCACAGCGCCACCACCATCGCCGTGGTCGGCGACTAACAACAAAACAATACCACCATCGCTACCACCACCACAAACGGTGGTGTGGCGGTTGTTTGCGATTGAGCAGACGCCGCAGCCATCGCCTGTGGTGCGGCCGGCGATCGCCGCCACCACCTTCGCCGCAATCGGCTTTTGCGGCTGATTCGAATAACATCGCCACCACAATCGGTGGCGCGGTGATTGTCTTCGGCCGTAGCCTTTGCCGCAACCACATATGGTGGTGCGGCCGGTGGCTGTTTCGCGAGAGTAGCCGGCGGCTACCACCAACTGTGGTGAGTCGTCGGTGGTTTTGCGGTGGACGACGGCCGGCGATCGGCCTGGTGGTCCGACCGGCTAACTGCCGCCGTTCCACCGCCGATCGTCTCGAATTCGTTTGGTTTTTCTAAAAAATTCAATTTTTAAAACAGTCAAACATATACAAATCAAATTTTTATAAACCTAATCAGTTAACTAACCTGATCTGCAGGTTTAGGAAGTGGCTCTGATACCACTGTTGGGAATCTGAGGCGATAAACACGCAGCGGAATAACATAAAACGATTCCCAAACACGGACCCAACCTAAACCTTATAGACACAAAAAGGGTGGTTTTAAAGGGTTTACCTTTTAGCAATAAAAATCCTTCGGAACGCAAATGGGGAGCACACCGCTACTGGCACCACCGTGAGACTGGCTGCTAGACCGCCGTGGACTTGACCGGAAAAACAGAAACAAAACCGGTTGTGTGTATGTGTCCGGCCGAGGAGAGAGAGAGAGAGAGAGAGAGAGAGAGATGGTATTTTTCTTGGTGATCAAGTTATTTGGTTTATCAGCTTAAGCCTTTATTTATAAAGATAAATAAGGCAGTGATTGTAACCAATTATAACTCCTTATAATTATCTTTAATTAATTAATAATTATATTTAATAAATAATTTAACTAATTATTTATTTTTTTCTCTCTTTTAATAATTAAAAACAATTAATTATTTCTCACACACATATAATCCAAACGATCTCAAATCGGGTGTGTAGCAGTGTGACCGATTAGTGTCTTATAACATTGGACACGGTAAACTCTGTTACAGTCTTGCACATAATCCTAACACTATAATGGGTTGCAATCAGGTTAAGCCCAAAGTAACCAGAACAACCCGATTGAAGTTTTTCAACTTTTCCAAAATAATTTGTATTTCTCTTTAATATGTATAGGTTACCAAAAATGACTTACGACAACGAGCAATGGAGCTCATAAGGGAACATTATTGGAAAGTTGTATCTTTTACCTAACTATTTGATAAGTCGTATATTCTCTTAAATGATTGATCGTATTTCAAAGAAAAGGTTTCCTTTATTTTTTTATGTCACCAATGTTGATTACTTTGTTTAACCACAACTTGAACACAGCGATCAACCTGAATGGGTTGGGTAGGGTTAAATGTTATGTTCAAACTGTCAACATTGAGTTGAGTTGTTTAAATACCTTCGACCAGATCAACCTATGAGCACCCTTGTTCTTAATGCTTCTCGTTGTTTAGAACTTGGAAATCGTCTAACACTCTTCTCTTCATTGACTTCATAGGCACTCGATTTATCACCACGAGAAAAATTGATACCCATATACAGCAGGTGTCATTATTTCGATAGACACATCCAAATCTCGATCAAAATCAACTGAAACCAACATCGTATCAAGATCATTTGTGGGTATATGACACGAACCTTGAACAAGATGTACACAAGAATCGCCAATGACAGGGGTAGTCCAATGATGGGGCAAATGATTGTATATGATGAATACGATAAGTATATATTAACACAATAAAACACAAGAAGTTTAGGATGGCTTAAAAATTGAAAACGAGACTCAAAATGTTATTTCTGAAAAAATAGAAAAGTTTAATGAGTTTAACATTAAAAAAAGTAGCATCGCATTCGCATATTCTAGAAGAATCTGATGGCACTGGAATGTTGAGTCCCATGGACCAAATTTTATTTATTAGTTTGGTTTATTATTTTACAAAGAAGGAATCTGTAAAATTCATTGAATTCTACAAATAAAGGATTTGAACATTAATTGATAATACGGCAGTATTTTGATGGGGTGAAATGTTCTAATTTCATAATCCCATATATACCTCTTAATTAACTTTGTTACTTCCTCCGTCCTAAAATTATTGTCCAGTTTTGACTTTTGAAAGTCTGTCTATCTCGACTTTGACCTTAAATATTTTTGTTTGTGTTATATAATATTTGATGCAAAATATATGAATACGTTGTGTTTTTAATGTATTTTCATTGATATAATTTTCATTGGGTATTATAAAACATAAACAAAAATACTTAAGGTCAAAGTCGACAAAGAAAGACTTTTAAAAATCAAAACTGGACAATAATTTTGGGACGGAGGTAGTATGATACACCACAATTACACACTTCCTTCTCCATCCATCATATCAATTTATGATTTCTCACCATCGCTTCTCTGTTAGTAATTATGTGCAGAAGTTGACAAACCAATGATCGCACATCCAACGTTATAAGACACTTGAGGGTCACACATGTGAAGACCTGTAATTCGAATAAGTAAAATAACCCCAGTTTGTAGAGGTTAGATTTATAATAGTTAATTATAAATCAGTTGGGTGTTTTCTGTAAGAAACTCCAAAGTTAAAGGTTTCTAGAATTAATTAAAAGAGTTTATATATTTATTAGTTAAATAAATATATAACAGATTTAATTAAATTATTTAATATTTATCTAGAAAATATTATGGAAATTATTATGGAATATTCTTTTCTTTGGGAATAAGAAAAGATAATATAATTACCATAAAGATAAATATAAAGATTATAGAAACTGTCTACAATAAGGAAACCTTTTTCCCTATAAATAGACAGTTAGGGTTAACCAATTTTATGATTGATTTTAACCTCCTAAAAGAAACCTCCCAAAAACCTCTCTCTCTCTCTCTTCTCTTGATCAACGCCTACATAGATCCGAAACAGTTCGTTTTTGTGATCATTCGGTCAGTTCTTCGCGTAACAGTTTGTTCGTAAATTCGGGGCTATATCCGGCTAGAAGGAATTCGTCTGGTCTCATCACAGGTGGATCTATCTCAAGCTTCCGAGGTAATTTTCTAATCGTAATATATATGTATATATATATGTTATTTAGATAAACATAAGATCTGTGTGTTTTCGGGTTTTATCACATAATCGCTTCCGCTAATCAAACCAGTTAGGTTTGATTGAACTTTGGGGTCAGTTTGATCACAAGGTTTGTTTAGTGATTCTCATCCCAGTTAGGTTTGAGATTTACAGTTTACTCGTGTCAGTTTGATACGAGGGTCTCACAAAAACCCAACAGTGGTATCAGAGCCACAGGTTAATTGTTTATTTTAATTTTATGTCATTAGATCTGTTATAAAAAAAATTGTTCAATTTTGTTTATCATGTTTTTCAAAATCACATTAAAAAAAACAGTTTGTTTTTCTTTTCAGTTATGTTTTTGGTTTGGTAGATAAATTGAAAAACAGCTAGTTTTAAATTTATCAGATAAACTTTAATTTTGGTCAAAAGCTTTTTGATCAATTATAAACCAAAAACTGAATTGATTAATCAGAGTTATCTGGAAAGGTTTTGTTTCCGGATAACAGATAAAATCATAGTTTATTGATTTTGTATTAATCGGGATTATCTGAAAAAAGGTTTTATTTTCGGATAACAATTAAAATCATAGCTAATGGTTTTAAAAATCTATGTGATTAGATTTCTTGAAAAACAAGTTTGTTAGGTTTTTCGTATTAATTTAATTTCTATCAGTCTGTATAATTTTATTTTAAATCGAAAAACCAATCGCGAAAAAGGACGTCGGCGATCACCGGGAAATGACGGCAGGTAGCCAACTAATCGCCGGCCGATCGCCGGTTGGTCTCATCATCGGCGAAACCGCAGCCAAACCACCAGCAAGGTGGTGGTCGTGCGGTGGCCGAATCGCATCGAGAAGATGATCGTCGGCTGCCTTGCCGGTTGGACTCATCGTCGACAGAAACCAAAGTCAAACCACCAGTTCGGTGGTGGTTGTGGTCGACGACTCGATCACCACCAGGTGGTGGTAATCGACAGAGGCGGTAGTGATGCTCGGCCGAACGACGGCGGCTGTTTTTGTCGTCGTTGTAATCGCCGGTCGATGAGGCAGCGGCACATGGTGGTTTGAGCGTCGACGAGCGGCGAACGGCGGCAGCTGTTATTGTTGTCGTTGTTGTCGCCGGTCGATTGATAGGTGATGGATCGATCACCGGCAGCGACGGGGCTAGGCATCGATCGCAACAGCGGTGGTGTTTCATTGCCTATCGCCGGCCACCTGATGGCGATGTCGGTGGTTTTTGGTGTTGTACGATCGCCACTCCACGGCAATGGTGGTGGCGGACCGCCAGTTAGGCGGTGACCGGTCGACGGCGCGTATCGCCGGCGGTGTTATCGGTCAACGGTTACTCATCGGCAGCAACTAAGGGTTTCTGACCGTCGGTTGTTTTTCGAGCGTTTTTCCAATCCTTTTTCGGGCCCAGACTTATTGTTTTGGTAATGGGACGAAACCATGGTATTTTGGACCAAGTTTATGGCCCAATAGATTTTATTGGGTTTTAGGCCTTTTACCCAAATTATTTTTATTTAGATAATGTTTATTTAAACGTTTTTATTATCTAGTATAATTAAGAAATTTTAATTATTTTTGTAATTAATTAAAAGTTGTATTTTATCAAACCAGTAATTTGACCAGTTTTGGTTAAATAGGCATCGTGTCATGATTTTGACCAGTTGGTCAAACCACGATACAGTTTATAGTCCAATGTTTAATACTCCGACCAATTTGTTCGGAGAATCTGGTTTGATATAACTTTTGGATAAAAAGCAAATATTTTAGAAAATGGGTTTTGATTTATAAAGTAGATTTATAGTTTATAAATCTTCAGTAATTTTATGAATCAAGTAAAAACTGATTTCAGATTAAAATATTAGTTTAGGTTTATAAAACAGTTTGTTGTTATAGATCAGTTAAAACCATGGTTTGCGATAAACAAAAATGGGATAATTTTAACGGATCTAGGATTGTTTTATGTTTTATTGCTTGATTTGCTCTATAAAATTGCGTGCTTGATTAATTTTATACCTGTTTAGTGTATAATTTTAAAGTAATTATAGAATTTGCCAATTTAGACCCTTGATCTATT
This sequence comes from Centaurea solstitialis, assembly GCA_030169165.1. NCBI lineage: Eukaryota > Viridiplantae > Streptophyta > Magnoliopsida > Asterales > Asteraceae > Centaurea > Centaurea solstitialis. Next base: position 60,021,811 of record CM058046.1, on the reverse strand, counting down.
TGGGGAGGCCTGCGTGCCACTTACAACCCCTTTTATGTAAAATGACCTTAGGATAGTATTTTCTGCCTGGAGTTCCGTCAAAGATGCCGAGGCCAGTGGGAGCTACGCGGGAGAATCAAAGCATAATAGTTTTCGGTCATTTTGGTCCTTTAGGAATTAATTGGCAAATCTATAATTGCATGTTTGTTGAACTGCGTAGTTGTTAATTTATTAACTGCGTGGTTGTGATATTTATATGCTGTTTGTTTTAAAATAGAGAGAGTTTTTGAAACTAGAAAATATCACAAGATTAGATAGGTTTTTTATAATTAAAATTGCCAGTTTTTCAAACCTTTTTCAAACGGTAGATTTTATTTAAAAACCTAAAATAATAAATGATTGTTTTCTTATAAAAGGCAAAGTTGACAAAAACAGTTAGTTATTGATCAACTACTGTGCTATCAGAACAGTTAGTTTTATTTAGCAAGTATGCTTTAAAAACAGTTAGTTGTATTTAAGCAAAAGGTCTTAAAACAGTTAGCTTTAAATAGCGTGTATGTTTAAAACAGTTAGTTTAAAACGTCAGTTGCCTTTTAAACAATCAGTTTTTCAAAGTTACAGTTTTTCAAAATACTGGATATTAAAAGGTTTTTCAAAATTAATTAAAAACCCCGAAAATCATAGAAGTAGTGCAACCCATCTGGGGGCACCTCCGGCGTAAGGTACGTGGGAGTTGTAAGTGAGCACACATTGAACGTCCGCGTTCAAACCGAAGCTAGGAGGGGATTACAAGACTCTGCGAATTATCTCCGGGTGGTACCGACCAGAGTAAAGTGTCCAAGTCCCGAAATGGTGAGATCTATTTTGGTTCTGTTAAGTTCACCGGGTGGTACCGGGCCGAAATGCACTTAGAGGGACTAAAACATGTACGGATGATTACCGTTGTCCCGAAAAGATCTAGGAGTCATGTCAGTTAGATATGATTGGTAAAAGTCCTTACCTACCAAAATAATACGTAGGCCTGGTGAGACGTGAGCACACCGCTCATCAGGGCGTATGAAATAAGGATCCTAGTCCAATAAATTAATCATTTAAGGGTTTATTGATATTTATTGGAAATCGTCTACTCACAGTTACTAAAACCAAAGTTTTTAAAATGTGTAGATGGAAAACATTGTTACCAACACTAATAATCTTTCTCTTCGCCCCATTCTCGAAAAGGACAAAACTTACTGGGTCTAATTTTTCTCGTCTGGGAGAGCAATCTGATGATTGTACTCAGGCACGAGAGAAAGTGGTATGTCTTAGAAAAGCCTCTAGGTGAAGGCCCCTCCAGCAAATGCTAGTGTCACTATCAGGAACGCTTATAGAATGCATTCCGATGATTTGCTGGATGTAGGCTGTCTTATGCTTGAGACTATGAGCCCAGATCTCCAAACGGGGCTCATAAATATGACTGCCTAGACATGATCCGCCAGTTGAGGGACATGTTTCAGACAGAAGCGCGCACAGAGCGTTATGATGCCAGTAGAGCACTGAGCGCGTGCAAGATGGCCAAGGGGACCTCAGTTAAGTGATCATGAAAATAAAGAGGCACATTGATCACCTAGAGAGGCTCGGTCGCCCAGTTTCGTTGCAGTTAGCAACAGATACGATACTCAACTCACTGTCTGAAGGATACAAACAATTGTAATCTATTATCAACAGCGTATTAAAAACCATTGAGTTGAGTATGGGGACCAAGACCAAAGATATGTTTATGGTCAAAGATGGTGGAGTAAAGAGGAAGCGTGGGCATGAGAACACCAGTAAGGGAAAGGGCCAAGTTCTGGCTACCCTGAGTGCAGCCAGGGCTTATGATAATGGCAAAGGCAAGGGCTAGGGCAAGAAAGTTAAAACCTAACAGAGTAATGACCGATAATCAATACTTCAAGTGCCATGAAGTCGGTCATTGGAGGCATAACTGCCCGAAGCGTTACGAAGCAGGTATAAACACCTCAGGTATTCGTGACTGCTTAAGTTTACCACTTTCGCTTGTTAGTTTACAAATGAGTTGACACCTAGAAGCAAATGTTTAATTGCAGGTGGTCATTAAAAGTGAAGTGCCCAGATTGCAAGGATCAGCATACAACTTTACTTTTAGATATTATCAAGACAATTTTAAACTTTTATGATTTAAAACAATCTTGTTTTTCCAAAATTTGGATTTTTGGGTTTTAAATGTTTATCGGTTTTTAAATTTAAAATTATAGTCTTGATTTAAATATCTTTATGCATATAAGTCAAGTTAGACTTGATTCAAAATTAGATCCTAGATGTTGCCTATTACACTAATAGTATTACTTTAATTAAATAAAGTAATATATATGAAAACTGTCAAAACACACGAAGTACTATAATGTGTTTTGAATAAAACATTTATGAGTAAAGGATTATGAAAGTATTTTCTGATCAGAATTAATTACTCATATGTTTTATGGAATTTAGGATATTATCTCAGATATCGTTGATAATATCAGTGTTTATAAAACTAGAATTCCAAGTTTTGGAATTAGGATTTAAATAAAGTCCAGTTAAGTTTTATAAATGTTAAAATTCTTGTGTTCATTACTTAAAATAGAATTGACTAAGTAATCAAGTTTTGACTAAGTCAATAGTTAATTTTGAGTAATAGTTAGTTTTCATATAGGTTAGTGGGAGCCCAGTTTACTCTTTATCTAGTCTATGATAAAGAATAAAAGATAAAAATTATTGATTTAATATATCTCGGAATTCATGATCCAGGTAGGATGTAAATTCATACGATCTACCTTTTAGTCAAAAGGGTAGAACAAAAGTTTCAAAGACTTTGAAACAAAATAAAGTCATACTTGACTTTTTGAGAAAAATCAATAATTAAAGTGTGTTGGAATAGTTATTAAAGATAATAATTATCTTTAAACTAGAAAGTGTTGTAAACACTAGAATAAATTTCCTGAAATTTGCCAGTTTGGTAAATGGAAATTTTATCTGATTTCAGGTAGAAATCATTCATCTTCACAAGCAACTACGGGAAGTTGCAGTTTAACTTTACATATTCAGAGAGACTAGGAGTTATTCCAGTATCTCCAAGTTCAGGGAATATGGTAAAGAAAAGTCTAACTTTTGTTTAAAGTGTTTGCAAAACAAAGATTAGCAGAATCAAGTAAATTGTATCAGATGATACAAACTTGTATTATTTTGGTTGTTACTTTGATTAATACGGTAAACATTAATCAAAGGGTTTAAACTGAAGTTAGGTGATACATCGTTTAAATCAGTATTTAGTAAACGTTCAGTAGACACCATAAAAGTAATTGAGAAATGCCATTATTTTTGTTATTATTACAGAGTGTAATATGGACTATACAAAAATAGTTTCTTTATCACTTTTATATTTTGCATGTTTTTATCCAGGAATGAAACTAGTTTCCAGTTTTTCATTCGAAATTTGTCCGTGACAACTTATCGTGGTGGGAACCCGATAGGGCTTTAAAGTCATTGTTAGCTTTTGGGTAGTTATGATCAGTTGATTGAATAACAGCTACAAGCGTTGTAGACCAAAAGCTGCACAGATATTCGATAGAGTAGCGAATATTGGACGTGATCCACGATTGAGATTACTTCTTGGATTTTGTCATAAGTAAAATCTCACAGTGGTTGTCCCTATCACCTAAGATACCTGGTTTGATATCATGAGGACTGCTGGATACTTAGTGCGTTCAACCGCTACACCGTAACAGGGTGGCTATAAAGGGCGTAACTAGATTCAGCGGAAGTCGTGGTGTTAAATGCAAATATGCAAGATGGGATTTGCACCTCTTCTTTGAAGAGAGATATTTTTGGGCCCCTTGACTGACTGAATATACTGATGAAGTGCATGGCCATGCCCAAACGAACTGATTAGTTCTTTGTCGTTTACCTATCAGTAGAGGTCGGATAGTCAAGAAACATAATCTTGAGTATTTAGAGTTGACTGATTCCAAGTTCATACTCAAAGATGAAATATCGTGATGCAAAGGAAAAAGCCAAGATATACCCAATTTATGAATAGTGGTTTCATAAATGTTATTTCCTTATTGGAAATGTTTTATCACCTATCTGGGTATAAGAGTTCTTGTAACCTGGTTAGGCCACACATGTGAAGACCTGTAATTCGAATAAGTAAAATAACCCCAGTTTGTAGAGGTTAGATTTATAATAGTTAATTATAAATCAGTTGGGTGTTTTCTGTAAGAAACTCCAAAGTTAAAGGTTTCTAGAATTAATTAAAAGAGTTTATATATTTATTAGTTAAATAAATATATAACAGATTTAACTAAATGTTTTAATATTTATCTAGAAAATATTATGGAAATTATTATGGAATATTCTTTTCTTTGGGAATAAGAAAAGATAATATAATTAACATAAAGATAAATATAAAGATTATAGAAACTGTCTACAATAAGCAAACCTTTTTCCCTATAAATAGACAGTTAGGGTTAACCAGTTTTATGATTGATTTTAACCTCCTAAAAGAAACCTCCCAAAAACCTCTCTCTCTCTCTTCTCTTGATCAACGCCTACATAGATCTGAAACCAGTTCGTTTTTGTGATCATTCGGTCAGTTCTTCGCGTAGCAGTTTGTTCGTGAATTCGGGGCTATATCCGGCTAGAAGGAATTCGTCTGGTCTCATCACAGGTGGATCTATCTCAAGCTTCCGAGGTAATTTTCTAATAATATATATGTATATATATATGTTATTTAGATAAACATAAGATCTGTGTGTTTTCGGGTTTTATCACGTAATCGCTTCCGCTAATCAAATCAGTTAGGTTTGATTGAAATTTGGGGTCAGTTTGATCACAAGGTTTGTTTAGTGATTCTCATCCCAGTTAGGTTTGAGATTTACAGTTTACTCGTGTCAGTTTGATACGAGGGTCTCACAAAAACCCAACATTCTCATGTTCCATTTCTCTCCTCTCCAATCTCCATAGACCATAGGCCATAGCTTCTCTAAGTTCCATTTTTCAATGTCCGTATTACATGCTCGATCTCTACCTTTGATTTTTGCTCCATAATATCTTTCTTTTTGCTTGTTTCACTGTTTTTTGAACGGCAGAGGGGCACACATACCGGTAGAAGTCGAAGAGGTATCCGGGATCCATATGGGCACCCGACTAATCCTCGACGACCATGGACCAACCCGAAAGGCGACCCATGGTAAGGGGTATCGCCACATGCTCACCATATGAATTGAGCCCAGGTAGACAGGGATGTCATCCACTAAAGGATGTTATCGACCACCAGGCTACTAATGCTTTGATTCGTTTCACTATTTTTACTAATAACGAAGTTTTATACTTGGTTTTTCCTGCTCAATTATTTGTCTGCACGATTTTTCTTCTCGTTTTCTCTACTCTACTTGATTTTTTTTTCTGTTTTTCTACTTGATTTTTACTAATGACAGATTTTACTACTTCCTTCCTCATTTTAGAATACAAATGAGGAAATGTCAAGTTGCCAAGTGCCAACTAATAATTTATTATTTGCTTCATCTTTCTATATCGTTAAACAAACTTGTTCAATCATATACTTACGAAAGAAAAAAAGATCTGTACAGCTCACAGACTAATTAGAATATTAATAGGTTCAAATATTATATAGATATAAATTAAATAACATTTTTGGTCCCTGCTGTTTACATTGGTGGTCAATTCGCTTAATGGTATAATAAGTTAATTGTATATATTTTATATTACTAAATCATCTTTCCAATTTTTTTTGAAGGGGTATTTGAGGCTTTGTGACGCAGACGGAACACGTGGAACGGATCGACTAACGTCAGATCCAAAAGATAAACAATGTTCACAAGCGTGAAACGCAAAAAAACAAAGAGATAAACTCTAAATCATTCTCAAAGAAAAATCTATATATAATAAAAGAGTAACTGGACTGCCACGTATCGTCGTCTGATGAGTCGGTTATAGGATTTTCCCGTCTAAACATGTATCCGGACGCATTTTACGCATTTTATTCTAGCTAGGAGATAATTATGGAAATTAAATCCTAATCTATTCTAATAGTTATTCCAACTTGATAAACAAGAAAACTAAATAAAATGAAACTGAATAATAATCATAATACTAAAGATAATTATTCCTAAGCTAATTAAGTAATAAAATATTTAAATAAATAAAGCTCGACCAGCGATCAGCTCACGCTGCGAGATGCATCCTCTCGCCGCGAAGTTGCGCTTGTGTTGACTCTTCTTTCGGGCACGTTTTCTCTTCTTCTCAAACTCTCTAAAAATTTTGAATACAGATCGAAACTGATCTGTATCACTTTGCTCCGACTAATCCCGACAAGTTCAAAGGTAACAAAACCTTCTATAGGAATACGCTGATAGGGAACACTGTGACCAAAAAGTTGATGCTCATCTTATTTTACTTGATCGATTTGATTAATATGGGGATGAACCCAAATATATTTTTTTTCATATGATGACACCATATATTATAGATAAAAAATAATTACAAGAAGTACTGTTCTAATTTTATCAACATGTCTTTGTTTTTTTACTTAAGTTTAATATCGTATGATGTGTTTATACCCTGATTCCACTTCTCAAGGAATTTGTATAGTTTTTTGCTTGATTTCGAGGATTTTTTTTATAGTTTTTCTATTGATTTCAAGGGACTTTTTGGTTTTTTTGTTGATTTCAAGTCCTTTTTGTTTCTTTAGATTTCAAGAGTTTTTTTTTGGTTGATTGTGAAGAATGGTTGCACACCTTCTTGAGCTTTTGAATATCATACAGTGATACAGTGACACTTTCTAAAACGATACGGTTGCACATTTCATAAACACAAAATTTTCAACCCGTTCACGAAGAGATAATACATTGGCGCATGACATTGTATGCACTTGTTTAGGTCCATTCATGAATTGATATGTCTTAAAAGTAATTGTATTTATCATCATCATACACATTTTAAAAAGATCATCGTACACATTTTAAAAGGATGATTGATGATCTTGATTGTGAAATATCGTTATAGTACAAACTAATAATCCTTTCTTTGACTTATCTTTTTGCATATGGAGCATGTGACTCATATGAGACCTCATCATTCACATATGGGATGTTGCTCAAGGCATATTCTCTTGCATGTTGATTTTTTAAATGTGAATTATTATGGCTATGCATTTATGGTTTGCTAAATTGAGAAATTAAAGGTGCATCATTATCTTATATTATTTTATATTATTTATACACCATTTAGATTTTTATTCATAAATTTATATATGTGTAGATTACTTTGGGTCTCTTTTTCTCTTTTTCCCTTTTTGATAAGCATTAATTTAAGTATATAGAACTATAATTACTATAACGACGTACTTATTTTACATTATTTGTTTAAGCATATTTATTTTAATTATATTCATTTTTGACCTAAAACCTCCTAAAACACACAGATTGAATAAAGTCAACCAACTAAATAAACAATTTTCTTCTTGAGATTTTTAGAAGTTTCATTTTACAAAACATTAGTTTCCATACAATGTGAACATTCTTAAAACAAATGTTAAATAACGTTATATTTTACATTTTATTGCATATAATACATGTACATTTGCTAAATGACAAACCTTCGAAAGTTCCTTGATAGAATCTTTAAATTGTTTATGATTCTTTATAATCAACTTTAATTTATTGTTATCTTCTAAACTTTAATTAAACTTAATCAAAAAGCTTCTAAAGACATTAAGGCTGTGTTTGGCTAGCTGATAAGCTAGCTTATAAGCTAGTCCATCCAAACATGTACCAGGAAGCTAGCTTATCAGCTAGCTTTTTGAAACGCTACTTTGAGTAGCTTATGAGAAGCTTATTTTAGCTTTTTCCAATTATACCCTTATTAATATTAATTATTAAATTCAAATATACCCTTTTTGGTCATTTTACATACTCATAAGCTAGTTTTTGCCAAACATAATTTGTTCAACAGCTAGCTTATCAGCTACTAGCAAGCTTATCAATCAATAACTAGCTTATCAGCTATCCGCTAGCTTATCAGCTACCAGCTAGCTTATAAGCTACGCTTGCCAAACATAGCCTAAAGCATCCTAGTGGTCGATAACATTTCTTGGAAATGACGGTGGATGGCAACCCTATCTCTCCGGATTCCATTCATGGGGTGAACATATGGCGATACCCTGACCCATGAGTTGGTTCATGGACTCATGGTCGTCGAAGATTAGCCGGGTTGTCCGTATGAATCCCGAATATTTCGTTAATTTTATATCGGGACGTACACGTGAGTGATCTGCCATACAAAAAAAGCATCCAAAGAGGATTAATTATTTTGTAATATATAAATACTTAAACTTTGTAAAAATAAAATAAAATAAAATAAAGTAATTTCAAATTTAATTTCCCTCCTACAATTAGAAAGAAATAATTTTCTCGGTGCAAGTTGTAACGGAACGGGCGAATAAAAGGGGCGGAATCGAAACACAAAAATTAGCTGGATTTAAGGACCATGTTTTAGGTCCGTCCAATAAACTTATTAACCTCTTTTCTCACTTCACTTCACTCACTCACTCACCCTATATCTATAATATATATATCTATATCTGTATCTATATCTATATCTGCTGCTAACTTCCATCAATGGCGAACTGATTGCCTATGTGAAACTGTGAAATGTGAACAGTTTCAACTAAGTTGTGTTCTTTTGATCCAAGTATTTACAAATATCTGTTGAGATATGGGAAGATCTAGCGGATATTGCTTCAAAATCATTGCTTGTGGAAGCAGTTCTGAATCTGTCGATAGAGATGATCTCGATGCTTCTTCTGCTGAGGTCTATTATTTCATTATGTCAATTGTCATATATATGTATATATTTATATTCGAATTTGGAATTAAATGTGTTTTTGATTAACCGGAAATGGCGGATCACATGACTGAAAGCGTTATGTTTTGTATATTGTTGATGTGGTATGGTTGTTTGGATATATGTTTAGGATTTTGTGTGTGTGTGTGTTTGGTAGGTGAAGGTTTGAGCTCCTGATTTGTGTTTGCTAGTTGATTGCAATTGTTTAGGGATTGTTGTCTTTTTGGGGGGAGAGAGAGAGAGGGGGGGGGGGGGGGGGGGATTGCAGTGGATTTTACTCTAATTGCAAGAAAAATTAAGTGTTTTTTGGTGAACTTTTTATGCATTGTTCATTGGATGCATAATGATGAAGTGGGAGATCAAAGATCCTGAATTTATTCAAGCTTATGTTGTTTTATGGGGAATTTCAATGTGGTTAAGATTGAAGCAAACATTTACCAAATTTAGTAAGAGGCATTGCCTGGGCTTGCATTTCTGTTGATGCTGTTGGATGAGGATCTAGAAGAACATGGTGCAGGATGCAGAACTTATTGTCTAGCTGATATATGTATCAATCTGTACAATAAGAAGTGATTTGGAGTCTTAATATAGACAGCGATGCAGCAGTAAATATTTTCACTATTATGTCTAAAGTATTGTTTTCATAAGGTATACTGTTTTTACAGTTTTCACTTACTTATTGATCTATCATTAATACTCGATAGTTTTATTGTTCTTGAGCACGGCAATAGCAACTAGAGATGAGTAATTGAACTTCCATCTATAAGCTTTGAATTATTTAATTACAGTAAAAGTATAAAACTTATTTGGCATTCTTTACTAAAAAGGAGACAAATGGTTGGTTACTTCTTAGCTAACGTTAGCTAAACTTGGGGAGTTTCCTGATGTCAACTTAATGGAATTTAGTGCTGCAAAGTGCAAACCATTGATAATGCAAGTGTTTTGCTTTTGTAAACTTCTATATTTTTTGGGTCTTCGATTGGAAACCATGGGCTATTTCGTGTCAAGTCTTCATCGATTTTTCACTCTTGTAACTTTATCTTTACCAATCATTACTTCTCTCTTTCCTTTTGATGCCTTTGTTTCTATAAGTGTAATTGTAGAGAACTTCTGATAATGCTGCATGTGAATACAATCCAGAATATGATAGCAAGAAGGGCCTTTGTTTATAATAAAAAAATAGCTTACACTCAACCACTTGTCATGTTTGAAGTTCAATTGTTACATGTAATATGCTAGAGTGGCTTTCATCACTTCTTGGAAATCAAAAGACTTTCGATTTACCTCAGCAAACTATATAACTATCATCTATCTTGATGGGTTTGAATGTAATTCGGGATCATTTAACAGGACTGACAAGTGGTTATTTGGTGTATGGTGTTCGCAGTTCTTTATGTTAATCTAGGTTTATTTTCCTGAAGCACAATTGTTCAATTTTTTTTTTCCTGAAGTGGATGAGAAACTTTGTTTTTATATTTTGTGTACAAAAATACATTTGATGCCATCTAATCTGCTTTTCTGCTTGCGAAAGTGGATAAAAATACATGCTATAAATCTATTATACTTCAATGCTACGGACGAAATTACCTTTTTGAGGATGTAGTTTGTTATACTTCAAGATATGAACCATCTTTATTATGCTAAGTTTCATGATATACCTTTCCTTTCTAAAAGGAAACTAAAGTCAATGACATACGCATATATCTTTTACATCTGTCTCTCTCTCTCTCTCTCTCTCTCTCTCTCTCTCTCTGTGGCACACACACACACACACACAACACACATACTTGATAGTGTAAGTGCTTCAATTTGTGCTTCCCTGTTTCAGTGAACTCTTCTCCGATGCATTACTTATAAATATGAGATCTGTCGATTGCAAGATGCATTAACATGCACACGCACACGCACACGCACATATACATTGGTCCACATATGTATATGCATGTATGTCTTTACATATATGTATTATATATCGTCTGTACTTACACATACTTTAGCATGCATATATATGTGTGTGTGTGTGTATTTATCTTTTAACTCAGTGATCTTACGTGACTTACTTCAGAACAAAGGATCTGATAAAAGAGGATGGAGTTTTCGTAAAAGATCAGCTGGTCATAGAGTGCTAAGCAACACTATTATAACGGAAATACCTTCTTCTGAGAATAAGATCTCAGAACTTGTTACCAACTCTGAAGCACCTGTCAGTTCTTCAATATCTGAGAAAACTTCTGCAAATCAATGGACAGAAGAATTACCTCGGGTATCAACTTCAACTACCAAGGGCAGTACGGTGTCTAATATTGTAACTAAAGCTGCTGATGGAGATGATATTAAATTTGACTCTGGTCCTGATGAAACATTCATCGTTGTCATCCAGGCTGCTGTTAGGAAGTTCTTGGTAAGTATTTACTTCCAGCATATCAAACTACTCCCTCTGTCCCAAAATGCATGTCCATAATGAAAAAGGCACACATTTTTTAGAAATGTGTAATTTATTACACTTTTCATTAAATAAATGACAAACTTACCCTTAATAATAAGGGGAGTAATGAATTTCACCTTCCATATTTTAGGGGGAGTAAGGTCTGGGGTGGGATGTAGCCATGTAGGTAGACCTACCATGCCATCTATCATCTATTCCATAGGGTTGAGTGGCTGTTTCTGTGAAGCTATGCTGCTTGAGATAATCTGTTTAGTCTTTTATTTATTTGTTATGGTTGCATGTAATGTTTAGGCTCAGAGAGAACTGCTGAGGCTTAAGAGAGTTGTGACGTTGCAAGCTGCTGTGCGAGGGCATTTGGTTCGTTGTCATGCTGCTGGAGCTTTGCGTTGCATTCAAGCCATTGTCAAGATGCAAGTTCTTGTTCGTGCTCGTCAGGCTAGCCTGTCTTTTGAAAGATCGTCTATTGGAGAAAAGGTAAATGAAAAGCATATTAAAGCTGGAAAAAGTTCCAAAATTTGAAAGTTAACCTTATATGACATGTGTAAATGCACAACTAATATGGTTGTGTTTATGTACATATTTTGCTACTTTTTCCTTCTATATTTATGTATTGTTTTCTTTCTATTCTTTGCTGTAGGGATATTAAATTCAATATCACTGCAGAAACCAATGAACATTCTATTCTGAATGAATTCGTAAATGATGATCAAGTGATTGCTTAAGAAGTAAACAACAATCAATTTGTTTTTAATCAATTAAGCAACCCTGTAAATAAAGAAATTAACCAAACCACAATACCATAACTTTATGTGGTTCGCAATGGAGATAGATTAATCTCCAATCTACTTGACGACGACAACCACTGTTGTTTGTTTCTTTTCTTTTTCTTCTGAAATACAAAGTCCTTCCTTCTCTCAGTTAAGGAACTCTCTTCATTGCATCACCTGCATAGCATAACTGGCTTGATGACTGATATTATGCTATGAAGTAATCTTCAATGATTTTTTTTTTGTTTTTTTTCTGTGTAAAAAGTAAATTAGTATGTTTCGTGTCACTGATTAGTGGTTGGATATTAGTCGCTTATTCTTACTGTGAGGGTATTTTGTAATGTCCATCTTATTAAGAGTTTGCCTTTATTTTGTAATCTGAAGGGAACTTAGACCGATACTTGGATAATTTAAACATGTAAAATTCACGGAAAACTTTTATCATGATATGCACATGACTCCCACCTAGGAAAACTTTGTGGTTTGTTAATCTATATTTAAATTCAGTACGGATAAGGAAAGGATGTAATGATAACTCTATTAACTTTTAGCCCCAGAGGACATAGAAAACATTGTTGACATGCCTCTTTAACTTGGAGAACGTTGTGGTTTGTTATTGTATATTTATTTTCAGTAGGGTCTAGGAAAGAGACAAGATGGCTCTGATTAAATCATCATACTAGTTATATTGTCATATGAAGCATTGCCTACTTTCACATGTTTTAAGTTTGGTGGACATAAATTTCAAGTTTGTCATCTTGTCTGCAAAGGACAAGGCCTCATCACAAAAAGGTTAAAAACTCCCACCTTAGCACGCCTCAGAACCCCTTGGTGGTGTCTCGTCTTAAACAACTGCCATGGGGGTTACCGCCATGGCACACGACTGTTTAGACACCTCCAATACTAGCAGTCTCCATCACATTCTACTGAATATTATTATGAAATCCTTCAGACGATAAATTCAGAACTTTACATCTTAGCATATTATACTATATGCAATGTTTTGCTTAAAACTTAAATGAGTAATGTACCTTCGTACTTATGGCTCTATTACATGTAGTCCCATCATTGAATTTGAGTGATTTGAATAAATATGATAGCTTTGGGTTCCTTTTCACCATGTGTTTTGATGTTTGTGCATTTGTTTTCTTCCAGGAAAAACAAGGTTCTACAACCAAACCACATCCGACGTATATCTCCATTGAGAAGCTACTCAGTAACAAATTCGCTAGCCAGGTAATGGAACTTGATATTTCATCATCGTCTTTTTTTGCCCCTTTTTAAATGTCCATAAAAAACAAACAATTTAGAAAGAAATGAACAATTGATACTCTTTTTAATTAATTGATATCAGTTTTACTCTTAGTAAAAGCCACACAGTTTTAGAAATTTATAATTATTCAACTAATGAATTTCTCCAACTCATCAACTCTTAAACGTTTGTGGATAAAAAATAAGGGTATTATTGGAAATTTAAGTAAAACATAACAATCTATTTTTACAAGTGGACACATATATCGGGACAAACTTAAATAGAAACATGGTAGCTTATTATGGATGGACGGAGTATTTGAGTGGATGGAAGAGGTAATAATCTAATTTTTTATACAAGATATTGGAGTCTACACCGCGGACCAAACAAATCAACATCAAATGTGATCCTTCGAAGTACGATTCAGCTTGGAAATGGTTGGAGAGATGGAATTCTGTATCTTCTCCTGATGTTTTGGAGCCACATTCACAGAAGAAGGAACAAAACAAGGTTAATGATACTAGAAGCCAGGGTGGAAACACAATGCCTTCTAATTGTAAATTAACAGATGTGAATTCTGATTCTCTATCCGATGAAAATAAGGGATTGCAAATTAAGCATATCTCACCACCCGAGAAGCCTGTAGCAGAGGCTGAACAGCCCAAACGTTCTGCAAAAAGGGTTGCCACCGAACAAGCAGATTCTGAAGGAAGGAAGTCCGGGTTTGGATCAAGGAAAGCGAGTAATCCAGCATTCATTGCCGCTCATTCACGGTTTGAAGAGCTGACTTCTAAGGGCAATTCATCGAGGTCAGCCAGCTCTTCCAATCAGGAACACGTGGTGGATTCCCCTGCAGATAATGGCCTTTCCGCTCTTCAAAATTCAGCCCCGACAAGAAGTGCTGAACCGGTGGAACCGTTGGTTTATCAAAGCTTAAGAGTGGGTCAAACTGGTGGCTCAGAATGTGGAACCGAACTTTCCATCACATCCATGCTTGACTCACCAGATCCGTCAGAGGCTGGAAACGTTGAATACGACAAAGAGGCTAAAGTTTTAGATAGAGAAGCTGAAGATCATGCACTCCTGGGTACTGAGTTGACTCACTCCATTTCAGCTTTTTCAGAAAAATATGATGGTAACATTGGTGCTGATAGCGAACATTTGAAACCCGATGACAACACTGATATATCACAATCGGTTGAGGAAAACACATCTAACGCAGACATTGAGCTGGAACCCGAAACCGGTCGTCAAGTTTTCAAGTCTAACGACAAAAAGATGGAATCCGAGATGCATCATCAGGTGGACAAATCATCCCCAGAAGCATCTCCGAGTCGAAGTCATATAACGGCCGCTGAAGCCCAAGAAACACCTTCTAGCCAGATCTCGACTAACAACAAGATTAGAACCGATAGAAAGGTATCCGGTCAAAAGCCCAAGTCGTGGTCGAATAGCAAGAAGTCCCCTTCAAACTCTAGTTTAAGAAGTAGCTTGGAGAATCTGCCTAGAGAACTGAAACATGCAAAACGGAGGAATTCTTTTGGTTCGCAAACTTCTGATCAAATTGATCAGGAACCGAGAGATAGCAGCGTTAGTAATTCTATACCGAGCTACATGCAAGTGACGGAATCTGCAAGAGCAAAAGCGCTTGCCAACAACTCTCCTAAATCAAGTCCGGATGTGCAAGGGAAGGAAGCCTACTTGAAAAAGAGACACTCTTTGCCCGCTGCTGTAAATGGCAGGCATGGTTCACCTCGTCTCAAGCGGTCATCACCTCAGGCGCAACAAACCACAAAGGGAAGTGACAACCGAGGTAAGTTTTAACCTTCTAGATAATGTTTTCTTTCTATTTGCTACTTCTTTAGATTTGATTTGATGCATGCTGTAAAGTAGCCTGGATTTAGTGGCTGCATGATATAAAGTCCATAAGGGTGTGTTTGATACGCGAGGCAGGAAATGAAAAGACAGTACAAAACTTCTTATCTTAGACGCGACATTATATGATCTTTTGTTTGACAAAAATGCATTTTTTTCCCACAAAAATAGATGGAACAAAAACCAGGATGTAACAAGATTGAAAATTTACTGAACTACTCATGTCAAGTTAAAACCGTCCATGATTATTTCACCCTTCTACCTTCCCTTGCACATCTAGTCTTGTTTGTGTACCAAATGCACCCTAATAGTCTAATTAGCTAGTCTTATTTCGAGTGTTCTGAAATTTTTTTCATGATAGGTTTTCGTTTATCCAACTCCTTTTGTTCAAGCAAAAGAGTTCATGCTTAATTTGTGCTTGACGAATGATCTACTTTTCTACCTTGAAGTTCATAAAACTATTTTGCTTTCGACAAAGAAATGCTTAATCCTTCCACATTTTCATCTTAAGTCATCTAAGGGAACGCCATGTCATAGTTGCATGCAACAGGTTTTAATGCTTAATCTATATTAACCTTACATGCATAATTAGCATTTTTTATGTGAAATTGCTCATATCTTTTGCTTGATCGATAATCTTTGTTGGAGCATGTAACTGAAAAACGGCAAATAGCATGAAAATGCCTGATTGATTCCTATTTTTGTGCAATGTACTTTCAAAACGAAGTACAATGACACTTTTATCCCGTTGCCACCACATAAGAGCATCTTGTAGTTGCAAAACAGAGCATGTTTGGATTTCAAAGTCAAAAGTAGTATGTGATTGTGGTGGTATGATTCTCGTTGGCCATAGCTCGCCTGCTGATTGGTGTCTGTGTTTTTGTAACAGAGAGGAAATGGCAGAATTAAGGAAAAGAGATGATGCATCATGTACGCATTCTAATCCCTACACTTTTCTCCATGGTAGCATGAATCCCGGAGATCTGTTTGCTGGTTTTGGTTCTCTATTAGTTGTGCCAATTTTTCGTATTTAATGGTCTGTCTACTCGGGTATTTGTTTGCGAACTTAGTTGTGTGCCATTTTTGTTCTTAAGAAAGCTTTGGTAAAATTTATGAATTCTTTTAACATATATAGTATGAGACTATAGAGTCTTGCTCTCTTTATGATTTCTTCTAGTTTAGTTGAGGTGGATAATGAAGTTACGCCCCAAGAGCAAATGGAACATATACATTAATTAATTGCATCCCTGCAAAACTTCTTAGCAAAATATAAACATGCCTCATTCTTATCCTGCAAATTGTCAATCGGGTTCTTCAAGTGAAAGATTACGACCGTCCTTATGTTTTCTTTTTGTTATAGATATCAAGTCCTCCCTAAGAGCATTTCTAACATATATGCTCTTTTAGAAATTTTAAAGATTTACGAAAGGTTTATTTCAACTGCTAAACTAAACCCCATGCCAAAATAGAGAAAAAATAGCAGACAATGGAAAAATCTCTAGTGGATTTCCGGATTACAAATTCAGCTCCGGGTTGCTCTATTACAAGGGCAGTTTGTTCGTTCCAGCCCTCTCCCATGTTCAGGAAGGCTTGCTCATAGAATGCCACTCCACAACAGCAAGGGGCCACTCGAGCAGCCTTGCTACATTATGCCGATTAGGCGGGTCTTTCTATTGGCCTAACATGCACAAAAGTGTTCTCGTGTTCGCTCGTTCCGTCATTCGTTCCATATTTGTCAAACAAATCAAGTACCGCACCCATTAGCCGTATGGACTCTTGCAGCCCTTATCTATTCCCGCTCAAATTTAGGTATATATATCGATGAATTTCACCACCAACCTACCTCCTCGTGGAAAATCGGAAATTTGGGTAATCGTGATCAACTCTCCAAATTTACTCACTGTATTGCTCTTCTGCAAGCCTAAAGCTCCACATCTTTGGCAACAATTTTCATGACTCGTATTTACCGCTTCCATGGCATGCCTAAATCGGTCGTCTCAAATCACAACCCGTTATTTGTTGGACGCTTTTGGACCAAGCTCTTTAAGCAAGTTGGTACCACCCTCCTAAATTCGAGTGCCTATCACCCTTAAATTGGATGGCCAAACCAAGGTCAAAAATTGTTGTCTTGAATCTTACATATATATGATGCTTTGCTAGCGACGCATCACAATCTTGGCCTCAATTTTTGTACCTTGCTGAATATTGGTACAACAGTGGTTTCCACAACGTGATCGAAATGTCTTCGTTTCGGGCTCTTTATGTTCGGGATGCTCCAACCATACCTTGCCTATTAGACATCATGGCTTGATTTGAAGGATTTGATCCACAATCAAATAATATATTATGATCCTTGAAATTTACATCCAAAATTCTATACCAACTAATTTTTAACTCTTGACTGATAAACTATTTGTTAAACTAATTACATTTGAGAAAATTAGGATACATGACCTCGGAACGGGATCAAGGTATTGTTCAATTTTAAATATAAGGAGCAAAACTCGTAAGTTGAAAAAACTGTATGGAAATTATTGAAATGCCATGATATATGTATTAGTTAGTTTATGGCTTTCCAATACGTTTTTTCTTTCTTCTTCAATATATGTGAAACATAAACGTCATAATATACAATATTCATGAGTGTCGTGATAATTATTCATAATAAATATGATAGATATGTATTGTTCCATGCTGGAAAAAATAAATATTGTGTAGTATTTTAGCAACTAAATACATTTAGTTATCATTCCACCCCTTTATCCCTCTTGCCATATGAGTTTTTTATTTTCTCTCTTCCACCGTTATATCTCTATAAAACCCCTGTAGTACTCATCATTCACCCATGCACCCCACTAACTATTTAAAAAAAGAAAAAAAAAGAGAGTAGAGAGATAGACATACAAGATAGAGAGAGAGAGAGAGATAGACACAAGAGAGAGAGAGTTTCCCCACAGGAACCTAAATTGCAACCCCACAGGGGTAGGTGGGGAGTAGTGTTCCTCATTCCATCATGCTATCACATCAACCTTGGTTGTGTTATCAAAACTTATTTTAGAGTGAATTACACTTTTGGTCCATGTGGTTGTCACTTTTTTTCAACTTTGGTCCCTAAAACAAACTAATATCAAAAATAGTCCCCGAGGCTGCCACTTTGTTTCAATTTTGGTCCCTTGAACTAATTTTTGTTAAATAGGCCAGTTAAGTCAAGGGTATTTTTGTCTTTTCAGTGTTTTTACTTATTTTAACTTAAAAATATTATTATATGTAATGGGACCCACCATTCTCTCTCTTCTTCATCATTTTCAAACCACTATTACCATCTCCACCACATCACCACAGCCACACCATCAATTTCATCTCCCATCTTCCCCACATCTTCAATTCCACCAAAAACCGCTCCTTTAAACCCCTAATTTCTCAATCCACCATTACTTCCACCTCGTCGGTAACTCACCGGACCTCCGTCGCTGTCGCCGCAACCGCTGATTCTTCCTCACCGGCCTCCGACACCTTGTTCCACGGCATCTGCTACATCGTCGGAGATAACATCGACACCGATCAAATCATTCCGGCCGAATACCTAACCCTAGTTCTGTCAAAACCCGAGGAATACAAGAAGCTCGGATCCTACGCTCTAATCGGACTTTGATGGTGTGGTGGGTGGCTGATTTGGGGAATATGGGAGATGAAATTGATGGTGTGGTGGTGGTGGTGTGGCTGTGGTGGAGATGGTGGTGGTGTGCCTGCGACCTCCAAACCACCGCCTGCGACCTCCAAACCACCTTCGCCACCGCATGTGACCTCCAAACCACCACCGCCTGCAACCACCCTCCCTTTCTCCCCTCCCCCTTTCTTCTTTTTCAGGGTTTTTGATTTTACAGGTTGGGGTTAATTAGGATTTCTTTTTCGATTTGCAGGTTAAAGTTTGAGTTTGTTTTTCGATTGGCAAGTTAGGGTTAGGGGTTGTTTTTCGATTTGCAAGTTAGGTTTAGGTTTGGCTGTGGTTGGTGGCGGTATGGTGTGGAGATTTTGGCTGTGGTTGGTGGTGGTTGTGGTGGTGGTGTGTTAGGTGGGTGTGGTGGTGGAGGTGTGGTGGTTTGAATGATGATGGAAGAAGAAGAAGAAGAAGAAGAGAGGAGAGGAGAGAGAGAGAGAGAGAGGAGAGAGAGAGAGAAAGGAGAGAGAGAGAGAGAGAGAGAGAGAGAGAGAAATAAATGATTGAGAGAGAGTGGTGGGTCCCATTACATATATATTAGGTTAAAAAACATGAAAATACAGGAATGACGAAAATACCCTTGAGTTAACGGACTTATTTAACAGAAGTTAGTTCGAGGGACCAAAATTGAAACAAAGTGGCAACCTCGGGGACTATTTTTTATATTAGTTTGTTTTAGGGACAAAAGTTGAAAAAAGTGACAACCACAGGGACCAAAAGTGTTTTGGAAAGGAAAGCGAGGGAAAGGAAAGGAACATAAAAAAAACACTCGTGTTTTGGAAACTTTTTTAGGAG
Organism: Centaurea solstitialis; assembly: GCA_030169165.1. Taxonomy (NCBI): domain Eukaryota; kingdom Viridiplantae; phylum Streptophyta; class Magnoliopsida; order Asterales; family Asteraceae; genus Centaurea; species Centaurea solstitialis. Next base: position 60,002,081 of record CM058046.1, on the reverse strand, counting down.
AGAAAGAAAAAAAAAATGGAAAGAATGTAAGGTTAAGTTTCCTTTCAAAACTTTCCACCTAAATGTAGGAGGAAAGGGAAGGAAATGAAAGGAAGAGATTTAAAACTAATTAATTAATTTACTAAATCATTAAAGTTATAAAACTGTTCAAGCTTTCGTTATCAAAGATATGTTTTTTAAAAGGTATATTTGTAAAAATGTCACAAGTCATTTTCTTCCTCTCCTCTTAAACACAAGAATTTTTTTTCCTTTCCTCCATTTCCTTTCCTTTACCTTCTTTTTGGAAAACACAACTTTTATCCGTTTATTTTTTTTTATCTTCGTTACTTTTCTATCAATTATTTTTCTTTTCTTTTTATTTTGGAAAACGCACTTTAGAGAATATGAAATCGGGCCACCAAGCGAGGTAACATTTTTATTGTGCCCATTTATTTTTCAATATTAAAATGTAAATTTTTTTAGATTATATTTTGGGTTAATTACATGGGAGTGTATCGAACTTGTCACGTTTTATCATTGTATGTACTCAACTTTAAAACTTACCAATTAATGTACTGAACTTTTTTGAATTGCCATTGTGTGTATCAAACCTGATATAAAAGGTAAGAAGCTGACGTGGCACTAGTTATATTGACGTGGCATCTGATGTGGCGTGATGTGGCATCTGATGTGGATATTCTTGAATAAAAATAATTAAAAATTAATAAAAATATGAGTAATTTATAGATTTGGTCCTTCAGGTATGTCAAAAACTATACACTTGGTCCTTTAATTTCATTTATCAAGTTCAATCAAGGGTATTTTGGTCCTTTACTAATTTCTTCATCTTCAACCTCCCTCCCACCACCACCACCAAACCCACCACCATCAACCACCACCACCACCACCACCCAACCATCACCACCAAACCCACCACCACCACCCAACCACCACCACCACAGCCACCACCATCACACAGCCACCACCACCACAGTCACCATCTCCACCACCACCCAACCACCACCACCACGACAGCCACCACCATCACAACCACCATCTCCACCACCACAACCACTATCTCCACCACCACAGTCACCACCACCGTCACCAAGCCCACCACCAACACCAACACCAAACCACCACGATCCCCAAACAACCACACCACTCGATTCTGGCAACCAAATCATTAATTTCTTCCAAATGGCACAACCCAGGAACCCTAGAAATGCCCAAGAACCCGTTTCTCGATTCGGGTCAAAACCCGCTTCAAAAATTGCCTTCTATGAAGAAAATGGCACAAGTTCATCATCACCATCATTAAGGGATCATCGACCAGCTCTTCAAAGCCGCCGGTTCGATCCAATCGCCCAAAATCGCAGCCACTATCGTTCTCCTCCGGTGAGTTTGCTCCCCCCTCTGATTTCAACCCCTCCGGCGACCCCGAAACTCCGGTAAGTCTGCTCCCCCTCTGATTTCAACCCCATCTCTCTCTCTCGCTCTCTACTTCTGTGTCGATTTTGGGTCTTTTTTGCCCAAAATCGCAGCCTGCATCTCGTCGATTTTGGGCACCTGCATCTCGTCGAAGACTGATGACGAAATATGATGACGGTGGTTGGGAGAGAGAGTCTGGGACGGTGCCGGAATCTGATGACGGTGTCGGAATCTGTGATGGTGGTTGGGTGGCCGGCAACGGAGTGGTGGTGGTGGAAGATGTCTGATAGAGGAAGCCTAATCTGGGACCAAATTCATAATACTTGACAAACATTAGGGACTAAATCTGTAATTATCTCTAATAAAATTAATCAAATATTAATAAAATTACCGGTTACCTGCTCAGCAGGTAACCCGATACACACAATGGCAATTCAAAAAAGTTCAATACATTAATTGGTAAGTTTTAAAGTTGAGTACATACAATAATAAAACGTGACAAGTTCGATACACTTCCATGTAATTAACCCTTATATTTTTGGCATGTTGTTGACGTTGACTTTTTTTATGGTCTTACCTACTCCTTCAAGTTTTAACACTATTTTTTTAATAACATTTTGATCTTAACATTAGTTCCTGCATGTTATGATATTAAAATACAAATAACAAAGCAAATGTCTAGCAATTTCTTTAGGGTTAAGTATATGGAAGTGTATCGAACTTGTCATGTTTTATCATTGTATGTACTCAACTTTAAAACTTACCAATTAATGTATTAAACCTGCTAAAATTGTCATTGTATGTATCAAACTTTATCAAAACCTATCATTTAATGTATTCAACTTGTCACGAAAGTGTATCCAACTTGTCATGAAATACATTAAATGGCAATTTTAGAAAGTTCAATACATTAATTGGGAAGTTTTAAAGTTGAGTACATACAATGATAAAACGTGACAAGTTCGATACACTCCCATGTAGTTAACCCATCCTATATGTGTAATTAACATGCCATGTGCATTATTGTTGAAGTTTCAATTTAGAAGAGTTTGACATTATATGTGTGTAACTAATATACCGTGTGCAATGTCCTTGATTTAGATTTCAAGGATTGAAGGTTTTTAAAAATTAAAAAAAAAAAAAAGTTGGCATTGCCTTAAAAAAAAAAAAAAGAGTTCACATTATATGTGTGATTTAGATGCCATCTTCATTGTCGTTGATTTAGGTCCCAACTTCCCAAGGTTGGAAGTTTCGTTTTAGAAAAGAGTTGACATTATAATCAATATGCCATGTACATTGTTGGTTTTTCATTTTTTTTTAACATAGGACATTATATGTGTAATTAAAATGCCATATGCACCCGGCCCTAAAAGAAATACTAGCTCTATTATATATGTTTTTACGCCATCCACTATGGTTCAACTTGAACTCAATAAACCCAATTGCCACATCAACGTCATATTACTCTTTTACTATCTTATCCAAACCAACCCAAATCACCCAATATATCCAACCCAATCTTACCCATACTTTTATTTCATTAAATAATAAATAAATAAATAAATAAATAAAAGAGAAATAAGAGAGTGGGTGAGGGGTGGAGGGGATGAGGGTTGTGTTATGACCAATCGAATTTCATCACAAATTCAATAATATAATAATGAAATTTTTACAATAATTTCTTGGATGTGTATGCGTGTTATTCATGTGCATACGTGATTTGAAGTTGTACTTTGTCGTTTCATTCGTTCTATGCACATATGCTCAAGAACAACATGTGTTTTTTGCATTTATGCACTTTGTTAGATGCACAAATACACATGTTATATCTAATGTATTTTATGTTTTTTCGCTTCAAAAATTCGTTTGAATTTCGAATTGTATTCGGATGAGTTGTACACTTGTGCACAAGAAAATTGGTTCGTATACAATTTTTTGAAATTGCCCTTGTGCATGTCTACTACTTCAGTTTATAAATTTGGAAATAACTAACTTTTTTTATATATAGGCATTTAATCATGGTCTTTGATTAAAATGATCAACGGTTGTTGTTGAGTCTGAGGTTACCACTGCTGATTATCATTGCTGAAAGTTACCACTGCTAGCTTTGGAGTTACCACTAAAGAGCTGATTTGAAGATACCACTGCTAGTATGTGTGTTAACACTGAAGACCAACTTACCACTGCCAGTACATGAGTTACCACTGCTATTACAAGTTATCACTGCTGGAACAGAATTACCACTGCTATTGAATATTACTGTTGATCCTGTTTTATCACTGCTGAGAAGATAAAGATAAGGAAAGGATTCGGTTGGAGAAGATATGGGATAGATACGATTGTTTTGGAGTTTATCTAGAATAGATTTACTTTCCTTATTGAAATCTGTAACTTGTATAAATAGCTGGTAGGTTTTTCATTGTAAACTACGAGTTTCATAAGTTTTTGTTTAGAGTTAGAAGCCTCAAGATCATTCTTGAATCCCTGCATTAGAGAAGTATTGCACGTCTGTTTGAGCCTGTTCAAGCAGATTGGGGCTTTGGTTGTAATCATTAATCTTGTGATTCAATACACAAATCAGTTTTACAATTCATTGTTTTGATCAAAGTGTTATTCCGCAAACTTCTTTGATTAAGTTTTCTGTTCTTGATATATATTGATATATTCGATCATGTCAAGTGGTATCAGAGCTTGTTTGATTCAGAAAACTAAAACAACAATGGATACTTAAGAAACTGTCTTGGTTTCTAAAGTCCCCATGCTCAAACCCAATGAGTTTGACATGTGGAAAATCAGGATCCGTCAATACATGCTTCTCACAGACTACGGAATGTGGGAGGTTGTAGAAAATGGACCTGGCACTGATGAAGGAGCTGCTGAAGGTGTTGCTAGACCCCCTCCCAGATCTGATGCTGACAGAAAAAGAAGGCAAACTGAGATGAAAGCATTAAGTACCTTGCTGTTGGTCATTCCCAATGAATACCAACATCAATTCAGTACATACACTGATGCCAAATCTCTCTGGATTGCTCTTGAAAAGAGATTCTCAGGAACCAAAAGCACAAAGAGGAACCAGAAGGCAATTCTTAAGCAACAATATGAGAACTTCACATCTCTGAAGAATGAATCTATGACTCAAACCTTTGATAGATTCAACAAGCTTATTGGAGAACTTGCAACAGTAGATGTGAAGATGGATAAAGATGATGTGAATAGAAAGTTCCTCAGATCTCTTGGAGAGGAATGGACTATTTACACTGTTTCTTTCAGACAAGGAGATGATCTTGAAGACAAAGAACTTGAAGATCTATACAATGATCTAAGGATCTTTGAAGCAGAAGTGGAGAAGAAGAAAAGACCAATTGGATACTCACACAATGCTGCACTACTTTCCTCTGAAAACCCTAGTTCTTTTAATACCACTGCTTTTAATAATACCACTGCTACTTATAATACTGTTGCTAATGAAACTGTTTCTAATACATCTCAGGAAACCAATGAAGATACCATACTGGAAGCTTTCCTAGCAAGTCATGTCAAATCATCATTGATCAATGATGATTTGGACCAAATCAATGCAGATGATCTTGAAGAGATGGACATCAAGTGGCAGATGGCTATGCTGACTCTGAGGATGAAAAGGTTTATCAGAAGAACTGGGAGAAACAACTTTGATGTCAAAAGAGGAGATAAGGCTGGTTTTGACAAATCAAAGGTCAGATGCTACAAGTGCAATGAGCCAGGGCACTTTGCTAGAGAATGCAAAGGAGGAACCACAAACCATCAGAACACTGGAAGTGGTTCTTCCCAAGCACCTAGATTCAACAACAGGGGAAGCAACACAAACCCTAGTTCATCACAAGCACTTGTTTCTCAAGAAGGACAAGGATTTGATTGGAGTGACCATGCTGAAGAAGCAGTTCAAAATCAAGCTCTCATGGCTGAAATCAAAGAAACTGAAATTCCCACTGAGGTATCTTCTAAACTATGTTCTGATTCTTGTTTAGAAACTGTGAAAAAGTACATGGATCACAAACAGACAATGAGTGATAGTATTAAGAAGATGGAGAAAGAGAGAAGAGAGTATGCTAAGGTCATTGACAATCTGGAGGATCAAATAAAGGCCTATAAAGCCAATGAACTTCAGTTTGAATATGACCATAACTACTGGAAGTGGGAAAAGCAAGAGCTTGAGAGAAAATTGTCAAAAGAAAAGGAGGAATTGGAGAGTGTTAGGAAAGAGTTGTCCAAAGCCAAAGAAGACCTAGATAAGTTTTCAAAGTCCTCTAAGGCTTTAGAGTCAATTATCAGAGCACAAGTGATTGATGACTTAAAAAGGGGAATAGGATACAATAGTACCCCTCCTCCTTACAATCAGAATTACATTCCTCCCACAACTGACCTACTTGAGAGTTTAGATAGAAGTGAGTTGAAAGAAGGTTTGGATAGAATAGATCCAGCTGACTCAGAGGAGGAATCTGATAAGAAAAGCACTTCTGAGACCATCCCTGATGAACACCACATTCTCACCAATGAGAAAGGTGGTATGCCATTTGTTCCTAGCAAAAAGATAGAGACCACTAGGAAAGATAAAGGGAAATCTGTCATGTCATCAGAAAAGAGTAAGGAGAAAAAGACTGAGACAACTAAAAAGGAGAGTAGGAAGGACCACTATACTCAGAGGACTGTAGTTGATCCTGGTACTTCCTCACAGTCTCAAAACAAAAATCATCCAAGAGGAAATAAAAGAAACTAGAATAACCACTGGGCACAATGTCATGGGGTTGATCTAAGCAAGATAAACAGACCAAAACCATGCTTTATCTGTTGTAAGACAAATCATCTGGCAAGAAACTGTTATTACAACCCTTTTAATCAAAGAAACAGTTTTCAAGCTAGAAGATTTGTACCTACACACAAAAAGGTTGTTCCTAAACAAAACAGATCTATTCAACCTAAAAGAAAAGTTCAAAAGAAAAAGGTTGAAAAGAAGTCTGTTAAGTTGGTTACTAAATGGGTACCAAAAACTTCACTCAGTAATACTACTGCTTCTACAAGCAGTGGTAATAACAGTGTTGCTTCTGATAGCAGTTGTAACAGTACTAATAATGTGGAAGTTAACACTGCTGCTAGCAATACCAGCAATGGTAACTCAAACACTGTTACCACTGAAGTCTCTTCTTTGAGAAAACCCATTATAACCAAATATTCCAGTCATGAGATCCCAAATAAAGATTATCTTTTGAAGCCCAACAGATTGACAGAGGTCAATTATGTTAATGATAAAGGAGAACCCAAGACCATATTGGCTTGGGTTCCCTCAAGACACTAACTGTTTCATTTTATGTGCAGAGCAACCAAGGAAGAAGGAGCAGTCTTTGGCATGTGGATAGTGGTTGCTCTAGGCACATGACAGGTATCATGTCTCTACTTGAAGACTTTAAAAAGTTTGAAGGTGGACATGTTGCCTTTGGGGATAATCCAACTGGAGGTAAGATTAGTGGTAAAGGTAAGGTATCAAAAGGTAAGATGACCTTTGATGATGTTTATTATGTGGAACAATTGAGATACAACTTGTTGAGTGTATCTCAAGTATGTGACAAGAAGTTTGGTGTATTTTTCACTGATACTGAATGCCTCATACTTGCTCCTGGTTTCAAGATAGATGAGAGTCAAGTAATGCTTAGGACTCCTAGGAAAGATAATGTTTATTGTTTGGACATTGAAGATGCTTCCTCTTTATCATCCTTAAACTGTTTATTTTCAAAAGCATCTGTGAGTGAATCATCACTGTGGCATAGGAGGATGTGCCACATGAACTTTAAAAACATGAACTTACTTGTCAAAAACAACCTTGTGAGAGGTTTGCCTGCAAAAGAATTTTCATGTGATGATCATTGTGTAGCATGTCTTAAAGGTAAGCAACACAAAAACTCACACAAGTCCAAAGAAGTAAACACTATCTCATCACCTTTACAATTATTGCACATGGATCTGTTTGGTCCTACCAATGTGATGAGTATAGGCAAGAAATCCTATTGTCTTGTGATAGTTGATGATTACTCTAGGTTTACTTGGGTTTACTTTCTAAGAACAAAGGATGAGACAAGTGGACTGATCAAACCCTTTGTGACTAGAGTGGAAAACAAGACAAACCTTAGAGTAAAAGTCATTAGATCAGACAATGGCACTGAATTCAAGAATGTTGATCTGAACAGCTTTTGTGAGGAAAAAGGTATTGAGAGACAATACAGTGCTCCTAGAACTCCTCAACAGAATGGTGTTGCTGAAAGGAGAAATAGGACACTAATTGAGGCTGCAAGAACTATGTTGGCTGACTCTAAACTTCCCAATCACTTTCTGGGCAGAAGCAGTTAAACATGCTTGTTATGTCCAAAACAGAGTTCTTACAGTCAAATCAAAAGGCAAGACACCCTATGAACTTTTTGAGAAAAAGAAACCCTTTATAGGATTTTTAAAACCATTTGGGTGTCCTTGCACAATTCTTGATACCAAAACTCACTTAGGCAAATTTAAAAGCAAATCTGATGATGGATTTCTTGTAGGATACTCTTCTCAGAGCAAAGCATTTAGAGTTTTCAATAGTTCTACAAGGATCATAGAAGAAGGTGAAAATGTCAAATGCAATGAGAGCACTCCTAACATACCTGGAAGTGGTCCCAATTGGTTATTTGATATTGATTCACTATCTAACTCTTTGAATATGAGCAGTGCAGTTCCTACAGGTTTAGGTACAGAGCAAGTACAAGAAACAAGTCCTACATTTGTTATGTTTCCCATGCCTTTTGTGGACTCACATGATGCTGGTGCCACTGTTGAGTCAACTTCAGATGATCAAACAGAACTTGAGGCTGCTGAGAAGAGTGATGATCAACCAATTGTGGAATCCTCTGAGACAACTGATGACATTCCTACCTTAGAAGAGGGTCCTCAATGGGATCAAGAACCAGATGTGAATGATTCAAATCTAGGGGTAGAACTGCCTGAAGAACCCCTGCATCTTACAAGAACTCAGAAGAATCATCCACCTACTCTGGTAATAGGAGACATTCAGTCTCCTATGATTACAAGGAAGCAAAGCAAATCCCTTCCCAATCCACACTTGAGCATGATTTCTGTTTTTCTCTCACAAACAGAACCAAAGAAAGCCCATGATGCAATGAAGGACCCAAGTTGGATAGAGGCTATGCAAGAAGAACTGTTGCAGTTTGTCCTGTAGCATGTGTGGGATCTGGTGGATTTCCAAAAGGACATAGGGTGATTGGCACTAAGTGGATTTCAGAAACAAGACTGATGAGAGAGGAATTGTGATCAAGAACAAAGCCAGATTAGTAGCTCAGGGGTATACTCAAGAGGAAGGAATAGACTATGATGATGTATTTGCACCTGTTGCTAGAATTGAAGCCATCAGGCTATTCTTGGCCTTTGCATCTTACAAAGGATTCAAAGTCTATCAGATGGATGTCAAAAGTGCCTTTCTCTATGGCACTATAGATGAAGAGGTGTATGTCAGTCAACCACCAGGGTTTGAAGATCCCAAATACCCTGACAAAGTTTACAAGTTGAGGAAAGCATTATATGGTCTTCATCAAGCACCTAGGGCTTGGTATGATACCTTGTCCTCCTACTTGTTGGAAAACAAGTTTGAAAGAGGTGTCATTGATAAGACCTTGTTCATCAAGAGAACAAAGACTAATATGCTTCTAGTTCAGATCTATGTAGATGATATCATCTTTGGATCTACAAAGGATGCTATGTGCAAGGAGTTTGAGGAACTAATGCATAAGAAATTCAAGATGAGTTCTATGGGAGAGCTAACTTTCTTTCTTGGTTTACAGGTCAAGCAGAAGACTGATGGGATATTCATCAATCAGTCCAAATATGTAGCATCCATGCTTCAAAAGTTTGGAATGAATGATGCAAAACCAGCAAGCACTCCAATGGAAACACACAAACATCTCACTGCTGATGATGAGGGGGAGGAAGTTGATGTTCACCATTACAGATCCATGATTGGATCATTAATGTATCTTACAGCTTCTAGGCCTGATATAATGTTTGCTGTTTGTGTTTGTGCTAGGTTTCAGGTTAGGCCCAAGGAGTCTCATCTACATGCAGTCAAAAGGATATTCAAATATCCGAAGGGCCAACCAAGATTGGGACTGTGGTATCCCAATGATTCTTCCTTTGACTTAGTGGCCTACACAAATAGTGATTATGGAGGAGCAAACTTGGATAGAAAGTCTACATCAGGAGGATGTCAATTTTTAGGAGGAAGATTGGTCTCTTGGCAATGCAAGAAACAGACCACTGTGTCACAATCCACAACAGAGGCTGAATACATAGCTGCATCTCAATGTTGTTCACAAGTTCTATGGATTCAGAATCAGATGCAAGACTATGGTCTTTCCTTTTTGCAGACACCAATCTACATTGACAATAACAGTGCTATCAGCATTGTTAACAATCCAGTCAAGCACTCCAAGACCAAACATATAGAGATCAAGTACCATTTTATCAGAGATTGTAATGAAAAGAAGTTAATTCAAGTTCTAAAAGTCCACACTGATGATCAATATGCAGACCTGTTCACAAAAGCATTTGATGTAGGCAGGTTTACATTTTTGGTAACAGGTGTTGGAATGATGAACTCTGAATAACCCTTCTTCTTGTTACATTTTTCTTTGTACTATCTCTGTATATTCTTCTTTCCTAGTTATTATTTCTTCTCTCTCTTTAATTCATGGTTATTTAATAAGTTTGTGAATGTCGCAGATACATGATGAAGTCCTTGGATTGATCAAAAGACGAAGGGTGATGTTACCACTGCTTAGTTGAAGTTACTTTTGCTAGCAGTGTCTCTATCGCAAAATATTCTTTCAGTTCCTAAGTCTTTACCACTGCTCGTTGTGCACATTACCACCGCTAGCACATTCGCACATTACCACCGCTAGCACATTCGCACATTACCACCGCTAGCACATTCGCACATTACCACCGCTATCACATTCGCACATTACCACCGCTAGCACATTCGCACATTACCACCGCTATCACATTCGCTCATTACCACCGCTAGCAAATTTTATCACTGCTTGCTTTTTACCACCGCTGAGTCCATAAGGGTGTTTACCACTGCTCGTGTTCTTTACCACTGCTTTTAACTTAACGTGCATATGGTACCACTGCTTATGTATTTTACCACTGCTTTTAACATAGCACGAGTAATTACCACTGCTTGTTTTGTTTACCACTGCTTTTAACGAATACCATGGCTAGTGTTATTTTACCACTGCTCTACACTTAGACCACTGCGAGTGTTCGTTACCCCTGCTTGTGGTAGTTACCCCTGCTCATGAGTTCACTATAAAAAGCCCTAACTTGACCGCCTTTTTCATAAACGGCTATTCTGAACTTTTGCTCTAAAAACGTTTGCGATTCTGCATCCTTTCTCTCTGAAATTCAATCCTCTATCGATTCAATCACTAATTCTTCATCTGTTCTAGGGTTTCTCTTGCGAAATCGATCATGGATGCACTGTCCTTTGTGAAGGATCACAACAAAGTGGGCTATCTCACCAAAGATAGCAATTCTGAAGGATTTGACGACAACCTTGATTTCTTGGCTTTGGAGGAGTTGGTTACTGCACAACATGATTTGATTAAGGTGCATGATGACAGGATTATCAAGCAAGCAAAAATCATTCATGCTCAAGGAGCTGCCATGGCCTCAATGAAAAGAACTATTTCAGCTTTGCAGAAGAAGTACTCTACTTTGGTTGCATTCACAAAGGGGGAGAGGAAATCAAATGTTGAGGGGGAGCCTAAGAAGACCACAAAGTCTGCTGAAGAAACTCAGGTTGTGAATGAACCTGCAGTTGAGATGGAAGTTGAAGCTAAGGGGGAGGAACAGAAAGAAGTTGGTACAGGGGCTGAAATAGAAGTAGAGGTGAATGAAGATGAAGTTACAATTGTTGAGCTACTCTTAAAACTGCCTAAGGCTACTTTACCAACTAAGGGTGTAGTTTTCAAGGAACTTGAGGTAGTGAAGAAGAAGACTGAAGTCCTTGATCCAAAAGATAAGGGGAAGAAGAAGAAAATTGAAGAGACTATGCATGAGTCTGATGATGATGAGGAGATGGGATTCAAGCCTGTAGTGAATCCAGTAACTGAAGACATTATCACTGATGAACTGATTCAACAGATTGAGGAAGAAGAAGAAGAAAAGAAAAGAAAAGAAGAGTTGGCAAGGATTGCTGAGAAAGATAGAGTTGAGGCTGAAAGAATGCAAGAAGAATGGAATAAAGAGGAAACTGAGGTTGAAAAGAAGAAGTCTGTCAAAAAGACTACAAAGAAAGCAACTCCAAAAGATGTCAGAGAAAGGAGAAGGAGTATGGTTAGATATCTAGCTAGTGCACTTGGAAAACCTGTTCAATATTTTGCCAAGTGGGAGCTAGAAAAGGTGGAAAATAAATATAATGTCACAAGGGAAGCTATGCACTTAGAAGCTATGGAAGAACAGCATGTGGAAACTGAAGAAGTGGCATTAGTTCAAAGAAAAAGAAAGAGGGATCAGATTGAAGAACAGGTTACTACTGAAGGTAATCCTGAACATGGCATAGAAAAGAGTGTGCTTGTTAAGAAACTGTGATTGATGATGATCAACAAGTTGTCTACGTGATTGACAAGGATGTGGAACAGAAGGATGATCAGATAGAGGAGAAAGAAGCTGAAAAAGTTGAAAAGATGGCTGCTGCTGAACAAATGGTTAAAGAAGTTGAGGTTGTTGAATCTCCCAAGCCAAAAAGAAAGAAGTCAATTGCCAAGAAAGGGAAAAAGTCAAAGGAGATAGAAGAAACCTCGGACATAACCATGCGGATCTACTTTGAGCATATGGATGTTGATGCCTTCAAGGTTTTTAGAAGAGATGGTAAGTTTGAGGTGTATGCCAACATATTTGGGATTTTCAGAAGAATGTCCAGAGCTGATCTCAAGAAAATGTATGAGATTGGATGTACCAAGGAAGTAGAAGACTTTGAGGAAGCCAGATTGCTGATTGAAGATCTGAAGTTGATGTTTGCTTTTTCCAAAACCAAGGCTGATTTTAAGAAAGATAGTAAAAGAGATATGGTTGATAGTGTTGGTGAAGGAAAGGTAGTTTCCTGGAACACCTATGAAAATAGGGTGTTCTCAGTGAAGTTTGAGAAAGGGAGGATGAGCTACTTCCTAATGGATAATAGATATGATTTTGAACCCATCATGATCAACAGCATGATTGAGGTGAAGGAGAAAGAAGAGAATCTGTCTGATCTGGATAAGGAATTGGTGGAAAAGCTGAAAGAACAATTGCTGAAGATAAATGAGAGGTACTTTGATGTGAAGTTGGTTGAGCAAAAACCCAAGAAGGTCACAGGTTGGGGAGTTGATAAAGACTTAAGGTATGTGATCAGGATGGATGATGAGTCTGAGCTATGTGATTCTGATTGGGAAAAGATCTTGGATGCTTGTACAAGAGATCAACTGAAGGAGATGTATGAAGTTAGGTGCAAAGTGATTGATGTGGCTGTGGATGAAAGAACAAACTCTGCAAAGACTGAAAAGATGAAGGCTGCTCTAGAATGTTTGTATTGGTTGTTTGAACCATTCAGACTTTTAGATGTAAGGAGTAGAGGTTGTGAATCAGTGAAAGAGTGGAGATGGTATGAAAAGTGCAAAGTGTACAGTCTGAGTATCAATGATGGTGATAAAGAGTACTATATGGAGGAATGTGACACTGATGTACTGGATATACAAAGACTACAATGCATGATAAATGTAAAGTTGAGTACGCGTGGTGAACCTACAAAGTCTGCCAGACTGCTGGTGAAGAAAATAAAGACCTACTTGAAGATCAGACTCACAAACTTAGCTCCTCATGTTTGAGAAGTTAAGTTAGGGGGAGATTGTTGAGTCAGAGGTTACCACTGCTGATTATCACTGCTGAAAGTTACCACTGCTAGCTTTGGAGTTACCACTAAAGAGCTGATTTGAAGATACCACTGCTAGTATGTGTGTTAACACTGAAGACCAACTTACCACTGCCAGTACACGAGTTACCACTGCTATTACAAGTTATCATTGCTGGAACAGAATTACCACTGCTATTGAATATTACTGCTGATCTTGTTTTATCACTGCTGAGAAGATAAAGATAAGGAAAGGATTCGGTTGGAGAAGATATGGGATATATACGATTGTTTTGGAGTTTATCTAGAATAGATTTACTTTCCTTATTGAAATCTGTAACTTGTATAAATAGCTGGTAGGTTTTTCATTGTAAACTACGAGTTTCATAAGTTTTTGTTTAGAATTAGAAGCCTCAAGATCATTCTTGAATCCCTGCATTAGAGAAGTATTGCACGTCTGTTTGAGCCTGTTCAAGCAGATTGGGGCTTTGGTTGTAATCATTAATCTTGTGATTCAATACACAAATCAGTTTTACAATTCATTGTTTTGATCAAAGTGTTATTCCGCAAACTTCTTTGATTAAGTTTTCTGTTCTTGATATATATTGATATATTCGATCCTGTCAATTGTAATGTGTTAACAAGAATAACACAAAATATTGGGTTAACAAAAGAACCGAACCATATATATATATAGAGAGGGATTTTCATTTGTGAACTTTTTTTGGTGTTAACTTGTGAACTTAAGCCAAAACAACGATTTCATAGGTTAAATCAATGAAATTAGTTCATGAAATTATTTAATATGATGAAATTATATTATATGATTCATTTTTTGATGAAAATGTTTCGTATTTCGGTATTTTTTACGTAACTTTTCCATTCTTATGAAACTGTTTCATATATTTTTATGAAACCTTTTGATTTCACATAAAACCACCGAAATATGAAACAATTTCAACAAAAAATGTTTCATATAATATAAATTCATCATATGAAACAATTTCAAGAACCAATTTCATCATATAATCGTGTTTTTGGCGAAGTTCACAAGTTCACACCAAAAAAAAGTTCACAAAAGAAAGTCCTTCTATATATATAGGGGTTGGTTCAAATGTTAACCATTTTTTGGTTGTGAACGTGAGGACAACCGAGAGCACGACACGTGGCGGATGACTAGGCGCCACGTCAAGTCCATGGCGGATAACTAGGCGCGATTCATGAGAGGGCATTGAATTAAAGAGGGGACCACACTCAAAACCGCCACGTGTCGCGCTCTCGGTTGTCCTCACGTTCACAACCAAAAAGTGGTTCACATTTGAACTTTCCTATATATATATAGGGGTGGGTTCAAATGTGAACCACTTTTTGGTTGTGAACGTGAGGACAACCGAGAGCGTGACACATGGCGGATGACTAGGCGCCACGTTAGATCCACGGCGGCTGACTAGGCGCGATTCATGGGAGGGCATTGAATTAAAGGGGAGACCACACTTAAAGTCGCCACGTGTCACGCTCTCGGTTGTCATCACGTTCACAACCAAAAAGTGGTTCACATTTGAACTTTCCTCTCTCTCTCTCTCTCTCTCTCTCTATATATATATATATATATATATATATAGGGTTGGGTTCAAATACAAACCACTTTTTGGTTGTGAACGTGAGTACAACCGAGAGCGCGACATGTGGCGAATGACTAGGCGCCATGTCATGTCCACGGCGGATGACTAGGCGCGATTCATGGGAGGGCATTGGATTAAAGGAGGGGACCACACTCAAAGCCGCCATGTGTCGCGCTCTCGGTTGTCCTCACGTTCACAACCAAAAAGTGGTTTGTATTTGAACTTTCCTATATATATATATGTATATAGGGTGAGGTTTAAAAGAAAAACCTAAAAAGAAAAAAGCAAAGAAACACTTTCACAGCTTTCCGTGTGGATGGTAAGAGCATCTCCAAAAGCATTGCTAAAAAAATTTCTAAAATAGAGAAAACAAGCTAAAATCTCTAAAAACATTTTTATCATCTCCAACAGTTTTGCTATTTTAGAGAATCAATCATTATTTTTATTATTAAAATATTCAATATATTTAGTATTTCAATAAAAAAAAATTAACCAACTTTTAAATTATTGGTGGAATAGATTAAAAAATAGTTTATCTCTCCTCATATAGAGATTTTAGAGAAATCTCTAAATTTAGAGAAAATTCAAACTTTTTCTATTTTAGCAATCCATTTAGCAATGCTGTTGGAGCATTTTAGAAGAAAAAAAACACTATTTTTTCTATTTTAGCAATGTTGTTGGAGATGCTCTAACCTAACAAGTAACAACCACATAAAATTATTACTTTCTTGCTAATACTAAGTCGACATGCATGTATTACACTATACAATCCAAGTAAGCTTTTAGTATTTATCTATTTAATCCTTCAATTTTGCTTTCTTAAATAAAATAATGTTATGTTGGAGTGGATATTTGGATTTGTGGGAATATGGTTTTTTTTAGCAAAAAGGAAGGTAAGAAGGCATTTGGTTTACCGAACACGATAGAACACATAAGAACATAAGCATTGTCTTTATGTGAAATAGATAGGAAGAGAATGAAACAAAGTGTAATATATCGATTCACTCTTACCCATTGAAACAAGCCGGAACAAAGTCAATAAAACTTAAGGTTTACAGATATAGAGAAAGGTTCATGCGAGAAATATAACTTTTTAAGAAAATACGAGAAGCAATCTCAGCCATTAAAATCAAGATTTGATGATGAAAAAGTGACACGCGCGACCTCAGGTCGCGGGGAAGGTCGCGCAAGTCGCGCACGTTGTTAATCATGTATGATTAACAACACGAAAAAAGTGACACGTTGTTAATCATGTATGATTAACAACACGAAAAAAGTGACACGCGCGACCTGAAGTCGCGGGCCAAGTCGCGCACGTTGTTAATCATGTATGATTAACAACATGAATTACTATATGAATCATATATGATTTTGTACATGTTTTTTTGTCAGTTCTTAATCATATGATTGGCCCGAGATTAGTGGCTGAGATTGCTTCTCGCTTTTTCTTAAATTGATATGCTTCTCGTTTGATCCTTCCCCTACAAATATAACATCAAACTAAAATATAATTAGATCTCTTATTAAAACATGGTTTAATTACATGGGAGTGTATCAAACTTGTCACTATTTATCATTGTATGTACTTAACTTTAAAACTTTACCAATTAATGTACCGAACTTGCTAAAATTGTCATTTAATGTACTTCATGACAAGTTTGATACACTTTCGTGACAAGTTGAATACATTAAATGGTACGTTTTTGATAAAGTTGGATACATACAATGACAATTTTAGCAAGTTCGGTACATTAATCGGTAAATTTTAAAGTTGAGTCCATACAATGATAAAACGTGACAAGTTCGATACACTCTCATGTACTTAACATCGAATACCTTTTCCTCTTTACATTTTATTCATTAAAACATCAAATATCTCTTCATCTTTACATTTTATTCATTTTTTAAATTTTATTTTGTTGTACTTTATGCTCTTTAAATTCATTTTACTTTCCTAAAAATATTATTTTTATACAACTTTTTATATTTTCATTAATCTTTGTAATTTAGTTAATGTTAATAATAAAAAATAATGTAGAAAAAAGTATAAATCAAAATTGAAAACTAATTAGAACCTTTTAATTAGAGCATATATGAGCGCGTATATGAATTTTACAGATTCATATATGAACACGTATATGAATTATATATTTATATATGAATATATATGAATTACACAGATTCATATATTAACCCATTTTTTGCCTATTTGTAACAAGTATGAATTTACCTCTTCATCTTGCGCGTACATGCAAATTTTGACTAATCAAATATTGCAGCTTTGACCGGTCAAAGCCGCAATTTTTGATTTTTCAACCTCGATCTCAACCGAATCAACAACTGAGATCAGTTTTTTTTCTTCACATTTTTACCATTTCTCATTTTAACCTTTATATATATGTGTGTGTGTGTGATGGGGAAGTATCAAATACAAACCCTACAAACCTAATCTTAACCATTGATTTTGTTTATCTTCTAATTTTTAGACGGTTATGAAATGTGGTTAACAGAAAATTTAGAAACCGAATTAATCTACATTGTTGATCATCAACATATATATTGAGATTGGTTTGTACAATTTGTAAGAATCACATGGTTTGTAACGGATACGACCCCTATATATGGTTAGGTTCATAAGAGAAACATGTTTTCATAAAACTCATGAGACTATATTTTACACTTGAAACTTCACAGCGCAAT
The DNA here is from genome assembly GCA_030169165.1 of Centaurea solstitialis. Taxonomy (NCBI): domain Eukaryota; kingdom Viridiplantae; phylum Streptophyta; class Magnoliopsida; order Asterales; family Asteraceae; genus Centaurea; species Centaurea solstitialis. The sequence continues at coordinate 59,984,384 of CM058046.1, read as the reverse complement.
ACTATATAGGTAAAATATCCGAACCTTTACAGTAAAAACACTTGATTCCATATGATTCCAAGTCTATATATATCCACACATTTTCAATATTATTTTAAAAAATACAATCATAATATATTATTAGTTACAAATACGGGTGTTATTCGGTTGGTTAAATCGGTTTTCGATTTATTCGATTTGGGTTAATCGGTTTTCGATTTATTCAATTCGGGTTAATCGGTTTTTTAAGAGCTCTAAAGTTAACCGATAACCAAACCAAAAAATGTGCGGTCTAATCGATTTTGGGTTATTCGGTTCGGTAACCAGTTAAACTGAATAAGAATTTATAACTTTTGTTGCACAATTTTCAAATAATTTTCCCCAATTAAATATATGTTGCTTCTAATTAAATATATGTGTTAGGATCAAATTCTTAAACAAGAATTTAACAACTCAAATATTTGTTTATATAATTTGCGGAATAACTCTAAAAACAATTTAAAGAAATGACAATGATTTCAAATCAGAAGTATTATTGATCTTCAATCGTATGATTACAAACAAATCAACCCCCAATTTGTTGAACAAACTCAATAAACGTTCAATACTTCTCTAATGGGAGGATTAAAAACAATCTTGAGGCTAAATTCTAAACCCACGAAAGATACTCTATATATAAAAATCTTTCTTCTAAACTAGGACTATCGATTAGAGCATCCATAATGGAGGTTCTTTCTAAGGTTCTTCATGAGGTTTTTACAAGAACATCCACTGTGAGACAGAGGTTCTTGCCTAGTCACAGGTTCTTATTAGAACCCGGGTGCTTGAACAAGAACCCGGGTTCTTGTAACACTTTCATTTTCTGTTATGTAACAATTTCCATAAATACAAATTATATTATAAATAAGAAAAGGCAAGTTAGGTTTTTGTAAGAACCTCCATTGTAGAGTTTTAAGGAGGTTTTTTGTTTGTTGAGATGACAATGATGTGGTAGGAAAAAATATGGTAAGTGAGGTTTTTGGAGGTTCCACCATTGTGAATGCTCTTATATACACAACCATTACAAGATAATCATGAAAACAAAAGTTATCTTCAGAATCCATTCTATAATTATCTTCAAGTCCTAATCTTTCGCTCCAAGCAATCTTCTTTCTTTTTTGCAAACCAACAACAATAAATTCCTCTCAGCGGTAGTATCAAAACATAAGTACTAACCAACGGTACTAACTGGCAGTAGTAACTCCTCTTTTCCTCAGCAGTAATAATCTTTTAAACATGCAATAGTATCTTTAATAACAACAATAAGTATGTTAGTCTAGCAGTACTAACCATACTTATTGAAAACAAATATGTCCCTTGATGGTGTCATTTTACTTCATTCGACGTTAATCAAACAAAAAAACACAATGTTAGGAGAAACCATCAGAGCTTATCAATAAAAAACATTATATAGTAGTAAGATATGTAAAATAATGATGGTACAACATGTATTTGGTTAATTTGTTTACATATATGAATTATTAAAATGTTTGTAAAATATCTTGTTCGCGTTATTCGGTTTAAGCGAATTCAAAAAAATTTAACCGAAAATAGAATCGAATAAAGATCTTTATTCGATTTAAGTTAACCGTTTTACCTGAAAACTCAATAATCCGAAAACATTTAACCCAAGTGTCAATAGGTTCGGGTTATTCTTAACACCCCTAGTTACAAATTTTCGAAATAATATCATCTAGTAGAAAAATAATATTCAGTTGAAAAGTAAATTTAATGTTGACATATATTAAAAGAAATAAATTAGGTAAGAAAGGTTAAAAAAGACTGAAGTCTTGAAGGAGGGAATCAAAAGTGATAATGTATGGGCCCCCCATACCTTCAGAGAGTAGTTGTTCATACACAGAGTACGGACTACAGAAGACGTGTTGACGTGAAAGAATTGCTTTCTGGACTTTGCATTTACCAAGGAACAATTTCTAATGCTTTTTCAATTCCCGATGCTACCTTTTCAATTCTCGATGCACTTTTTGGGTGCATATAGCAACCCCCATTTCTAATTGATATCAAATGTTATTCGTTATTCACCTTTCATAAGAGCATGTTTTATGTTTTATGGGTAACACTATTTTTTACATCAAATGTTAAAAGTAATGTAAAAAATAGTGTAAGATTTAGTGCTATTAGGAAATCTTTTTCAATGGATAACACTATTTTTTAAACCAAATCATTTTATGTTAAAAAATAGTGTTAAAAGTAGTGTAAAAATTAGTATTACACCAAATATAGTGTGATACTATTCATCACACTAAATTTAGTGTGAAAAATAGTGACGCTATTGGAGATGTGAATAGTAACATTTACACCAAATTTAGTGTTTAGTGTAAGATTTGATAACCCCATTGAAGATGGTGTAATACAAGTTACAACATTTAGTTTGTCTTTATAAAAACTAAGCTAATTTATAACTTATAAGACAGTTCATCTAAATATATATTATAAGCTAGTATTTTAAAATGCTACTTTGAGTAGCTTTTTAGAAGCTTTTTATAGCTTTTTTCGATTATACTTATATTAATATTAATTATTAAATTCAAAAATACATTTTTTGTTCACTTTACGTACTTATAAGTTATAAGCTAGTTTTTGCCAACATAATTTGTTCATAAGTTAGCTTATCAGCAACTAACTAGCTTATCAATCAACTGTTAGCTTATCAGCTACTAGCTATCTTATCAATCAACTATTAGCTTATATGAAAAAATGATTGGTTAAAATTGGATCTTCCGGTTACCATAACCTACTGAGTTCGGATTCAATTAAACTATGAGAATCAATATAAGTCACTCATTCTATTAATTTAATTATATTTATTAAATATGACGATAACTATTACCATTAAAACTTTTAAGTTTTTCATTATTTGGTTTCTTCAGAGAGAGAGGGAGGGAGAGAGGGAGAGAGAGGAAAGTTCAAATGTGAATTCATTTTTCATTATGAATATGAGAACCAACAAAATTGCGCTACATGTCAATATGAATTGGCGTCTAAGCTTTATTTTGACTGAATAAAGCCATATTCATTCAGTCTAAATATTCATGCTCTATTCATACTGAATAGAAGTTTAATTCAGTAAGCATAAACACTACAAGATGGACACGTGTCAAAAGTCTGGCTTACAAGCTGTCGCCGCTTAAAGACAATACAGTCGCCGCAAAAACGTTTTTGGCACGAGTTTTTTGGGGTGACAAAGTGGCTTTTTGCGACGTATTTTGTTGCTGCAGAAGCATTTTTTTGTAGTGAAAGCTTTATTCAGTCTGAATAAAACATGAATATTCAGACTCGATAATGTCAAGTGGCGTGATACTAGTGGTCCTCACGTTAATAATGAAAAATAAGTTCGCATTTGAACTTGACCCTATATATATATATATATATATATATAGGGGTGGGTTCAAATGTGAACCACTTTTTGGTTGTGAACGTGAGGACAACCGAGAGCGCGACACGTGGCGGATGACTAGGCGCCACGTCAAGTCCACGGCGGATGACTAGGCGCAATTCATGGGGAGGGCATTGAATTAAAGTGGGGGACCACACTCAAAGCCGACGTGGCGCCTAGTCATGCGCCACGTGTCGCGCTCTCGGTTGTCCTCACGTTCACAACCAAAAAGTGGTTCACATTTGAACTTTCCTATAAATATATATATATATATATATATATATATGAAGAAGGAAATATATTAATAAGAAAGGTTAAACAAAAAGACTATAAAGTCGTGAAACACGGAATCAAAATTCAAAAGTAATAATGTATGGGCCCCATAATATGACTACTTTGACTAGTTATTTATATGTACTATTTAGAGACTACAGAAGACGCATGCGTTGATGTGAAAGTAATTGCATTCTGGGCTTTGCATTTACCAATTGGAACAAAGTCAGAGCTAGAGACCAAATCCAATAGAAAATGGATACCACGACAACCAAATCCATAATTACTGAAGTTTAAGGACCAAATCCATAAAAACCACCAAACCACGGGGACCAAATCCATAATTTACTCTAATAAATATGGACACGTCAGCCTCCTAGGTAGATCTAAGTTTAAGGAAAATTATAAATAGACCCCTCATATATTGTGGGAGGAATTGTAGAGTTATGTGAGTGTACAAGTGAGACCACCAGAGGTATATTTTTAATTTTGTGAGTGGATTACAGGCTAAAGGGGACCGTTTAACAACAACCAAGTTTAATTCTTTTGTCCTTGACAATGTCATGAAGTAGTTTGTCTATGTAGAGACCGTACAAGATGAAGTTAATTATGAATGTCCAAAGTATTATTAAAGGCATCTTGTTTCTGTCTATCTTTAAATAATTGATGGCATATATCCAAAGTATATATCAAACAAGAACAATATCAATTTTAAAACAATACGAAAATTAATACAAATATACAATCATATACGATTTTATATTAACAGCAAAAAAACTACACACGAATTTGTTTGTGACTTTCAAGGTCATGGGAATATGATACTGTTAGTTTTCGTATTATCTAAATATGTATTATTTTCGTTTAAATCCACCGATATATAAATATGTATATCCTTGAAATTGAGTTCATAAATAACATTATTTTTGTGTTTCCAAAAATTAATAGATGTACTATCACTTTCTTGAGGTTCCGGATTGGACTATTAAACAATAGCATATTCTTTATAAATAGAACAATTGATATTGCACTACTTTAACTGAGGTTGATTCTTGTGAGTTAACCCATGGTTTTGGATTAAAAATAAACCCAAACTTAGTTTATTTTATATAATTTGCATATGATTTTGGGTAATAACCTCAAATTTAATTTTCGATGAAGAGTTCAGATCTAGTTGTTACGCTTCTCATCTTTTTAAACCATCCTTTGCCTTCATCATAATATGTATAATGTATTGGAATTCTTTTCTTTTCAAAGGGTCTTTTATAAAGTAATGATCTAGGCGTCCCGCATCCGTTGGACCACAAGCTCCTCTTTCTTAATTTTTTCCATTGCATGTTATTAACATATTTGTGTATAACCAAATATAAATCATGAGATGCTTACAACCTGTATGCAACAAAAAAAAAAAGTACCATCTCAATTTATCATTGAATTACAAATTTTCCTAAAAAAATATGATCGTGTAGAAAAAATGTATTTAATTAATTGAAAAGTTAATTTGATGTTGACATGTATTAAAGAAAATAAATTAATGAAAGAAGGGTTAAAAAAAGACTGACCCGTGAAGGAGGGAATAAAAAGTAATAATGTATGGGTCCCACCATTAGTAGTTTTCTTTTCAAGATAACTAGTTTTTCATATATGTATTACACTACACTACAGACAGTACGTACAGAAGACGCGTTGATATGAAAGAATTGCTTTATAGGCTTTGCATTTTATTACCAATTGGAACTATTTCTTGTAAAACAATGGCGTCTTCTTCATCTTCATCTTCATCCGTACGGATCGGAGGATGGACTTACGAGGTTTTCCTAAGTTTCAGAGGCAAAGACACTCGAAACAACTTCCTAGATCATCTTCATGCAGCTCTGGTTCGAAATGGACTACGCGTGTTCAAAGATGATGTGATGCTTCGTAAAGGAAATACGATCTCTTCAGATCTCCTAACAGCCATAGAGGAGTCGAGGTTTGCAGTGGTTGTTTTTTCTAAAAATTATGCCAACTCTCGTTGGTGTTTGGACGAGCTTACCAAAATCGTTGAATGTCAAGATCGGAAGAGACAGACGGTGCTACCGATATTCTACCACGTGGATCCATCCGATGTTCGTGGACAGAAAGGAGATTTCGCAATGGCCTTTCAGCAACACGAGGAGAAGTTCAGCCAAGAGATGGATAAAGTCAACAAGTGGAGGGATGCCTTAGCTGCAGCTGGAAAAATATCTGGCTGCCATATCACACCAGACAATGGGTCAGTTTTCCTTAGATCTATTGCTTCTATTAGTTAATATGATGGACATGTCTGCCTCCTAGATCTAAGTTTAATTCGTTTGTCCTTGACAATTTCATGAAGTAGTTTGTCTATGTAGAGCTTGTACAAGATGAAGTTAATTATGAATGTCCTTACTGTTCAAAAACATGAAAGAAAGCTTTGATGAAAACACGCCCAAGATATGGTTCATCCATGTTAACTTGCTAATGATGCTCTTAAATGTACAGGGGTGAATCTGGGTTCATTGAAGGGATTGTTCGAGAGATTTCTGGCGATATAAAACCGTGCGGTATGGAAGACAATCTAGTTGACATTGGACCTCGCATCGATAGATTAATATCATTACTGGGTTTGGAAGCAACACATGAGGTGCGCATGATAGGGATACATGGAATGGGGGGGATCGGTAAGACAACCGTTGCCAGAGCTTTGTTTGCAAGAATATCTTATAAGTTTGATGGTAGTAGCTTTGTTACCGATGTCAGAGAAAATGGCTCTAGTAAAAGAGACATATGTGCCCTACAAAAAAGGATTCTCAAAGATATGTTGCACCAGGATGAGTTCGACATTACCGATCCAGAGGTTGGAGCCGTAATGATACGAACAAGATGTCGCAATAAGAAGGTTCTTCTTATTCTTGATGACGTGTACAAGTTGGAGCAATTAGTGTTCTTAGCTGCAAAGAATGATTGGTTTGGTGCAGGAAGTAGGGTCATAATAACCACTAGAGACGAGTCTTTGTTATCGGATACGGATGACAACTACAAACCTGCTATTTTACTTAAGGAGCATGCTGTTGTGCTCTTCAGTAGGCATGCTTTTCGGGAAAGTTGCCCTCCAGAAGGGTTTGAGGAGCTGTCGGATAGTGTAATACGCTATGCTGTCGGCCTTCCTTTAGCCTTGAAAGTTTTAGGCTCTTTCTTTCGTAAAAAAGAAGCACGTGTGTGGGAAAGTGCTTTAAATAGATTAGCCAAAACACCAAACAAAGAGATTTTTGATATATTGAAGTTCAGTTTTGATGGGCTCGAGGATTATGATCGGAAAATATTTCTAGACATTGCATGTTTCTTCAAAGGCCGTGATAAAGAGCATGTGACTAGGGTTCTCGATAGCTTTGGTTTTGATGCGGCAATAGGAATTTCTACTCTTATTGAAAAATCTCTCATAACCATTTCAAACAAACGTATAAACATGCATGATGTCCTTCAAGAAATGGGGTTTGAAATCGTCCGTAAGTATTACCCAAATAGCAGGCTATGGAATGCTGGAGAAATATATGATTTCATCATGAAAAATAGGGTAATATATTTCTTTTCTTTACAAAAAACCATTCCCTCTTTAAATGTTTGTATTTAGAATGAGTATAGTTTGACCGGTTTGTTTGGTACTTTGTTGCAGAAACTGGAAGCAGTTGAAGGAATAGCGGCATCATATTGGGATGAGAAGGAGGGTTTCAGTGGTGATGTTTTTAAGAACATGGAGAATCTTCGGCTGCTTCAATTATCAGATTGCTCCATTCAACATTTATGGAATGGGTATAAGGTATTTAGCGGATAAAACCCATTTCTTAATGGCAAGCTTATGTCATAATTAATTTCTCATGCATAGACATGTACTTACAATTATGAACAACATTTTATTTTTATCCAGCAATAAGTTACCTTGATTATAATTTTGTTCATTTCTGTTTCTGTTGTCAGTTTATGCCAAACTTGAAATTTGTGCACCTTGAATCGTTGGACTTAGAAAGTTTTCCAGACGTCTCAGGCGCCCCAAATGTTGAGAGGTTGACTTTGACGAATTGTGATTTGGTGAAGCTTCATAAGTCTCTTGGAACACTAAAAAAGCTTGTTTACTTGAATGTGAGTTGTTGCTACTGGCTCCGATGTCTCCCATCCTTGATTGAGATGACATTATTGGAGACTTTAGATCTCTCTTATTGCAGTCGTCTTGAAAATTTTCCAGAGGTCTCTTCAGGTAATGAAAAGCTATCAAATATACATATTAATGGATGTCGTAGTCTTAGGGCCATTCCAAGCTCTATTTGTGAGTTAAAAAATCTCAAGAGCCTACATATTCGAGACTGCGATGATCTACGAATATTGCCAACGGAGCTGGGAAACATGGGGAAATTAGAAGTGTTGCAGTTAGGATTCCGCTGTCACATATTCCGATTGCAACCAGATTCCATTAATTTTCATGCTTTGACAAAGTTGTGCTGCTTGAGAATATTAGATCTCAGTCGAAGGCCAATCGGAGAAGAAGATTTCCCTAGTAATTTTCATGAATTTTCCTCCTTGGAAGAATTAGATCTAAGTTTTAACTGGAAATTAGTCCAGTTACCTGCAAGCATCTCTCACCTTTCCAGTCTCAAACTACTAAAGTTGAATCATTGTGAACAACTTCAAAGTATTCATGGGCTCCCATCAAGAATACAGGTACTGGAGGCAATCCATTGTAGAGCGTTGGAAAAGATTGAAGATCTAACACAAGTTTATGTATGGTTGTATAAGATAAGGCTCCGCGGTTGTGATAGACTCTTAGAGAATCAAGAGACTGAACGATATCTTGATAAGATGTTGCAACAATCTTTCCTTAAGGTACCCTCTCTCATTTCATTTATTTTTAATGAAATAATTTAAAATTTTGACCAACTTCCTTTATATGATAAAAACCCAAATCGTTGTATTAGTTGTTTAAGTGACATAAGTGTCATGTTTCCTATTGAATACAGAAATGTGCTGCAGTTGATCATCTGTTTAGTATCTGTATTCCTAGAAGCAAGATTCCATGTTGGTTCAAAGAGCAGCAAGATGGATACAGAATATCATTGAAGTTACCTCCCAAATGTGATACAGATATCATGGGATTTGCGGTATGTGGTCTGTTGCAAGGGTCATGGCAAGACAGCTATACTGACATCCAGTTCAGAGTTGGACTTGATAGAACCGCCTTTCCAGAGTCAGATGTTGAGGTTGATTATATTCATATGTCTGTTGCAGATATGAAAGAGAGCATGTGGATTGTGTATATACCATTTAGTTTGTTTCAGGAGAAGATGCGTGATGAATTTGGAGGGGAAGATTGGTCTTGTTTTGTTGAAGGTAATCTTATGATCAGTATATCAAAAGCATGGGATGGTCATGAAAGATGGGTTGGTTCAAGAGACCATAAAACCTTAAGATGTGGGGCACATTTAGTTTACAAAGATGATGTAAACTGGATACAACAACAAATCAATACTTGCAGTATCCCAGATTATCGGCCAAGGTCGAGTTTTGAGCGCGAATCTGATGGTTCTTTCATCTACAAAGAACAGAGGTGGCGCTGATATTGTTAAGAGCAACACATTTCACATTTATTAAATGTAGTCGAGTTTGTATATATTTGTACGACTAAATATAAAGTTTCATTTCTTTTCCCATTTTTTTATTTTGTTTTCAGATTACAGTTTTTATCATGTTTTTTCATTCTATATAACTTGTTAAATGTTTAACATAAAAGTATATATATACCCTACAAAATATATATATATATCATTACAAATGTTTATTTATATTATCTATAAAGTATTTATTTAGGTAGAAACTCTTAATAATCATTTTAAGAAGTAAATAAATGATAATAGTAGACCCAAAACAATAAGGTCGTGTTTGGCAAAAATAAGAGCATCTCCAACAGCTTCTCCATTTTGGAGAAATAAAAAGTCAAAATCTCTATAAAAATTCATCTTCATCTCCAACAGATTCTTTATTTTGGAGATTAAGCCATCAATTATATTATTAAAATAATCAATACAACTAACAAAATACTATTTCTCTCTCCAAAATAGTTAATGTAAAACAATTTTATTGGTGGATTCAATTAAAAAGTGCATTCTCTCTCCTAAATAATCATTTTTGGAGATATCTCCATATTTGGAGATTTTCATCTTCTCTATCATGTTTTCTCCATTTTGGAGAATGATATGGAGAATCTGTTGGAGCAAAAAATCCCCAAAATCCCCATTATAGGGAAGCTGTTGGAGATGCTCTAAGTTAACTAATAAGCTAGCTTTTAAGTTAGTTCATCCAAACATGTACCATAAGTTAGCTTACTGAAGCGCTATTTGAAGTAGCATTTTTTGAGCATTTTTCCAATTATACTCTTATTAATATTAATTATTAAATTAAAAGATATGTTTTTTGATCATTATACCTATTTAGAAGCTCGTTTTTGCCAAACATAATTTGTTCATAAGCTAGTTTATCAACTACTATCTAGCTTATCAATCAACAACTAGCTTATCAGCTAGTTTATCAAACACAACCTAAAAGTTATACTAACTTAATGAGAATTAAATGAAACTTGATTAAAGTTAAATTAAGAGTAAAGTCCACGTTTAGTCTTTGTGGTTAATCTAGAATCCCATTGTTTCACTACAAAAAATTGTCATTTCTCACCGCTTCATAAAAAGCGTAGAAAATTTTCATGTAACATGTAGTTTTTTATATAAAGATTGTTAGAAAAAGATAAAACTCCACCTTTATAAATGTGTACGTTTGATTTCAAAAGTTCACACATTTAAATGTATAATTTTTGTAATTAGAAAAGTTCACACTATAAAGCGTGAACTTTTGTAACCTTAGAATTATTTTTCAAAGTTTTCATGTTTAGAAATGTGAAAATTTAGATCATTTGTTCACACAAATAAATGTGATTTTTACTATATTTTTATACTTTCAAATGTAGATATTTGATAAAAGTTGCAACGCCAAAATATATGCACGTTTTATTATAGTTTTTCACACTTTTAAATGTATTACTATTGTTAAAAAAATGTGGATAAACAACCTCGTTTTATAGTATCTCTAAAATATAATGATTTTTTATAGGCCCCAGTATGTAAAACGAGGGCGCTTAATAAATATGAAAAAGTAATTTAATAAATGCTTTTTTGTATAATAAAACGAATATAAGAAATGTATCTGATTCATAAAGAAAATAAAATCTTATTCCTGTTTATCATGGATAGGAGATTATTTATGATTCACGTAGTTTTCGTTGGTTAATTTAGCGCCAATCATGAATATCAAGAAGGGTAGTTTTGAAATTCAAAAAATACAGATATGAGTTTGTGGTCAGAAATATTTTAAAAGGTTTAAAAAAAATAGCTCATAACACAGACAGAGTTGTTTTATAGACATGAGGCCAAATGAGGATGAGCAAGAGAGTGGAAGGGATAAAAACGACTAGTGAATGAAACATATAATCCGCAAGCTTAATGAATGTTTGGTTGAGCATTGAACTAGAGTTTTTTGTCAAGAAGAAAATTTCAATAAAAAATGAAGAGGTCAACAATCGACCAAAATTTTCTGTTCGTTCTTTTCCTGCTCTACAACGGATGAGATTAAGGCCGTTGGTAGCGGTGGCTTGGGTTCGCGGGATCCGACGAGCTGTGCTACGCCTGCCGGCGGGGTGGCGGGCTCCGGCTTGTGCGAGCCGGTGAGGCGGAGATGCGCTTCCATGTGTGTGTGGTGTGTGAGTTGTATTTAAATAATTAAAAAAGTGAGAGGGCGTCAACGATTGCTTGTAACAGCCATAGAGGACTTCGGGTGTGAAATGAAAACCATTCACGTTTTTATTCAACTTTTGTGATTATTGAAGTTGGAGGGACATAAACAGACATTTTGGTAAACCAGAGGCATTGACTATTTGACTTGTTTGGGATCCGCCGGTATCTCAGTATCTGGTTCGATCGGTGTTTGGCTAATCGTTTCTGCTTCTCCGACATTCAAATCGTTACTTAATAGTTTTTGACATTTACAGGTACGTACTCTTCACCAACCATATCGATATCATTGCTTACTCAAATTTGAAATCAATCAATCCTTATTAATATCAACAACAATAGGTGGTTTTTTCTTTATAAGGTCATCCTTAACCGTACCCCTCATACCTGCTGCCACCTCAGCGGCTCAGCGCCACATCAGCTTTACCAACACCTTACCAACACCATACCATACCATCCTTAACCGTACCAATTTCATACCCCTCTAAATAATTAATTAAAAAAATAAAAGAAAAATAAAAGAAGAGAGAGATAGAGAGAAAGGAGAGAGGGGGGGTAGGGGGTGGCTTTTTTTTTTGGAAAGGATAGAACCCTGGCAATTTTATAAAAGTAAAAAAGAGTACAAAAAAGACACTAGGGACCCGACAAACCGGGGACTCAAAGTGGCATGCCAAAAAAGAGTAACAACAAAGGAACCATCAAAAGGAAAAACCTCATCCCAAGAAACAAAAGAGAGAAAGGAAAACTAATGCTCCGTCTTGGGAATCAACTGTCTGTCAGCTTCAGAAAACTACTCACACTGTTTGAGAAAGTAAACCACCTGTTTCTCCGTCCACGTAGCCATCTGAGTAGCAGTAGGCCAATCCCGCTCAGCTAACCTTCGATCAATATCTTGTTTTTGTCGTAGCCAAGTGCCATACAGGGTTCCCAGAGTTGCATCAGACGGCGCATCCTCCACAAGTTCAGCATCATCCTCAGAATCAGAATCTGAACCATCATCATCACTAATAATCTGTCTATCCGGGAGGGTAAATCCTCTTAACGTACCATCAGGTTCCTTACCAAAGACTCTTTCCCACCTCCCAATGAAATAATCCAGCTTTTTGTGACTCCAAGAATTAATAATTACAGGCTCAAGTCCCACACCTCTTTTTTCAATAAAATCATCAACTTCTTTTTTGTCCAAACTCCACTGCTGGTCCTCTTCTAACACAGTAAACTGATTGGAAACTTTAACTGGCATATGAATCCTCTCAGTATTAAAATTAGGGGCCTTAGGAGAGGGTTTTCATCAATAAGCTTTGCCTTTCCTTTATCAAGCGGGTCAATCGTAGGTAAAGTAACTTTGGGCACGTACCTTTGGTTGATTTTGATGCCAGTATTAGAAGCAACCTTAGGCCCCACTTTCAAAGGATCAACTGTCGGCTTGGGCTTCTTTTTCCTCTTTGGGAATTTAAACCCATCATCCTTAGGTTTAGAGGATTCACCAACATCAGGGTTAACCTTTTTCACCTCATCAGCTGTTCGAGGTCTTATGACACACATATCAAAATCATGACCGAACACTTTACCGTGGCTACATCTCTTAGGTTTCCAAAGAAACTCAGTTTTGAATTTCCTTAGTTTACCCAAGATAATCGCATCAATATTTGAAGGTAACTCATAATCAGCCGAAACATTAACCAACACTCTGGCAAAATTAGCTCTACCAGACTTGGTTACACACATTTCATCCTTGTATCGATCAACAGACACAGGTTCCCCAACGACACTAGCAATCCGACTAATAATCTCATAATCCCACACATCCAAAGGTAAGCCATAAATATTAACCCATAAAGGGACTGTTTTCAACTCAGGTTTATCAAAACAATGTCCCGGTTGCCATTTCTGAATAAAGGTTGGCATGCCATTAAATAACCACGGACCATTTTCAAAAACAAAGTTTAATCCTTGATCCGAATTAAATTTGAAAAAGGAATATCCTTGGTCATTTAAAATAACATCAGTAACGCCATATTTTTTCCACATTCGTCTAGCATGATACTGAACAAAAGGAAAAGCAGGCCTTTTACCAAGAAAGTAGCCAGCAAGTGTAAGAGCCTACTCACTGGCTTGCTTTTGGACCAATTCATTAGGAATAATCGCACGCCTAGTGCCAAGCTCAGTTACTACCAGAGGATAGTACGTAAGTTTACCTTTACCGCACACGAGGTTAGCACTTTTCTTTAGAAGATCAGCAAATGACATTAGGATTTTGAGCAACATTCGACTCATCAGCATCCAAGAAAACCTTGCCTTCAGAGTCCACAAAGCTACCTGCATTTGGTGCTTTTTCTTTCGACAAAGACGGCTCATTACCCATATCCGATCCAACCTCCGAATTGGACACGGATGCCATAGATAAGACCCGACGACCAGAACCCATCTCGACCGGAGAAGCCAAGAACGAATAAAACAAGGCAGCAGCCGGTGACAGCATCGGTGACTGCTGTTGATGACCATGAGCACCTGAAACATCCCTCAGCAGCTGCTGAAAAGAACCCACTTCACCAATCACTCCCGTAGCCCCCGCCGGTGTCTCCACAATTGGTTCCGCAACAACAGGCGAGTCCGCCGGCAAAACCATGTGCGGAGAAGAAATCGACTTAGAGAAGGCAGCGGTGGTAAAAGTTTGATCACCACCACCAGTCACTACCACGTCGGCCAGCGGCGATGTAGGACCCGGCGGTTGTAGTTGCGAAACCCTAGGACCACCAATCCATTCCGGCATACTCTCCATCATCGACGCCACCATGGATGAGGTGGCAGTTGGCAAAGTGGTAGCAGCCGGTGGTGGTGTTGCAATCGAAGCGGCAGTAGTAGGCGACGCCGACGACGCCGAGACCGGCGACACGGTGGAAGGCAGCGGCAGCGTGGCAGAAAGCGAAAGCGATGGCGTGCGATCCGGCGAGAAGAAGGTAGCGGCAGCAGTGGTGTTTGTCACACAATCAGACACCACCACTCGATCACCCTCAGACCAACGATCACCAGGAGCACCACCACACGCCGGTACGGCGGCTGTGGTGGCCGGCGACAAAGCAGAAGGGGGCGGCGAAGCCGTACCCTTTTTAGCTTTGATTTTCTTTTCCCGGTTTCGAGTAACCAGGGGTTCAGGCGGCTGATCTGCTACCATAGGGCAGTAGAGGAGGTTGCGGCAACCACCCCCACCAAAGAGGGCAGCGAATGGCCGGAGGCGGCGGCCGGAAAAAGGGGTTTGGTGGGAAAACTGTAGAAAACCCTAGAATCTTCCCAGATGGGACTATGTTGAAATTTCATATGGACAGTGGGCCACGACCAGCTGCTCCCGTAAGTGGCTTTCTTCAACCGGTATGGGGGTGCCGATCCCCTTCCCTACCGGTGTGGTACCGACTGGGCACGGCGGTGTTGCCGCCCATACCGGTCCGGTACCGCCCCCGTACCGGTCCATTGTGGATGGCCTAATGTGTTTTTGCAAATTGGAGGACACTGGATTACTTTTCTTTTAATACCGTTGAACCAACAAACTGTTTATATTGATTGTT
This sequence comes from Centaurea solstitialis, assembly GCA_030169165.1. Lineage (NCBI taxonomy): Eukaryota > Viridiplantae > Streptophyta > Magnoliopsida > Asterales > Asteraceae > Centaurea > Centaurea solstitialis. The sequence goes on along the minus strand of CM058046.1, from coordinate 59,969,307 downwards.
AAAAATATTATCTATATATATATATTGCCTTTCAAAGTCTTTCTTTTTATTTAGTTTAGGGTTTAGGATCTGTGGTTATAACTTCCCTGTTTTTTCATGAGCTCCTAATATGGTGCTTATTAGGTATTATATAGCTGTGAAGTCGCAGAGAAACCAAAGAAAGATCAACTAGGAATGATAAAAGTTTTTCAAGATATTCAAAGGTAGCTGACTTTTGATATATAAACAAGACCAAAAGCAATTGCTGGTAATTCCATTTTACCAATTGAATGGCATGTTCATCTGCGTCTGTGCAGATTTGAGGATGGACTTACGATGTTTTCCTAAGCTTCAGAGGAGAAGACACTCGAAACAACTTTGTTGATCATCTTCATACGTCTCTCGTTCAGAAAGGCATACGTGTGTTCAAAGATGACGAGATGCTCCGTAGAGGAAAGCGCTCCTCTTCAGAACTCCTGAAAGCCATTGAGGAATCGAGGTTTGCGGTGGTTGTGTTTTCTGAAAATTATACAATCTCTTCTTGGTGTTTGGATGAGCTTGCAAAAATCATGGATTGCCAAGATCGGATGGGACAAAAGGTAGAACAGAAAATCACGTGGTTCCTTACTAAGTTTAGGCGGAAAAGAAAACGAAAGCATCAACTATACCTTTGTCGGGTCGGGTCGGGTCGGGTCATTAAAATTAAAAATCAAACATTTACCCAATACTGATATTTTAAAGTTCTTACATGTGGTCCATTTTCCAAGAAGTATGGAATTTGGGGATCAGAACCGGATAGAAAGAGTTCCATCCTGGTTTTCCAAAGAGCAAAGTTGTCTTTGTTAAACCTTGGAGGTTTTCCAGAAGAGCCGGTATCAAAGTAGTTATCCTTAGCTTGAAGAGCCATGGATTAGAGAGAAAGAGGATCACAAGATTTTTCTTGAAAAGAAGAGAGCTTGAATCTGCTCTGATACCACTTGTTGGTCCCAAAGGGGTGACCTTCAAGTAAGGATAGTGTATGAGATTATAAAAGGGGGGGGGTTGAATATAATCACATACACTATCCTTACTTGAAGGTCACCCCCTTGGGACCAACATTCGGTTTGAACGTGGACGTTCAAGGTGTACTCACTTATAACGCCCACGTACCTTATGCCAGAGGTGTCCCTAGATGGGTTGCACTACTGATCTATAATTTAACGGGGTTTTTAATTAATTTTTGAAAAACCTTTTAATGTCCAGTTATTTAGAAAAATTGTAATTTTGGAAAACTGATTGTTTAAACAGAAAAGAAACTGATGTTTAAACTAACTTGTTTCAAACACACGTTGTTTTAAAACTAACAGTTTCAAAAGGCTCTTGCTAATTAAAACTAACTGTTTTAAAAACACACTTGCTAATCAAAACTAGCTGTTTTGATAGCATGCTAGTTGACCAAAACTAACTGTTTTATCAACTTGCCTTTAAACAATCTTTTTACAATTTTATAGGTTTCAAATAAAATCTACCGTAAAAGGTTTTGAAAAAGCTGGTGACTTTGATTTTAAAACCTACTTGATCTCGTGATTTAATCTAGTTTTAAAAACACTCTCTCCCAATTTTTAAAACATATTTGATATCACGATTTAAAAATCAACCACGCAGTTAATAATTATAAACACACAGATAATTATAGCAACCACGCAGTTTAATAATAACTATAACAATCACGCAATTGTAATAACTAATTATAGGTTTGACAACCTTAAAGCGATAAAGTAATCCTAGATCCGTTTAAAATATCTTGTCTCATTTTTCCAAAAAGAACCCGTTTTTGACTGATTTATAAAGATTATGGACCTGAAATTAATATTTTGATCCGAAAATTGAATTTATAAAAGGTCAAGATTTATAAACGATAAATTAGTTTTATAAAACCCTTTTTCTTTAAAAAATTAATTTTATCCAAAAACTCGTCAATGATCTAATTGGTAAACGGATCATGAACTTTGTCGTGATTTGACCAATTGGTTAAAAACACTGTACGAAACCTATTTGACCAACACGGGCCAAAAATTAACTGATTTGATAAAACGTCATCTCTTAATTTAAAATTATTTTTTCTAAAAATAAATTTGGATGACAAAATAATGAATCCCTTTTTGGGCCTTATCCTTGGTCCAAAAAAATTTGGGCTTTGGACCCATTACCAAACTGGCAATTTCGGGTTTGACAGGGTTTTGAGATTTGATCGAAAAACAACCGTCGGTCGAAAAACCTAGCCTACCATTTGGTTTGGATTAATTGGTCCGCACCTTTTACCAATTACTGCTCGGTAACATCAGTGGCAATCGGCCGCTAATATTACTGTTACTGCAGTTCACAGTGCGAACCAATGCTCGTCAGCTCCGCTCGCGGCGCGACAGTCGTAACCGCCGCCACCACTCGCGGCGCGAGTCAGTCTTCGCCAATGCCGCTCGCGGCGCGACAGTCATAACCGCCGCCACTACTCGCGGCGCGAAAAGTCACTACCGTTGAAAACAGTGGCGGCGATCAACGCCGCCCACAGGTGGCCATCGACCACCGCCGTTTGCCAGGGCCGATCGGCGATAACAGCGCGAGGCTGCCACCGCCACCATCGTAACTGCTGCCGAAACCACCATGTGTGGTGCGGCCGGTGTTCGATGGCCGTTGCCAGCACCACTCGCTGTGGCGTGGCCGCCACTACTTGCCGGCGAACGACAACAAACAACACCGCCGTCGCCTAATTGACAGCGGCGATCGTAACCACCATCAATTATTGCCATCTACGGCGGTTTGATTACGACCAACTGTCGTGTGCGGCTCGAGCATCCACCATCATCCATTGCCACCACCACGCTGGTGGTTTGGCTTTGGGTGCCGTCGATCGTGGCCACCACCAATCTGGTGGTGTGGCCTCGGCGGTTGTGGCTTGGTGGCGGTCGGGCACTCCTCAGCGGTGCGGTCGACTGCTGCCGCCGCTCCGCCGTCACTTAGAATTGCCGGTCACTACCACGATCAATCACCGTTGATAATTTGTAGCGCCACCACCGTCCTCCGCCACCACCGAACTGGTGGTATGGTTTTGGTGTGGTACGCTACCATTCGACCACCGCCACCGTTGCTTTCGGCCGGCAACGACAGCAGCAAGAACGACGCCGCTGCCGCCACCGCCTTGCGTTTGGTGGCCAGCTGCCATCACCGATATGGTGATGCAGCCGTGGTTCGACAACCTCAGCCACCACCAATCCGGTGGTGGGGCTTTGGTGGTTACGGTTCGGTGGTTTTTTGAATTTGGGTTTACATAAAACGACAAAGCTTTAATAAAATTCAGATTTAAAAAAAACTTTTTGGTATACGAAACGTATTTAACGGATCTAATAACGATAGAATCAAACGACTAAACCTGTGGCTCTGATACCACTGTTGGGTTTTTCTGTGATCCCCGAATCAAATTGATACGAAGAACACTAAACATGCGGAAGCGATTTTGGATAAAAACCCGAAAACCACGATCGTTCGTTCTAATCTATTTACACGTTAATCTAAGAGGAATTTTTACCTAGAAAGCTTGAGTTATAATCTACCGGTGATCGACCACACCAACGTTCCACTAGCAGAACTCAAAAACCCGGGCTGACCGAAAAACCGAACTGGTTTTGGTGAAAAGAGGGCGGCGCCGAATTGAGAGAGAGAGAGGAGGGATTTTTGGTGGAAACTAATTAGTGAATATATAATTCAAAGAATAATTCTAAAGCCTATAAGGCTTTATTTATAAAGCTTTAAAAGGCAGTGTTTGTATCTAATCCAGTTTCCATAATTATCTGATTTCTTTCTTTTTCCTAAAGAAATAATCTTCTAGATAATTATCTTTAATTAACTAGTTATTCTATTATATATTTATTTTCCTAATAAATATATGATTCATCTCATTAATTAATAACCCTCAAACTTTGGGATTTCTGACTGAAATTACCCACCTGATTTATAATTAACTATTATAAATCCAATCTCTTCATTTCTGGGTTTTATTTAACTTGTTCGTTTTATAGGTCCTCACAGGTGTGACCCTCAAGTGTCTTGTAACATTGGATGTGTAATCACTGGTTTGTCAACTTCTGCACATAATTACTAACAGTTGCTCCCATGTTGATCTGGCCCACGATGGTCACTTCCATTGAAATTTCCCTTTCCACGCTCAATCCTTCCGTCGGACCAGCGGTCGCTTCTTCCTTGCTCGTACCCAAACTCAGATCCTTGATCGTGTCTTCCACCTTCAAATCTACCTCCATATCCGCTCTCATATCCTTGCCTATTGAAGCCTGACTCATGACCATACTATCTAGAATTTCCCCGAAAGTTGTAGTCGGGATTCTGTTCGCGCCAATTTCCTTGATAGTTGGAACCTCCTTGATAGTCTATGTAAGTGCTATCGCGTCGGGGGTTGTCTCTGAACCTTCCTTGCTCATTTCTACCCTGATCGTATGATCGATACACTTTCTCCATGCTGGTATCCTCCTCTCCCCTATTCATTGAACTGAAATCTGCCCGAAGATTGATGTCCCCCTTTTCCTTGACCCATTCGGTTTCCGCATTGAAACCCTGATCCTCGTGAACCGGTAAATCCCTGGTTTGCATTCAGCCTTTGCACGTTGTGTAAGATCAAGGCAAGGGATTCATTCATGTTGAATAATTCTTCATCCGAGATGGTGATGATCATGGGGTCATCCGGTTGTTGCATGCCTTGGTTGAAGTTCTGATTGAACTCATGGTTAAAGTCTTCCGGATGTTGAGGAAGAGGCATGTTGTTAAAAGAGGTTGGTTGAATTGGAGCAGAATTGGGTCCTCCAAAGGGCACCGTAGCGAGTGCCAGAGGATCAATTCCCCTTTTTGATCTGCCACCAGTGATGAATTCCTCGTGTTGTACCATCATGCTGAAAAGGTCATGCAGACCCATAGCTCCAAGATTTCTACTCAGTTGGATGTTGATGGCCATGTATTGCCATTCTTGATTGAGGTTTTTCAGGAACTTGACATTGACCTCGTACTTGCTCTTCTCCACACCCAATCTGCGGAGATCATTGACAAACGAGTTCAGACGTTGGTAAGATTCTGTTAGAGATTCGTTCTCTCGAGCTCGGAATCCTTCATAGGCATTCAGTGCACTCTCCTTTTAGCTTTCCAAGGCCGTGTCTCCGCCTTGCATTTGTTGTTCAATCTCTAGCCACACATCCCTAGCGTTCGTCAGGCTGTCCATTCTGGCATACATGTTGTTAGGGAGTGCCATGATGAGGAGAGTGAGAGCACGTTTGTCTATGAGATGTCGTTCTATCTGTTCACGGGAGTACATATCACGGTTTCTCCACGACATAGGCTGGTAGAGCTGGGCAAGTTTCCGTGCGAGGAACTACTGCTATAGTGACGGTAGGTCTGATCGGGCGCTCACGAATTGATTTCATGAGGTTTTCATCGAGAAGGTCCAGGAAGTGGATCATTCGTCGCTTCCACTGTTGGTATTCGCCCATGACAAGTATTGGCGGGCGGGTTTCCGACCCTATGCCGATAATCTCTTTCGACATCTTGATCTCGTAACAAGAGGATCTTCTCCGAATAGACAACTTGGTTAAAATGAAACTTTTGAAAACGCTGTTCCTTCAAGTGCCTCGAGACACAATTAGCTTTAGAAAGGTTGGATTTTCGAAAAATGGCTAAGTGTCGAATTTGAGACGAAAATTGAAAATTCCCAGTCTCAAAGAGGCGAATCCCGACACGGAAAATGGAGTTTTCCGACTCGGAATTGGCACACGAAGTCCGACTCGGGAAATGGGAATTCCCGACTCGGAGAACAGAATTTCCTGATTCGGGAAATGACAATACCCGATTCGGAAAATAGACTAGGCAAAAATCAGAGGAGCAAAACCCCGATTCGGGAAACCGGTTCACCCAATTCGGAAAACAAAGTTTTCCGATTCGGGAAACGGGTATTATCCGACTTGGGAAACAAGACTATTATCCCGATTCGGAAAATTTGAACTAATGATCATTTCAAGTAATCCGAGTCGGAAAACCAGTCCAGTAACTCCGAAAAATAGCTCAAAAATCGACCAAAACACTTAAAGAACCAGTGTTAAGAGTTCCAATTGTTGTAAAACTTGTATAAAAACCTTTTGAAACCTCTTAACACTTAAAACCAATCCTAAAAGTGTACTTTTAGGCTGAAAATGAGCCAAAAAGTTTGAGAATTTTTTTTTTCAAAATTTTTGAAATCACCAAAAACACCAAGAAATCTATCAAAGATGTAGCCCTGATACCAAATGTTTGTCCCAAATCTGATGAGAATCAAGATGGAAACATCGTAAATGATAAAAACAAAGAAGATGACAATGAAATGCTTAATCACCAAAATGGTATTACTTGTGAATGAGGTTTGGCTACAATGATAAGAGAATATTCATTGGGATCTTCAAATAAGCATTAACTAGAAACCCTAACCCACACATTCTATTTATATGGGTAGGAAAAAGAAAATTACAAGAAAGGCCCTTGGAGTGTATGACTCCTTTAAAAGGGCACCCAAAAGTTAACTACATTAACTGAAACATAAACAAACTTAAATTAACTAACTGGATAGACCTTCGACTTCTTCACAACCCCAAAAGAGGGTCTAACACAAAGAGATTAGGTAAGGATGCAACCTTAGGATTTCTTCAAGTCTTTATATGAAGGATCACATATGCTAGTACCATATACTTTGTATCAAACTAGAGGTGCAACATCTTTTTGGTTTGAGTGAGCACATTAAGTTCGATCCCAAGATGAACATATCATTAAGATACGTGACATATGTATTTTTTTTTACATAAACACATTTATCACACTCGTTTATGTAAAAACCTATTTGATATAAGTGTATCATTAAACTTTTCATGCCATTATTTTGGCACTTGCTTAAGTCCATAAAGAGACGTAATCAACTTAAAGACATTGTGTTCTTGACCTTTCATAACAAACTCTTTCGTTTGTTACATATAGATTTTTTTTTGTCTAATTCACCATTTAGGAACGTAGTTTTGACATCCATTTGGTGTATCCCCAAATTATGAATTAATTGCTACTATGGCCGTCAACATCCTTGTAGATATTGTTCTTGTAACCCAATAAGTAAGTATAAAATAAGTCTTAATTTTCCTTTTACTAGTATGGCTACTAGTTGATCTTTGTATTTCTCTATTGTATAATCGAGCCTCAACCTTCTTTGAAATCCATCAATGACCAATTATCTTACTACTTGCAGATAAGTCAACCAATCTCATTTACGTGGTCTTTACAAAATTGGTCCTTGGAGTAAAGCCCTCCTACTTCCATTTCACAGATCTATCGATCGATTTCACCTTCTGCTTCTGCTTCTGCTTCTGCTGTAGTCTGTCTACTCGTCGTCCACCTTCTCCTTCCAGATTCCAGTCGTCCTGCTTCTAGGTTTTGCTTCCACTCTAGGTAAATCGACTTTTCAAAAAAAGTTTCAACTAATGTTTGCATACATGATACTTCATATATATATATATATATATATATATATATATATATAGGGGTGGGTTCAAATACAAACCACCTTTTCGTTGTGAACGTGAGGACAACCCAGAGCGCGACACGTGGCAATCTGAAACGGCGGGTCAAGTCATATTCAGTCCGAATAAAACTGCATGTTAGTGTTATTCATACTGAATAACGCTTGACCCGCGGATGACCCGCGGCTGACCCGCCCGCGTCCAATTGCATCAGAGTGCATGTTAGTGTTATTCAGTCTGAATAACGCTTTATTCAGTCTGAATAACTAAGTCGAAATTTTTTCAAATTGCCACGTGTCGCGCTCTCGTTTGTCCTCACGTTCACAATAAAAAGGTGGTTTGCAATTGAACTTTCACCTATATATATATAGTTGCAATTTGCAAACTTTGCCATGTGTTTTCACTCTTGATTTTGAAATTTTAACCTAGACTCCTAAAAAGCGGCTAGCCTAGAGCTTTTAATTTCTTGTTTAGCTGTATTTAATAGCACTATTAAGGAATCATCTTTCATTGGATGGCTGCTAGAGGGATTAGGCTGGCTAGTGGATCCCTCTCCATTTCCACTCTGACCATAAAAGTCAACATTCAACACAAAATTTAAAAAGCCTATCTAAACCCTACTATCAACTTTGAATGGATTAAAACACCAACAATAACATTAGGTCATCAACTAGAGAGACTAATCAAGCACAAAGTGTTTACAAACATTAGGGGAATGGTTTTAGAGAGTCAGGGGCTGTTTGGTTTTGTGGAATTCAAAGGAATTTGATGGAATTGGGATGAAAATTTCCTTTGACAAAATTCCTTGGTGATGTTTGGTTCACTGAGAATGAACTTGATGGAATCTTTTGAATCCCACTATTTAAGGAATCCATCATTCCTTGACTTAAGTAAGGAATTGAATTCCTACCAACCAAAAGCGCGGTCAAATTCCGTTCCCTTTCCTTCAAAATCAAATTCATTCGATGGATCCCAATTCCATCAAGTTCCATTCTACTCGCCAAACGCCGCCTAATTGTCCGATCTAGGTGCGCCATCACTTGCAAGACCCCCATGGTTTGCAATAATGTTTGCAGAAAACGATTTTGTGAGAAAAATATATTTGGGGAGTGTGTAGTGACTTTAAAAGATAATTTCATCCTTGAGCTTTGCAGGTTTTCTCTTGAAAACGATATTCAATGGCGTCTTCGTCCTCTCCATCCTCATCTTATTCACTACGAAGAGGAGGATGGACATATGACGTTTTTTTAAGCTTTAGAGGCGAAGACACTCGATACACTTTTGTAGATCATCTTTATGCGGCTTTAGTTCGAGTTGGAATAACTGTGTTCAAAGACAACGAGATGCTAAAAAGAGGGAAAGAGATCTCTCCTGAACTCTTGGAAGCCATTCAAGGGTCGATGTGTTCGGTGGTTGTTCTCTCTAAAAATTATGCAAACTCTTCATGGTGTTTGGCTGAGCTCGCCAGAATCATGGAATGCCGTAATCAGATGGGACAGTTGGTGATACCAGTGTTTTACCATGTTGATCCATCCATTGTGCGCAGACAAAAAGGAGATTTTGAGACTGCCTTTCGGCAGCATGAGGAGAAGTCTTGGGATAAGGTGAACGAGTGGAGCGAAGCCATGACAGCAGTCGACATGTTATCTGGTCATCATATCACGGAAACAGTTAAAGAGTTAGTAATATTTCTCTATATTATGCTTAAATTACTTATACATGTCTGATTATGTTTACCTCTCTTCCTTGACAATTTCATGAATAAGTTGTATGTGTAGATCTTGTAGAATATGCACCATACTTTTCTCCCACCGAATCATGGTTCATTTCAATCAAAAATATGAATTTTCATTTTCATTTATCAAAGATGTTTACATATTTTTTCTTAATTGTACCCACTGATCTTCCCAAATTAGTCATGCACAAGACACTATAAAAAGTTAAAACACCAATTTGACTTTGAATCTATGAAAATGAATTCATCGTCGTCCAATCGGGAACATAAGAGGAAAATTCATGTTTGGTAGTAGAAGAGTTGAATACATGAAAATGAAAATTTATGTATTGTAATTCATAACTAGAAATGGGAATTCAAAGCCATATTCTAAAGCTTCTTAAAAGGTAGGGAAATCAAATCCATGTTCACTGAAGATTGATCTTGTATCACTGAAGGTAATCTTATTTGCGATGATTGGAATGAAAAATTCTGATAAAGTAGAAGTCGTTATATTGTACAAATCATGTATTAAAATTGACATAATGGCCAAAACCAGTGTTCATCTAAATTCAGTCACCTCTAACATCAACCACCTCCAAAGTTTGCATGTGAGTTACTTGCTAACAATGCTCTAAACTCTACAGGGGTGAATCTGCCTTTATCTACAAAATTGTTCAAGATATCTTAGGCAACATACAACCTCGTAGCATGGAGAAAAATCTAATTGGTATTGAGCCTCGAATCAATGAATTAAATTTGTTACTAGCCACAGAAGCAACTCAAGAGGTGCGTATGGTAGGGATATGGGGAATGGGAGGAATCGGTAAGACGACCATTGCCCGAGCTTTGTTTAGAAGAATTTCTTGTAAGTTTGAGGGCAGTAGCTTTGTAAAAGGTGTTAGAGAAAATAGCAAAAGAGACATATGCGCCTTACAAGAAAAGATTCTTAAAGATATGACGCACCACAACTACAAGATCACAGATGTAGAGGACGGAGCTGAAATGATACAAATAAGGTTTTGTAAAAAGAAGATTCTTCTTGTTCTTGATGATGTGGATGATGCTAAGCAACTAGAGTTCCTAGCTGCAACGCATAAGTGGTTTGGTGCAGGTAGTAGAATCATCATAACTACTAGAGATCAACATTTGTTATCAGACACAAATGCCATATACAAACCTGCTTTTTTAGCTGAGGAGCATGCTGTTGAGCTTTTTAGCCAGCATGCGTTTCAGAGAAATAGCCCTCCTGAAGGGTACAAGGAACTGTCAAATCGGGCAATACGCTACACTGGTGGTCTTCCTCTAGCGTTGAAAGTTTTAGGTTCTTTCCTCCATGGAAGAAAACCAAGTGTGTGGGAAAGCGCTTTAGATAGACTAGCCAAAACACCAAATGTTGAGATTTTTGAGACACTGAGGGTAAGTTTTGATGGGCTTGAGTCTTCTGAGAAAAAGATATTCCTGGACATTGCATGTTTCTTCAAGGGTCATCGTGAAGAACGTGTGGCTAGTGTCACATCACGTTTTCGTGTAATTATTTTATTTATTTATTTATTATTATTATTATTATTATTATTAATGTTATCATTAGGGTTAGGGTTAGAATGTGGGTTTCTTGCGGAGTAAGGAAGAGGGGGAAGGGAAGCCCGTTATCTTGTGTTTTAAAAACCCTAGCGCACACCCTAGCCTCCATCAATTAGTCCTCGATAGGAAAAGAAACACGCGAGAGAGAGTGAGAGGTCGGCGTGAGAGAGAGAGAGGCGGCCGAGATCACCAAGAGGTAGTTGGAATTGCTCTCGCGTTGTTCTTCTCGTGAGGTAAACTAGAACCGTTCCCGTGTTTTTGGTTGTCGCGTGTAGGTGTCGGAGTTTCAGCGGTCACGACGGCCGCCGGTCTTGGCCGGCGGTGGCCTGTCGATTTCGGGTCGATCCTCCACGCCGGCGATGGCCGGTAGTGGTGGCGGTTTCGTTCCAGCCGCGGTGGCCATGCACCGCTGCTGCGTGTTTGTTGCCAGCGTCCGAAGGTGGTGGTGGTGGCAGCACCGTCGCCACCGTTACCGTTAGTTCGATCAGCATCGGCGGTGGGAAACCTCGCCGCCGCTATGCCGTTATCTTGTTTCCAGCCGGCGATGGTAATGGCGAACCACGGCCGCCGCCGTGGCTGTGGTATGGTGGTGATGAACCACCGTCGAGAGGGGCGAGGGTCCGGGGGCAGCCGCGGCTGCCTCCTTGTCGTTCGATCGGGTTGGAGGTGGTCGGACACCACGGCTGCTGCCGCCGTTCGATCGGCCGGCGGCTGTGGTGGTTCGCCTCGCCTTGGACCGCGGATGGTTATACGGCCGGCGGTGGTAGTGGACAGCCCACGGCCGCCGTCGCCGCCGTGCACCTCTTGTTTTGGGTCGGCGATGATCTACACACACACACACCCCCCCCGGTGGCGGCTGTTGGGTGTTGTGCGGCTGTTGTTGGTCGCCGGTGGTGGTGGTGGTGGTGGTGGTTAACCACCGCTGCCGCTGCCTTGTGTTTTGGGTAGTCGCCGGCGAAGGGGGCGGTCCCTTGCGGTCGTCACCGTCGATTGTTTAATTAGGGTTTACATGGGGTGACCTGGTACAAAATATATAGTACGAAAAAGGACGCGGGGGTTTCCATTAGAACTAGACCTTGTTGCGAACGGGGAATTAATTTGTATATGTTATGTATGTGATTTCAGCGTTGCGGGAGAGGTTTGAGTCGGTATTTCGATTGTGATTCTTTCTATTCGTGACGTCTTTGAGGTGAGTGGGTTTACATGCGATGCCTTATGATTTTATGTGTATACGTGCTATTAATTTACATGGTGATGTTTCGGGTTGCGTGATGACCCAACGGGCGGGAAACCGCGGAGACCGGATTGCGGGATGGTCCGGTAACGGGAAACCGTTCAGCTGTTAATGTGGATGATATGTATGTGCATTTAATTATAATGTGTTGTATGTGGATTTACTCACTAAGCGGTTGAGCTTACCCCTCGTGTTTTAATATTTTTAGGTACGAGTTCGGGTGTCGATAAGGGCAAGGCTCCGGCTTGAGGGTTCCCGGCTGATGGCGTTCCGATCCGAGCAATATTCTAGTTGACTTTTATTTGGGATATTTATATGTTTGACTTGGGGTTTTATCTTGAGGATGATTTGCTTATGATAAATGCAAGTTGTTTTAAATGATTAATTGGTCTTATTAAATGCAAGGGTTTTATCCAAATTTTTATATTAAAATTTTACTTTAAAATTTTCAATTGGGTTTGGGTGTTACAACTTGGTATCAGAGCCTAGGTTTAAGAGAATCAGCACACGCACTCGTGGGTGCGTGTGTGGTTGGACTTAAACCAGGCGGTCGAGAGTAATCGGATAAGATCGGAACGGCCAGCGGAACCGTCAAGACGGAGGTAAGCTTTAGTACCTTTAAATTATTATGCACGTAGTAGTCTATTTCGTAACGCATGCACAATTATATGTGGAATTTTATGGGATAGAATGCATGTGATAATGAGCTGTATACGTGATTTTATGTGACCGTCTAGTTAGTAAGTTGAAGTCTAAATAGGATGGTATCAAAACAAAACGTAAACACCTTGGTACGTCGGGGATGGGTCGTCGAGCATGTTCTTGTTTGATTGTTGCTCGGTGGTCTCGATCCGGCTACCATGCATGGCTGGTTATAGTAATACGGCGCCAATAATAGTGTTACTATAAACACCTGTGTAAGGTTGGATTTGATTAAGTTCTGGGGATTTTAACTGACTGACAACGACTAGGGATTTAGCATGCTATATGATTAACTGTTACATAATTACGTGTGTATATGCATGGAACTGTTGCGTTAGCATGCGCGGTAGAAATTAGCCCTAGGATTGGCATGATCACTATTTTAGGGCTGCGTGTGAGTACCTGAGTGGTGTATAGTGATGTTCGTTAAGCTGTGACTGAATATTGTACATCTTCAGAATGGTGCTAACCCGAAGCCAGACTGATGATGAGCCCGGGCAGTCCGATCACATTGCTGCCCAAATCACTGAAACCCTGCAGCAGATGCTGCCGGGGCTGTTTAACCAGATGAGAGACGAGCTGATCCAAACCATGGACCAGCGCATTGATGTGGCCCTCACGGCCCGTAGCTTAGGTACTGGGAGCTCGAGTCAGTCCCAGCCTCGTGGGATCACCTTCAAGGATTTTATGGCGTGCCAACCGCCATTATTTGACGGGAAGAAGGATCCCGTGGCTTGCTACCGCTGGTACTCGGCGGTCGAGGGAGCTTTTCGCACTTGCGGGTGCCCCGATGGTTCGAAGGTTCTTTTCGCTGTGAACCTTCTTCGTGGAGCTGCAAAGGATTGGTGGGACCTGACGCTCAAGAAATACACGGAGGCACAGATCACTGCGCTGACCTGGGGGGACTTCCGGGCCTTGTCCGACGAGGAGTTTGCACCTCGCATCGAAAAGGAGCGGATAGCATCAGAATTCTTGAAGCTGACTCAGACGACGGAGTCGGTGAATGAGATTACTGCGCAGTTTCTGGAGAAGCTGCTGTTTGTACCGGGGTACGCGAACGACGAATCGCTGAAGATGGCTCGTTATTTGGGAATGCTGAAGCCAGAACTCAAGAAGGCGGTGGCTACGGGGAGGTGTAAGACCCTCAGTGATATGCAGGAGGTAGCGCGGTCTCAGGAGCTAGTCTTGGAAGAATTGCAGCAAGGGAAGAGGAAGGCAGAAGACCAGTCGGGACCAGCAAAGAAATTTAAAGGAGCTAGGACGGATACCAGGAGCGGAACCCCGAGCTGCCCAAAGTGTGGGCGTTATCATCGGGGGGAGTGCAGGCCGCGAGAGTTATCGTGTTATAAGTGTGGCAAGACGGGCCACCTCAGCAAGGACTGCAAGGAGACTGCTAGACTCTGCTTCCACTGCTACCAGCCGGGGCATATCAAGCCCGATTGCCCTCAGCTGAAGAAGACGCCAGCCCTGGCTCCTGCACCAGCGACGCTTATGATCACTGACGGTACTACCAAGGGGAAAAGCGGAACTGCTACTCGTGGGCGAGCCTTTCAGATGACTGCTGAGGAAGCGCAGACGGCGCCTGACGTGATTACAGGTTTTCCTTATTATATTTTTATGCGATTATTGTAGTAGCTTGCCTTACTTGTTAGTATTAAGAATAGTGTATCTGTCGTCAATTGTGTACATTAGGCATATTTCCTGTCAACTCGAAACCGGCTTTAGTACTTTTCGACACGGGGGCCACGTGGTCCTATGTGTCGCGTAGGTTCTGTAAGGACTTCCAGATCGAGCTCGGTAATCTGGAAAGTCCTCAGGCAATCGACGTAGCGGCGGAGGAAGTGCAGGTGGTCGAGCATGTATACCGGGGGTGCAGCATTGATATCTTTGGAGTTCGTTTCAGCATCAATCTCATCCCCATTCCCATGAACGGAGTGGACGTAGTTGTCGGAATCGATTGGATGTTTCCAAATCGGGCAACCACGGATGTTGCGGGGCAGTTTGTACGCATCCATAACCCAAGTGGGGGAGATCTGGTGGTGTACGGCAAGGGGAGAAGGGTATCTACATCCTTCTGTTCTATCGCGAAGGCTCGGAGATGCATCCAGCGGGGTGTACGGGGTTCTTAGTTTATGCTATGGCGGATCAGGCGAAGGAGAGAAAGCTGTCGGTAGCGGAGGTGCCAGTGGTCAGCGAGTTTCCAGACGTGTTTCCAGAGGATCTGCCTGGCCTTCCACCTGATAGGCAGATCGAGTTCGGCATCGACTTGGTACCAGGAGCGGCTCCGATTGCGCGAGCTCCTTACCGTCTGGCTCCGCCGGAGCTTCAGGAGTTATAGGAGCAGTTGCAGGAGCTCTCGGGGAAGGGGTTCATCCGCCCGAGCAGCTCACCGTGGGGTGCACCGATTCTGTTTGTGAAGAAGAAAGACGGGAGTCACCGTATGTGCATCGATTACCGTGGACTCAACAAGGTGACCATCAAGAATAGGTATCCTCTACCTAGAATTGATGATCTATTCGACCAGCTTCAGGGGGCGTCGTGGTTTTCTAAGATCGATCTTCGGTCCGGGTATCACCAGCTGAAGGTGAAGGAAGCGGATGTCCACAAGACCGCTTTCCGAACCCGTTACGGCCACTTTGAGTTTTTGGTAATGTCGTTCGGGCTTACCAATGCTCCAGCAGCTTTCATGGACCTCATGAACCGGGTGTGCCGCCCGATGCTTGATCAGTCCGTGATCGTTTTCATCGACGATATTCTAATCTACTCGAAGACGAAAGAGGAGCATGTGATGCATCTGCGGGAAGTGCTTGAGGTGTTGAGGAGGGAGCGTCTCTACGCCAAATTCTCGAAATGCGCTTTCTGGTTGGAGGAGGTTCAGTTCTTGGGCCATATCATTAACCGGGAAGGCATCAAGGTGGATCCAGCAAAAATCGAAGCGGTTATGAATTGGGAAATTCCGAAGGCACCTACCGAAATCCGGAGTTTCCTGGGTTTAGCCGGCTACTACCGACGGTTCATCCAGGATTTCTCTAAGATTGCGGTACCTTTGACGCGTTTGACAAAGAAGAGTGAGCCGTACGTTTGGGGTTCTGAGCAGCAGAAGGCTTTCGACACGTTGAGACAGAAGCTGTGTGAGGCTCGGTTCTAACTTTACCGGAAGGGGTGGAAGACATGGCAGTTTATTGCGACGCATCTCGGCTGGGTCTGGGTTGTGTTCTGATGCAGAGGGGCAGGGTGATAGCCTACGCTTCGAGGCAGCTGAAGCCTCACGAGGCTAATTACCCCACGCATGATCTTGAGCTTGCGGCGGTTGTTTTTGCTCTCAAGTTGTGGAGGCACTATCTGTATGGGGTGAAGTGCACCATTTTCTCAGACCATCGTAGCTTAAGGTATTTCTTGGAGCAGCCGAATCTGAATATGCGACAGCGGAGGTGGCTTGACGTAGTCAAGGACTACGATTGCGAGATTCTCTATCACCCAGGCAAGGCTAATGTGGTCGCTGACGCTTTGAGTAGGAAGACGGAGCACGCGCCGCTTCGTATCTCACACCTGAAGATGGCGGTGACTACCTCCTTTTTGGACCTGGTTCTACGGGCCCAAGAGGAGGCGAGTCGGGAGGAGAACCAGAACGGGGAGCGGATCCGGGGGCAGATGGCCGCATTAGTCAGGGATGGTCGAGGGTTGCTGACTAGATATGGTAGAGTGTGGGTTCCTCGGGCGGGCGCGGCACGGCAGACCTTGCTTGAGGAAGCCCATAAGTCGAGATTCTCAATTCATCATGGAGCCACTAAGATGTATCGGGATCTACGGACGGGTTATTGGTGGCCAGGGATGAAGAGAGACGTGGCGCGGTACGTGGAGTCGTGTTTGACCTGTCTAAAGGTCAAGGCCGAGCATCAGAAGCCTCACGGCAAGATGCAGCCTCTGGAGATTCCCGAGTGGAAGTGGGAGAACCTCACTATGGACCTAATCACCAAGCTTCCGAAAACCCCTCGGAAGTTTGATGCGATCTGGGTCATAGTGGACCGGTTGACCAAGAGCGCCATCTTCCTTCCTATCCGGGAGAGTTCGACTGCAGAACAGCTGACAAAGATCTACGTGGATGAGGTGGTGTCGAGGCACGGGGTGCCAGTGTCGATCATCTCAGACCGGGACGTGCGTTTTACTTCTCGGTTTTGGGAGCGATTTCATTCGGAGCTGGGTACTAGGTTGCACTTTAGCACCGCGTACCACCCTCAGACAGACGGACAGAGTGAGCGGACGATTCAGACCTTGGAGGACATGCTTAGAGCTTGTGTATTGGATTTCGGTGGCAGTTGGGATACATATCTACCCTTAGCGGAGTTCTCGTATAACAACAGCTACCATTCTAGCATTGGAATGCCGCCGTTCGAGATGCTCTACGGGAGGAGATGCCGTACTCCTATTTGTTGGGGCGAGGTAGGACAGCGTGTTCTTGGTAGCACCGAAGTGGTACAGAGGACCACGGAGGACATCCAGAGGATCCGGGAGCGGTTGCGGACGGCTCAGAGTCGACAGAAGAGTTATGCGGATCGACGGAGATCGAACCTGGAGTTTCAGGTGGGAGACCGGGTCTTACTCAAGGTTTCCCCTTGGAAGGGGGTGATTCGGTTCCGAAAGAGGGGCAAGCTGGGGCCTCGTTACATCGGACCGTTCACGGTTCTTGCACGTGTTGGGAAGGTAGCTTATCGTTTGGAGCTGCCTGCGGTACTAGGCCAGATCCACAGCACTTTTCACGTTTCGCAGTTGCGTAAGTGCCTCGCCGACGAGACGGCTCATATTCCTTTAGACGATATTCAGGTGGACGAGAGCCTGAATTACGTCGAGAGGCCGGTAGCAGTGATAGACCGGAAGGTGAAGAGGTTGCGACGCAGGGAGATCGGAATCGTGAAGGTGCAGTGGCAGCATCGGAAGGGTTCTGAGTGGACCTGGGAACCAGAGACAGAGATGCGAGAGCACTACCCAGAATTGTTTTCAGACTGATTTCGAGGACGAAATCCTTGTAAGTGGGGGAGAGTTGTCACATCCCGTTTTCGTGTAATTATTTTATTTATTTATTTATTATTATTATTATTATTATTAATGTTATCATTAGGGTTAGGGTTAGAATGTGGGTTTCTTGCGGAGTAAGGAAGAGGGGGAAGGGAAGCCCGTTATCTTGTGTTTTAAAAACCCTAGCGCACACCCTAGCCTCCATCAATTAGTCCTCGATAGGAAAAGAAACACGCGAGAGAGAGTGAGAGGTCGGCGTGAGAGAGAGAGAGGTGGCCGAGATCACCAAGAGGTAGTTGGAATTGCTCTCGCGTTGTTCTTCTCGTGAGGTAAACTAGAACCGTTCCCGTGTTTTTGGTTGTCGCGTGTAGGTGTCGGAGTTTCAGCGGTCACGACGGCCGCCGGTCTTGGCCGGCGGTGGCCTGTCGATTTCGGGTCGATCCTCCACGCCGGCGATGGCCGGTAGTGGTGGCGGTTTCGTTCCAGCCGCGGTGGCCATGCACCGCTGCTGCGTGTTTGTTGCCAGCGTCCGAAGGTGGTGGTGGTGGCAGCACCGTCGCCACCGTTACCGTTAGTTCGATCAGCATCGGCGGTGGGAAACCTCGCCGCCGCTATGCCGTTATCTTGTTTCCAGCCGGCGATGGTAATGGCGAACCACGGCCGCCGCCGTGGCTGTGGTATGGTGGTGATGAACCACCGTCGAGAGGGGCGAGGGTCCGGGGGCAGCCGCGGCTGCCTCCTTGTCGTTCGATCGGGTTGGAGGTGGTCGGACACCACGGCTGCTGCCGCCGTTCGATCGGCCGGCGGCTGTGGTGGTTCGCCTCGCCTTGGACCGCGGATGGTTATACGGCCGGCGGTGGTAGTGGACAGCCCACGGCCGCCGTCGCCGCCGTGCACCTCTTGTTTTGGGTCGGCGATGATCTACACACACACACACCCCCCCCCGGTGGCGGCTGTTGGGTGTTGTGCGGCTGTTGTTGGTCGCCGGTGGTGGTGGTGGTGGTGGTGGTTAACCACCGCTGCCGCTGCCTTGTGTTTTGGGTAGTCGCCGGCGAAGGGGGCGGTCCCTTGCGGCCGTCACCGTCGATTGTTTAATTAGGGTTTGCATGGGGTGACCTGGTACAAAATATATAGTACGAAAAAGGACGCGGGGGTTTCCATTAGAACTAGACCTTGTTGCGAACGGGGAATTAATTTGTATATGTTATGTATGTGATTTCAGCGTTGCGGGAGAGGTTTGAGTCGGTATTTCGATTGTGATTCTTTCTATTCGTGACGTCTTTGAGGTGAGTGGGTTTACATGCGATGCCTTATGATTTTATGTGTATACGTGCTATTAATTTACATGGTGATGTTTCGGGTTGCGTGATGACCCAACGGGCGGGAAACCGCGGAGACCGGATTGCGGGATGGTCCGGTAACGGGAAACCGTTCAGCTGTTAATGTGGATGATATGTATGTGCATTTAATTATAATGTGTTGTATGTGGATTTACTCACTAAGCGGTTGAGCTTACCCCTCGTGTTTTAATATTTTTAGGTACGAGTTCGGGTGTCGATAAGGGCAAGGCTCCGGCTTGAGGGTTCCCGGCTGATGGCGTTCCGATCCGAGCAATATTCTAGTTGACTTTTATTTGGGATATTTATATGTTTGACTTGGGGTTTTATCTTGAGGATGATTTGCTTATGATAAATGCAAGTTGTTTTAAATGATTAATTGGTCTTATTAAATGCAAGGGTTTTATCCAAATTTTTATATTAAAATTTTACTTTAAAATTTTCAATTGGGTTTGGGTGTTACAGCTAGAGTACTCGATAGTTTTGGTTTTGACCCAACAATAGGTATTAGTGCTCTTAAAGAAAAGTGTCTCATAACAGTTTCAAATGAACAGATACAAATGCATGATGTCTTTCAAGAAATGGGTTTGGAAATTGTTCGCAATAGTTACCCAAATAGCAGGCTATGGCAATGTAAAGAAATCCATGATTTCATTACGAAGAACACGGTAATAACATTTTTACTTAACAAAACTATTATTTCTTAAAAGTTTCTATTTAGAATGAGTGTATTTTGATTCTCAATCAAATACTTTATTGCAGAATCTAGAAGTAGTTGAAGCTATAGTGCCGACATACGTTGACGAGGACACAACTTATGAGAACATGGGTTTTAGTGCTGATATATTTGAAAAGATGAAGAATATTCGGCTACTTGATATTCGTGGGGATTTCACTTCTTGTAAACCTACAACTCTCCCTGATGAGCTACGATTTCTTAGATGGGATCGATACCCATTTTCTTCTTTGCCGCTAGCGCACTTGTCTAAACTTGTTGGGCTTGAAATAATATATGGCAAAATTGAACATATATGGATGGAGTATAAGGTATTTAGTGGAGGAAACTCCTTTCTTAGCAATTACATTACAATTTCTCATGCATAAGGGGTGTTCCTTGGTTGAATTCCAATGAATTTAGGTGGATATGATACGATCCAATCATCCTTGATGTTGGATTTTGCCATATGATCCATCCAATTATCATTGGAATACCAGTTCCATCAATTGGATATTGTTATTGGTTATCTCTAGGATCATATTGGATTCATCTATGTTCATACATACATATATATATATATATATATATATATTGGCATGTTCAAACGAGAAGCTAAACTTTTTGCGAAAGATGAGTAGTGTGCTATCATATATGATACACGAATGTAATCATATATGACTAAACACATGTTATATGAGTAAACACATCCAAACGCCTAGTAATCACATATGATATCACACATCTCGCATTCTCTAAAAATGTTTAACTTCTCGAATGATCCTTCATGACATCTCTCCTCTCTCTCTCTCTCTCTATACATATATATATATATAGATATAATTTTGAACCAATTAATCCACAATTTTAACCAATTGTTTGTATTCTTTGTTTAATTTTATTGAAAAACACAACATAGCAATATCAAATATACACAATATCGTAAAATATTATTAATTATATATTGCGAACTAATCATTTGGATGGCAGACTAATAATATACATATATATATATATAGGGTTAGGTTCAAATGTGAACTCAATTTTGATTATGAACGTGAGGATGAATCCCAGCCACACATCTTCTATTACGGTGGACATGTTCACGGAGGATTGAGGCGATTCATCGGAGGGTAGAGATTATTAAAGGGGGGAGACTGGTCAAAGCCGTCTTTGTTGACCGGATGAGCGGCTGAGGTTCGTCCTCATGTTCACAACCAAAATTGAGTTCACATTTAAACTTTCCTCTCTATATATAAAGTTAGGTTCAAATGTGAACTCAATTTTGGTTGTGAATGTGCGGACCACTAAAATTGCGTCACGTGGCAATATTCACTCTGAATATGCGGCATTATTCAGAGTGAATAAAGCTTTGGCGTTTTTATTCACTCTGAATAATACATGATATTCAGAGTGAATATTGCCGCGTGGCACGATTGTAGTGGTCCTTACGTTCAGAATGAAAGATACGTTCACATTTGAAAGTTCAAATGTGAACTCAATTTTGGTTGTGAACATGAGGACCACTAAAATCGTGCCACATGCCATATTCAGTTTGAATATTATGCGTTATTCAAACTAAGTAACATTGCATTCAGTGTTATTCAGTTTAAATAACACATGAATATTCAAACCAAATATGCCACGTGGCTAGCTCTTGGTTGTCCTCATGTTCACAATGAAAGATGAGTTCACATTTGAACCTGGCCCTACATATATATATATATATATATATATATATATATATAGAGTCCCATTCCGTTGTTAACCAGACATTTTGTGTTAACTGTGTTAACCCATCACAACCATTGATTATTTTGATCTATGGTCAAGATCAAATCCCTATAATCAGGGAAAATTGAATAATTCCAAATTTAAAAAACTAACAAACACATATGCAAAGGGCATTTTGGGAACAACACATTAAATTAAATTAAATAAAAAAATGGAAAAATACATTCAAATTTCAAAATTCAAACAAAATACATTCAAAATTCATAAACCCTATGCATCCCGACCTAACACTAGTGCACTCCGACGGTCTCTGGTACATTCTGGCGAAACACATATGCGCTCTGGCAGCAATGATGTTAGACGGTGGGAGAAGCCAGTGATAGACATGTGTTCTCGTCGTTTACACACATGTGTTCAGGCGGCGAATGGAAGCGGCTACGTCGTCGTAGACGGAGGAGGAAGCAGACAATACACATGTGATCTCACAACTTACACACGTGTGTTCAGACGACGGAGTAAGGCGGCATCCGCCGTGTAGATGGAGGATTAAGGCTGTGAAACACATGTGCAATTGTGCACCGACGTATACACATGTGTTCCACGGCCTCTCCGTCGTCGACATCGATTGCACACGATGGCAGACCACGATGGCGGATAGAGACGACGTGGGACGACAGCAATCGGCGGTTGTGGGTGAGTTGCAGCGCCGGAGGGCGATGGCCGGTGATGGAGATGATGGGCGGTTATGGTCGTTGATGGAGATGATGGACGGCGGTTGCAGCGGCGGTTAACAACGGCGGCGACAGTCTAGTATACTTCCGGCGATGATGAGAGAGATTTTTATGAGATATGCTTATGGATGATTGAGAAATTAATGGAAGTTGCTTTAGATAACTATGCTACAATTAAGGAATTCAAATATTTGATTGGAGCCTAAACTACAATTGACTAATTTGCCCCTAGGTTAACAAGGTTAACACAAAGCCTTGGTTAACAACGGAATACTACTCTCTCTCTCTCTCTCTCTCTATATATATATATATATGTAGGGCTAGGTTCAAATGTGAACTCATCTTTCATTGTGAACGTGAGGACCACTAATATCAGGCCACGTGGCAATATTCAGTTTGAATATTCATGCTTTATTCGGTCTGAATAAAAGTTTTATTCACTTTGCTTACTGAATAAAGCTAAGGTGCTAATTCAGATTGCCATGTGGCACGATTTTGTTGGTCTTCACGTTCAAATTGAAAGATGAGTTCACATTTGAACTTTCCTCTATATATGTATGTATGTATGTGTGTGAGAGAGTGCACATGTAGGTATATTAATTGGATAGTAGTTGGATTGGCTCGATTTGGTTTCATTTGATTCTTAACTGTCATCCAACAACCTATATATCCAATTTGGATGTTGGAATTTTGGAACCGATACAATC
The DNA here is from genome assembly GCA_030169165.1 of Centaurea solstitialis. Classification (NCBI taxonomy): domain Eukaryota; kingdom Viridiplantae; phylum Streptophyta; class Magnoliopsida; order Asterales; family Asteraceae; genus Centaurea; species Centaurea solstitialis. Next base: position 59,946,292 of record CM058046.1, on the reverse strand, counting down.
ACATTACAATTGGATATTCAATCATGGTCAGTTAGTTCTAACTAGATCAATCAGTGTTGAATGGATGAGATGATTTTATGTTCATCAATAAGATATTTACATAGATAAGTTAGCAACTTTTAGTTTGTTTTCAATTATGAGTAACCTTGATTGTTATTTTGTTCTTTTTTGTATTTTTGTCAGGTTATGCCAAACTTGAAATTCATTCAACTTGAAGACTTGAGATGCGTAGAAAGTTTTCCAGATGTTTCAGGGGCTCCAAATGTTGAGAGGTTGATTTTGTCGGGTTGTACCAACTTGGTGGAGGTTCATAAGTCTCTTGGAAGTTTAAGAAAGCTTGCTTACTTGAACATGAACGGTTGTTGGGACCTCAAGTGTCTCCCTTCTTTGATGGAGATGCCATCATTGGAGACTATAGATCTCTCTTATTGTCTTAGTCTTGAAAAATTTGTGGAGGTCTCTTCGGGTATGGAGAAACTATCAAATATATATCTCAATGGATGTTCAAATCTCAAGATTATTCCTAGCTCAATTTGTGAGTTAAAAAATCTCAAGAGCCTTCATCTTCAAGAGTGCGAGCAACTGCAAAAATTGCCAGAGAAGCTGGGAAGCATGGAAAACTTAGAAGAGCTATGGATAGGATTTGTGGATCATGTCACCGTCTTTCCAAGGCGACCAGAATCCATTAATTTCCATGCTTTGACAAATTTGTGTTGTTTGAGAAAATTAGATCTTAGTTGGAGACAAATCGAAGAACATGACTTTCCCAATAATTTTCATGCTTTTTCCTCCTTGGAAGAATTAGATCTAAGTGGCAACTGTAAATTAGCCCAGTTACCTGCAAGCATCTCTCGCCTTTCTTGTCTTAAACACCTAGAGTTGAACGATTGCCAACAACTTCAAAATATTCAAGCGCTCCCATCAGGAATACAAGTTTTGAAGGCAAACAATTGTGGAGCATTGGAAAAGATTGAAGATCTAACAAAAGAGTATGTGTGGTTGCATAAAATATTTCTATCTGGTTGCAAGATGCTCCTAAAGAATCAAGAGAGTGAAAAATGTCTTGATAACATGTTGCAAAAGTCTTTAATTGAGGTAGCCAATCTCTCTCTCTCTCTCTCTCTCTCTCTCTCTCATATCTCATTTTATTTTAATTATTGATATCAGTTTTAGTAAAAGAAAAAACTTAACCAGATCATTGTGTTCCTCATATATGGTACTTGAGAAATTCTATATTATGAGATGGCTATGTTTTTGATGTTTCCAATTGAGTACAGAAATGTGCTGCCGTGGATCATGTGTTAAGTATTGCTATTCCTGGAAACAAGATTCCAAGCTGGTTTAAAGAGCAACGACATGGAAACCAAATAGCACTGAAGTCCAAATGTCATACTCATGTCATGGGATTCGTTGTTTGTGGTGTGTTTCAAGGACAACGGCAAAACGAAAATGTTCAAACCATTGGTACTACCGAGATCCACTTCAGTGTTGGAAATAATAGAACCCGCAATCGAGAGTCAAAGGTTGATTACATTAATACATCTACAGCATGTGAGGACGAGAGCTTGTGGATTGTCTATATTCCGTTCAGTTTCATTCGGCAGCAGATGTATGATTATTTCGAACGGGATTACAACTGGTCTATCTTTGTTAAAGGTAATCTTGTAATCCGTTTATTTTCACCATGGCACGATGATGAAAATTACATAAGATGTGGGGCACGTCTAGTTTACAAAGATGATGTAGTATTAACACTACAAATCAATACTAGCATCCCCGATTACCAGAACTCGAATATTGTTCGTAGGTTTGGTGATTCTTTTGCCTATATAGAAAAGCGTAAAAAGCATCGAACTGTAAACATTAAATGTAGTTGAGTTTTTTTTTTTTTTTTTTTTTTTTTTTTTTTTTTTTAATATTCATCAAGTTTCATTTGTTTTCCACATTCTGTTAGTTATACTCTTCTTATCTTATCATATTTTAATTCATCATACATAATTTGTTAGATATTTAACATAACAATATTTATTGTTTTAGACCAAATATATATCTTGTTCGTAGGTTTGAACTTCCGGTGATTTTCCCTTCACAAAGACTATCCTCCATGAACCAATCATCGTCTGCAGCTACTCCTTCCGTCCATTCCGACTGGACCGAAGAATCTCCGTCGCTACCCTATGTTATTACTATTAGCTGTAAATTAGCCTATTAACTGTCAATTAGCTGCTGTAAATTAGCTGTATTTTTAGAATGACTCCTATCTATTTTAGGTTGTATATTTGGTGTAATGATCCTCCCTAAATAAGGAGTGATCTGTTCCTGATTTGTAGCATGCTCTATGTATTTATATTCAATTGAGTGGGAATAGAAAAGCATCTTGGGAAATACATTTCACCTAACATGGTATCAGAGCATAGCTCATTACCCTAGCTCTCGTCTTCTCAAATCATCAAACCACGGTTTGATTTCTGTCACATTCAAATCATCAAACCACGGTTTGATTTTCTTTTCTTTTTTCCCTTTTTCATCACCTTGCAGATTCTGTCCATGGGTGCCAAGCGTGAAAATATCACCAAGACTCTTCACCCCGTCTACACCGTCACCAACATTCAACACAAGGTCCGGGTGCTCGACGGTACGAAGGTCTCATACTCTTCGTGGGTCAAGTTATTTCAACTACATGCTAAGGGATACAAAGTCATGTCGCACATTGACGGGACACCGTCTCCGGCCAAAACTGATGCAGAGTATGAAGCATGGACCGAAATCGATGCAATTGTATTGCAATGGATTTACGGTACATTGTCTGATGACTTATTGGTTCGTGTTTTGGTAACCGAGTCGACTGCCTACGAAGCCTGGTGTCGAATCAAAGCCATTTTCCTCAACAACAAGGGCTCTAGGGCTGCCGCACTAGAGCACGAATTAAATAACCTCACTTTGAAATCCATGCCTTCACTTGAAGCTTACTGCCTAAAACTCAAGGAACTGGGCAGTCAACTCAATGATGTGGATTGTCCGGTTAATAATCAGAGGCTCGTTCTTCAACTTGTAAGAGGGCTTCCGGCTGAATATGACACCGTGGCGTCGTATATCAATCAGAGTCTTCCCACGTGGGAGACTGCATGTAGTATGCTCGAGTTGGAACATCACCGCCAAACTGCACGGGAAACCATGTCTACACCGACTGCCATGGCTGCTGTCTCCTCTGAACCACCACATGATCCTGCAACCTATGTCGATAGAAGACGCTCCAATAACAAGCCCGGACATAGGCGGCCCAATTCCTCATCTAGTGGTTCCTCCTCAACAGGCCCTAGGCGTGGTTCAGGACAGCCTCAATCAACTCGGTCGTCGTGGAACTCTCAACCTAATCGGCTGCCCAATTGGGCCTATTGGAGCCCTCCGCCATGTCCGCATCCCACCAACCCCGGCTGGCACTCTCCTTGGGCCGGGCCTCCTATGCCAGTCTGGCCTACGTCTCACGGCGCACCTGCACGTCCCAAGTCAGGCCCTAGACCTTCTGGTCCAGCAACAAACCAGGCCAATCTCACTACCTTTGATCCGCTTGAGCCAACTCAGCTTGGCGAAGCACTTCAAACAATGACCATGGACCCAATTGATGATCAATGGTACATGGATTCGGGTGCAACAGACCATCTCACAGGTGACCAAGGTAAGATTTCTAAACCCTCGTTAAATTGTTCCATTGGTTCAATATCTGTTGGTAATGGTGCTTCTATGCCGGTTCGTGGATCGGGTTCCTCATCCATTTCAACACCCATACGTAACCTACACCTAAACAACATTCTTTACACACCAAACATCATTAAGAATCTCATTTCTGTTAGAAAATTTTCTGTTGATAATGATGTTTCCATTGAATTTGATCCTCATGGATTTTCTGTGAAGGATTACCAGAATGGTCAGATGCTGTTCCGCCACAATAGCTCGAGCCGTCTATACCCTCTCACATATCCAGTCACCAACGCCACCTTTCTCACCTCCAGTGCTCGAGACTTTTGGCATGATCGATTGGGACACCCGGTCTTCCTGTTTTGGATTTTCTTAGTTTGAATAATGTTATTCCAAGTACTAAGCGTAGTCGTTCTTTCAAAGCACAAGCGATTACCATTTTTGGATTTTAATTCTACTACTGTTTTACCGTTTGATATTGTTCATTGTGACTTGTGGACATCTCCAGTCCCTAGCAAAACAGGTTACAAATATTACATGGTTTTAATAGACGATTTCACGCAATATACTTGGGTTTTTCCAATAAAATTCAAGTCTGAAACTTTTTCCAAATTTTCCCAGTTTCATAAATTCATCCAAACTCAATTTAATTTTGCAATTAAAGCTTTCCAATGTGACTTAGGGGTGAATTCGACAACCAAAATTTCAAATCCTTTGCTGAAACAAACGGTCTACTTTTTCGCTTCTCTTGCCCTCACACTTCCCAACAAAATGGGAAAGCCGAGCGTATGATTCGTAGACTCAACGAGATCATACTTACTCTTCTCACACACGCATCTCTCCCACCCCATTTTTGGGTTGAAGCATTACATACCGCGTGCTATCTCCACAACATCCTCCCCACCAAACTCTTAAAATTCACCACCCCTATGACCGCTCTTTATCATCGACAGCCTTCCTATGACCACCTTCGGGTTTTCGGTTGTGCATGTTATCCTAACACAACCGCAACATGAAAACACAAGTTGGAACACCGCTCCAGTCGTTGTATTTTCCTCGGGTATCCCGCTAATTTTCGTGGGTATCGCTGCCTTGATCTCTCTTCCGGCAAGGTTCTCCTATCTCGTCATGTCACTTTCGACGAGTCCTCTTTTCCTTTCTCTGAAAAACATCCTACTCTACCCTTCACCTACTCGTTTCTAGAGTCTGACCCAACTCCTACCGTCTTTGATCCATCAGTCTCTTTCCCTTTGCCACCTTCCCCGACCCTTTCTGCCCAAAACACTTCCCCATCTACCACTCTCCAACAACCTCCTCTTATCCATACCTACCATCGCCGGAATACACAACCACCTGTCCCACCAACCCCACTGCAACAATCCTCACCTACTACTGCCTCAACGCCTCAACCTCCACCACCTCCCCCTCCGCCGCCGCCACCACCCGTATCAACCCACCCCATGATAACCCGTTCCCGAGCCTCCAACTCTCAACCTCCTCTTAACCTACATACTAGTACCCAACCTACCATATCTCCCATACCAACTTCCCACATCAAAGCCCTTTCCGATCCACTTTGGCATGACGCCATGATCGACGAATATCGAGCTCTAATGGATAATCAAATGTGGGACTTGGTACCTCGCCCCCCTAATGCGAACATCATTCGGTGCATATGGTTATTTCGTCACAAGTTTAATGCAAATGGCACCTTACAGAGATACAAGGCCCGGTTAGTCGTTAACGGAAAATGCCAACAGGTTGGAATTGATTGTGAGGAAACATTTAGCCCCGTAGTCAAACCAACCACAATCAGAACGGTGCTCAGTCTGGCTGTCTCCCGGGGTTGGTCTATTCACCAACTTGACGTTAAAAATGCTTTTCTTCACGGGGACTTAAATGAAACAGTATATATGTTTCAACCTCCGGGGTTCGTCGATACCACTCACCCTAGTTATGTATGCAGGTTACGCAAGTCTCTTTATGGGCTTAAACAGGCCCCTCGAGCATGGTATGACCGATTTGCTACCTACATTACTAAGTGTGGTTTTCGGAGTACATTAGTGACACCTCCCTATTTGTTTACAAAAAGGGAAATGACATGGCCTATTTACTGTTATATGTTGACGACATTGTCCTCACGGCCTCTAATGACCAGCTTCTCACCAATACCATTGCTCTTTTATCTCGTGAGTTTGCTATGTCAGATTTAGGTACCTTAAATCATTTTATCGGGATCAAAGTTAAACGTAAAGACGGCGGCCTGTTTCTTTCTCAAGGAAATTATGCCGCTACCATTCTATTCCGGGCTCATATGGCGGACTGCAAGCCTACTTCCACTCCTGTTGACACTTCCCCCAAAATGAGTGCCACGAGTGGCAAACTTCTACCTGACGGTACTCATTACCGCCAACTGGCAGGAGCTTTACAGTATCTTACCATCACGCGCCCGGACCTTACATATGCACTACAACAAATCTGCTTGTTCGTGCATGCCCCACGGGATCCACACTTCCAGTTCCTTAAATGAGTTCTCCGTTATGTTAAAGGAACCGTTACATATGGCCTCCGTATTTCACCCTCGAAATCGACCCAACTTACTGCATATTCAGATGCCGATTGGGGGGGGGGGGTGCCCCGACTCTCGCCGCTCCACTTCCGGATATTGTGTCTTCTTAGGGGATAATTTGGTTTCCTGGTCATCAAAACGTCAGCCAACCATATCACGATCAAGTGCAGAGGCAGAATACCGTGGGGTTGCAAACGCAGTTGCCGAAACGAGTTGGCTGCACAACTAACTTCTGGAACTTTATATTCCCACTCGCAAGGCTACAATTGTTTACTGTGATAATATATCGGCCGTATACTTATCTGAAAATCCAGTACACCATCAGCGTACAAAACATGTGGAACTTGATATCCATTTCGTCAGAGAAAAGGTCAAAATCGGTGCAGTCAGGGTATTACATGTTCCAGCAGATTTTCAGTACGCCGACATCTTCACCAAAGGGCTTCCGCGTCATCTTTTTAACCGTTTTCGGTCCAGTCTATGCATTCGTCCTTCTACTGCTTAGACTGAGGGGGTGTATTAGCTGTAAATTAGCCTATTAACTGTCAATTAGTTGCTGTAAATTAGCTGTATTTTTAGAATGACTCCTATCTATTTTAGGTTGTATATTTGGTGTAATGATCCTCCCTAAATAAGGAGTGATCTGTTCCTGATTTGTAGCATGCACTATGTATTTATATTGAATTGAGTGGGAATAGAAAAGCATATTGGGAAATACATTTCACCTAACAATTACTTGTTTTTTCCTCCATCTTTTCAGAGCTTGTGGTTGAATTGACCCTTCTTCCCAAACTCTCACTCTATAGAAAAAGCCATCTATTTTTATATACTCCTCAATTCATCGATGTGGTTAATGATTGAGGTAGCGACCAATTCTTTTTCCAAATTCCATCTGAATACAATCGCCCCGTTCACATTTTACTATTTCAATCGGGTGTCCCCATTTGGCTATGATTTCTTCGAACACTTCACATTCTGCCATATTCTCTGATTCACAGAGATCCCAGTACTCCTTCCAGATTATCCACCAACTTCAACACTTTCCCCATCAAGTATCTAGCCAACCTGTGATTCATTGACTCCTCCGATTTCCACATGCCAATTAGCCCATTCCTTTCCGTTTTACCTCGGTCGTAATCATATTAACTTGTCCTTTGACTATATCTTTGTACGATATATCTATCAGTCCCATCTTATGGATTCTGCCCATTTCTTTGCCATCCAATTTCATCGGTTTTATATTGCCAGACCCATTGTTCGTATTATTCTTATTCGCCTTGAAGGCCCTCAACTTATGCGAACCGTCCACAAGTTTGTTTAATGCTTTTTTATAACACCTTCATTTTGGACATTCCTAAATCTCGCAAAACCGAATATTTCCCATTGTTCATTCTCCTTTGAGCCAGATAAATGTCACCACTTTGCCTACTCTCTTAAAGGTCCACCACTTCGCCTACACTCTTAAAGGTCCTCCATAGTAGATTTATTGTTTGTGCCAAGTTTTGCATTGGTCTTTATGGATTTGATTTGTTGTTACCCATCAGAAATATCTTTGCCAACCACTTAACATGAGAAGCGTGAGACGTGGTAATCAACCGTTGGATGCACATGAGGATGAGATGTACTGTAACACCCCGCTAAAGCGGAAACGCGAGATGTGACAGTCTAGATTTCAATGCGATAGGAGATAAATAACATCATTCATTCACACCAAAATGTTCAAAGTTTAAGATTTAAAATGTATTACAACCAACGGAATTTTGAAATTACAGACATAACAAAATAAATAAAGTCTTGACTGATGCCAACAAACGCGCAAACTAAGCTTTTTCATAAACCTTCTGATTTCCTGAAAAGCATGTTAAAACAAGCGTCAACTACGAGAGTTGGTGAGTTCACAGGTTTTCATATGCACAAAACATTTTATATGCAGAATCTTTGGTGAATCTTTTATTCACCCACATTTTCATAAACAGTGAATCTCTTATTCACCCACATTTTCATAAACATTTTATAGTGAACCTTTTTGCTCACTACCATTATGAAGCTTATCTTTAGTGAACGTTTTTGCTCACTCCATTTCAAAGCTTAGTAACAAAACATTTTGTAGTGAACCTTTTTGCCCACTACCATCACAAGGCTTATCTTTAGTGAACGTTTTTGCTCACTCCATTTCAAAGCTTTGTAACAAAATATGAGAAAATTCCCGGGTTAACGTTAATCACATGATATTTATTCTTTGAGTCACTACTAAGCCTGAAATTATGACATGCTACGCCCCTATTCTACCTCAGCGGTGGGACTAAATCCCACATGTGTAGAATTTTTTTTCAATACAGTGCACCTATTCCTCGTCAGTTTAAGGTGGGTATGTCAACCAAATAGCGCTATCCACTAGTATTATAGGCCCATTGTTATGAGTTAATAGTAGACATCCGAGGACTTCACTTTTTCAAACTCACTATATCATGCCTCATAACATTGCAAAATTTGACTCATATCAAGATTTATATTTCAAAATAAATCAATAATTCATTACATTGAACATGCTTTTCACCCCAAATACGTAAAAAACGGTAAAAGAGGGGCTGTGAATACTCACCTTGAGTAGTTTAGCGTTTATGACAATCGGTAGTGCGTGAATAATCCCGACTCCAAGTCTACTTATGCCTTATAACTTACGTATTTGACGTAAGTCATAATTCAACGGTCCGTATCTAGTCAAATCATCACCGATATCCTAATATAATGCCTTCACTTAATTCTATTAAGTTCAACTTAGTATAAATTAGCTTTTAGTTACTTTATATTATTAATCAAACATATGGGAATCCTTGAAGTTTGCAAAACAATCTTTTTGAATAAATCAGATTCTGGCAGATTTGTTTTATTGCAAAAAGATTACATTTAAGCTTGGGTCCACAAGGAGATAAATTATCAAATTTTTATCTACTGATATTGGGGGTGTTAACAACATTTCCACCAAATTTCATGATTTTTGGAGATGTTTAACATATTTTAAAAATTCTTGCAAAATCAGTGTGCATAAATCATTTTTGGAAATACAAGTCAGTGGTGTTTGTACCATAGAGAATTCATTTCTACACCAAAATTCAAATTTCAAAAGGGATATTCAAGATAAAACAAATATCTAACTAATGAAACAAGTTTCACACGATTTTGATGATTTTTGAATGAGATATGACCTCATGAATCCATGCATGTGAATCTGCCATCCTTGGATAGATTGCACCACGAATTCCTTTTCATTGGTTGAGCACTCAAAAATCCACCAAATCATGTGATATCAGATTCTTTGGAATGCTAACTCAATGAACTTGAACTTAGAATCAAGAATCATGCATTTTAGTTAAGTTATCAAGGAGATATGCATGCATGAAGTTGATATAAAATTCTGACCAGAAGCTGATGAACACTAAAAAGTTTTGTAATGGTTGAAAGTTTAAAACTTGGAATTTTTGAATGATTCCAGTGGGGTTTGAACCCTAACACTTAAAATATTGAACCATAAAAATTTTAGAGAAAAAGGAATCCATAAACACCCTTTTTGGGTCGTCCAAACACCATGCAATAATCTGTCAGCAACATTCCAGATTCAAAGTTCATCTTTTTCTCAATAAACACTTAAAAATCTCTAAGATTTGGGGTTTATTTGATGTTTAAACCAAAACACTTAACATATAACAAGTAAATGCATAAAATACACATGAGTATAATCAAGATACATGCATGCAATAACAAGAATTTCCAGCCCCTTAGGAGCATCAAAAACACCCAAAAATGTGTGGTTTTTACTCAAATCTTGTGTTCATGAGGGAGAGTCATAGATTTTCACCATCCATTGAATGTTTTTAAACATTTCCATGGTTCAATCTCTTCTCCAAACATCAAGATCATCATTCATCCAACAAGGAGGGTTTTAAACCTCAAGAAATGTAAGAAAAACACCCAAAAGGGCTAAAAACCGAAGCTAATACGTACATACTACTTTTACCTTTGATGATACTACTATTTAGACTTTGAAATCCTTGATTGATCCTTCAAATATTCAGATTTGGATGATGGATTTTCTGATTTCTTGAGAGAGAATGAAGAGAGAAGAAGAGAATAGAGAGAGAGTGAAATTTGAAAATGAAATCATGAAAATGAGTTGGGAAGAGATATGAATGATTACTTTTATTGGAAAAAAGAGAGAGAGAAAGAGAGAGGTGTAGGGGGGGGGGGGGTGGCCGGCCACATGGGGCCCACCCCAACCTTTTTCTTTTTTTTTTTATTAATAAAGCATAATACAGTTAAAACCGGTGCAGTGTCGGTTTGCGATAATTTTTCGACAAAACCGACTTTTTCGAAGGTGAATTTGGATTATTTGAAACAGTTTATTTTTATTTTTAATAAAGTAACATATTTTATATAAATTGACTTTAAATTTGGCATTATCAGGTTTTCGGGTGACTTTGGGCCGGTACGGCTTTTTCGGGCAGTTTTCGGGATTTTTAGGTTTTTGCCAAAATTTTTCACGCAAACTAACCTAATTTCTTCTAATAACTTAAGTGACTAAATTTTTACCTACGGAAACGCTACTGAGTGATTTAACGAGTAGCTAACCTGAGAGCCGAATTTTGTCGGTTGTCACATTTACCCCCTGTTGAAAGAAATTTCGTCCCGAAATTTACTATTTGCCATATCCAGGAGGCTCTTTTGTAAACAGGTGAAGGTACTTGCTCTTCATAAGAGCTTCTCGTTCTCAGATAAACTCCGGTCCATACTTTGAGTTCCAACGGACCTTGACAATTGGTATCTTACTACGCCTCAACTGCTTGACTTCTTGGTCAAGAATTTCAATTGGTTCCTCTGTAATGCGTAGCTGCTAATTGATTTGAACTTCCTCTAATGGTAGAACCACTGTTTCCATGGACAAACTTTTCCTCAGACTCGAAACATGGAAGGTACCATGGAGGGCACTGAGTTCCAAAGGTAAACCCAATTTGTATGCAACTAGTCCGACTCGCTCTTGTATCTCAAATGGTCCAATGAATCTAGGACTCAGTTTTCCTTTCTTTCCAAACCCTAGTAATCCTTTCCATGGTTATACTTTCAAAAGTACCTTGTCACCAACTTGAAATTCCAAAGGCTTCGTGCGAGTATCAGCATAACTCTTATAACGATCCCTGGCTGCTTTTCAGCCTTTGCTGCATTGTTTTAAATTTTGTCCGGCGTTTCTTGAGCGATATCGGGCCTAGTTAGTTGTCGTTCTCCAATCTCTAATAAACTAAGTGGTGATCAGCATTTGCGTCCATAAAGAGCTTCGTATGGAGCGCACTGAATACTGGTATGGTAACTGTTATTGTAGGAGAATTCAGTCAACGGTAGATGATTGTCCCAACTTCCTCCGAATTCTATCACGCATGCACACAACATGTCCTCCAGCATTTGTATGGTTCCCTCTGTCTGTCCATCCGTTTGAGGATGATATAAGGTGCTTAGGTCTAACCTTGTGCCCATCGCTTTGTTTAATGATTGCCAGAAGCGTGAAATAAAGCGGCTATCTCTGTCGGAAATAATTGAAACGGGTAATCTATGGCGCATAACGATTTTATTCACGTGGAGTTGTGCAAGTCTGTCTATACTGAAGTCTTCTCGATTTGGTAAAAAGAGCGCCGATTTCGTAAGGCGATCCTCAATTACCCATATTGAGTCATGACCCTTCTGGGTTTTGGGTAATTTGATCACAAAATCCATTGATATCTGCTCCCACTTTCACTCTGGAATTTCCGGCTGTTGCAGGAGTCCGGATGGCTTCTGGTGTTCTGCCTTGATCGTGGCACAGGTCAAGCATTTACCATCATACAGAGCTATATCCTTTTTCATCCCAGGCCACCAGTAGTGCTCTTTTAGTCCTTTGTACATCTTGTCAGATCCTGGGTGTATCGAGTATTTCGTCAGATGAGCTTCATCCATGATCGTTGTTCTCAACTGATCGACCTTTGGTATCCATACCCTATTCTTAAAATAACGTACTCCATCAGCTTTCACCTCAAACTCCTTTTCTATCCGGTGAAGAGTTTCTTTCTTCAGGTTTTCTACTTTCAATGCTTCTTCTTGAGCTTCAAGTATTTGACTTTTCAAACTGGTTCGTACTAATACTCCTATGGCTCGCGTCCTTGTAGGCTTCACTCTTTCCTTCCTGCTCAGCGCATCAGCTACCACGTTCGCCTTCCCTGGGTGATACTTTATCTCACAATCGTAGTCGTTGAGCAATTCGACCCATCTTCTTTGCCTCATGTTCAACATTTTCTGGTTGAGAATGTATTAAAGGCTCTTGTGATCTGTAAAGATTGTGCACTTTGTACCATAAAGGTAATGCCTCCAGATCTTAAGTGCAAACACCACAGTTTCGAGCTCTAGATCATGAGTGGTGTAATTCTTTTTGTGAACTTTTAACTGCCTCAACGCATAAGCAATGACCTTCTCATTTTGCATTAACACGCATCCTACGCCCTGATGCGAAGCATCGCAGTACACCATGAAGTTATCCGTTCTTTCGGGTAATGCCAAAATGGGTGCATTGCACAACTTATGCTTGAGTATCTGAAACGCTTCCTCTTGTTTTTCTTCCGAAACAAACTTCTTGTCCTTTTGCGTCAACATCGTCAGAGATTGCACGATCTTGGAAAAATTTGCGATAAATCGCCGATAATAGCCTGCCAGACCAAGAAATTATCGAATTTCTGTTGGCGTCTTCGGAGCTTCCCATTTCTTTATGGCCTCAATCTTTGCTGGATCCACGTGGATTCCTTCCTTGTTCACTACATGGCCCAAAAGTGCACTTCACGAATCCAAAATTCATACTTAGAGAATTTTGCGTAAAGCTCCTCGGTTTTGAGCAACTCCAGTATCAATCTTAAATGCTGCTCATGCTCCTCCTTACTTCGCGAGTAGATCAGAATGTCATCTATGAAGACAATCACCAATTTATCCAAGTACGGTCGACATATCCTGTTCATTAAAACCATGGACACTGCTGGAGCGTTTGTCAAACCAAATGGCATGACCAAGAACTCGTAATGACCATACCGAGTTCTGAACGATGTCTTGACGATATCTTCTTCTCACACTCTCATCTGATGGTAACCTGACCGAAGGTCGATTTTGGAAAAGTAGGTAGGTCCTTGCAACTGGTCGAACAGGTCGTCTATGCGCGGTAGAGGATATCGATTTTGATAGTGATCTTGTTCAGCTCCCTTAAGTCTATGCACATTCGAAAGTATCCGTCCTTCTTTTTGACGTACAAGACCGAGGCTCCCCAGGGTGAAGAGCTGGGTCGGATGAGTCCCTTATCAAGCAATTCTTGAAGATGATTCGACAACTCCTACCTCTTTGATGGCGCCAGACGATACGGTGACTTTGCTACAGGAGCTGTTCCTTGAACTAGATCAATATGGAACTTTACCTGCCTATGCGGGGGTAGTCCGGGTAACTCTTCCAGGAACACTTCTGGATAATCTCGTACAACTGGAAAGTTCTGAATTTTGCTTCTCCTTTCCCTCTTTATCTACAACATGCGCCATAAATGCCACACAATCCTTTCGCAAATGGCTTCATATTTTTATGTAGGATACTATACTGGATCTTGATGTGCCTCTTCAGTTCCAATTGCGAATACCCTTCCTTGGGTCTTGCGTCCTTAATTTACTTGATTGGCTTACGTAGCTTTGTTTGTCCTCTTGGTGTTGCTCAAGCCTTTATTCAGCGTGGAATACCTATCTTTAGAGTGGTTTAGGGTTCCGCACTCTTAGCATCCTTTCTGGTCCTTCTGACCTTCCTTTCCTTTTCTATAGTAACGAGTAGTGTAACCGACTAGGTTGTCCTTGGTACCCAAAATATAAGCTCCTGGGTGATTGCAGTTGTAGCTATTACATTTTGGATGAGAGTCCATATACTGTCTTGACTCATGGGTCTTTACTCCAAATTTCTGACTTCTTTTCGTCTTTTATCTGAATGACCTTGAGTTGTCTCTTCTGACTGATGCTCTACTTTATTTTATTACATTCTTTCCATTCGATGCATACTATAACTTCCTTATTTCTTCTATTTGTGACAAGGTCGGTAGTAACTTGAGTGACTATGGTAGGTGCGACTTCCTGGACTTGTTGAGCTATCAGTTGAGCAATGTTGATCGATTAATTCTTACGGTTCACTTTCTAGCTACGTGTGTTTCTTCTGGAAAATACGGTTCTAAATCAATTGTAAAATGTATGTTTGATTAAAAGTTGTCTTTAATAAATGTTCTAAAATATTTGTATTTTATTTATAACAATTTCTTTAAAATAAAATCGATAAGGACATCTTTGTGATTAATCTAAAATTTGGTGTCGTAAAAACTTAATACTTATTTGAAAGGGTCAAAATTTGATGCTAGCGCATCCTTAAAATATTTTACTTTCCCAAGCTAAGGTTTAAATGGGACAACCAAAAAGTACATTTTGAAATTCTTTCACATCCACAACATACGAGAGTTACAACCGAGAGGATCAACTTTGCCAACAGTATTACCACAACTTGCCAATACAAGTCAACTCTCCTAGTCGTCCTTCTTGCCGTCACAACATTCTCTACAACATTGGTGGTACATTCCTCCGAGAGATGCGCCAAGTTTGTCAACCTAATTTATGGTCTGATTCTATCTTGATGCCCTGCTTCGACTATTTTGCAGTCCGTCGGCGAGTGTTCGCATAGTTCGAGCCTCTCCTTGTGCCATACTAATATTATGAGCGATCAATATCCCCAAAAGGATACGAAATGATCTTGTATTACCCCAATGAGTTATTGCCAGTCCACTCCGAGAGGTTGCCGCAACTGTCTTCTGAGTTGTCTCATATGAGGTGCTGGGAGGTTCGGGTTAGGCGTAGGAATAAATGGTGTAAGTTGAGATAAGATAGTTGTCAGGGGTAATCGGAGGTGGATCGCTTAAATATCCTTACTTGTTACTCTAGTGTTGGAATCATAATGCTTAGACGGGTCCTTCTCCGAAGTCTAAGTAATAGTGTTCGACATAGTGATTGTAGTGTCCGCAAAACTTATTAACACGCATTCAAAATACTAGTGACATCCTAGCGCTAACGCAGGAGTGTTCAACAGTGGCGTTACTTTACTTAAACGCATAAGTGCTATAGTAAATATCAACATCATGATATGCTTATGTGAACTCACACGGTTTATGTTTTTCAGGAAATTTTTCGAAGGTTCCAACTTTTATTCTCTAGCCGTATGATTGGTTCATAAGTCATATCCTACTTATATCATGGCTAGGCGTAGGTGATCAGGCTCCGCCTATCTATGATATATCAGAATAGCACCTATCCTAATCATACTAGTATTTAAATTCTCCTATACTCGAAATCCATAATTAAAAGTTTTAACTTATCTTAGAAAAAGGTTGGTTATAGTACTTGGTTTTTATGAAAAACCGATGTTCTCTATAACCTATGGCTCTGATACCAAATCTGAAACACCCCGCTAAAGCGGAAACGCGAGATGTGACAGTCTAGATTTCAATGCGATAGGAGATAAATAACATCATTCATTCACACCAAAATGTTCAAAGTTTAAGATTTAAAATGTATTACAACCAACGGAATTTTGAAATTACAGACATAACAAAATAAATAAAGTCTTGACTGATGCCAACAAACGTGCAAACTAAGCTTTTTCATAAACCTTCTGATTTCCTGAAAAACATGTTAAAACAAGCGTCAACTACGAGAGTTGGTGAGTTCACAGGTTTTCATATGCACAAAACATTTTATATGCAAAATCTTTGGTGAATCTTTTATTCACCCACATTTTCATAAACAGTGAATCTTTTATTCACCCACATTTTCATAAACATTTTATAGTGAACCTTTTTGCTCACTACCATTACGAAGCTTATCTTTAGTGAACGTTTTTGCTCACTCCATTTCAAAGCTTAGTAACAAAACATTTTGTAGTGAACCTTTTTGCCCACTACCATCACAAGGCTTATCTTTAGTGAACGTTTTTGCTCACTCCATTTCAAAGCTTTGTAACAAAATATGAGAAAATTCTCGGGTTAACGTTAATCACATGATATTTATTCTTTGAGTCACTACTAAGCCTGAAATTATGACATGCTACGCCCCTATTCTACCTCAGCGGTGGGACTAAATCCCACATGTGTAGAATTTTTATTCAATATAGTGCACCTATTCCTCGTCAGTTTAAGGTGGGTATGTCAACCAAATAGCACTATCCACTAGTATTATAGGCCCATTGTTATGAGTTAATAGTAGACATCCGGGGACTTCACTTTTTCAAACTCACTATATCATGCCTCATAACATTGCAAAATTTTACTCATATCAAGATTTATATTTCAAAATAAATCAACAATTCATTTCATTGAACATGCTTTTCACCCCAAATACGTAAAAAACGGTAAAAGAGGGGCTGTGAATACTCACCTTGAGTAGTTTAGCGTTCATGACAATCGGTAGTGCGTGAATAATCCCGACTCCAAGTCTACTTATGCCCTATAACATACGTATTTGACGTAAGTCTTAATTCAACGGTCCGTATCTAGTCAAATCATTACCGATATCCTAATATAATGCCTTCACTTAATTCTATTAAGTTCAACTTAGTATAAATTAGCTTTTAGTTACTTTGTATCATTAATCAAACATATGGGAATCCTTGAAGTTTGCAAAACAATCTTTTTGAAGAAATCAGATTCTGGCAGATTTGTTTTATTGCAAAAAGATTACATTTAAGCTTGGGTCCACAAGGAGATAAATTATCAAATTTTTATCTACTGATATTGGGGTGTTAACAACAATTCCACCAAATTTCATGATTTTTGGAGATGTTTAACATATTTTAAAAATTCTTGCAAAATCAGTGTGCATAAATCATTTTTGGAAATACAAGTCAGTGGTGTTTGTACCATAGAGAATTCATTTCTACACCAAAATTCAAATTTCAAAAGGGATATTCAAGATAAAACAAATATCTAACTAATGAAACAAGTTTCACACGATTTTGATGATTTTTGAATGAGATATGACCTTATGAATCCATGCATGTGAATCTGCCATCCTTGGACAGATTGCACCATGAATTCCTTTTCATTGGTTGAGCACTCAAAAATCCACCAAATCATGTGATATCAGATTCTTTGGAAAGCTAACTCACTGAACTTGAACTTAGAATCAAGAATCATGCATTTTAGTTAAGTTATCAAGGAGATATGCATGCATGAAGTTGATATAAAATTCTGACCAGAAGCTGATGAACACTAAAAAGTTTTGTAATTGTTGAAGGTTTAAAACTTGGAATTTTTGAATGATTCCAGTGGGGTTTGAACCCTAACACTTAAAATATTGAACCATAAAATTTTTAGAAAAAAAAGGAATCCATAAACACCCTTTTTGGGTCGTCCAAAGACCATGCAATAATCTGTCAGCAACATTCCAGATTCAAAGTTCATCTTTTTCTCAATAAACACTTAAAAATCTCTAAGATTTGGGGTTTATTTGATGTTTAAACCAAAAGCCTTAACATATAACAAGTAAATGCATAAAATACACATGAGTATCATCAAGATACATGCATGCAATAACAAGAATTTCCAGCCCCTTAGGAGCATCAAAAACACCCAAAAATGTGTGGTTTTTACTCAAATCTTGTGTTCATGAGGGAGAGTCATAGATTTTCACCATCCATTGAATGTTTTTAAACATTTCCATGGTTCAATCTCTTCTCCAAACATCAAGATCATCATTCATCCAACAAGGAGGGTTTTAAACCTCAAGAAATGTAGAAAAAACACCCAAAAGGGCTAAAAACTGAAGTTTAAACGTACATACTACTCTTATCTTTGATGATACAACTATTTAGACTTTGAAATCCTTGATTGATCCTTCAAATATTCAGATTTGGATGATGGATTTTCTGATTTCTTGAGAGAGAATGAAGAGAGAAGAAGAGAATAGAGAGAGAGAGAGAGAGTGAAATTTGAAAATGAAATCATGAAAATGAGTTGGGAAGAGATATGGATGATTACTTTTATTGGAAAAGAGAGAGAGAGAGAGAGAGGTGTCGGGGGGGGGGGGGGGGGGTGGCCGGCCACATGGGGCCCACCCCAACCTTTTTTTTTTTTTTTATTAATAAAGCATAATACAGTTAAAACCGGTGCAGTGTCGGTTTGCGATAATTTTTCGACTAAACCGACTTTTTCGAAGCTGAATTTGGATTATTTGAAACAGTTTACTTTTATTTTTAATAAAGTAACATATTTTATATAAATTGACTTTAAATTTGGCATTATCAGGTTTTCGGGTGACTTTGGGCCGGTACGGCTTTTTCGGGCAGTTTTTGGGATTTTTAGGTTTTTGTCAAAATGTTTCACGCAAACTAACCTAATTTCTTCTAATAACTTAAGTGACTAAATTTTTACCTACGGAAACGCTACTGAGTGATTTAACGAGTAGCTAACCTGAGAGCCGAATTTTGTCGGTTGTCACATGTACCGAGATGCTCCAGATCAATTCCCTTATAAAGCTCAACTCATGGGAAACGAGATCAAAGGTTCATATCCACTTCTCAACATTAACCGAACTTCTCACAAGATCCTTTGCCTAGTTATTTATATCTAAAATAAAGTATTCTACAATTTAGTATTCGAAAGCTTTTGATAAGTTTAGCTTTAAGCTATGGTTCATATTGTGTCACATTTTTGTTTTTATGCATGTATAACTATTAGTGTGTTTCATGTATAAACATGTTTTCATGTTTTAT
This sequence comes from Centaurea solstitialis, assembly GCA_030169165.1. NCBI lineage: Eukaryota > Viridiplantae > Streptophyta > Magnoliopsida > Asterales > Asteraceae > Centaurea > Centaurea solstitialis. The sequence continues at coordinate 59,927,190 of CM058046.1, read as the reverse complement.
TCCGCACAAATTATTTCTGAAACTTTCATCTATAAAACAACACTATAGGAACACTATATATTTTACAGTCTCATATATAAAATAACACATGAAATTGGTATGTCAAATTAATGGGTTGTTATTTAATCGACCCTCTATAAGTAAAACATGAATTATTCTATATTCAGATTTATAAATAAAAAGATTCGTTGAAGTGGACCAAAATTGTATCAACTTTGTTTTCTTCCTATCTTTATTTTTTTAAACCATGAATTAAAACCTGTAGTTTGAAGACAACTTCTCATTTTACGCAACAAGTATGGATAAATTTGCTTCAATTTTGGGACGGTGATTTGATCATGGTGTCAGACACTTGAATAAGAAGTTTTAACATACGGTTTTTTCAAAATAAGTGTTTTAATTGTTGGTTCCACAAAACAAATATGAAAACAAAATTAATTTTATTCTAGCATATTTTATCTAAAAATTCTGTTAGAACCAAATTATCTTAATTAGAGAAAATTTTATAAATTAAACTTTGAAAAGAATTAAATTGTAATTAGCTAATGAGCCCTATATATAAGCGGTTTAGGGTTTGGAAAAAGTTTGAAATCATTTTCTGATGAGAGTTAATTAGTGCAATCAAGTGTGTCTAAATCAAGAAAGCTTTCTCAATAAACACCATCTTTTCATTTGATCTTTGTTGAAATACTTCATTTCTTCTTTGAATCTTGCTGAACTGGGCTAACAAGTGGTATCAGAGCCAAACAAATCATTTGATTTGATCGATCTTTTTAGCAGACTTGAAGAATTTATTTTTGGATTTTGGAGCATTGTTCTTGAAGAAAAGTTTGAATCTGGGTTTTGTGATTTGGATCTGAAAGATAATGATTGGTCTTTTGGGTTGGGATTTGAAGCAACTTTAAGCTTCATTTCTTGAATTTTACAAGTTGTTTCATCAATTTTTTCTTGGATCTAAAAAGGATTTTGGGTTTGAAAAGTCGTCTCCCCGCTCTTCAGATATGAACCAAAAGCCGACTCAGATTTCAAAACAAATCCCGACTCAAAATCTTGGGTTCAAAGGTTGCAATCGGAATTTCTCAAATTCAAGTTGGAATCGGAATTTGGCATTGAGGAAATTGAATTCCGGTCGAAATTTGATTCAAGTAGGATTTGGAAGACAATCAAAGAATTTAATTTGGAATTAGTTTTGAACTCCGAGTCACATGTGTTAGAAACGGTAAGGGATTGAAAGATTGATTGTATTGAATAATCAAAAAGTGTACAAAAGAAGTACGAACCTAGCCTATTTATATACAAGAGAAAGGGAAGAGCAAAGGGCCAAGGCCCATGGGCCTATATATACAACTAACACCCCCCCTCAAACTTAATCGAGGGAGGAACGAGACAGATTGAGTTTGGTAACAAGCTCTCGAAACCGTCCTGGTAGATGAGCTTTGGTGAAGATGTCGACCGGCTGATCGAGTGTGGAAATAGGCTGAAGGCGAATGGTGTTGCACACAACATGTTGACGAACAAAGTAACAGTCAATTTCGATGTGTTTGGTGCGCTCATGAAAGACATCGTTGTGAGCGATCTGGATGGCACTGTTGTTGTCACACCATAGTGGAGTGGGGGACGATTGAGGCGCACCCATGTCTGAGAGTAGCCAACGTAGCCAAATAAGTTCTTGGGAAGTGTCAGCCAGAGCGCGATACTTAGCTTCAGTACTGGAACGGGCAGTGAGAGATTGTTTTTTGCTGCACCATGAGATAAGAGAGTCGCCAAGGAAAAAGCAGTAGCCAATGGTTGAACGGCGATCAGTCATGTCACTATCCCAGTCAGAATCCGAGAAGCCACGTAGGACTAATGACGATTTGGAGGAGAAGTGGAGACTATGAAACATGGTGCCTTTGAGATAGCGAAGAATGCGAATGACAGCAGCGTAGTGATTAGAACAGGGGGCAGCCATAAATTGACTCACGGTATGAACAACATAGGCAATGTCTGGTCGAGTAACCGTGAGGTAGAAAAGATAGCCAACCAGTTGACGATATCGTGTTGGATCCTGTAAGGGAGGACCAGAATTAGGTGCCAGATGAAGATTGTGTTCCCGGGGAGTGGATGCCACCTTGTTATCAGAAAGGGCTTCCTTTGAAAGAAGATCCGAGATATACTTGGCTTGGCAAAGATAGATACCAGAGGAATCAGATAGGACCTCTAACCTAAGAAAGTAGTGTAGTTTGCCTAGATCCTTCATCTCAAAACTGGAACTGAGAGAGTGCTTTAGAGAGGCAATCCCGGTAGCGTCATCCCCAGTAATGATCATATCATCAACATAGAGAAGAAGTAGAATGCTCCCAGAGGCGGTGGTCCGGGTAAACAGGCCTGAATCGTAGTTGCTCGCGGAGAAACCCAAGGAGAGCACCGTATTGCTGAACTTTTCAAACCATGCGCGAGGAGTGTTAGACCTCTTTGTTGTGAAGAGTCAGAAAGTCTATCTTTACTGTTTTCGTAGTTTAATTACTTTGGATTGTAAACAATTTGTTTTGATGTTGCCCTTGTTTAGAGGTTTGGAACCTCGGGGGCCTTTTGTGACAATCTTTCATTTTGCGTCTTACCTATATAAGGAAAGAGATGGTTTAGGGTTTTGATATGAATACATAATCCTTGGTTTTTACCTTATATTGCAATATCAAGAATATCACCATTGATGCCTATTTTCAAGCTTTGTGTTCATCTTCATTATTGATTTCTATCCATCTTCTCCTCATTTCTTGTTTGTTTGGGACAACAATTGGTATCAGAGCCGATCCTTGTTGATTCCTTGGCTAGTTTTGTGTGTTTTAAAAGGGTTTTTCAAGGTTTTATTTTTCTAAACTTTTTGGGTTTTTAATCCAAAAAGAGGTTTTAAAAGGGTGTGTATAAGTGTTAAGTGATTCCTCATTGATTTCTAACTGATTTCCTACAAATTGGGGGTCTTAACACTTATTTTTTAAGTGTTTTTGAGGGTTTTTAAGTGATTTTTCAGAGTTTCTGTACAGGTTTTCCGAATCGGAAAACGAGGACTGAAATATCAGTTCAAAATTTCCGAATCGGAAATTGTACTTTCTCCGAATTGGAATTCACCCCTTTTCCGAATCGGAAAACATTGTTTCCGAATCGGAAAACGGTCTTCTGATTTGGGGTGTTGCTCCTTGAAATCTCTTTTTCCGCATCCAACTTGCATTTTCCAAACTCAGCATTTTCCGAATCGGAATATACCCTTTTCCGAATCGGAAAACTTGCTTTTCCGCATCCTGTATTTTTGAGCCAAATCCGATTCGGAAAACGTTAGTTTCCAGATCGGATTTCGCCTCTTCGAGCCGGAACTCTTGAAAAATTGTTCCCCGAATTCGACACTTAGCCTCTTTTCAAAATCTCTCAAATCTCGAAGCTATTTGTGTCCCGAGGCGCTCAAAATACCTGTTTTTCAAAAACCTTTCTTTAAGCCAAGTGAGTCATACGAGGAGATCCTGTTAGTGAGTGAGAGATGTCGAAAGAAATCATCGGAATTGGATTCGAATCTCGCCCTCCCGTCTTGGTGATGGGCGAGTATCAACAGTGGAAACGCAGAATGATACACTTCCTCGATCTGTTGGATGAGAATCTGATGAAGTCCATCCGCGAAGGCCCTATCAGACCAACGGTCACTGTTGCCGCAGTCCCTAGAACCGATAACTGCCCCGAACTACCGGCTTACGTCGTTGAGAAGCCTATTGACATGTACAACCCTGAACAGAGAGCTCATCACTTGATCGACAAGCGAGGACTCACTCTTCTGATTATGGCGCTCCCAAACGATATGTACGCGAGAGTTGATAGTCTGACCAACGCGCGAGACGTCTGGTTGGAGATTGAGCAACAAATGCAAGGAGGTGACACCGCTCTGGAGAGTCAGAAAGAAAGCGCTCTGAATGCCTACGAAGGTTTCAAGGCCAGGGAAAACGAATCCCTCACAGATTCTTATCAAAGACTGAATGCCTTCGTCAATGATCTAAGAAGGCTCGGGGTTGAGAAAACGAAATACGAAGTCAATGTGAAGTTTCTGAAGAATCTTACACCGGAATGGCAAAACCTGGCCATCAATATTCAGCTTAGTAGAAACCTGGGAGTCATGGGCCTTCACGACCTCTTCAGCATGATGGTCCAACATGAGGAATTTATCACCGGGGGAAGAGCCAAGAAAGCAGTTGATCCTCTGGCACTAGCGGCAGTGCCCTTTGGAGGACCAAACTCTGTCCCTATCCAACCCTCACAGTACAACAATATCCCTCCCCAATATCATCAGGAGGATTTCTACCAAGAGTTCAACCCGAACCTTGGATCAAGTGTACAACATCCCGATGATCCTTTGATCATTACCATCTCTGATGAAGAACTCTACAATGTAAATGAATCACTTGCTCTCATTTCCCACAACGTGCAAAAGTTGAACGCAAACCGTGGATTTAATAGATCATGGGGATCTGGATTTCCAAGTGGAGGAAGAATGGGGCAAGGAAGGGGAGGTCATTACCAGCTGGATAGAGCTCAGTACGGAAGTCAAGGCAGAGGTAGTTATCAACAAGGGGAAAGGATGCAGTCTTACGATCAAGGAAGTTATCGCAACAATCAAGGGAGGTACTGAGAAGATCAAGGGAGATACCGAGAAGATCATGGCAGATACAGAGAAGAACAAGGGAGGTTCAGAGATCAACCTAGAAGAGACAACACGTACCTGGACTATCAAGGAGGCCCAGGTTATCAAGGAGATTGGAGAGGTCAGGTCTCCGACATCAACTACCGTAGAAGTTTGAAGCAATACACTCCTGAGTCCGGGTACATCGATCGTCATGGGTATGAAGGCGGGTACGGAGGAAGGTATGAGAGTGGAAGATTTGATCAAGGACCAGGCTACGGGTTTGAGCAGGATAGGAATGACAGCAGGGCAGACGAGAGAATGGATCGCGGGAAAGGAAGCTTCAACGGAGGTGATTCCCGGGGAAACAGTTCCAGGCAAGCTCAGAGGGAAGATCAACAGGTTCAAGCTGACCAAGGAGGTCAAAGGTCAAATCTACCCCAAGTTCCCATAACCCAAAACCCCGCTCCTCAACAAGCTGCAAGTCCCACTACCACTTGCTACAAGTGTGGTAAGTTGGGACACTACGCCAGAGATTGCTCCGTCAAGTACAAGGATGCCGCGTACTTTGAGAAGAAGGCCGCATTGATGAGGAAGAAAGAGAAAGGGGTCGCTCTGTTGGTTGATGTAGAGAACTGGGTTTGTGAAGAAGAGAGCTCGGACGAGGATGATCATTTGGTGAAGGGTCTATGCTTGATGGCTGACTTCGAGGGATCAGAAGCCATTGGACCAAGCACTTATCAAGACATTGATCCGTCTGAGGTATCCACTATTCCAGATATAACTGATACCGTGGCAATGTTGGAATCTAAAATTTGTGAACTAGAGAGATGTCTCCAATCAGAGAGGACTCTTGTCACGAAATTTAGAATCGACAGTGCCATTTATAAAAGCTCTCTCGAGGATTTGACTATAGTTTATAATCGTGAATCACTTGAGTCTGGCATTAGAGAGTCCAATTTATCTAACAAACTTGGTTGTCTTCAAAACGCCCATGAGGAACTTAACAGTGATCATGGGGAGCTCAACATTAAATTCCAGTTACTTTCGGAAGAAAGAACTCGGTTGTTTTCTAAAATCCAAGAGCTTGAGGACAACAATTTGAAAAGAGGACAATCTGAACAGACTTTAAGTATCCTCACTCAGCATGCCAAAAAGAATCCTTTTTATAAAGCCAAACCCGGCCTAGGTCTATCTGAAAACCATGTTTTAGACAAAGCACCTTCTCATCTATACAATTTTGAGGATATGGCCGCCTCCAAGCCCAAACCTGCCCTAGTAGGAGGACATGTGACCGAGGAATTCGTTAGACAGACTGTCACATACACCGAAGTAATAAACGGTGAGACCATCACTAGAACCACCAGTCCGTCGAACAGTACCTCTGGAAGTCCACCCACTAGCCCCCCTCCTAATATACCAATCTTTGTTCCGGCTAGTGATCCGACCAACTCTGAACCTACATGGGAAGGCATTAAGGCCAGAACCCCTAGAGTAGCAATGCCCCCCATCAACTATACTGACCTGAACTCAAGCTATGATACTAGGGAAATGGAGTTTCCAGAGGAGACCTTAGTTATCCCACCCGAGGATACTTCCGCAACTAAGAGTACCGACCTAGTCAAGCTAGAAAAGGAGGTGTTTGCTCTTAGGTTAAAAACCATGGATTTGGATGCATGTCAACATCAGATCTTGAATCTGAAAGTAATTGTTTCGGAAAAAGACACCTTGGTTCGCACTCTGGAAAAAGACTTGCTCGAGGCCAATGCCGAGAGAATTAGGCTTTCTTCAGAATGTGAGACCGCAACCTCGGTTTTCACTGATTTCCAAATCAAGGTTGCGGATCTTCAAACTCGATACGTTCTCCTAGATATCCATTTTGAACTTTTAAAAGAACTTGATCATGATGAAAGGATAATGTATCGCCGATCTTTAACCAACCAACGTGTGTCTAACTCCATTTTGAAAAGGAAAGTTATGAATCTTGAAAACCTGTACTTTTCAGACTCAGTTGACGATAAGACTGCTCCAATCCTTAACCATCCGGTAGTCAATCCCCAACCCAAACCTGTCATAGATCTTGAGAACCATTGCTCCATTGTCTCGGATGATGATGAACCCCTTAATTCACACCACATGATTGCTGAACCCAAGACTGTCCATGATCCAAATATTGAATATGATCTGAAGGTGTTTTTAGATAAAGGTGATGATCCTTCAGGCTTTATTCCAAAGAAGCCAAAATCTGTTGTTGTCAAACCTGAGAAACCTATTGAGTCACGAGCTCCTATTTCTGAGAAAAGCAACCCTAAGGGTGAAAAATGTGTTGGTACTGACAAGGGAAAATCAGTTAAGCGTCACGCACCCAAAGGACTCCAGAAAAGGCATTCAAAGTCTAACGATGCTCGTAACTCAGTCAAGCCCATTAAAAGTCTTGACTTTCATTCAAGCACCTTTGAAGTGGGTGAGACTTCTCTGTTACAACCCAATCAACCTTTCAATTCCACAAAACCTAAATTTTCTAAAAAATCATCTGGAAAAGGTGGCAACTCCATTCCCACAAAGCCGTCCTCTAACTCACACTGTGCTTTTCATGCAGATGCGAGGAGGAAAGATGGTGGACAGAGTGTGAAGCCACCGAGAAAGGATCATCATGGAAGGAACAACTCTTTTTCTGCTTTCCCTAAGAAGCATAGTCCTAGCCGTGCGGGTTTAGGCTATGCTCCACCTAGTGTAGGAATGAATCTGAACATGTCTGTTAATTGTAATCGCAACTTAAACGATGCCTTTAATACTTTTCGTAATGACATGTGCTTTATGTTTGATAATTTCCTGCGTTATGGTGTGTCTAACTCTTTCAATGCTCCTCAATCTAATGTCAAATCCCGAAAGAGAAGGGGAAGAAAAAGAGGGAAATGTAAGTCCTCTTTGTTAGTGAAGTCCCCTCCGCCTAAGGAGAAATCCGAAAAGGGGACTACACCGACTGATATATCTGTCTCTAACCCAAAGGAACCCATTTGGCAATGGGTCCCTAAACAAGCTTAATCTGTCTTGCAGGTCAGTCATGTGTGGTACTTCGATTCCGGCGCATATAGACACATGACTGGTCAGAGATCCTTCCTTTTCGACTATGTTGAAAGGTTTGAGGGATATGTTAAAACTGCCGACAAGACACCTAAGCCAATGGTGGGTTATGGGAAAATTACGGATGGGAGATACATCATCAAAGATGTAAGGTATTTCGAGGGGTTAGGATACAACATGTTCAGCTCCAGTCAGTTATGCGACAACGGATACTGGGTGAAGCAATTCCAATACGGAAGCGATGTGAATGATGAAGACAACAACGTCGTCCTTAGTGCACGGAGGAACGACAATCTTTACTCCACCGTCTTCCATTCAATCCCTCAGACACACCCTCAGTTTGAAGCATTTTCTAATCTGAGGAATGCAATCTGTTTGCTCGCTAAAGCATCAAAGGAGGACAGTTGGTTGTGGCATCGAAGACTCTGCCATCAGAATTTCAAAGACATGAACAAGCTAGTTTCGAAAAACCTCATCAAGGGACTGCCGGAGACTCGCCTTTCCAAGGATACACTGTGTCCTGCTTGCGAACAAGGAAAGATGACGAGAAGCTCTCATCCACCGAGGATGGACACGAATAGCAAGAGTCCCCTTGACATGATTCACATGGATCTATGTGGACCTACAAGAACCGAGAGCCTAGCCAGAAAGAAGTACATGTTAGTTCTCGTTGATGAGTTCTCTAGGTTCACCTGGCTTGAATTTCTACGAGCCAAGTCTGACGCTACCGATCGAATCATTGCCTTCATCAAGCGGATTCAAGTTCTCTTGGGTCACCGAGTGAAGAAGTTGAGAAGTGACAACGGAACCGAGTTTCGCAATGCAAAGCTGCAATCCTTTCTTGAAGACGTGGGAATCTCTCACAACTTCTCAGCCGTGCGCACTCCTCAACAAAATGGGGTAGTGGAAAGGAAGAACCGGACGTTAGTCGAAGCAGCGAGATCCATGATGGCTCATTCTGGCGTTCCTCAATCATTTTGGGCTGAAGCAGTCTCCACAGCATGCTACGCGCAGAATCGGACCCTGATCGTTAAGCGGACCGGTAAAACCGCCTACGAAATGGTCGAACAGCGTAAGCCTAACATCGATTACTTTAGAGTTTTTGGATGTAAATGCTATGTTTTAAATGACCGGGATGATTTGGGAAAGTTTGAACCTAAGTCTAATGAGTCTATCTTCATCGGATACTCACATAACTCAAAGGCTTATAGGGTTTTCAACAAACGGACCCGAACCATCTTGGAAAGCTCAACTGTTGATTTTTCCGAAACCGAAACTTATTCTGTTGCAAGTCCAAGTAATGTAGATGCCTCATTTCCTGAACTGTTCACCACACCACCGAGCACAGATTCTTCCACTAACTTTTCTGATTTAGACTTCTTAGACCTCGCAGATTATGATCTACCCACACTCACGGGTCCGATTGTAGTTCCTGCTCATGCTGGTTCAACATCTACTTCCGTGACATCCGATGCTTTCATCACTGAACCTTCTTCAAGCACATCTACAAACTCAGTGACACCAGAGTCGGCGGTTTCTCCCCCTGAAACTTCATCCGCTGCCTCACCGGAACCCGTCCGAGAACAGACCCCACACCCTGTTCTTGCACCTATCCCGGAAGAAGCTCCGCTACCCTCACCCAGTTCAGCTCAGAGAACTTATGCTCAGGTAGTACGTGAGCCCCGGTTGGAGGCAGCACCGCAGACTAATCTGGAAGTCGGGTCATCGAGTAGAAACCAGCGAGAGGTCTTTGCCGTGCAAGATGAGAACGACGCCACCAACAATCAACAAGCTTATGTCACTCTTCCACACACTCAAAAGTGGACACGAGATCATCCCCCCTCCCAGATCATCGGGAGTCCTTCACAACCTGTCAAGACAAGATCTTCCAAGAACGTGGAAAACCTGATTCTATTCGGAGGATTCCTTAGTGAATTCGAACATCCGTATGTTTCCCAAGCTCTCACAGATCCTGATTGGGTTTTAGCGATGCAAGAAGAGCTTGCGGAATTCGAGAGAAACAAAGTTTGGCGTTTGGTAACCAGACCGTGGGGAAAGTCCATAATCGGGCTGAAGTGGATATTCCGGAACAAGAAAGACGAGAACGATCTCATAATCCGGAACAAAGCCCGATTGGTTGCCAAAGGTTATCGCCAGCAAGAGGGTATTGATTACGATGAGACGTTTGCGCCCCTAGCTCGGATCGAGGCTATCACTCATAATGGAAACAAAAACATAAACAAGAGTAGACATCGACATGATACCGACAGTACAACGATAGATGATCAGAGATCGACTTCCGCAGCGTATCGGCACCTTTCGTATTCTCACTCTCGTTCCTCTGACTTCCCCTCGTGTATCGTACTTCAAAACTCATGTCTAAAACTGAAGGAGGAGGCTGATATTTGAAGAGAAACGACCAGGCGCCATCTGGCGATCGCCAGGCTGCCATCTTGGCGACGTCAAACACTTAAAATCAACCCTAGTCTGCACTTCAGTCGAACTTGGCGGCGCCAGATTGGGCATTTCGCGATCGCCAAGTGTCTTCTGTGTTGACCTTGTGCATTTTTCACGTTTTCTCGCCTTTTTCCGTACTTTTCCGTTCCACGGCCTCCAAATCCTTCATAATCGATAAAAAGCTCAATTAGTGCATGAAATGATCATAAACGGGTGAGAAATGGGGTAACGTCATACGATTACGCGCAACCAAAACATGTATAATTTTGGTGTTATCAACAACCAACCATAAATTAAGGTTTACAGACTTAACAAAAAGAACATTGTCTTGATTGGTGGTTACAATTGCCCAAAATTAAACTTTATCATTCACCTTCGGATATCCTGAAAAGCATGTTAAAACAAGCGTCAACTACGAGAGTTGGTGAGTTCACAGGTTTTCATATGCACAAAACAGTTTAAATGCAACAAATTTTTAGTGAACCTTTTTATTCACTCAATTTTTCATAAACCAGTTATAGTGAACCCTTTCGTTCACTACCGATACTAGCCTGAACATTATTGAACGTTTTTGCTTACTCCATTTCTAGCTTAGTATCAAAATGTGAGTAAATTTCCCGGGTTAAGTTAATCACATGATATTTATTCTTTGAGTCACTACTAAACCTAAAACCAATTTTCCCTAACGATCTACCTCAGAGGTGGTAGCGAACCACATGTGTAGAGCGTTTTCGCGAACTACCTCAGCGGTGGGACTAAAACCCCACATGTGTAGACGCTGCACTACCTCAGCGGTGGGACTAAATCCCACATGTGTAGTACCACATATGATTACGTGCACCCTAAACTCGTCAGTAAACAAAGGGTGGGTCCACTCTACCAAATAGCGCTATCCACAATAACCATTGGCTCGAAACGAGTTAATAGTAGTGTATTCAACATGGGACTTTTACTCAATATATCATGCCTCATAACATATCAAATTTAGCTCACAACACATTTTATATCGCAACATTATTCACAATTATTCACAATCATTTGTAAGCATGCTTTTCACCCCAAAACACGTAAAAACGGTAAAAAGTGGGGCTGTGAATACTCACCTTGAGTAGCTTTGCGTTTATGACAATCGGTAGTGCGTGAATAATCCCGACTCCAAGTCTACTTATGCCCTATAACATACGTATTTGACGTAAGTCTAAATTCAACGGTCCATATCTAGCAAGTCAATACCGATATCCTATTATAATGCCTTTACTTAATTTTATTAAGTGCAACTTAGTATAAAATAGCCTTTTGTTACTTTAAAATATTATCCAAACACATGGGAATTCTTAAAGTTTGCAAAATAACATTTTTGAAAAAAGTCAGATTCTGGCAGATTTGTCTTATTGCAAAAGTGTCACCTTTAAGCCTAGTTCCAAAGGGAGATATGTTGCCAAAATTTTACCTACTGATATTGGGGATATTAACATCATTCCCTCCAAATTTCATGATTTTTGAAGGTGTCTAACATATTTTAAAAATTCTTGAAAAATCAGTGTGCATGCATCAATCTTGAAAAGACAAATCTGTGGAGTTTGTGTCATAGAGATCTCATTACTATTCCAAAATTTGAATTTCAAAGGGGATTTTAAAGTTAATTCAAATATCTAACAAATGAAACTTGTTTCACACGATTTGGATGATTTTTGAACGAGATATGACCTCATGAATTCAACCATGTGAATCTGCCATCATTGGGCAGATTGCACTCTGAATTTCATTTCATTGGTTGCACATTCAAAACTCCACCAAATCATGTGATTCCAGATTCTTTAGAAAGCCATCTCACTGAACTTGAACTTAGAACCAAGAATCATGCATTTTAGTTAAGTTATCAAGAAGATATGCATGCATGAAGTTGATACAAATTTCTGACTAGAAGCTGATGAACAACAAAAAGGTTCAACATGGTTGAGGGCTCAAAACAGGGAATTTTTGAGTGATTCCAGTGGGGTTTGAACCCTAACACATAAAATACTGTACCATTAAAATTTCAGAGAAAAATATATCCAAAAACACCCTTTTTGGGTCGTTTAAACACACATGCAACATTCTGTCAGCTTCTGTCCAGATTCAAACCCCCTATTTTCACAAAAACACAGAGAAATCTTCAAGATTTGGGGTTTCTTTGATGCTAAACTAAATCCCCCATCATATTTCATGTAATAAAGAAGAAAATACTCAAATATCATGATGATACATGCATGCAACAATACCCATTTTCAGATTCATAGATGTATGCATAAACAAAATTTTGGGGGTTATTCACATATGAATGGATGTTTTATGCAAGAACAACTAGTGAAATATGAAGGCTTTAGCCATTCTTTTTGCAAAAATAATGAAATCAACAACTTGCATGGGTGTTTAATCACACCATCATGCTAAATAAAAGAATATTATACTAGATTTGTTCAAGATTTTTGGTTGTTCATGGATACATCATCATTTTGAAGCATAAAAATGCTTGATGTGCATCTCCAACCTCAAGAACCATAATATTGGCTCTACTTGAACAAAACAAAGAAGAGAGTAGGATGATTTTTAGCTTGAATGTTCTTGAAGACACTTGAACTTCTTCAAGAATTGGAGAGGAAGCTAGAGAGGAAATGAGAGAAACTTTAGAGTGAGAAAGTTAGAGAGAGAGAGGGATGATGAATTATGAATGGAAATGAGGGATGTTGTGGGTTTTTAAATCAGCAAAATAGAGAAATGGGGGGTGTTTGGACGTTCATAAGAGAGGAGGGGAGATGGTGTGGTGTGTTGGGGAAGTTAGAGTGTGTAAGTGGTTCAAATTTGTATTGGCCAAAATACATTTTCTTGCCTTTTATATTTAAACAAATCAAGAGTTTCTAGAAGCTTAATAATTTAAATAAATTTGCTCGTTTTAGTTTATCTAGGTAAGTTTTTATAAAAATGTTGAAGTGTTGGTGGAATAAAGCTGCTAAATTTGGAAACCGTTACCGAAAACGCGCGTTTTTGCGATTTTTTACGTAACGAAAGCAGTTTTCGAATTTTTAATAAGAAACTTATTAGAAATTGATATTTATAATATTTTGGGTCATTTAAAAATTAATTCGACAGTCTAGTGGTCGGAATCGGGACCTGCTGTTAACAGTTAGTCGGTTCGTGCAAGTTTTTCCGAAAGAAGCGATTTTTGTTCAACTTATATCCTAATCTTGAAATTTTTGAAATGTTTTTATATAAACCACTTAAAATATGATAATTTAATTATTATAGGCTTTAGTTGAGTCGGTTCGGCATTATATAGGATTTTCGGGCGATTATGGACCGAAACGGGCTTTTTCGGGCTGTTTTCGGAACTTTTAGGTTTTTGCCTAAATTTTTCACGCAAACTAACCTAAATTCTTTTAACAACTTAAATGACTAAATTTTTACCTACGGAAATGCTACTGAGTGATTTAACGAGTAGCTAACCTGAAGGCCAAAAATTGTCAGTTGTCACATTTACCCCCTGTTGAAAGAAATTTCGTTCCGAAATTTACTGTTTGCCATAACTAGGAGGCCTTTTTGTAAACAGGTGAGGGTACTGATTCTTCATAAAAGCTTCTCATTCCCAGGTAAACTCCGGTCCATGTTTTGAGTTCCAACGAACCTTGACAATTGCTATCTTACTACGCCTTAACTGCTTGATTTCTTGATCGAGAATTTCGATCGGTTCTTCAGTGATCTGCAAACGTTCGTTGACTTGGACTCCTTCTAAGGATAGGACCACTGCTTCCTTTGATAAGCATTTCCTTAGGTTTGATACGTGGAAGGTGTCATGGAGGGCACTGAGTTCCCAAGGTAACTCCAATTTTTATGCAACTAGTCCGACTTGCTCTTGCATCTCAAATGATCCAATGAATCTAGAACTCAGTTTTCCTTTCTTTCCAAACCCTAGTAATCCGTTCCACGGTGATACTTTCAAAAGTTCCTTGTCACTAACTTGAAATTCCAAGGGCTTCCTGCATTATCAGCATAACTCTTCTAACGATCCCTGGCTTCTTTTCAGCCTTTGCTGTATCGTTTTAAAATTTTGTCCGTCGTTTCTTGAACGATATCGGGCCTAGTTAGTTGTCGTTCTCCAACCTCCAGCAAACTAAGTTGTGATCTGCATTTACATCCATAAGGAATTTCGTATGGAGCGCACTGAATGTTAGTATGGTAACTATTGTTGTAGAAGAATTCAGTCAATGGTAGATGGTTGTGCCAACTTCCTCCGAATTCCATTACGCAGGCACACAACATGTCCTCCAGCGTTTGTATGGTTCCCTCTATCTGACCATCCGTTTGAGGTTGGTATAAGGTGCTTAGATCTAACCTTGTGCCCATCGCTTTGTTTAATGATTGCCAGAAGCGTGAAATAAAGCGACTATCTTTGTCTGAAATAATTGAAACAGGTAATCCATGGCGCATAACGATTTTGTTCACGTAGAGTTGCGCAAGTCTGTCTATACTGAAGTCCTCTCGAATTGGTAAAAAGAGAGCGCCGATTTCGTAAGGCGATCCCCAACTACCCATAATGAGTCATGACCCTTCTTGGTTTTGGGCAATTTGATCACAAAATCCACTGATATCTGCTCCCACTTTCATTCTGGAATCTCCGGCTGTTGCAGGAGTCTGGATGGCTTCTAGTGTTCTGCCTTGATCCTAGCACAGGTCAAGCATTTACTCACATACAAAGCTATGTCCTTTTTCATCCCAGGCCACCAGTAGTGCTCTTTTAGTCCTTTGTACATCTTGTCAGATACTGGGTGTATCAAGTATTTCATCAGATGAGCTTCATCCATGATCGTTGACCTTAACTGATCGACCTTTGGTGTCCACATCTTGTCCTTAAAATAACGTACTCCATTAGCTTTCACCTCAAACTCCTTTTCTATCTGGTGAAGAGTTTCTTTCTTCAGGTTTTCTACTTTCAATGCTTCTTCTTGAGCTTCAAGCATTTGATTTTCCAAACTCGCCTGCACTACCATTCCCATGGCTCGTGCTCTTGAAGGTTTCACCTTTTCTTTCCTGCTCAGTGCATCAGCTACCACATTTGCCTTTCCTGGGTGATACTTTATCTCACAATCGTAGTCATTGAGTAACTCGACCCATCTCCTTTGCCTCGAGTTCAACATCTTCTGATCGAGGGTGTGCTGAAGGCTCTTGTGATCTGTGAAGATCGCGCACTTTGTACCATAAAGGTAATGCCTCTAGATCTTAAGTGCAAACGCCACAGCTCCTAGCTCTAGATCGTGTGTGGTGTAATTCTTTTCACGAACCTTTAACTACCTCGACGCATAAGCAATGACCTTCTTACTTTGCATTATCACACATCCTAAGCCTTGGTGCGAAGCATCGCAGTACACCACGAAGTTATCCGTTCCTTCGGGTAATGCCAAAACGGGTGCATTGCACAACTTATGCTTAAGTAATCGAAACGCTTCCTCTTGTTTTTTTTCCCCAAATGAACTTCTTGTCTTTCTGCGTTAACATCGTCAAAGGTTGCGCAATCTTGGAGAAATTAGCGATGAATCGCCGATAATAGCCTCCCAAACCAAGAAATTGTCGAATTTCTGTTGGTGTCTTCGGAGCTTCCCATTTCTTTATGGCCTCTATCTTTGCGGGGTCGACATGGATTCCTTATCAAGCAGCTCTTGAAGATGATTCGACAATTCTTGCATTTTTGATGGCGCCAGACTAGACGGTGACCTTGTTACAGGGGCCGCTCCTGAGACTAGATCAATATGGAACTCCACCTGCCTATGTAGAGGTAGTCTGGGTAACTCCTCCGGGAACACTGCTGGATAATCTCTTACAATTGGAAAGTCCTGAATTCGTTTCTCTTTTACTTCCTTATCTACAATGGGTGCTAAATATACAACGCTCTCCTTCCTTAAATGACTCCGCATTTTTTTATGCCTATCAATATGCTAGATCTTGGTGAACCTCTTTAGTTCCAATTGCGAATGCCCTTCCTTGAGCCTTGCATCCTTAATCTCTTTGATTGGCTTGCGTTACTCTGTTCCTCCTGGTGGTGTTGATCATGCCGCTTTTCAGCATGAGACACCTATCTCTAAAGTGGTTTGGGGTTCCGCTCTCTTAGCCCCCTTTCCGGTCCTTCTGACCTTCCTTTCCTTTCTATAGTATAGAGCAAAATGTCCTGCTGGTTTACATTTGGTACCCGAAATACAAGCTCATAGGTGATTCCAGTTGTATCTAGTACATTTTGGAGGAGAGTCCATTTACCTTCCTGACTCTTGGGTCTTTGCTCCAAAATTTCTGACTACTTTTCAACTTTTGATTAAATTAACACGAGTCGTTTCCTCTGACTGGTGCTCAAATTTTCTTGTATTACCATATTTCCATTCGATGGGTACTATGACTTCCTTATTTCTTCTATTTGCGACAAGGTCGGTAGTAACTTGAGTGACTCATGTAGGTACGACTTCCTGGACTTGTTGGGCTATCAGTTGAGCAATGTTGATCGATTAATTTTCACGGTTCACTTTCTAGCTACGTGTGTTTCTTCTGGAAAATACGGTTCTAAATCATTTGTTAATGTATGTTTGATTAAAAGTTGTCTCTAATGAATGTTCGAAAATATTTGTATTTTATTTATGATAATTTCTTTAAAATAAACTCGCTAAGAACGTCCTTGTGATTTAATAAAAATTAATTTCATAAAAGTTTAACACATATCTGAAGGGTAGAAATTTGATACTAATGCATCCTTAAAATATCTTACTTGCCCATACTGAGGTTTAAATGGAACAACCAAAAAAAAGTGCATTTTTGAAATTCTTTCAAATTCATGAGAGTTACATTCGAAAGGATCAACTTTGCCAACGGTATCACCACAACTTGCCAGCACAAGTCAACTCTCCTAGTCGTCCTTCTTGCGGTCATAACATTCTCTACAACATTGGTGGTACCTTCTTCAAAGAGATGCACCAATTCTTCCAACTTAATTATCGTTCGATTCTATCTTGATACCCTGCTTCGACTATTTTGCAGTCCGTCGGCGAGTGTTCGCATTGTTCGAGCCTCTCCTTGTGTCATACTAGTAATATAACCGATCAATATCCCCGAAAGGATGTAAAATAATCTTGCATTATCTAGCTGAGTTATCGCGAGTCCACTCCGAATGGTTGCCGCAGCTCTCTTCTGAGTTGTCTCATATGAGGCGTTGGGAGGTTCGGGTTAGGCGTAGGAATAACTGGTGTACTTTGAGATAAGACAGTTGTTGGGGGTAATCGGAGGTGGATCGATTGAAATGTCTTCGCTTGTTATTCCAATGTCGGAATCGTAATGCCTAGACGGGTCTTTCTCCGAAGTCTAAGTAATAGTGTTCGGCATAGTGGTTGTAGTGTCCGCAAA
This sequence comes from Centaurea solstitialis, assembly GCA_030169165.1. Classification (NCBI taxonomy): domain Eukaryota; kingdom Viridiplantae; phylum Streptophyta; class Magnoliopsida; order Asterales; family Asteraceae; genus Centaurea; species Centaurea solstitialis. Next base: position 59,909,597 of record CM058046.1, on the reverse strand, counting down.
ACTTATTAACACGCATTCAAAATACTAGTGACATCCTAGCGCTAACGCAGGAGTGTTCAACAATGGCGTTACTTTACTTAAACGCGTAAGTGCTATAGTAAATATCAACATCATGATATGCTTATGTGAACTCACACAGTTTATGTTTTTCAGGAAATTTTTTGAAGGTTCCAACTTTTATTCTCTAGCCGTATGATTGGTTCATAAGTCTTATCCTACTTATATCATGGCTAGGCGTAGGTGATCAGGCTCCGCCTATCTATGATATATCAGAATAGCACCTATCCTAATCATACTAGTATTTAAATTCTCCTATACTCGAAATCCATAATTAAAAGTTTTAACTTATCTTAGAAAAAGGTTGGTTATAGTACTTGGTTTTTATGAAAAACCGATGTTCTCTATAACCTATGGCTCCGATACCAAATCTGTAACACCCCGCTAAAGCGGAACCGCAAGGTGTGACAGTCTAGATTTCATAGCGATAGGAGATAAATAGCACCAATCATTCATACCAGAATAAATAAAGTTTACAATGTATTACAACTGATGCGGTAATTATCATTATAAAAAAGCGTAACAAGTTTTAACCTCTAATGCCTAGCCACCGTCTTACCACATATACAGGCAAGCGTACCTGATCGTGAGTAATATAGTGTAGGAAAGTCCAGATATCGTATCTACCACTGGGAACAGTCAAGTTATTGTAGACTAAAGTCGAATCAGTTTAATTAATCAAAAAAAGGGGGGTTTTGTATGAAAAAGGTTTAATTACTTAAAAAGACAATTAACTAAGTAAAACTAAGAAAGCAATTGAAATTATGATTGAAGTTTATAATAAAAGAAAACAGCAGCACTTATCATGATAAAACGAATCCCCAATATGGATGACATGAATAGATCGAAAGTTTGGTTGTTTTGACTATTGTAGGAATTTAAGTCTGGGACACCCTAACATGTGCAATTTATGGTTAAACTAGGACATGGTCCTCCTAATTCCAATCCTAAATCGTTTGATCCACAATCTAGAATCGGTAAACCCTTCCTAATCAATTATTGTAATGGCTCTTTTACTATCGGTCACTTTATTGGTTAAAGTAACCCCTTAACATAACTCTATGGTCCAAGTCAGGCTAAGGTAGGTTGATTATCCTTTCGGAGTCTATCTGTTTTTGGTCTAACAAACACACCCAACCAAGTGATTTCAAATCGCTACAACAACAATAATCAAGAAAGAACCATAAACGACATTCAATTAATCAAAAACAAACCAATATACATTAATTGCAAAATATCATCCATAATGGTTCATCTATCATGACAAGCACTACTAATAAACTATTCACTCATAATGGAAACAAAAACATAAACAAGAGTAGACATCGACATGATACCGACAGTACAACGATAGATGATCAGAGATCGACTTCCGCAGCGTATCGGCACCTTTCGTATTCTCACTCTCGTTCCTCTGACTTCCCCTCGTGTATCGTACTTCAAAACTCATGTCTAAAACTGAAGGAGGCTGATATTTAAAGAGAAACGACCAGGCGCCATCTGGCGATCGCCAGGCTGCCATCTTGGCGACGCCAAACACTTAAAATCAACCCTAGTCTGCACTTCAGTCGAACTTGGCGGCGCCAGATTGGGCATTTCGCGATCGCCAAGTGTCTTCTGTGTTGACCTTGTGCATTTTTCACGTTTTCTCGCCTTTTTCCGTACTTTTCCGTTCCACGGCCTCCAAATCCTTCATAATCAATAAAAAGCTCAATTAGTGCATGAAATGATCATAAATGGGTGAGAAATGGGGTAAAGTCATACGATTACGCGCAACCAAAACATGTATAATTTTGGTGTTATCAAAATCCCCACACTTAAGCTTTGATTGTCCCCAATCAAAAGACTGAAAACAAATAAAGATAACTCCAGAATTATCTCCACCCAAGATCGTCAAAGAAAACAAAGTATACTCACACAATCGAACACACAAACAAGACTCATCAAGTAATTGGATACCAAGGCCAACCTTTTACCCTCACATAATATGAAGTGTATCTCTCGGGGGTAAAAATGTATATGTAAGTGATCACACCAATACTCAACTAATTCCCGCATGCATAAGCTTGTCACCAAATCTAATCTCCACCACTGAGAAGTTGTCAACCGTCAAGAGGACTTTAGGGTTGCAATGTTAGGCTAAGAGTTAAGGGTAGGATAAAGGATATATATAAGTGACTAAGGGTTTTGCAACAAAAACTTGAAAACTTAATCAGTAATGATCCAAACAGTGAAACAATCTGACTTTCGAACAATGAGACTTTTGGGATGAGTATTTCCTTTCTTTTCTTTTAGTATTAGCCTAAGCCTATGGCTTATTTGGGGCACAAATTCTTTTTTCATTCTTTTCAGCTCTCATCTCTTTTTTTTTCTTTTTTTTTACATCCTCGACTCTTTTGATATTTCTTTTTTTTTCTGAGTCTCAAATATTTTCTCTCTTTCTTTTAGAGCAACAACTATGTTGCTTTTGGGCTCTTTTTACTCGCAATCCCATAAAAACTGTCAGATATGAAAAATTGGATCAAAACATCTCAAGATTCAAATTTAAGTCACGGCCAAGAGATAGGTAAACAATTAGGCTCAAGGATAAAGTGTATAGTGGGTAAAGAAATGAAAAGGCTAAGGCTCAAAATTGGTTTCAAGGGATAAAGTGTTAAAAGGTGAACAGTTTTTCATTTACCGGCTAGGCAAATCAAATAACCTTTTGATGAGGTTATCTGACGAAGGCTAAAAGGGTTAGAAACGAAGGCCTCTATCAGTGCAATGGTGATAAATACTTCTCTTATGTGGTCTCGACAAGCATTCAAATGACAAGTTCTACCTTGGGTCAAAGTCGGTATTCCTCACAAAATAAATAAATAACAATTAAGGCTCAATCTCTCAAAGGAATCGGGTGAGGCACTCATGGTAATCAGTATTCCAAGGTATCCTTTTACTCAACTAATCCTATTCAGTGTTCTCCTATGCAAGCAACTCAGTCTCAAAAACAATCTCAGATTTCGAAAAAATTAGGGTCAAATCTCAAAGCTTTCAAAAGTTTGAAAAACGACAATCCACAAGCAAAAAGTGAACCCATTTAAACAGATAAGTCTACATAACCCCCTCCCCACACTTAAAATTTGCAGTGTCCTCAATGCAACAGTTAACACAATTAAGGAGTAATTGGGAAAAAGAGAAACTTCCCGGGTTATGTGACGAAATCTGTTCTGATCTGAGAGTGGTGCATAAAATTCGTGCTCGATCATAAATCGCCATATCTACCAACAAAAAAAGAAAAAGAAAAAGTAAAAACGAACAAATGAAAAAAAACCAAACCAAATTACTTAAAATCCTAAGCAAACCAACAGAAAAATAAAATTGTTCAAACACAACCACGCAGTTCAAAAATAAAAAGAAAATTGTTTAGGACAACCAAATCGAATAATGGAGATAAAAGATAGAGATCAATAAGGGCCACGAGGTTGGTTTTGCCAATCCTCGTAAGTCGGGTAACCGGGCGGAGCATCCTCGGAGTATGGCCAATATGGAGATGGAGCATACGCGGTATTTGGTTGAATACCGAAGTGGGAGGCCATCTGGTTCATCACTCCACTCTGCCAGTTGGCTTGGTGAAGAGCCTTCACGGTGTTGTACTCCATATGCTGATGATGCCGGCCATAAGAAAGTGACATCTCCGAAAGTTGGTTACTCAAGTCTTGGTAACCCGAATAAGCCGTCCAGTCCGCCGGTTGTTGACCCACATTCGACCCACTCGTTCCACCGGTCTCATGCGTACTCCTCGGTGCTTGACTCGGTTGACTTCTCGGTTGACTCCTATAAGATTAAGGATTACGGATCCATGCATGGTAGTCCCTTCCGATCGCATGCTCAACTCTCGCCACACCCATATCTCGGAGTTGATCCATGTCAATCAACCCTATCTCCCCGAGGTTCGTCATCGAAGCGATCGCGGCGTCGGTTAAGATACCGAAATGCTTGGCCAAGAGCATCACGTACTGGCCACCAACGATGCGACTACCCTCGCGATAACCACTCGCTTTAGCGAGTTGAGCGGCGATGAGATACGGAGCATTCAGATATTTGTCATCCGTAGAGAGCTGCTCGAGAAGCCATAAATCCTGCACGGTCACTTTCTCCTCAATAGAAGATCTAGCGTTCACCGCTTGAATGAGCATGCGGTGTAGAAGTCTATCCGACGAAGCAAGAAAACCTTTCACCTTGAGGTTGCCATGATAATCACCATCACCCAAAATCGCCCATGCCAAACGCGGATCAAAGTCATCGGATCTCTTTGAAGTCGCCCACATATACTCCTCGAATCCGGGAGCATCAACATCTGCTTGGGTATATATCCCCAAGGCAAGAGCAAAATCGATCAAAGAAAGAGATCTCCAAATGCCACCAAGTCGGAACGTCATACAAGATTGATGAAACTTGTCAAGGGCTTTGATCGCATCGAAACGAAACGTGGCGACAAACTCCACGATAAGCTCTCGGTAGAGGGTCTCGGCAATATCGAAAACTCGCTCCCAAGCATGGCATATGTAGTACTCATTGCCATCCTCATCGTATGCATGTTTCTCAAGAATCGCTTTGATGTCGTTCTCGACATGCATTGATCGAAGAAGATCCCAATCAACTCTTTTTGGCATGAGAATTTGGCGGGGGAGAAGTCGGTTGACAATGTCCCGATACTCCTCTTTCTTCCGAACGTTCAACGTTGGGTCATTAGCAAACAAAGTGAAAACATGACTTCCATCCGGTGCATGGAAGTTGATAGCGGCGGTGGTCTTTGATGCACGGGTCTTTTGTCTCTACAAAATTAAACACCATTGTCTTAGAAAGTTTTCAATCCAATAAGTGCAAGACAAGGTTTATTCACATTCAAAGTTCCAACGAGACAAAAACCTATACGACTAACAAGTTCAAGCATCACAATCATATATGCATGACAAAACAAGAGCAATGGGGATGTGAAGCATCCCCACACTTGAACTTTTAGTTCAATCCCAATTCCAAACTAATCTAGCTAAACAAGAAGAAGTGGGGGATTTTGGTGTTCTCAAAATCCCCATACTTATCATTTAACCACAATCACTAGATTAATTAATCAATTAGCATGCAAGAAATAAGATTTCAATCACAATGTATAGCATGCATTCATCTAAACAATCAATGGTGTATCAAGAACCATATCAATTCTATTCAAGCAAACAAACACCATTGATACCCAAAAACAAGATCTCCAACTACCAAATCGAGCAATCCTTACGAAATCAAAGTTAGGAAACGTACCTTGTTCATGATTAAAGATGAAATTGAAGCTCAAGAAGGTCGAATTTCGCAGAAACGTGAGAGGATTTGGCTGCGCCTAAGAGGAATTAGGTTTGTGTGTTTGTGAAAAGTGGGAAAAAGAAGGTTTAAAAACCCCTCTGTCCCGACTTCGCGTCGCTAAACCCTGGGTTTCGCGTCGCCAAACAGGTCAATTTTAGAAAAACCCTGATTTTTAAAAGTCTCGCGTCGCCAAACGGCCCTCTTCGCGTTGCCAAGTTCGAAAATTTTTACCTGACCCGTGGCCTAGTCACTTGGCGTCGCCAGATGAGAATCTGGCGATCGCCAGATGGCTACTGTTTCCAACTTGTGAAATTTTGCATCGCATTCCGATTTCGCTCGAATCTGGTTTCTATCCCCTCCGTATGGTTACCTAAGCAACATCAAATGAAAACATTAATAAAAACACACAAAAATCACTAAAAACGAAAGAAAATCAAAAAGCTCGGGTTGCCTCCCGAGAAGCGCTTCATTTTTGGAATGGGTCTAGAGCTCGACCCCACTTTCGGCTTATTTCTTGGCTCGTCGGGCTGACGTGCCCTTCTTCCTTCTATGATCTTTCTTGGAGGATCTCGGTTCCTTGGTTGATTGCTCCTTTTTGTGCATCGGGTTTGAGTAATCCTCCTTTTTCTTTCCAAGCTCATGCGGGAGTAGCGGACGCTTCACGTTCTTTTTGTAGGCCAGAGAAGGATCGTCATAAGGTTCGTCGAGGTGTCTAACTGGCTCTCCGTTAGGATCAAAGTAAATCCGATTGTCTCCATAGCCTAAGCTTGTGACTTGATTGCGTATATCGGTATTTACTTGAGCGGTGTGCAAGAAAGATCTCCCGAGGATTATTGGGATTTCAGTGTCCTTTGGAAGATTAGCTATGATGAAGTCCGTGTAATAAACGAATTTTCCAATACGAATCGGGACTCCTTCCACTATCCCCAATGGTTTTGTCATATAACCAGTTCACTCCTCGGTATATGATAGTCCGTTGGAAGGATTTGAGTGATCCCCATTCTCCTGCAAAAACCAACGGGCATCATATTAAGAGCGGCACCCGAATCAATTAAAGCAAGACCTGAAAATTTATGACAAGAAATAGGTAAGTTATAACTCCCTGGATCATGTCGAATCGGTGTTATGTAAATGAGGTCATCTTCCGGTGCTTTTTCCTTTTCTTTCTCCTTTTCTTTGCCTTTATCTTCTTTCTTCGGGATCACGAACTCCGCGTATCCTCCTTGTTTTCCATCTTCCTCATCCTCATCACTCGAAGCTTCGGGGACCTTGAGTCTTAGATGTTCGAAAGACACGGTGAACCCCTCCGAATCGTAATCCGTGGCATAGTCGGGCTCACTTTCGCTCTCGGTCTCCACGTACTTCTTGTTGTAGATGTCCGTCCATTTCTTCTTTGACGGCTCTCCAGTCATCATGAGCATTGGCTTCACATTCTCCACCTTTGGGTTGACTTGTGTTTGTGTTGGCAATTCTCCTTGCGTTCTTTCATTCAGCATTTGCGAAACACGTCCAACCTGTAATTCCAAATTCTGGATGGTGCTTTGGTGATTACGTAGGTATGAGCCCACTTCATCGTTTAGCTTCTTTTGCGCATCCATGAATTGGATAATCCGATCTTCGATAGTCATACGTGGCTCTCCATCCGGCCTTTGGTTCTGTTAAGTTGGTGCAAAGAAACCGGGAGGTCTAGGGATGAAATTACGGCTGTTGTTCCACCTCCCTTGGTAATCGCCTCGGTTGATATAATTCACCTCCTCGGGTGTCATCATTGGTTTGTTCGGGCAATCTTTAGTCAAATGCGGTCCATTGCACTCCTCGCACCCAACCTGCAAAGCATGAACAGTTTTAATAAGTTCCTCTATTTTGCGTTCAAACTTTATCTGTTGGTTTTTCATAGCGGCTAGTTCATCGGATGGATCGAAGTCGGTAGAGATCTTTCCGGCCATCCTTGGGATTTGTAAGCGCTTGTCCGTCCTCCAATCTATGTTATGTATGAGCATGTCTTCGAGGAGCTTGTAACCTTCCGTGGGCGTTTTGTACATGAAGACACCACCTGCAGATGAATCCAAAGTAGCTCGTGAGGAGTAAGCAAGTCCACTATAGAAAGTTTGAACCTGTTCACTCTTATTCAACTCATGACTCGGGCACGAGTTTAGGAGGTGCTTAAAACGTTCCCATGCTTCGGATATGGTTTCCCCATCTTGTTGTTGGAAGGATCGGATCTCGGCTCTCAGTTTGTCGATCTTGGATGGCGGAAAGAATCGGGAAAGGAACTTTGAGCGAAGTCCTTCCCATGTAGTGATTGAGCTCGGCTCTAAGGATCGTAACCAAGCCCTAGCTTCTCCGGTAAGTGTGAGAGGAAAGACCCGAAGACGAATTGCATCATCCCGGCCTTCCTCTGTTTTGAACAGATCACAGATATCAACGAAGTTTTCCATATGTACGATAGGATTGCTATCGCTTTTCCCGTCGTAGGTAAGGTCCTTGATCATGTGTAGGAGCTTCCCCGGGATTTCTTTGTTCAGATTCGGCTTCTTGATCGGATTGGTGGGTACAGTTGGAGCGACTCTCCTGGCAGTCCACATTGGTGCCTCGTCTCCCATCTCAAAAATCAAAGCTCTCGGACGAACTTTGTTTGCTTTTGATTTCTTTTTGTTTCTTTTTCTAAACTCTCTCTCCGGCTCCTCAAATGGCTCTAACAAGTCTGCCGTGACTGAAATCACAACAAACGGTTACGGGCAACTTGCGGGAAACAAAGAGAATATAAATAAAAAATAAAACTAATTAATTAAACTAGAAAGCGGAAAACTTGCAAGGGACAGAATCCCTCACAAGGATCGATTAACTAAACTACTTAAACTAAAATCTAGCAACTACTGTTCCCCGGCAGCGGTGCCAAAAACTTGATGCGGTAATTATCATATATAAAAAGCATAACAAGTTTTAACCTCTAATGCCTAGCCACCGTCTTACCACATATACAGGTAAGCGTACCTGATCGTGAGTAATATAGTGTAGGAAAGTCCAGGTATCGTATCTACCACTGGGAACGGTCAAGTTATTGTAGACTAAAGTCGAATCAGTTTAATTAATCAAAAAAAGGGGGGTTTTGTATGAAAAAGGTTTAATTACTTAAAAAGACAATTAACTAAGTAAAACTAAGAAAGAAATTGAAATTATGATTTAAGTTTATAATAAAAGAAAACAGCAGCACTTATCATGATAAAATGAATCCCCAATATGGATGACATGAATAGATCGAAAGTTCGGTTGTTTTGACTATTGTAGGAATTTAAGTCTGGGACACCCTAACATGTGCAATTTATGGTTAAACTAGGACATGGTCCTCCTAATTCCAATCCTAAATCGTTTGGTCCACAATCTAGAATCGGTAAACCCTTCCTAATCAATTATTGTAATGGTTCTTTTACTATCGGTCACTTTATTGGTCAAAGTAACCCCTTAACATAACTCTATGGTCCAAGTCAGGCTAAGGTAGGTTGATTATCCTTTCGGAGTCTATCTGTTTTTGGTCTAACAAACACACCCAACCAAGTGATTTCAAATCGCCACAACAACAATAATCAAGAAAGAACCATAAACGACATTCAATTAATCAAAAACAAACCAATAAACATTAATTGCAAAATATCATCCATAATGGTTCATCTATCATGACAAGCACTACTAATAAACTACTCACTCATAATGGAAACAAAAACATAAACAAGAGTAGACATCTACATGATACCGACAGTACAACGATAGATGATCAGAGATCGACTTCCGCAGCGTATCGGCACCTTTCGTATTCTCACTCTCGTTCCTCTGACTTCCCCTCGTGTATCGTACTTCAAAACTCGTGTCTAAAACTGAAGGAGGAGGCTGATATTTAAAGAGAAACGACCAGGCGCCATCTGGCGATCGCCAGGCTGCCATCTTGGCGACGCCAAACACTTAAAATCAACCCTAGTCTGCACTTCAGTCGAACTTGGCGGCGCCAGATTGGGCATTTCGCGATCGCCAAGTGTCTTCTGTGTTGACCTTGTGCATTTTTCACGTTTTTCTCGCCTTTTTCCGTACTTTTCCGTTCCACGGCCTCCAAATCCTTCATAATCAATAAAAAGCTCAATTAGTGCATGAAATGATCATAAATGGGTGAGAAATGGGGTAAAGTCATACGATTACGCGCAACCAAAACATGTATAATTTTGGTGTTATCAACAACCAACCATAAATTAAGGTTTACAGACTTAACAAAAAGAACATTGTCTTGATTGGTGGTTACAATTGCCCAAAATTAAACTTTATCATTCACCTTCGGATTTCCTGAAAAGCATGTTAAAACAAGCGTCAACTACGAGAGTTGGTGAGTTCACAGGTTTTCATATGCACAAAACAGTTTAAATGCAACAAATTTTTAGTGAACCTTTTTATTCACTCAATTTTTTATAAACCAGTTATAGTGAACCCTTTCGTTCACTACCGATACTAGCCTGAACATTAGTGAACATTTTTGCTCACTCCATTTCTAGCTTAGTATCAAAATGTGAGTAAATTTCCCGGGTTAAGTTAATCACATGATATTTATTCTTTGAGTCACTACTAAACCTAAAACCAATTTTCCCTAACGATCTACCTCAGAGGTGGTAGCGAACCACATGTGTAGAGCGTTTTCGCGAACTACCTCAGCGGTGGGACTAAAACCCCACATGTGTAGACGCTGCACTACCTCAGCGGTGGGACTAAATCCCACATGTGTAGTACCACATATGATTACGTGCACCCTATACTCGTCAGTAAACAAAGGGTGGGTCCACTCTACCAAATAGCGCTATCCACAATAACCATTGGCTCGAAACGAGTTAATAGTAGTGTATTCAACATGGGACTTTTACTCAATATATCATGCCTCATAACATATCAAATTTAGCTCACAACACATTTTATATCGTAACATTATTCACAATTATTCACAATCATTTGTAAGCATGCTTTTCACCCCAAAACACGTAAAAACGGTAAAAAGTGGGGTTGTGAATACTCACCTTGAGTAGCTTTGCGTTTATGACAATCGGTAGTGCGTGAATAATCCCGACTCCAAGTCTACTTATGCCCTATAACATACGTATTTGACGTAAGTCTAAATTCAACGGTCCATATCTAGCAAGTCAATACCGATATCCTATTATAATGCCTTTACTTAATTTTATTAAGTGCAACTTAGTATAAAATAGCCTTTTGTTACTTTAAAATATTATCCAAACACATGGGAATTCTTAAAGTTTACAAAATAACATTTTTGAAAAAAGTCAGATTCTGGCAGATTTGTCTTATTGCAAAAGTGTCACCTTTAAGCCTAGTTCCAAAGGGAGATATGTTGCCAAAATTTTACCTACTGATATTGGGGATATTAACATCATTCCCTCCAAATTTCATGATTTTTGAAGGTGTCTAACATATTTTAAAAAGTCTTGAAAAATCAGTGTGCATGCATCAATCTTGAAAAGACAAGTCTGTGGAGTTTGTGTCATAGAGATCTCATTACTATTCCAAAAATTGAATTTCAAAAGGGATTTTAAAGTTAATTCAAATATCTAAAAAAATGAAACTTGTTTCACACGATTTGGATGATTTTTGAATGAGATATGACCTCATGAATTCAAGCATGTGAATCTGCCATCATTGGGCAGATTGCACTCCGAATTTCATTTCATTGGTTGCACATTCAAAACTCCACCAAATCATGTGATTCCAGATTCTTTAGAAAGCCATCTCACTGAACTTGAACTTAGAACCAAGAATCATGCATTTGAGTTAAGTTATCAAGAAGATATGCATGCATGAAGTTGATACAAATTTCTGACTAGAAGCTGATGAACAACAAAAAGGTTCAACATGGTTGAGGGCTCAAAACATGGAATTTTTGAGTGATTCCAGTGGGGTTTGAACCCTAACACATAAAATATTGTACCATTAAAATTTCAGAGAAAAATATATCCAAAAACACCCTTTTTGGGTCGTTTAAACACACATGCAACATTCTGTCAGCTTCTGTCCAGATTCAAACCCACTATTTTCACAAAAACACATAGAAATCTTCAAGATTTGGGGTTTCTTTGATGCTAAACTAAATCCCCAATCATATTTCATGTAATAAAGAAGAAAATACTCAAATATCATGATGATACATGCATGCAACAATTCCCATTTTCAGATTCATAGATGTATGCATAAACAAAATTTTGGGGGTTATTCACATATGAATGGATGTTTTATGCAAGAACAACTAGTGAAATATGAAGGCTTTAGCCATTCTTTTTGCAAGAATAATGAAATCAACAACTTGCATGGGTGTTTAATCACACCATCATGCTAAATAAATGTGAGTCCGATAATCAACAAGGATGCAATATAATGGATCAATGCAAGCTATTACAAGTGTTAGTAATGCTCAAACAATGATAATCAAGCAAATATGCAATATAGATGAAGAACACGATAATACGACAAAGCATATAACAAAAGTTGTCAGTTACAAGATTATTATAAAACGTTAACTATCGACCCCTATTTATAGAGCCGAAGTTACAAAACAACCCCTAGAGTCTATGACTCTTTTAAGAGGCGCACAAAAGTATTGTTTTAATTCTAACTATTACAAACGTTTCAAAAGACGCCCCTGACTTCTTTACAAACAAACTAGTCAGGTTCTAACAATCTCCCCCTTTGGGAAGAAGTCAGAAAGGCGGCGGATACTTCAAGGCTGGTTCCCACTGCGAGAGCTGCAGGTACTCGTCCCATTCGCGGATCGATCTCGTACGGAGCTCCATCGCAGTCTCAACTCTTCTCAGCATCAGTCTTTCCTTCAGCTTGACCTCGATCAGATTCAGGGCCTCGTTCAGCTTTCTCTTCCACTGAGTACCCTTGTACATTGGCATATTCTCCTCCATCAGACGACGCTTCATTCCGTTGTAGACATACAGAAGAGTGCCGTCACAGAAGCTAGACAGCTCACTGAAACGCATGAACCTCCGCTGGTTCTTCCTGAAGGTGATATACACAACACCATGCTCTGGGAGTTCCGTTGGGAAGTAGGGCATGTATTGGTCAAGAAGATTGGCCTCCAGGTTAGGACGCAGCAGATTCACCTTCTGCTGTTTGCTTTCAATCGCCATCTGATAGTCAGTGAGATGCGCGAGGTTGATCGAGTGGCGTACATATCTCTTGAGGACTTTCAGACCGTCTCTGAAGTAGTCTGGTTTCAGAATCGGGCCCTCAAGGTGTCTGATGAGTGTAAGGAGATCATCGAGATCAATGCTGTCCAGATCGGCTTCTGTGAACATGTAGTCTCGGAGTTTTCCGTCGGGCTTGCCTGGGTTGTACATCCGCACGTGGAACTCAAGGAATAGCTGGTGTCCGAATTTGTAAGGACGGACATCAGTTACCTTGACGAACCGGTGCTTCTTTCTGATCTGCCCATGCTCGCTCCAGCTGAGCTTCCTCTGGTAGATGTACGCGGTACGGCGGCGACGCTTCTTGACATGAGACAGGCCGAAGAAGACCTTCTTGGACCACGTGAAGAGGCGTTCCTGTTGGAAGATCCGTGTGAAGGATTCCTCCAGGAAGGGCCTGAATATGACTGTGTGGTTCCAACCCAGTCTGATCGGCTGCTGAGCTGTGAATGCTTCGGGCGTCTGTACCGTAGGGAGAAAGGCGTCGTACTCTGCACTAGAAACAGTGTCATCTGATCTCTTCCAAAACCGAAGGCTCTGGGCATGCTGGTTCAGGATCTTCCTTCCCTCGTTAGAGATACGAAGGTCGGAAGGATCCAACAGCGCGGTGTTTGGATCGATCAGATCTATGGCAGGAGTCACCTTCTCGTGAGGAAACTGGACGGTCGTACCCACAGGGATAGCCTCGTACCTCCAGTTCGCGGCTTCTTCCGGTATGTCTTCGTCGGAATCATCGTTCACAGGATCCGTGGGACGATCAGTAGGCTCTGCAAGATCGGCAGGTTGATCTGCAGGTGGAGCGGTGTCGGCCGGTGTATCATCGGCTGCGGTTCCGGAGCCGGAGGGGAGGTCTAGGCGAGCCCTCTTAGACGGTCCCTCCCCCTCATGAGGATTGGCGGCATCGTCCGGATCATCATGTCCGCGTTTGGAGGGTTGAGCCTGAGACCTGCAAGTTGCCTCAAGCTCGCGGACCCTCCGCAATGCAATCTCCAGCTGCATATCCCTGGTGGCGACCAGCTGCTTGTACTGATCCACCTGTCTTTGAAGGGCATCGTTCTGAGTGGTGAGCTGAGCGATGACGATCTGGTGCTCAGCTTCAGAGACAAAGCCGGGAATCTCCTCAGCTAGTGGTGGTGGTTGGAGACGGAGGACGGGAGTAGGAGAGCGGCTCGAATCGCCGAAACACGGGCGCTCCCCTTCCTGGAATTTGCCCTTGATGAAGCGTTTGGCTTCATCCAGCTCCCTCTGACGGTCCTCGTCCGCCTTTCGCAGTGCTTCGATCTCGGCTCGACGGGCTTGGTCTTCCTTTTCCTTTTCAGCTAAGGCCCTTTCAATGGCCTCCATCCTGTTTTTTCGCCGCGTCAGCCTTCTCGATGGCCTCCAACCTGCTTTGGACAGCTTTAAGGATGCCGTCCGAATCCCTGGGCTCCAATCCCGAAAGGGTCAATACCGGTTCATTTGCGAAACCGGTGGACAGGGAGAGCCCCGCAAAGGTGCTCCCCTGGCCCGCGCTGACGACTGGTGTGGCGTCAAGTGCAGCGGGGCCTCGAGTGGAAGTCGCCAGATGTGTACCTAGGGGCTCTAGGACTCTATGTGACATGAAAGACGGCGAGTGCTGGGGATGAGCAACTCTTGTTTCAACACCGATCGACTCCAAGCGAGTGGACGATGGAATAGGTGGTAAATCCCCGTGTTCTGATGAAACGACCACCTGTTGGGAGGTGGTCGAGTGGATGGCTTGGGTGTGCATCTGCGTTGGTTGGCTGCGAACGACTTGACTACTCGGCATTGGCCGAGTAGCATCGGTGTGGGATGCCTCTATGGAGGATAGACTCTTGGCTGGTTGGGTTCCCGTTTCTGGCTGCCTAGGTTGGGCCACTTCTACTTCGGCCTCTTGTCGGGCTTCTAACATCTCTTCAACCTGTTGGGCCTCTTCTCCTTCGGCCTCTTGAATGACCGCACCCTGGCTTTCACCCTCGAAGCCTTCACTACCCGCTCCTATCTGCATCCAAGACTCGCTCTGAGCCTGTTCAGCGACCTCAGTGTTCAACGTTCGGTCTTCCGTCCCGGAGTAATCAAGCAGTTGGACGGAGTCGCTCTCGTTGAAGGAGGAAGTGGAGACATCATCATCAAAGGCCTTGCCTTTACCTTTCCCTTTCCCCTTGCCTTTGCCCTTGCCTTTACCCTTGCCATCTCCCGGGCCTTCCTCCGGATCCGAATCTGGTGGCGTCGTGTCGGACGAGCTACTATCTGGATCACCAGATGGATCCGTCGGGAGTCTAGATGTGGTGGCCTGAGGAGGCGGTGAAGTATGGGCTGGTTCTTCTTCTGGCGATGCAGTAGTGAGGTCTTTTGCTGAGCCAGATGGAGTAGATCCCGAGGCGTCCTTCGGAGTAGATGGTTCCTGAATCTCCGGGGACTCGGGGACAGTAGGGAGTCCTGGAAGCCGAGTCATGGATCGACGTTGCGGAACGTACTCCTTCACCCTCGGAGTTGGCAACATAGGATCTTCGTGCATGCGCTGGCGAAGACGTCTCAACCTTTCTTCTCGAGTCTGCGGAAGGTCGGAAGATGTAGAAGCTGAAGCAGCGTGAGCGGTGGCGGATCTTCGGACTATACTACCCACGTTTTCCCTCACGTCAACGCTCATCACATTACCCGAGCCAGAGGCCCCCCCAGTGGGACCCCGGCGCCTCGGACGTAAGGCCCGAGGACTAGAAGGGACGGGTTGCGCACCCTGGGCAGGACCTTCCGGTTCTGGAGGGTCCATAGGTGCGTCTCCTAGACCTAGGCGTATCCTATATCTTACCACACTCGGAGCCCGCTGGTCTAGAGCGTCCAGGACGTGCGTAGGGATCGGCATCTCGTACTGGCCGTCGGTGTAGTCTCGCTTTGCTAACCAACTGATCTTCTTTGGCTTGATGACTGGATGACCGGAACGGCGAGGGATCTCCGGATTACGGTTCATATGGTCTCGGATGATGAGACCATAGAATCGCAACCAAGGGATTGAGTTGTGTCGGGTGCGTTCCCGAGCCGTCAAGTCCTTGGTGATGTCAAGCCACAGCTGGGATGCGATGTCGATGCGGCGTCCGTAGGCGACAGAATGATAGATATGCCAGAATGAGGTCGTCGCCCTGTCTACTCCTTTCGTCTTGGAGGAGAGACACCTGTTCATGATGTTGAACAGTTGAGCCCAGATCGGTGGCAACATGCTTGTGGTGATCTGCGACACGCCGTTCACGTCCTCGGTGACCCCAAGAGCTAGTATTTCGCTCAATAGAATGGGGCCCGAGACTAGTTCGTCGAACTCCTGGTGGCCGTTGTCAGCAGCGGCAGGGAGGCGAAGGATTCGGCAAACGTCCTCCATAGTGATGACCAATTCGGTGTGATCCACTCGACCAATAATCGAGAAGACACCGAACCGGGTGTCGAGAACAGCTGTCTTCCAGAACTGCTGCAGGTATATGCCCGGTACCTCTGCAGTGGCCGTCACGGCGTAAGCAAGCGGATGAGCGCGAAGGATCTCCCTTACGATGGTATGCTGCACCCGGACAGAGGATAGGTTCACATACTCGTTGTTCTGAAGTATGCGAACGATGTTCTCAGGAGCGATCAGAGCTCGGTCAGCCTCTGGATCGATCGGGGAAGAAGGACGTTGTCTCTGGTTTGCCATTTCTGACATAGACAGATAAATATTTTAAAAGTTAGTCTCTTCTTAACTCTAATTATGTGTTCTGACGAAAATTCGGCAGAGTTTCGACTAGGCGCGAGTCAGTTTATCGAAGATTCCCGAGGGAATCTTTTAAAACTGAGTCGAACTAAGTGAAATGATTTTCCGCGAAACTCATGTCGAGAAAAAAAACGACCGAAACTGGATTCGAAACCACAGATCCAGGACCGGCTTAGAACGCGAGTCGGTCTATGGACAAATCCCGTAAGGTGATTTGTTAAGAACGACTCTTGCAAAAAGCCAAGTCCCGAATCGGGGGTTTGAAGTCCCGAATCGGGGTGTCAAACAACACATATGTATATAAGCTAAAAGTCCCGAATCAGGACATATGATATACAATGGAGAGTCCCGAATCGGGAGTGTAATTTATCAATATATATATTTAAGTCCCGAATCGGGGATTGCATTACGAGAGTCCCGAATCGGGAAATACACTACGTGTCTAAAACAAATTCCCGTATCGGGAAAACGAAATTCCCGAATCTGGAAACCTAAAGTCCCGATACAAGAGTCCCGCATCAAGAACACCTGGAGACCCGATTCGGGACTCCGACGAACCAGTCGCGACTGATGATATTCCGGACTCCAAATCGACCCTAAAACGCTTCTAAACAGTCCTAAACAAGTTCTATTAAGTACATTATTGATTTAAACAAGTTTAGGAACAAGAATGGATCAATCTAACGTCCCGAAACTCGAATCCAAGGATCTTGGAGTTTCGGGTTTACCCGAAAACTTTAGGCTTCAATCCGAACAATAAACTACGTAGTTTAGATGAATCTGAATACAATAAGTCGTTAGAAATCTTACCAGGATCGTAAAGAAGTAGTCGGATCGTCGAACGGATCGATAACGAACGCTCGGGGAAGCCGGGAAGTCGATGGATCGAACGGGGTGTTCTTCGTGTTCTTGATCGTCAGAGAAAACTGATAAGTGGTTGAAAATTTGAAAGTGATAACTGAATTAAGTTATCAACTCCCGCTTTTATAATTTTGATAACTTATCAGGTTTTTTGAAAATTTTATCTGATAACTGCTCTCACAGATCACGACTATCACGAAATGACCGAATGAACCCCGAACTTAAGGTTTGAAAGAATTTCAAAACTTCCCTTGAACTTGTGGTTTTCAAAAGTTTGCAAAAACGGTCCCTGAACATTGAAGTTTTGGAGACTGGCAGAACTGGTCCCTGAACTAGTCAGAATTGGAACCTGACATTTCCAGTCCCTTAACTTAACAAGTTCATAGAATTTTTACAAGTTCAGCCCCTTGACGTTTATTGAAACGACTAACCTGGAAGTTTTTGAGATCGGATTAATCACCGAGTCCGACACGAATGGTCAGAAGTCTTATATTGAATCCCGGGTCCTGAACTAAAGTATTCAGAAGCCGTACTTCGGTTCTACAACCTGCAAGAAAATTTAGGAATGGTATCCAGTGCAGATTGGATCCGATAGAGTTAGATTTAAACAACATTAATACAGAAAGCTCCCCTAGATATATGCGACACAGGAGCTCCCCCTACACACATGCATATATTTAAACGACTGGCTCCCCCTAGAAATCTGCCGGGGGATTTAGCATGCCCAGTTTACTAAGTAAATAGTAATGGCGCTTCTCATCAAAAGCTTTAGTGAAGAGGTCAGCTATCTGACGTTTACTTTCAACGAAAAATAGTTCAACGTTACCTTTCTCGACGTGATCTTTGATGAAGTGATATCGGATATCGATATGTTTCGTCCGAGAGTGTTGAACTGGATTTGCCGCAATCTGTATGGCACTGCTAGAATCACAGTAAATTGGAATCCGATGCATGGTGTAGCCATAGTCTGCCAGTTGAATTTTCATCCAAAGAACCTGTGAACAGCAACACGCTGCAGCGACATATTCTGCCTCAGCTGTTGAAAGGGACACACAGTTCTGTTTCCTCGAGGACCAACTTACTAACTTGTCCCCTAGAAACTGGCAGGCTCCTGACGTGCTCTTCCTGTTTAACTTACAGCCTGCATGATCTGAATCTGTAAAAGCTGTTAGTTCAAAACCAGAATCCTTAGGGTACCAAAGGCCAAAATTAGGTGTGCCCTTCAGGTACTTAAGGATTCTCTTGACAGCCCCGAGATAAGATTCTCGAGGGTCACACTGAAAACGAGAACATACACACGTGGCAAACATAATGTCGGGTCTACTTGCCGTGAGATAAAGCAAAGATCCAATGATCGCACGATACACTTTTTGGTCAACCGGATTACCAGATGTATCTGCATCCAGTTGGAATGACGTGGACATTGGAGTTGAAGCAGACTTAGGTCCAGTAAAGTCAAAGCGTTTTAAAACGTCAAGAGTATATTTGGACTGGTTTATAAAAATCCCTTGCGGGGTTTGACGGACTTGTAGTCCCAAGAAAAACGTAAGTTCGCCCATCATACTCATTTGAAATCTGGACTTCATTATCTGCTCAAACTCTGTGCAAGACTCAGGGTTTGTAGATGCAAAGATGATATCATCCACGTATATCTGCACTACAGTCAAATGATTACCTGACCTTCGAAGAAACAGGGTAGGATCGACAGTACCCTTTTTGTATCCGGACCCAAGCAAGTAAATGGTAAGAGTTTCATACCAGGCACGAGGTGCTTGCTTTAAACCGTAAAGTGCTTTGTCGAGCACGTAAACGTGTTCCGGGTACTTGGGATCAACAAATCCCTCAGGTTGCTCAACATATACTACTTCTTGAAGTTCTCCGTTCAGGAACGCACACTTGACGTCCATCTGGAAAACCTTCATGTTCTTGTGAGCTGCATACGCGAGAAAAATTCTGATGGCCTCGATTCTAGCCACCGGAGCGAATGTCTCGTCGTAGTCGATGCCTTCCTGTTGACGATATCCCTTGGCGACCAGACGAGCCTTATTACGGATAATAAGATCGTTTTCATCTTTCTTGTTGCGGAAGATCCACCTCAAGTCAATGATTCGTATTTTTTCTTGGTCTTTCAACAAGGCGCCAAACTCTGTTTCTCTCGAATTCGGCAAGCTCATCCTGCATGGCCCTTACCCAGTCAGGATTAGAAAGAGCGTCCTGGGTCTTGGTTGGTTCAAATTGACTCAGGAAGCCGCCGAAAAGGATCAGGTTTTCATCTTTCTTTGAAGAGCGAGTTGTCACTGGAGCAGATGGACTACCGATGATGTTGGTAGTGGAATGGCTTCTGGTCCACTTTCTGGAATGGGGAATAGGATCGTATTCCATGTTGTTTCTTGAGTCATTCTCATCCCGAATGGCGGAGGAGAGAAGACTAGCATCTGGATTAGTATTCAACACAGTCTCCGGACGGGGTTCACGAACCACTTCTGCATAAGTTCTGGATGGAGAAGGTGGCGGAACAACTTCAGGAATTGGTGCAAGAACAGTGGACACTGTCTGTTCTCGGACCGCTTCGACTGCAGTTTCAGGAGAGGGTTGTGTTGAAGAGAGCTGAGAGGGGGAGAGAACAGTTTCCTCATTCAAAGTGTTAGAAGAGGATTCTGTTTCTGTGATCGGGTTAAGTACAGACACCGGTTCTACAGAGTCAGAAGAGGTTTCTCCTACAGCGGTAGAACAGGATGTGCTCTCATTCACGAATGCATCTGCGGATATGGTTGTTGAAGAAGGAATGGAATGATCAGCAGGAGCAGGAACAATGATTGGACCAACGAGGGTCGTTAGATCAAATTCTGCTAAGTCAACAAAATCAAATCCAAGCGAGTCAGTAGGAACAGTTGTGCTCGGTGGTGAAACACTGTGCCATTCAGGGAAGACAGAACTATCTGAACTAGGGCTGGCACTAGAATACATCTCAGTCTCAGAGAAATCAACGTACCGACTCTCAAAGATGGATCGGGTCCGTTTGTTGTAAACACGGTAAGTCGCTGAGTTATGTGAGTATCCAATAAAGATAGACTCATCCGACTTAGCGTCAAACTTTCCCAGATCATCTCTGTTGTTCAGAAGATAGCATACACAACCGAAAACTCTAAAGAATCTAATATTCGGCTTACGCTTGTTGACCATTTCGTACGCGGTTTTACCAGTCCGCTTAACGATTAGAGTCCTATTCTGAGTGTAACAGGCAGTTGATACAGCTTCAGCCCACAGGGATAGAGGTACACCAGAATGTGCTATCATGGATCTAGCAGCTTCGCCCAACGTACGGTTCTTCCTTTCTACGACCCCGTTTTGCTGGGGAGTACGTACAGCAGAGAAGTAGTGAGAGATGCCCACTTCTTCAAGGAAAGACTGGAGTTTCGCGTTCCGAAACTCTGTACCGTTGTCGCTTCTCAGCTTCTTCACCTGACGTCCTAAGAGGACTTGGATCCGTTTGATGAAGGCGATGATTAGATCTGAAGCGTCAGATTTGGCTCTAAGGAATTCGAGCCATGTGTACCGAGAGTATTCATCGACAAGTACAAGCATATATTTCTTGCGTGCAAGACTTTCGACTCTCATTGGTCCACAGAGATCCATATGCAGCATGTCAAGGGGATGGTGACAGTTTGTCTCCATCCTTGGAGGATGCGAACTCTTCTTCATTTTCCCTTTCTCACAAGCTGAGCATAAGGTGTCTTTAGATAGTCGCGTCTCCGGTAGACCATTGACAAGGTGTTTAGATACGAGCTTGTTCATATCCCTGAAGTTCTGATGAGACAGACGCTGATGCCACAGCCAGCTTTCTTCCTTCGTTGCTTTTGCGAGAAATACCACTGTTTCCACTTGTTGAGGAACAGCATAAAACATTGTGGTATATAGGTGACCGTTCCTACGAGCGCGTAGAATCACGTTCCCATCCTCGTCTTCAATGTTGCTCCCGAGAATGAATGTCTTCACGAGATAACCTCCGTCACAGAATTGGCTTGAACTGAGTAGGTTAAATGGCAGTCCTTCAACATAGCGCACATTCTTGATGACGTGTTCTCCATTCGTCATGCTTCCATATCCTATGATCGGTAGACGTCTTTTGTCTACAAGTTTGACAAAGCCTTCAGCTCTAACGACGTAGTCGAAGAGGATGTTGCGCTGCCCAGTCACATGCCTGAAGGCTCCAGAATCAAAGTACCACATGTGACTGCCCTGCAAAACGCAAGATCAAAGTTGTTTAGGAACCCATTGCCACATGGGTGTCCTACCGTTAGAAACAGATAAAGCAACCGGTGAAGTATCCTTTTCAGATTTCTCCTTAGGCTTAGGAGACTTCACAGGAGGCAAAGCACTTTGCTTTGTCATTTGCTTTTCTTTCCCGGTGAGGACTACCTGATTTACTATAAGCATTTGCATTACCAGGCATATCAACACGCATGTAATTATCAAACAAAGAACATATATGGTTTTTGAAAGCTGTAAGATTATCAGAATTCGCTGAGCGATTAAAGTGTACAGACTTTGATTTCATGTTTGAATTACAACTAGGTGGGTTGTAGCCAAGACCAATATGATCATGACCACCCCATTTAGGGAAAGCATTAAAAGAGTTCTTCTTCTTCCGATATCTCCTTCTTCGTGGCTTCACATTCGCAGTTCCATCACCTGTCC
The DNA here is from genome assembly GCA_030169165.1 of Centaurea solstitialis. Lineage (NCBI taxonomy): Eukaryota > Viridiplantae > Streptophyta > Magnoliopsida > Asterales > Asteraceae > Centaurea > Centaurea solstitialis. The sequence continues at coordinate 59,887,679 of CM058046.1, read as the reverse complement.
TCGCATCTGCATGAAAAGCAAGTTGTGAGTTGGGTGACGGCTTAACTAGAATGGATTGACCACCTTTGAAATTAGCGGTGTTTTGACAAACTGATTTTGACATTTTCAAAGGTTGTTTGGGTTTGGAGTTCTCACCCACATCAAATGAACTAGAATGAAAGTCTAGTCCCTTAATGGGTTTCACCGAACTACTTGCGTCATCAGATTTTGAATTCTGTGTCTGTGTTACTGTAGGTGTGTGCGGCTTAACTGACTTCCCTTTGTCAGTACCAGCACATATTCTACCTTCAGTGTTTATCACAGACACTGATGCAAGTGGCTCAGGAGAACTGATTTGCTTTACAGCAGGTGCCTTTGGCAAAACAGGTTTTCTTGGAATATAACATGAAGGAGGATCATGAGCGTCCAAAAACACCTTCACATCATACACAACATTAGGATCTAATACTAGTTTAGGTTTGGTTGACCTAAGGTCTGAGCTGCAGGTACAAGAATCCCAAGAGTCAGATTCTTCTAAGAAGGACACCTGTCTTTTCAACTGATTGATTTGACAACATTGATTTGCAAAAGTTTGACCAAACATCAGTTCCTTTTCATAAAAGAAGTCCTTTTCCATTGTGCTATTAATAAATTGGACGACTAGTTGTGTTTGGAGATCCGCAAATTTGTTTTTAAAACATGAGCAAGAAAACTCTGCGATCTCACATTGGGTTGACATATTAATCCTTTCGGCATTTGCCTCATGATAACTATGTTCCAATGATTTGATTTGGCTGTCTTTTTCAGATAGAATCGACTCAAAGTTCTTTATCTTATGGCGACAGGCATCAAGTTCAACGGCTTTGGACCTAAGATGGAACATCTCTTTTTCTATACACACAGGAGCAGGAGGCTGTGTTGCGGAAACATCCAAAGGTTGGATAACATCAGCGTCCTAGCTTTGATGGGTGGCATTGCTACCTTAGGTGTCCTAGCTAAAGTTTAAGTCCTCATAGTTGATGGGTGGCATTGCTACCTTAGGTGTCCTAGCTTTGATGCCTTCCCAGCTAGTGAAAGTATTCTCTGGATTACTAGTAGGGGTAAAGATGGGACCCTTAGCAACAGGACTGGAAGGTGGACTACTGGTCGAACTATTGGCAGGACTGGTGGTAAAAGATACGGCTTTTCCATCTATTATCTCAGTAAAGGTCACAGTCTGCATCACATAGTTGTCATTGTCTTGTCCTTTGACTGACCTAGGTTCAGGTTTGGAAGCACTCATACTGTCAAAGTTGTATAGATGTGCAGGTGCTTTTTCAAGAATGCTTTTCTCTGAATGTCCCAACCCAGGTTTGGCTTGATAAAAGGGATGTTGAGTGGTTTGCTTGGTAAGCAGACTCAAGGTATGTTCAGATTGTCCTCTCTTTAAATTATTTTCCTTAAGCTCTTCGATTTTTACAAATAATTTTGTTCTTTCCAAGGAAAGAATGTGAAATTTGAGCTTGAGTTCCTCACGACTACTTTCAATTTCGTCTTGAGATTTTTGAAGATCAAGGAGCTTGTTTTCGAGGATAGATTCTCTAATCCCAGACTCAAGCTCCATTCTGTTAAAATTCTCGGTGAGGTCCTCTAAACTACTTTTATACACATCACTCTCTATTCTGAATCTCGCGACGAGAGCTCTTTCCATTTGGAGTTGGCTCTCAAGTCTTAGAGTTTCAGACTTAGACAGTTCATCAGGTCTTGACAGTAATGAACAGGAATGTACCTCAGATTCTTCATCAGTAGAGTCGTTTGGGGAACCAGATATACATGGTTCCTCAAAGTCAGCCATGAGGCAGTGTCCTTGCACAGCTGAGGGTCCTTCATCATCCGAGTCCTCCGGCTCCATTATCCAGTCCTCTTCATCAGCCAACAGCACCTTTCCTTGCTCTTTCTTCTTCATCATGGCAATTGAGGGGCTATAGTGTAAATAATAGAAAGGGAGGGCTTAAAGTGTAAAATGTTGTATAGATAGAGGGGCTATAGTGTAGAGGTATATATAGAGATGGAGTGGCAATTGAGAGAGTTATGAGAGTCGACTAAGGAGCTTGTGTGTGTGTTTCCAAGGTGTTCTTTGTACATTGATACTCCATGGATAAATAATATGAAGCTTTTGGCTCTCAATCTCTCTTTCCTCTAAATTGTTCTTGACTTCATGTTCTAACAAGTGGTATCAGAGCGGGAACGAATTATTCAATTCGTTTCGATCCTTAGAAATCAAGCAATTGGAGGTATTATTTTGGATTTTTGAAGGTTGAAGCAAAAATGGTGAAAATTGGATTGGAGATTGAAGATTTTGAAGATTTGAAGTTTTGGATCTGGATTGATGATAGAGCGATTGTAGATTTGAGTTTTTGGTGCTTAATTGTATAGATTTAATGTATTTTTGAGCAAATATTGATGAATTTTCGAGGTTTTGTTCGAAGTTCATCAATGGAGGTCCTTTAATGGAGTTTTTGGATGGAGATTCATATGTCTCGAGTCTAATCTTCATATGTCTCGAGCCTAAAATGAAAATTTCAGTCAGAAAAAAAGGGTGTCTCGAGTGTACTTTTGTTAGGAATTATGTGCAGAGTTGACAAACCAAGTGATTATATATCCAATGTTACGAGACACTTGAGGGTCACACCTGTGAGGACCTGTAAGTCGAACAAGTTAGATGAAACCCCGAAATGGAGAGTTAGGATTTATAATAGTGTATTATAAATCCATTGGGTAATTACAGTCAGAATTACCAAAGTTGGAGGGTTATTAATTAATTAGGATATTATATATTTATTAGATAAATAAATATATAATAATTAATTAATAAGGTTTTTATATATATAATAGATAAATATATATATATATAATCATAATTATCGTATGCAAATTCTTTTCCAGCTAATTAAAAGGAAAAGGATTAGAGATAATTATAAAAGGAAACGGAATCTTATACAAACTGTATTTTTCCTCCATATAAATAAGGCTTATGGGTTAAGGAAAAATAACAAGCTATCAGCTAAGAAAGTCAGTTTTAGTTTTCCTCTCTCTCCCTCTCTCTCCATCGGCGCCGATCACCCCTCCAGGTCGGATTCCAGTTTTCAGTTGTTCGGGTTTCATAAAGTTCAACTAGAAGGACGTTCGTTGGTCGATCACCGGTGGACTATATCTCGAGCAATCCAGGTAAATTGATCTAACCTAAACTATTAGGTTTAGAACTATAAACGATTAAAGATCATTAGGCTTAAATGGGTTTTTAGCTTTTATCGCTTCCGCACAAATAAGATCGAAAACAGCGTGTTTTTGATCGCGTAGGTTTTATCAGTTTGATTAACCTATGATATATATCAAACCAGCGAGGTTTGATAGATCTGAGATAATCCTCGAGTCAGTTTGATCCGAGGATACCCACAAAAACCCAACAGTGGTATCAGAGCCATTGTTAAAATCGTTTTAGTCTTATCAGTTTATCAGTTTATGTGTGATCCGTTAAAAATCTGTTTCTTGCGTAACAAGTTCTTTAAAAATTTGATTTTTATTCAATTCTGATTCATATAAAAATTCGATTTTTATCGTTCGTTTCGTTATTGTCTTTGTTTTAAAAACCCTAATCAAACCCGAGGAGGCACCGGGCCGCACCACAGCTGGTGGTGACGGCACCGGCCGTTGTCCGGGAGACCACCACGGCCGCACCACCAGGTTGGTGGTGGCCGCGGCATTCAAACAACCACAAACCGCTACCACTGGCGTGGTGGTGGGGATTTTTCTCTCGAGATTAGCGAACCGATAACCACCAGATTAGTGGTAGTCTACGGTAGTGATGGTGGTGTCTAGGGTGGCGGTAGCCGGATCATCGGTGTTCGCAAAGAAAACGAGACCACACCGCAACCACCAGAAACCGCGTTAGCGGTGGTGGATGGCGGTGTTCTTGATCGTCGCCGCCGGCTGCCCTAAGGCCGAGCCTAGGCGGTGGCGATGGTTGTTCGATCACCAAGTAATGAAGAACGGCGGCGATTTCGTGATTTCTCCGGCAGACCACCAGTTGCGTGTGGTGGCAGCGACGTGAGGGTGTAGAACCAACCACCGCACCACCGTTTGTGGTGGCGGTGGTATTCGATCGAGCCACCGAAGCCGGAAGCGGCGACGGTGGCGGTGGTGTTAATCAGAACCACCGATAGGCGGGGGGTGGTGATGGCGTTTGCGCCGTCGCTGCTGTTAACCCCAATCGGCCGCCATACCACGGAAGTGGTGGCGGCAATGTCGTTTGTATTAACAACCACCGGAGACGGCAGTGGTGGTGGCAGCACCGCTGCTGCTGACGTTCTCCGAAACGACCACCACACCACCGTATGTGATGGTGGTGGTGACGATGGTGTTTTTGTTTTTGGACCGATCACGGCGGCGGTGGTAACCCGGAGCTGCTGCTGTCACTGGTAGATTAGTGTTCACCGGATGCGGTGGTGGCGGCGATTCCGAAACCACCCGGCCACACCACCAGCGAGGTGGTTCCCGACGTCATAAACAAAATCCAACGGAGACATCTTTCGGCAGCTACCGACGAAGTATGTCAAAACACGAACCTCGCGACGCGAGAGAATCACGCAAAAGGTTCTCGTGGCGCGAACGAGACCTCGATCGATTTAGGATTTTTCGTTTGGGCCTAGTTCGTTTATCAGGCCCAAAACCCAGTTCTTTGGACCAAGTTATGGCCCAAAAGAGTTCGTTTGGTTTTAAGCTTTCTTATCCAAAAATTATTTTTCTGTTTAATTTATTCAAACCAGTAGAGTTGTTTTTCGGGTTTGATAAGAAATTAATTTTTCACCGGTTTTTCGAATAGGCCTAATTTTATGTTTTTACTATTTAATTAAAACACTAAGGGCCAGTATTGTAAAATTGGATCAATAAAACCCGTTTGATATAATTTTTGGGTAAATGGATTGTTTTTAGATAAAATGGTTTTAGGTTTTGTAAAGTAGGATTTATTGTTTATAAACCTCAGTTTTAAGTAAAAACCATTTTTCAACCTAAAATATTTTTGATTCATAAAACAGTTTGTTTTTCGAATCGGTTATAAAACCAAGTTTTACGATAATTGAGACAAGATAATTTTAACGGATCCAGGTTTATTTCTCGTAATTATAATATTGCTTTTGTTATATTGCATATACATTTACGTAATTGCTTGAGCTCGATATATGGATTTCAGTTTGATTTTACATATATATATATATATATCTATTATAGTGTTTTGCCAACTTAGACCCTTGACATATTTACGGGGAGGCCTGCGTGCCATTTGCAACCCCTTATGTAATAATGACCTTAGGATAGACATTTGTTTTATTCTTTCGGGATGACGAGGCCAGTGGGAGCTGCTAAAATTCCTCAACTTACCGGAGTACTAACAAAACATGGCGAGGCCAGTGGGAGCTACGCGAGTTTTGAAGCTTTTAGTAAAATAGGTCATTATTGGTCCCTAGGAAACGTTGGCAAAAACTATAATTAGGTACTATGTGATTAATTATTGTTTAATTGCATGGTTGATTAATTATTTGTGATATCTTGCATGTTAATAGTTTTAAATAAAGTTGTTATTTTAAAACTAGGTTGTATCACAAAAGGTATATAGGTTTTATTATTATCAGTTTCTTCAAACTTTTCAAAACAATAGTTTTGTTTTAAAACCTATAGATGATTGTTTTATATAAAAGGCAAAGTTGACAAAAACAGTTAGTTTTAATCAACTAGGTGTGATATTAAAACAGTTAGTTTTAATTAGCAAGTGATTTTAGAACAGTTGGTTTTTAAAATTACATGTATGTTTGAAACAGTTAGTTTAAAACGTAAGTAGCCTTTATAACAATCAGTTTTTCAAAAGCCTGGAAGTAAAAATTTTTCAAAACCCCGAAAATCATAGATCAGTAGTGCAACCCATCTAGGGGCACCTTCGGCGTAAAGTACATAGGCGTTGTAAGTGATCACACATTCAACGTCCGTGTTCAAACTGAAGCTGGAGGGGTTACATAACTCTGCGAATTATCTCCGGGTGGTACCGGCCAGAGTATAGTGATCAGGTTCCCAAAATGGTGAGATCTGTTTTGGTACTATAATGTTCACCGGGTGGTACCGGGCCAAAAAGCACTTAGAGGGACTAAAACATGCACAGGTAGTTGCCATGGTCCCGAAAAGATCTAGGAGTCATGTCAGTTAGACATGATTGGTAAAAGTCCTTACCTACCGAAATAAATACGGGTCTGATGGAGCAAGAACATTACGCACATCAGGACGTATGAAATAAGGATCCTAGTCCAATAAATTGATCATTTAAGGGTTTATTGATATTTTATTGGAAATTAATCTATTTACAGTTGCTAAGACCAAAAGTTTTATTTTGTGTAGATGGCAAGCACTGTTACCAGCACTAACAATCTTTCCCTCCGATCTATCCTAGAGAAGGATAAACTGACTGGCTCTAACTTTCTCGACTGGGAGCGCAATCTGATGATTGTGCTCAGACATGAGAGAAAATGGTATGTGCTAGAAGAGCCACTTGGGGAGGCACCTCCGGCAAACGCTCCGGCTGCTGCCAGAAATGCCCACAAGAAGCACTCGGATGATCTCCTTGATGTTGTCTGTCTGATGCTAGCGACTATGAGCCCAGATCTGCAAGCAGGGCTCATAAATACAAATGCTTACGACATGATCCGCCAGCTGAGGGACATGTTTCAGACTCAGGCTCGTACAGAACGCTACGATGCCACCAAAGCATTCAATGAGTGCAAGATGGTAAGAGGGACATCAGTAAGTGACCATGTCATGAAAATGAAACGGCACTTAGATCATCTGGAGAGGCTTGGTCATCCTGTTCCGTTGCAGCTAGCAACAGACACCATACTCAATTCACTGTCAGAAGACTACAGGCCCTTCGTAGTCAATTACAATATGAACAACATGGAGAAAACTATAGCAGAGTTGCACTCCATGCTAAAGACAGCTGAACTGAATATGGGGAACAAGAACAAGACTAAGGATGTCTTGATGGTGAAAGACGGAGGGGTGAAAAAGAAGAATCGGCAAGCTAGCACCAGTAAAGGAAAAGGACCAGTCCAGGCCATCCAGAGTGCACCCAAGAAAGGCAAGGGCAAGGGCAAGGGCAAGAAGGTTAAGCCAAACAAAGCTAGGACCGAGAATCGCTGCTTCATATGCATGAGATCGGTCATTGGAGTCAAAACTGCCCTAAGCGTCATGAAGCAGGTATATAAACCTCAGAAAATTTATGATTGCTTTGACTTGTCACTTCTTACTTGTTGATTTACAAGTATACTGATACCTAGAGCAAAATGATTATTGCAGGAGGTCAGAAGTGAAATGCCCAGAGGTTGCTGAGGATCAAAGTACAAGATGATTTAAGTCAAGACATTTTGAATTTATAATTTCTAAACAGTTGTTTTTGGGGATTTATGTTTTAAACAATGTTTGAATAATTATAATTTATAATTCGATGGTTTTTATTTTCAAAAGTTATTGTCTTGACATTGAAATATCTGATTGTGCTTAGTGTTCGTATGATCCTAGTTATTGCCTGTTATAGTTACTTCAATAAAATCTATTAAATTGAAGTGATTTGTATAAAAACTATCAAAACACACGAGATTCTACAGGAATGTGTTTTGAGATTAAAACATTTATGAATAATTGTTTTATGATCAAAATTTAAAAGGAGAATTTAAGATATTAACTCAGATAGCGTTAATAACAGTATTTATAAAACTAGAAAGAATCCAAGTTCTGGAATTAGGATTTTAACAAATCCAGTTAAGTTTTATAAAAGAAATTCTCAGAATTAATTAATCAAGTTTGATCAAGTTTTGTTATTCAAATGTTCTAAAAGAGAATTCAGGATAGCGTTAATAACAGTATTTATGAAACTAGAAAGATTCCAAGATCGGGAATTAGGATTTGACCAAATCCAGTTAAGTTTCATAAAAAGGGAATTCTCAAAGCTCATTACTTAAAATTAGAATTGACTAATCAAAGTTTTGACTAAGTCAATAGTAAAATTCTGAGTAATAGTTAGTTTTTATATAAGCAAGTGGGAGCCCAATTTATTCTCTATCTAGTCTCAGATAAGGAATAAAAGATGCAATTATTGATATATCTCGGAATTCATAATCCAGGTAGGATAAGAATTCATAAGATATAATTTACCCTTTTAGTCAAAAGGATAAGAGTTTCAGGACCCATGAAACAAAGGTCGTGACTGACCTTAGAAATCAATAATTAAAGTGTTGGATTAAAGTATAGGATTCCAGCAGTTTTGCCAGTATCGCAAATGGAATCCGATTTCAGGTAGAAATCATTCATCTACATAGCAACTAAGGAAGTTGCAGTCTTACATATTCAGGAAATGGAAGTTAGTCCAGGTCTCCGAGTTCATGGAATATGATAAAAGTCTAGTTATTGGTTTTAAGGTGTTTGCAGAACAATAATTAGCAGATACAAGTAGATCGTATAAACAGACTTGTATTTTTGGTTATCACTTTGGTTAAAATGGTAAACTTAAATCAAAAGGGTTTAAACTGAAGATAGGTGATACTTCATTTTAGACCAGTATCTAACAAACGTTAAATAGATATTATGAAAGTTATTAAAGAAAAGACATTCAATCTTGTTATTATTACAGCGTGTAATATGGACTATACAAGACTGATTTCTTTATCACTTTCACATTTTGCATGTTTTAATATATCCAGGAATGAAATCAGTCTCCGATTTTTTCAAAATCTGTCCGTGACAACTTATCATTGTGGGAGCATGATAAGGCGTTAAAGTCATTGTGAACTTTTAGGTAGTTATGATCAGTTGCTGAATAACAGCTACAAGTGTTGTAGACTAAAAGTTGCACAGATATTTGATAGAGTAGCAAATATCGGACGTGATCCGCGGTTGAGATTGCTTCTTGGAGTAAAGTCATAAGTGAATCTCACAGTGGTTGTCCCTATCACCTGAGGTATCTGATTTGACATCATGAGGACTACTGAATTCTTAGTGCACTCAACCGCTACGCCGTAACAGGGTGGCTATAAAGGGTGTAACTAGATTCAGCGGAAGCCGTGGTGTTAAAGGCAGATATGCAAGATGAGATTTGCACCTCTTCTTAGAAGAGAGATATTTCTGGGCCCATCTTGACTGACTGAGTATACTGATGAAGTGCATGGCCATGCCCAAACGAACTGATTAGTTCTTTGTCGTTTACCTATCAGTGAAAGTCAGATAATCAAGAAAACAGAATCTTGAGTATTTAGAGTTGACACTTTCCAAGCTCATACTCACAGATGAAATATCGCGATGCAAAGGGAAAAGCCAAGATGTACCCAATCAATGAACAGTAGTTTCATAGATACCAAATTCCTCACGGAATGTTTATATCACCAGCCTGGGTATAAGAGTTCTTGTAACCTGGTCAGCCTAAGTGCCTGTCTAGGGGCCTCCTTAGGTCAGTATAGTCAAAGATGGTGTTGCCAACTTGCACAAGTGGGAGTCTGTTAGGAATTATGTGCAGAGTTACAAACCAAGTGATTATATATCCAATGTTACGAGACACTTGAGGGTCACACCTGTGAGGACCTGTAAGTCGAACAAGTTAGATGAAACCCCGAAATGGAGAGTTAGGATTTATAATAGTGTATTATAAATCCATTGGGTAATTACAGTCAGAATTACCAAAGTTGGAGGGTTATTAATTAATTAGGATATTATATATTTATTAGATAAATAAATATATAATAATTAATTAATAAGGTTTTTATATATATATTAGATAAATATATATATAATCATAATTATCGTATGCAAATTCTTTTCCAGCTAATTAAAAGGAAAAGGATTAGAGATAATTATAAAATGAAACTGAATCTTATACAAACTGTATTTTTCCTCCATATAAATAAGGCTTATGGGTTAAGGAAAAATAACAAGCTATCAGCTAAGAAAGTCAGTTTTAGTTTTCCTCTCTCTCCCTCTCTCTCCATCGGCGCCGATCACCCCTCCAGGTCGGATTCCAGTTTTCAGTTGTTCGGGTTTCATAAAGTTCAACTAGAAGGACGTTCGTTGGTCGATCACCGGTGGACTATATCTCGAGCAATCCAGGTAAATTGATCTAACCTAAACTATTAGGTTTAGAACTATAAACGATTAAAGATCATTAGGCTTAAATGGGTTTTTAGCTTTTATCGCTTCCGCACAAATAAGATCGAAAACAGCATGTTTTTGATCGCGTAGGTTTTATCAGTTTGATTAACCTATGATATATATCAAACCAGCGAGGTTTGATAGATCTGAGATAATCCTCGAGTCAGTTTGATCCGAGGATACCCACAAAAACCCAACAACTTTAATGCAGAAAAAGCTTGTCTCGAGTGTACTTTCGTGTCAGGAGCAAGTACAAGTCTTGTCTCGAGTCTGGTCAGCAAGACAACCCTCGGTCAGCACCAAATCCCTCGGTCAGCGGAACCCCCGTATCAGGTGGTTCGAGATTAAAAGAGCTTCCTTATCAGAATTTTTTAATGGGACGATTATTTGAAGAGCTGAAATGTTATATCCAGTTCAGAAATTTTTTTTCCTGATGCGCACCAATGTTTAAATGATCGATCGTGCTTACAAGAGTTATTCAATTGGGCCTAAATTTTTTCTGTTGAGCCTTGAAGTTCAGATCTGCCCAAGATTAATTATCAATTGTTTGTAATAATCCAGATCCAATCCAATCCAGTTCCAGTTAGCTTCAGAAATCCCTGTACTTAACCGGCCAATTTTTCCATCTCTATTTTTTTTCTAAACCCCAATAAAAGCCCAAAATTCAATTTTTCATTTTTTGAAAATTGAATTTCTTTCATTCCCTCATTTGTTCCAAACCCTTTGAAGCCAAGTCCGATTTGAAACAATTTCGGGACGTCGGTGATTGAGTTTTGTGTTTGGTTGGATTATTCAGAAGGTTGATTTCCTACTTTCTTTTCTTCAGAATCTAGTTCTTTAGCAGTTCTCTCCCCCTCACCAGCTTCAATGAGTGTACGGTTTCTTGTGGGCGACATTGTTGTAACCACTCATTGTTGTCGTGGCTTTTGCGCTTATCAGTATTGAAGTTTTGATGGTGGTTCTTGTCATCTGACTGTTTAAGAAGATTGAATCAATTCTTGATTATTTTCTGTCTCTGAAGTTGTTTCAGAAATCGACTACAAGTAGAAAATTGAATTTCTCTCATTTCCCCACTGATCAGATTCTTTGAAGATAAGCCGGATTTGATATTGTTATTCAGACTGTGGATGATCAGATTTTGTTTTCGGTTGGATTGGTTAGACACCTGAGCTTCTGCAATCGTTTTTCTGGAGTTTTCCTTGTGGGAGCTAGACCGTTGACTGGTTTCTATTAGTGTTCTAAACTGATCACTTAGAGTATTGAGAGCTATCCGTCATTCTTCTGGTTCTTGTGGATGCTAGCTCTTTGAGTGCTTTCTATCATTGTTCTGGCCTGATCAACTAGAATTTTGAAAGTTTGCAATCATTGATCTGGAGTTATGGTTGTGATCTAGACATTTGAGTGCCGATGATCATCTGTCTGATTGAGAAGGTTGAATCAGAGTTTGGTTGTGTTTCAGTTCTGAAGGTCTTCAGGAAATCGGCTAATTTCTTGATCAGTTGAGAGATTTAAGAAGATGTGCATCTCTTTCAGTATCATCTCCTAGTTCTTTCATGGTTATGGTGCCTCAGTGATCCAAGCTCTTACAGTTATGTACTTGTCAAGTTCAGAGTTCTTGAGCTGAAGGTTTTCTAATGACAGTCAGACTCTTTGTTCTTTGATGTCCTTGTTTCATACATCGAAGTGATTCACACTTATTTCTATCCCACAGTGGGATGAACCAATTTGCTTGAGGGTCGGCAATTGGGTTTAGCGGCTAACTATTTGTGCTTGAGTCCGCTGAGTCTGCTGTTCATCTGATACAGAAGTTTGAGAGTTCGTTTTAAGGGGGAGCTTGGAATATGCAACGTAGCTGAGCACTGCTAAAGTTTTCTTAAAGAAGCAGGGGGAGAAGATCAGAGATGCTTCTTTATAAAACTTTAGGGGGAGATTGTTAGGATATAAAATGTCCTGATATGTGAAAGTTTTATAAAGAATCATTCTATTGTAAATAATAGAAAGGGAGGGCTTAAAGTGTAAAATGTTGTATAGATAGAGGGGCTATAGTGTAGAGGTATATATAGAGATGGAGTGGCAATTGAGAGAGTTATGAGAGTCGACTAAGGAGCTTGTGTGTGTGTTTCCAAGGTGTTCTTTGTACATTGATACTCCATGGATTAATAATATGAAGCTTTTTGTTGGGTGCAAAATCGGATTGTATCCGAGATCACAAGATTGTGCTAAAGTTGAAGTCAAAGGCAAAGTCAAAGTGGGCAACAAAGTCAAAGTTTACTTTTATTGTTTTAGTCTTTTGTAATAGTTTTCCTTTATTAGGGTAGAAAGTGTAATTGGTTCAAAGTTGAAGGGTTGTAAGGGTTTGGGTATAAATACCCAAAGTGAGTTAGTTTGGTAGTGGTAACATGCATACGTACATGATTGTAAAGTGAGATTGATTGAGAGAGTCTTTGTGCTTAAGTGTGTGTGTTCTTGGTGTTTTAGTGTGTGTAAATTTTCATCCAAGAATCAATGACATATAGCTTCTCAATTCATTCTCTAGTTATTGCATGTTGATTAGAACTTGAATCTGGAACAACAAGTGGTATCAGAGCTGGAAATTCGCTGAAGATTGGTAAGATTTTTGAGTTTTTTTTTGAGTTTTTCGAAAATGGTGGTTTTGAGGATTTTTATCTCTTCTTTTGATCGTTTTTACCTCTGAATTTGATCCTATATGGTTAATATGATGTTTTACAGTGTTTAGGATTGATTTGGAGTTAAAATTCGTGGTTTTGGGGTGTAATTTTGAAGTTTTTTACTATTTTTTACGAGTTTTCTTCGGTTTCCCGCTTTGGTGTTCATAATACCCGAATTGGTGTTCATAGTACCCGAATCGGGACATTCATAAATACCCGAATCGGGAGTTTCAAAAATCCCGAATTAGGATTTTGAAAAACCCGAATCGGGATTTTGAAAAACCCGAATCGGTATTTTGAAAATCCCGATTTCGGATTTTTTTTAGACTCGAATTTTTATCCGAATTGGTTCTTTCTTGTTACCCGACTTGGTATTGTCCAAATCCCGAATCGAGATTGGACCAAATACCAACTCGGAAGTTTGTTCGGTGAGTTTTTTTGTTCACATAACCCGAATCGGGTATTTACAAAACCCGAATCGGGTATATGCAAAACCCGAACTGGGTGTTGAGTTCCCCTTAACCCAAATCGGGAATCCCCTTTACCCGAATCGGGTGTTGAGTTAAAAAAAAAATCATTTTTGGGCACTTTTTCACGTAAACGTTCTTAGATTCCTTATCTGATTTTACGGTGGAAAACATAAATCATTTTTAAGGTCATTTTTTCCCCAAAAATGCCGGTTTTTCCGAGATTTTGGTGATTTCCGAGAGGTTGATTTTTTGGACTAATGGGTCAATTTTACGATCAAAATCAACTTTCAAATTTTTGAAAAATATTTTTTTCGGGATTTCACTATTCATCGGTTGACTTTCCAGTTGACTTTTTTGACTTTTGTTACTAATCTCTTATTTGATCAAAAGAAGTGTGCAGCTTAGTTACAATACCTCAGATTTCCAGTTTTTGAAGTTCAGAACTAGTCTTTCAGCTTCAGTGAATTTACGATCATTTTCAAGTTCTACGAAGATGTCTAGAGATCTTTTGAGCATGGGTTCAAAGTCCAAGCCTCCGGTTCTTCAGATTGGTGAATATCCGCAATGGCGTGTTAGGATGATTCAGTTTCTCAACAACATCGATAAGACACTTATGGTGAGCATCCAAGAAGGTCCGATAAAGCCGTATATTGATATTCCGGGTACACCCGAGACTGCCACTACTCCTGCTATTGAACCAAGACGAGTGTTCAAACTCTTTCGGCACTACAATGAGCTTGAAAAGATTAGAGCTGAACTTGATGACAAAGCTCTTACTTTACTCACGATGGCGATTCCGAACGATTTGTTTAATCGTGTTGATAGTAGAAATACTGCGAAAGAGTTGTGGGATGAGTTGGAGAAACAGTTTCAAGGGACGGAAAGATACATCCAAGCTAAGCTAAACCAAGCAATCGGAGCGTATGAAGGATTTAAGGCTTTAGAGGGAGAAACACTTGCAGATTCTTATAGTCGGTTCAACATCATTCTGAATGATTTGAGGAGAAATGGGATGCAAAAGTCTACTTCTGAGATAAACTTCAAGTTTCTAAAGAATCTCAATCCAGAATGGGATCACTACTCCGTTAATCTTCAAATGAACAAGAACTTGGCGGAAGAAGACTTGCATGACTTGTATTCCATTCTTAGTCAACATGAATTGAAAGTCAAAGATATTGTGATGAAGCAGAAGAGTATTTCTGATTCTTTGGCCCTGTTGACTGAAAAGAAGAAGAGTGTGCTCCCTAGTGCTAGTCAACATGAAGTGAAAGTCAAAGATATTATGGGAAGAAGAAGTTCTATTCGAAACCCAAGTTCGATAACTACAAAAGAGACAAGTACAAGCCAAAGGATTATGAGAGAAGGCCGGAGAGGAAGAGTTATGAGAAAGAAAAGACAGATGAGAAAGGAAATGTATGTTTCAACTGTGGCAAACCAGGCCATTTTGTTAAAGATTGTAGAGCACCGAAAGTCAGGGATTTTGGCTACTACTCAAAGAAGGCTCAACTCGCTAAACGCAAGAGTGAAGGTAAAGTCTTGATGGCGGAAGAAGAATGTTGGTATGATGATACTTCTGATGATGAGGATTCTGCCCATTTCACACAAGTTCACTACAATCTCATGGCAAGTGTGGAAGAAACCATCAACCTTCACAAAGAGACCGAGGCATCAAATGAGGTAAGTCAAACTCCTTCTGACTCGGATATGTCTGATAATGATGAATGCTCTTTAGAAGAACAGTTTTTAATTTTAAAAGCTGAATTTGATGACTTGAAGGAAAAGATTAAGTTCGAAAGAGCTCGAGTCATTGAATTCAATAATGAGTGTGAGTTATATAAATCTTTAGCTGATGATCGTGAGCTTGAAAAGGCTGAGATTAGGAAAGAGAAAGCCAAACTAGAATCTCAAATTTCTGAGATGAAGAGTGCTTTAGTAAATTTGGAGTCTGAAAAAGCTGAATATATGATCAAATATGAAGTTTGTTTTCAAGATAGGTCTGAGGCTTATGCCAAAATCAAACAGTTGGAGGATCTTAATATCAAAAGAGGTCAGACTCAACAGACGCTTAAGCTTTTGACAAATAATCTAAAGGATACTAGATTTTACAATCCGAAAATGGGGTTAGGTTTACCTGAAAATGATGTTTTAAAGAAAGCCCCTAAAGGTCTTTATCAGTTTGATAATTTAAGTTTTCCAAAATTAAATGAGACCTTTGTAAAATCTGGTAGTTCATTATCTGATTCTTCGGATAAAGGTAAAGAAAAAGTTGTTGATGACTCAAGTGATAGTCTTTCAGATTCAAAGCCAAAGAGAAAGAATAACTTTGATTTCACATGTGATTTTAAATATGATGATTTAAATCAAAGTTACAAAACAAGAAAACCCGAGTTTTCTCATACTCAGTGTGTTTCATTGTATTCTCAAGATGTAAAGTCTTTTTCAAATGAATCTGAAAAGCTTAGTAACAATATTGAAAATGAGTCAACGACAACTAAGTCTACTACTAAATCTGAAGATAAGACAAGTGAACTTGAAAAAGAAACAGATTATGAAAATCTTTCTGAGGTTATTCAAGTTAATAATCTTTCAGAAAATAAAAGCGTTTCTGATTATGAGTCTGATTCTGATTCTGATGAGACCAAACCATGTTTTGATTCTGATAATGATGATGATATCGAAAAGGGTTTTGCAGAAGAAAAGATAAATTTTATTTCAAACCCCATGTTTGAGTCTCAAGAAACTCCACCTTGTATTGATCAAAGTATTAAGCCTGAAGTGACTGAGTTAATTACATATGTTGTTATTGACAAAGATGGATATCTTGTGTACAAAAGTTTAGATAGTATGGTTGAAGGAGATATCCTTAAATCAGAACTCAAACTACCAGATGTGGAATTTGGTGCTGTTTTTGAAAAACCAAAGTCTGGTATACAAGATAAACCAAATGTTGTAAATGTTTCAAGTGACAGTGGAATTTCAAAAGATTATAAATCCTCATGTACTTTGTCAAAGTCTGAAACTTGTTCAATTAATTTTGATGCAAGTACTTTTGAGGTAGGAAGTACTTCTTGTGCTACACTTGAAACATCTTCCAAAGATTCATCTGATGTATGTTCAGTTCCTAAGACACCTATTAACTCTAGTTCTTCTGATTCTACAGATTTAAAAAGTTTTAAACGACATGGCCTAGGGTGGAAGAAGAAAGATTCAAAGAAGAAAAAGCGTTTTGTTAAAAAGTCATCCGTTGATGATGCAAATAAATGTAATCTGAATGTTAGATTCAATAAGTGTCAAAACTCTTTTGAGTCTGCCTTAATGTTTTTTGCTATGCAACGTTTGCATTGTACTCATTGTGGTGATAACTCTTTTTCTTTGAACTCTAGTCATGTTAACAAGAAGAGATCTAGTGGTGTTTCTTATGATAAATCTAATGCTTACTCGTTTGATCATCGTGCTAAAGTGTTTAGTGCTAAAAAGAAAAAAAATCTTTCAAAAGCAAAAGATAAGTCAGTTGATGTGAAGTTTGTGTGCAAATGGATTCCTAAAGATTTATTGAATGCACAAATTTCAAAGTCTGGTATAAACTGTAAGATTTTAGGTTCATCTTCTGATTTGTTAAAGATGTATGAGACCAATAAGAAAGGACCCATTTGGATATGGGTTCCCAAGATAAACTAACATGTTTCTACAGGCCAGGCATATGTGGTATGTCGATTCCGGTTGTTCAAGACATATGACTGGCTACAAGGAGTTGTTGCACAATTATGTGGAACGACCAGGAGGAACAGTTAGTTTTGGAAATAAGACGACTGGTGTCATCAAAGGTTACGGCATTCTTACAAATGGTAAGGTATCCATAAAGAAGGTACTTTATGTTGAGGGGTTAAGTCATAATCTTTTTAGTGCAAGTCAGTTTTGTGATGGTTATAACATTGTTTTATTTTCCATCATTAACTGTCTTATCATTAATAGTGATGGTGTTGAGATTTTTGAAGGGAGAAGGTTTTACAATCTCTATGTGGTTGACTTTCCGGTGATAGATTCTTCGATACCAGTTTGCCTGTTTTCAAAGGCAACAAAAGGCGAAAGTTGGCTATGGCATAGAAGATTTTCTCATCAAAATTTCTCAGATATTAGTAAACTAGCTAATGGTGGATTGGTAAAAGGTCTTCCAAAGTTGACATTTGATAGAGATTCTTTATGTTCGGCTTGTCAAATGGGAAAGATGAAGAGAAGTTCTCACAAGTCAAAGACAGAATCTTCGTGTCGATCACCACTCGAAATGCTCCACATGGACTTATGCGGACCGATGAGACTTCAATCAATTAGTGGAAAGAAGTACATTCTAGTTATGGTTGATGAATGCTCACGGTACACGTGGCTAGAATTTCTGAGAATGAAATCTGAAGCTCCCGAGTTGATCATAAAGTTCATTAAGAGGATCCAAGTTCTTTTGCAACTTCCAGTTCGAAAGATTAGGAGTGATAATGGCACTGAATTTAAAAATGCTACTTTAGATGCTTATCTAACATCTGTTGGTATTTCTCATAATTTTTCAGGTGCTTACACTCCACAACAAAATGGAGTTGTAGAAAGACGAAACCGAACCTTAGTGGAAGCGGCACGAACGATGCTAGCTTACTCCGGATTACCTCTTACCTTTTGGGCCGAAGCTGTTTCAACGGCTTGTTTTACACAAAATCGAACCATCATCACTAAGCGCTTCAAGAAAACTCCTTATCATATAATCAACCGTTGAGTTCCTAATGTCAAATTTTTTCATGTTTTTGGTTGTAGGTGCTACATTCTTAACAACCGTGACAATCTCGGTAAGTTTGACAAGAAAGCCGACGAGGGATACTTTCTTGGTTATTCGCTAACATCAAAGACTTTCCGCGTCTACAACAAAAGAACCAAGATGGTTATGGAAACCGTTTATGTGACCTTTGATGAAACCGTGTCAATGACTTCTGAACATAACAGTTCAGGACTCGAAATTCATAGTCAAGCTTCTTCTACGACTTCTGATTCTATTACTGATCCAAATAGTTCAGAACTCGATTTACTGTTTATGGATGCTTTTCTGGATATTTGTGCAGATAATGAAGATCTCGTTCTTTCCAGAAATCCAAGAGTTGATATTCACGATGTCCCAGAACCTTCAAGCGTAAATGATTCCGGACCATCGGAGAATATTTGTTCTTCATCTAACTCTGATCAGGCTATACCAGTTCCAAGTGTTGAGCAATCAGAGTTAACCCCCGATGATCAATCAGAGATTCCTGCAATCATTGATGAAAATGATAGTCAGAACAATCTAGATGATCTTGCAATTCTTCCTGCTCAGTTGAAATGGACAAGAGCACATCCACTCTACAATGTGATTGGTGATGTCAATGATGGTGTTAAAACACGATCTGCATCTGCAAATTACTGCCAATACAAAAGTTTCTTGAGCAAAATTGAACCAAAGAATGTCTCTCAAGCCTTAGACGATTCTGATTGGCTTTTAGCAATGCAAGAAGAGCTTCTACAGTTCAAAAGAAACAAAGTGTATCGCTTGGTTCCGAGACCGCAAGATAAATCAATCATTAAAACCAAGTGGATCTTCAGAAACAAGAAAGATGAATCCGGATTGATTGTCAGAAACAAAGCGCGATTGGTTGCTAAAGGTTACTCTCAACAAGAAGGTATTGACTACGATGAGACTTTTGCACCGGTAGCGCGGATCGAGGCAATTCGAATCTTTCTGGCTTATGCAGCTCACAAGAACATCAAGGTATTTCAAATGGATGTCAAATCTGCGTTCTTGAATGGAGTCTTGCATGAAGAGGTCTATATAGAGCAACCTGAAGGGTTCGTCGATCCAGATTTTCCTGATCATGTATGCATCTTGGACAAAGCATTGTATGGTCTAAAACAAGCTCCAAGAGCATGGTATGAAACTCTGACTAATCATCTCTTATCCAAAGGATTCAAACGAGGTACGATCGATACTACTCTTTTTCTGAAGAAAGAAGGTGATGACTTGCTTTTAGTTCAAATTTATGTTGACGACATTATTTTCGGTTCTACTAATCCAAAGTTGTGTACAAAGTTTTCTAAAATCATGGAGACCGAGTTTGAAATGAGCATGATGGGTGAATTGAATTTCTTTTTAGGAATTCAAGTCAAACAAAACCCTGATGGCATCTTTATTAATCAGTCAAAATATATTAAAGATATGTTGAAAAAGTTTAATATGACTGATTGTTCTCCAATTAAAACACCAATGCCAACTGGAAATCTTTTGGGTCCTGATTTAGCCGGTAAACCCGTTGATCAAAAGATTTACAGAAGCATGATTGGTTCTCTTTTGTACCTCACTGCGACTAGACCGGACATTATGTTCGCCACATGTTTTTGTGCTAGGTTTCAAGCTAATCCTAAAGAGTCACACCTTGCGGCAGTTAAAAGGATCTTACGGTATCTCAAAGGCACACCCGAGTTGGGCCTTTGGTATCCGAAAGATTCTAGTTTTGAGCTAATATCTTTTACAGATTCAGATTATGGTGGTTGCAAACTGGATAGGAAAAGCACTTCTGGATCGTGTCAGTTTTTAGGTGATAAACTTGTCAGTTGGACTTCGAAAAAGCAAAATTGCGTCTCCACTTCTACGGCCGAAGCAGAATATGTGGCCGCCGCAAGTTGTTGTTCGCAAGTGCTTTGGATGAAGACACAACTACTAGATTATGGTTACAAGTTGAAGAGAGTCCCTATCTACTGTGATTCGGAAAGCGCCATTGCAATAACGTCAAATCCGGTTCAGCATTCCAAGACCAAACACATCGACATCCGGTATCATTTTATCAAAGATAATGTGGAGAAAGGTAATATCGAAATGTTCTTTGTTCAAACAGATTACCAACTTGCTGACCTTTTCACTAAACCTTTGGATGAAAAGCGTTTTAACTTTTTGGTTAGCAAGCTTGGCATGCTTACTCCAACTTAAATCTGTTTCGTATCTTAATTTAAGGGGGAGTTGCTTAATTATTCTGGATTGGATACTATCTGACTAACATCTAAGGATTCATTTTCAATGAATACCTCATTCTACTTTGTTTTGCAGATTATCCATTTGAGGGGGAGTTCTTAAACGAGATATTATTTTTAGGGGGAGAGTTCCAATAAGCTTTAATGCTTACATATCTGAAAGACGAACAACTTTCAGGTATGAAAAATATTTTTAAATGTTCAAACTCACTTCTCGATTCTCAAATGATTTTTTCGACTTAGAAGTGTGATTTTACATGTTTTGATATCATGATGAGTTGACGGATATTTTCTAACCGTGTGTTTCCAAAGTTTAATACTTGCGTATTATCTTTTCATATACTTTTCAAGTATTCATACACACCGGTTTAGCTTCTTTTGTCTTGTTATTACCACGTCTCTATATGACCATATTTTTCGGTGGTAATACACTCACTTGATATTTCCTCATTGTACTTCATCGTTTATTTGATCAGATACGTTCTTCAATTGCTATATCTATATCTCGTTCGTATAGATACTATCCGTTCTTTGTGAACCACAGTTTTTCAAGAATATATCTCACATCATATGATGAATCAGTTTTTTTTCAAACAAGTTTATCTCATTCATGTTATTCATTTCATATACTTGTTTGAAGAATTTTTATGCTCCTATATAAATCATATATATTTGTTCGAGCATGCTTCATATTGGCTCATTGATTCACCCGTTGAATCATTGTATTTTCATGTTTAGGAAACTTATTTCATGGGATGTGTGAGCTTAACAGAACTTCTATGGATTTCCAGAACCGGCAATCCTACCCAAGAAGTTATCCTTGAGAAATGAGTGAGGGGTCTATATCAAAGAGTGGGGGAGATAACTCAGGTGGTCGAGTTATTCTCATAGTGATTGAGCGGAAAAATATTATATGAGAGATTGGTTAGAAGTGAGGATGCTTAAAAGAATTGGAGGGTGTGAGAACAGAGTTAAAAGAAACATAAAACTCTGCACCAACCTTTTCTAAGCCGGGCAACCACATAATCTATTGGTTCACATTCTTTGGTGACCGATATTGAAACAAGGCAAAGCCCAATGCCGACTCTCGTTTTTACCCCACTAGCTACTCATTTCCTTCTTAACAAGGAGATGTTTTATTTCATCACGGGGACGCAGCACATAATCTATCAGGTTTTCATTTGGAAAATCGATATTGAAACAGAAGGAAGCTGCCCTGCCTTCGAACTTCATTTCTACACATCGAGTCGTGAAATGTTTTCACATTTTGAGCCTTATGAAAGCACTTGATGCTATTTTCTTTCATCACAAATACACACAAGGAATTCGTTTCTTTGTCGGAACTTTCATAGGAATACTTTTAGTGTTTGCGATGATTGAACGGAAGCCCTGGGGAGTGATCATCACTAAAGCTCCTTATATAGTGCATTCGTTGTACTGAGTTGCTTTGTGCTTCTCATAGGCATTCCAACTGATTCATGTGTGGTTTCAGGATTTTCCCACTTCAAATCTGAATTTGCAAAGATTCGGATTATTTTATGGAATTGACGGTTTTTCTTTGGAGTAAAAAGGGGAATTCTGGAGTAACAAGGGGGAAATGGTTACGTGAGATGGTTTTTGATTTCCTTGGTGGTTTGTTCATATGTTTGTATCTTTACGAGACGAGTTATCTGATTATACATTTCTTGAGTTTTGATGATTATTTCATATTTCATCAAAAAGGGGGAGATGGTTTAGAAATGTTTTTTTTTTTAAGATACTTTGGGGAGATGGTTCCGAAATGTCAAATCAAAGAGAAGATTACGATATATGACAAGAGATGTTCGCGAGAGATGTTTGAAGTTTGGTGATTATTTGAAGATATCTCGGTTTGTTAAAGCTTCGTGTTCAAAGTTTGTTAAAGCTTCATGAAGATTTGGATGATTCTTGAAGATTATTACCGAAGCTTATTGTTCAAGGAAGCTTATCGTTGATGCTTAAAGTGTTGATGCGTTCTTGAAGACGTTTGTCTAATTCTTTTTGTGATCTCGAATCCAAAGGGGGAGATTGTTGGGTGCAAAATCGGATTGTATCCGAGATCACAAGATTGTGCTAAAGTTGAAGTCAAAGGCAAAGTCAAAGTGGGCAACAAAGTCAAAGTTTACTTTTATTGTTTTAGTCTTTTGTAATAGTTTTCCTTTATTAGGGTAGAAAGTGTAATTGGTTCAAAGTTGAAGGGTTGTAAGGGTTTGGGTATAAATACCCAAAGTGAGTTAGTTTGGTAGTGGTAACATGCATACGTACATGATTGTAAAGTGAGATTGATTGAGAGAGTATTTGTGCTTAAGTGTGTGTGTTCTTGGTGTTTTAGTGTGTGTAAATTTTCATCCAAGAATCAATGACATATAGCTTCTCAATTCATTCTCTAGTTATTGCATGTTGATTAGAACTTGAATCTGGAACAACACTTTTGGCTCTCAATCTCTCTCTCTCTCTCTCTCTCTCTCTGTAAGTGCAAGAAACAATGGATCAAACAATCAAATCTCCATTCCATCATGTAAATCTTACAATATGAACTTTCTCTCTCTAGAACACACACTAATGAATATTACAAATAAGCTCCTTACTAATCTCACACTAACTCCTTCTATTTATACCTAAGACTAATTAGTCAAACACTTTAATTACAAGACTTTGACTCCTCTAATTAAAACTTTGACTTTGACATTAAAGCTTCCTTCTTTGACTTTGACTTTTCCATTTCATGCTTTTACTTTGACTTTGATGCTTGACTTTCTTCTTTGACCTCCATACTTTGACATTGTTTGACTTGAATATTATTTCCTCATCTTGAGATCTCGGATACAATAATATTTGCTCTAACAATCTCCCCCTTTGTATTCGAGATCTCTCTTCAAAATGAACTTCAGCTTTAACGATCTTCTATCTTCAAGTCAAACAAACTTTGTCGGTTACATAATCCAAAAACTAACAATCTCCCCATTTATACAAGCATCATCTTTAGAGCAAAGTCTTTGAACTTGAAAACTTCTTCCGAAAAACAAATCATTCTTCATTATCAATCACAACTTGATATCAATCTTTAAATCCAAGGCTTTTCAACCTCAGATTCAAAAGATTCAAATTCAGAATTCTCTTTAGCTCCCCCTTAACCCTTACTTTCTCCTCCATTACTGATATGTCACACTTGCTTTACAAATCATTTCTTCACAAACCAAATCAAATTTTACTTTCACCTGAGTACATCTTCAAATTTCATCACTATCAACATCAACACTTGCTTCAACTGTTTACGTCTTCGAATCCTGATACTTTCATCATTTCTTTCACAATATCAACTCTTCATTAATATTTCCTCTTGAACCACATCAAAATATTCTTCAAATGATTTTCATCTTCAACTCATGACAATTTCATCAACACTTGAAATACAATCAACATTGATATTTGATTTACCCAATCATCTTGAAATCTTCAATCAACCATACTTGATATCCTGAACTTTTCAACTGAATCTTGAACTCTTCAACATATATCATCATGAACTCTTGCACATAGTTCCCATATCTTCATCGTGTTTTCTCATACGTCTTTGATGAAACTTCTCCCCCTCATGATGATTAGGAGAATCCTGAGCATCATGAATAATCAAAGACATCATCATCATCAAAGTATTTTATTCACAGGAACTACTCCCCCTCAAAATTTGGTGAACCATTCAAAGAAGCATATATATGTCCCCCTCAATCAAATAACTCATCCATATCAGGTTACTCCCCCTCAAATCCAGCTCAAGTTGCTCCCCTTCAAATGATGGGTAATCTACTAACATAGAAGCACATTTAGCAACTATTGACACAACAACTCATAGAATTGTGTGGCCTATTTTCAGTGTTGGCAATGGGGTAGCACTGATAGGACTTCCAGTCATCACTGAATCAAAGTTATAAAACTAAGTTCTCAGACTGTTCCGGCAATATCACAAAGATATGCAATTGGAATCACAAAGACTCGTGCAAGTGTCAAAGAAATATCATCATAATCATTAGGCTCAAATATTGAGTCAACCTGGGACGCAGATTGATAATCAATAGACTCTAGTGCATAGAATATGAAGTTCGGAGACCGGAGAGGATGTCTTCCTTGTTTCAATATCTAAATCTTCCGAGTGAAGATTAGATAGATGATATGCTAATTCTCCGTGAGAATTGAAACAAACATCTTTTAAGAGATATTTGAGTAGCTTGGTGGGGTGACACGAGTTATCGACACTAGGTCCATGTCTTGTTTCAATATTCATCTCCAAAGAATCGAGAATGAATAGATGATGTGGTTACCCGGATAACTGTATAGGTTTGGGAATGATCTTCTTTTACTCTTTTTGATCCCGTCTCACACTCACCATTTTCTTTTAACTCCCCCTACACTCAAGCTCTCAGACATTTTATCTCATTCACATCCTCACACACTAGGTCTAACCTAGGGTTGTGTTTCTTGGGTAGATCCTCCGGCTCTGGATTGATCATAGAAACTTCTATATCCTATCACACATAGTTAATATCATGAAATGATATTCTTTGAAACTTCTGAGTGTCTTCATACCAGAACGTGATATGATGGTGATTCATATGTGATACAATATGTATATGGGGAACATATTTTGAAAGGAAATGGGGAATATAAGTTGAAGATATCATATGTTGAAGACAAATAGTCAATAGCTCAAACAAGTGATGATTGATTGTAGAAATCAAAATTCTTGATCATGAATTCCAAAGAACAAAATTCAAACGTGAAACAGATAGACTCAGTAAGCACAGTGTATTCAAGAAATGAATCAATGATTAGAAAGTTTAATTGTGAAGAACAATTCACAATTAATAATCTGAATAAGAATTGAATTATTGAAATGAAATAATGTGCATTGAAATCAAATAGGAATTCAAGCGAGTGTATTTCCACCGAATAATTTCAACGAATATATAGGAGATGTGGAAATAACTGTGTCAAGGAACTTATAACACGTGGCAATTCTTGAACAGTTCGGAATCGGAAAGAAATTAACACAAGTAAATTTCTTAGGATGACTACCACGGTTAAAAATAGTTAAGAGCAAGTTTTAAAGTAAGAGTTAGAGGGATACTTACATTGAAGCTCACATTTGAAGTACGGGTCCTAAACTGAGTGTTTAGAAGCCATTAAGCATTGAAGACCGGGTCTTGAACTGAGTTATTCAGGAGCCACACACCTGCAAAATCAAGAGAAACAAGATTTTGGTATCCACTTGGATGTGGATCCTCTGTTGTTAGGTTCAATAGGTTTATAAGAATAAATCTTGTAAATCCCAAATCTATCATCTATATAATCTTCACACACAAAATCATTTCTTTGAAAGTAAGAACCATATGATTTTCTTTTGGATAGACTAAGAAGTTTATTTGTAGAATAAACTAACTGAGACTTACCAAAAGATGTGTCATGGAAAAAATTGTTCTTTTGAAATTTCGGTTCCGAAGCAAATGATTTTGTATGAGCTACCTTTGTACTAGATCCCTTAACTTGCCAAACAAACCTGCCTTTCAAAGAATAATGATTACCTGAACGATCAACATGATGATCATAGAAGAGATTAGAAGGACGAATATGACCACTGGAACTGATGTTACTCCGTGTAGCAACATCCGCATGACAAGAATCATGAGCTTTGAAAATTATCTCCTCAAGTTCCTTCACTTTAGAAGATAGCTTGGTCCTCTCGTCACGAAGATCATCAAGCTTCTTCTGTTGATCAGATCGCATGCGTTGCTCATTCATGATATCCGCTGATAATCCAGATAACTTGCTCGTAAGCTTCTTTATTTCATTCACAAATATTCCCCTTTGATTCTCAAAATCTTTTTCCACAAGACTTGGTTTCTTTGGTTCAGCAATTATTTGTTCCAAAACATTCTTCTCATGCTGAAGAACCTTTTCTTTTCTTTTGAATTGACTTCTTTCATCAGATAACTGATTTTGTAAGTTTACAATATGCTTTTGAAGCTCAATAGATTGCTTTTCATCAAATTTCCTCTCTGATTGAACAACTTGGATGTCTTCTTCAAAGTCATGCAAATTGTATTTCCCAACACGAAGACTTGGTTTCTTTGACGATATCGTCTTACTGTCAATCGCATTCATCTTCCTCTCAAACTCCTTTCTTTCAATTACAAACTTTCTTTCTAAGTCAGATATCTTCTGTGAAAATTTTTCACTTTTTAATTCAAAAGATTTTCTCTCATTCTCAAAAACCTTTCTCTTTTCGTCAAAAAGCTTTCTCTCTTTCTCAAAGTTACTTCTCTCAATGATCACAATTTGTTCAAAATCAGTTACTTGCTTTGAAAGTTCCATCACTCTTGATTGAGAAGATATAAGCCTGTTTTCGAAAACCTTCTTAACTTCGTCAAGTTCAAGAACTTTCGTTTGCAAACATTCATTTTCTTTTCTCAAAGAAGTTAATACAAGTTTTAAATTTTGAGCGTTTCCAAAAGAATGTTTCAACATTTGATCATGCTCATGCTGCAAATCCTTTTTCAAACTTGTAATAGAACTTCTTTCTTTTGAAAGTGAAGCTTCAAGATCAGTAACTTTAATGAGAAGTTCAGCTTTCTCAGCATTTAAAGTAGATAAACTTTTGTTCAACTTAAACTCTTCTCTCTCGGTATTCAGCTTTTGTTCCAACTGAACTATCTTTATCTCATGAGCCACTACTTGCTCTGTGAGGGAAATGTTTTCTCTCTTAAGTTTCCGAATTATGGGTGTGAATCGATTCATCCTTTCATAGATTGTCTCAATGAAATCTGGGTTTAGGAGATCGTGCATATAAGCATTCACCGCTGCCATTTGTGACTTCATGAGTTCAAAATCCATTGTTAACTGCACAAAGAAAAAATAAGGATCGTCAACAGAAACTTCGATTAGAAGTATGAATAGTGCACTAACGATTTATATCGAACAAATCAAAAAATATGAAGAAAAAGGGTAAAAATAAACTTGAAGGACTAAAAGTGACAAAACTAGAAACTTAAATGACTCAACAACTTGACGTCACAAGTACAAGAACTAAAATTGTAAAAATGTGAAAAGTTTCAAGTTCAAGGACTAAAAGTGATAAAATTTGAAAATTTAAAAGTCCAAGGGTTGAAAATGAAACTTTTTGAAACTTAAAGTCCAGGTACTAAAAGTGACAAAAGATGAAAGTTAACAAACTAACGGACTTAACGGAAACTGGACTGAAAATGTAATGAAACTAACAAAAATGATAACGGAACCTACAAAAGCTTAATAAAACACTACCGAACGACACCGAAAAATTACAAAACAGAAACCAACATATAACCAACTTCCTTCTCTAGCAACTCGTAACACCGAACTATGATCGAAACGTCTCGAGGTAGTCCCGAATTGAGCTCGAAAAATATGCGAGAAAAATGTTTCTCGTATCACTTTTAACGCGCGTCGAACAAAGTCGAGAACTTGCTGATTGAACCTGAAAATTTCACGAGACAATACTCTATCAGTCAAACTTTCAAGAAAAACAAAAATGATTTCCCGGCAAAAACCGCTTGATCATCGAAATCGTCCCGCAAAATGACCGGTTGTCATGAATTTCACATAAAATGATGAAATTCGTTGCGAAGGCTTGACTTGAGATCGCTCGAAACCTTATCAATTAACCTCGAAAGTACCCGAAAATCACTTTTCTCAAAAGTTCTCGCGGCACTCTACGTCAAAAAAATAGAAAGATTTCCTGGCAAAATCTTCTCGATCACCGAAAACGTCCCGCAAAATCACCGTTTGTCATGAAATTCACATGAAATCATGAGATATTTTCCATAGGCTTGACTTGAGAACGCTCGAAACCTTATCAATTGAGCTCGAAAAATTACGAAAGTTACTTTTTACAAAATTTCCCGCGGTACTCTACGTCCAGAAAATAAAAATGATTCTCAAAAACTAACGGAGATCATCGAAAAACACACCGAAAGATGAGCGTTTTCACCTTGAAAAATGAAATTTAATAACTCCTTCCATCCACACACATCATCATATTACGTAACATAATGAAAAGAATTCATGTAAACATTTCATCAGATCAAATTGCTTGACACATGCCTCCACATGCACAATACACGCCATCCTCATGCTAGCTTACATCAGCACTAATACATCAGCAAACCTCTTGGTCATTTGTTCATGTAACATGTAAAGAAGGGGACACATAACCAATAGTTACTCACGTGTGATGCAAGCTGACGTAAGCTCGAGACATCACATCAGCCAAGTAGGCTCGAGACATTAAAGATAATTGCCTACCGAAAATGGAGGACTCTAGACATTTAAGAGTGTTGACACTCGTGACACATATTGACCATTTATTCCTTCTCGCCTAATAAATTTGACCAACCAAGAATATTGACCAAAATTCAAAATTGTTGACCATACATTTGATCTGAAATGATATTAGTTTGACCAATCTGTTGACCAACTTATATTTCTTTTAACTTTTCTTCCTCTCCTTCGCAGCTTACACTAAGCTGTTACACCAAACTCACAAACAAATATTAACTGAACAATTAAAGATCAAAACAATCACATACAATTTTTTTATAAAATGTAAACACAAATTTTGGATCAAAAACTCAGATCTATCATCTTTTTTCCAAGAACACCTCAAGAACACCAAGAACACTTTCAACCCAAAAAATTTTAAAAACACAAATTTAACCTCTAAAACCAAAAACAAATAGTAGATTTATGTCCAAAAACACTTTTTAGAAACAAATCCACTAAAAAACAAATCAAAAACACAACACAAACATCAAATCACTCAAGAACACTCAAGAACACAAACTCAAAATTTCAAAAACGATTTTCACAAATCTTCACCAAATTTGATCAAATTCAAATATGTTGCTTACTTCATGATTACAAACAACTTTTGTGAAGAAACACTTACCAAAAATAGATCAAACTCATCCAATTTTCAAATTTTTCTCAAAAACTCCATGCATGAACTTTGAAGCTTTTTCAAAAATCAAAATTCAAATTTGAGTACAAATTTGATCTAGAATGATTGGAGATGATTAGAAAACACACCAAAAACACAAAAACACATACAAATCTACAAGATCTACAACAAAAATCTACAAATCTACAAGAAATTCCTAAAAACCCATTTCTTTAAATTTCTTCAAATCTTCATCCAATTGTGCACAAATCTTCTGCCATAGCTCTGATACCAATTGTAAGTGCAAGAAACAATGGATCAAACAATCAAATCTCCATTCCATCATGTAAATCTTACAATATGAACTTTCTCTCTCTAGAACACACACTAATGAATATTACAAATAAGCTCCTTACTAATCTCACACTAACTCCTTCTATTTATACCCAAGAGTAATTAGTCAAACACTTTAATTACAAGACTTTGACTCCTCTAATTAAAACTTTGACTTTGACATTAAAGCTTCATTCTTTGACTTTGACTTTTCCATTTCATGCTTTTACTTTGACTTTGATGCTTGACTTTCTTTTTTGACCTCCATACTTTGACATTGTTTGACTTGAATATTATTTCCTCATCTTGAGATCTCGGATACAATAATATTTGCTCTAACAATCCTTTTATTTTGTTTCTTTTTTTACCCTTTGTCTTGTTTTATTTATTTTCACTCCCTGTATTGTTTTTATTAATGAAAAATACAAAACTCTTTGAACCATCAATTTGAATATGGTATCAGAGCAGGTTCTAGACAAGCTCTGAATATCGAAACACTGATCGAAGAACTTCATTAGCCGACGCAATGGTTGGGGAAAAAGATACAAATGGGGACAAGAATGAGGGTAGCATTGATGCCAACTCACCATTCTATATTCATGCTTCAGATTATCCGAAGCAAATGCACGTCAACGATCTTCTAAACGACCACAATTACACCGATTGGTCACAGGAGATGATGAATTTTCTGTTTGCCAAAAATAAGGTGGGATTCATTGATGGATCCCTCAAGAAACCAGAAAAAAATTCTTCCAACTACATGCCTTGGATGCGTTGTGACGCCATGTTAAAAGGATGGCTCACAACGGCCATGGAGAAAGAAATAAGAAGCAGTGTGAAATATGTCGGTACCGCTCGAGAAATCTGGGCTGACCTTGATGAAAGGTTCGGGAAAGAAAGTGCTCCTAGGGCTTTTGAGTTGAAGCATGCTCTCGCGACTACACAACAATCTGGAGCGTCCGTATCTGCATATTATACGAAACTCGGGGGACTTTGGGATGAAATTGGCTCGGTAATGCCCACACCGCAATGCACTTGTAACGGGTGTAATTGCGATCTTGGAAAAAGGATGAATGAATCCAAGGAGAAAGAAAGGCTCTATGAGTTTCTCATGGGGTTAGACGATGAATTTACAGTGATCAAAATGCAGATTCTTGCCACAAAACCCATCCCTAGCTTGAGCAGCGCTTACCATCTCGTGGCGGAGGATGAGAGACAAAGGGCCATATCACATGACAAGAGGCCTACAATCGAAGCCGCTGCCGTGTTGGAGGTCGTGAAACTCAGAAGCGTGACAAAGGTAATGCCAGGGATCCCAACCGCAATGATGTAATCGAACATTGCACCTTTTGCGGGAAGGACGGGCACAAGAAAGGGGTTGTTTCAAGAAGATCGGCTATCCCGAATGGTGGCCGGGTAATAAAACCAAGCGAAAAGTCACAAAGGTTGCCTACGTTGAAGCCGGTTCAAGTCCGATTCCCGGGCTCACAAGGGAACAATATCAGACCTTTTTGTTGACCTTTGCCGGAGAGAACAACAAAAATAGGGATGACACACCGCGAAAGGCTAACATCGCAGGTAAAAGAGAAGGGGACGATGAATGGGCGGTGGATTCGGGAGCCACCGAACACATCACCTATGACCCAGATTTCCTCAACGGCGAAACCAAAATTGGATTCGAGGCACCTATCGCCATTGCAGATGGGACGAAAGTGCCGGTTAGAGGAAGGGGTAACTCGACCCTAAAAGGGGGTACTAAAATTGATGATGTTCTTTATGTTCCCAATTTTAGTTGTAATCTTTTATCTGTGAGGCGATTGACTAACAGTTTGCAAAGTGTGGTTTCATTCTTTCCCGATTTTTGTGTCATGCAGAGCCTTCGAACGAGGAGCTTGATTGGTGCGGGGAGATGTGAAGAAGGATTATATCGGATGAGGATGGTCAGAAATGAGAGAAAGGCTATGGCGATTACGAATGACACTTGGCATAAGAGGTTGGGACATGCTACCGCTGAAAAGCTCAACGACATTAGTTTTCGTAAAAACATTGTTTTCAATGAATTATGTGACTCTTGCTTTAAAGCTAAGCACACGAGACTTCCTTTTTCGAATAACACAATAAAAACTATTGAATGTTTTAATTTACTGCATTGTGATATTTGGGGAAAGTATCGTACGCCTTCATTTACCGGAGCCAATTATTTTTTGACGATTGTTGATGATTTTAGTAGAGCCGTATGGTTATTTCTTTTGAAATTCAAACATGAGGCCAGTGGACACTTAAAGTATTTTCACAAAATGGTAAAGACTCAGTTTGGTAAAAACATTAAAAGAATTAGATGTGATAATGGGGGGGGAGTTCACCTCTAAAGATATGATGTGTTTTTACAAAGAAAATGGGATTTTACTCGAAACAACATGCCCTCACACGCCCCAACAGAACGGTACTGTTGAGAGAAAACACCGACATCTCCTTGAAACAGCTCGAGCTTTACGATTTGAGGCTAGTTTACCAAAGCGGTTTTGGGGAGAATGTGTCTTAACCGCCGCTTACATCATCAACCGGTTACCGTCCAAAGTCATCGGTAATAAAACTCCTTTTGAGCTTCTTCACAATGAAGCACCTGACTATAATCACCTGAAGGTCTTCGGTTGTTTGGCATATTACCGAAACACCGATACAAGAGGAGACAAATTTGAGGAGGGGGGAGAGCTGGTATTTTTTTTAGGCTATCCACCAGGCACAAAAGGATATAAAATATACGATCTTGAAAACAAGAAAATAATTATCTCAAGGGATGTTAAATTTTTGAGAACCATTTCCCTTCTGATAGTGTTGCTTCAAACTCTCAACATGATGACATTTTTGAGCAAGAAAGTCAGCCCACTAAAGTTAATTTCAAGATTCAAAACCAAGTGGAGGATGATGTCACATTGAGAATTAATGAAGAAGCTACATATGAGGGTATGCAAACATATGGCCCACCTCAAAATCCATTTAGTGATCCACCACCACAACATGAGGTTAATCAAGTAGATGAGACAAATGAAAGTCCAATGGAAGCCTTACTACAGAAGATCACGGCTCAAGCGAAGAGAATGAAGTCCAAAACTCGGATCCTGAACAGGGACGGTGTAAACGAACTCGATATCAACCGACTCGGTTTAAAGATTTCGAAATCAAGCTTCCCCCATCCGTTGATCCAACACATCCCGCTTCCAGTCAACGCTCCTCTACGGTACATCCCTTGTCCAATTTTATCTCTTATGAGTTTTTTATGACTCACATAAAGCTTTCTTAACGGCCATTCATTCTAATAATGAGCCAAGAAATTTTGCACAAGCCATGCAAGATGAACGATGGAGAGAGGCGATGAAGAGGGAAATACGTGCCCTTGAAGAAAACGGCACGTGGATTCTCGTAGATTTGCCGGAAGGAAAAACAGGCCATAGTCTCGAAATGGGTCTACAAAGTAAAGTATAGACCAAACGGAGAGGTGGAACGTTACAAAGCTCGTCTCGTCGCAAAGGGATTCACGCAACAAGAAGGAGTTGACTACCACGACACGTTCGCTCCGGTAGCTAAACTCGTCACGGTTAGAACTCTTCTAGCCGTTGCTGTCAAGAAAGATTGGATTATCAATCAACTCGACGTGAACAATGCCTTTCTACATGGAGATTTAGATGAGGAAGTTTACATGAAGATCCCACACGGATTCTCTAAAGAAAAGGAAACTCGAGTTTGCAAGTTAAAGAAATCACTCTACGGGTTAAAACAAGCCTCTCGTAACTGGTATCAAAAATTTACCACGTCCCTCCTTAATATGGGTTTCAAACAATGCAAAGCCGATTACTCCCTTTTCATCCGTAAACAAAAGAACAGTTTCGTTGCGGCCTTGATATACGTAGATGATGTCATCATCGTTGGTAACGATCGTGATCGGATACAAGCCATAAAAAACGAGCTCGACAAACAGTTCAGCATAAAGGATCTAGGGAATCTTAAATACTTTCTTGGGATCGAGGTGACTCGCACCTCCGAAGGCCTTGTCTTGAGCCAAAGAAAGTACACCCTAGACATTCTCGAAGATTGCGGGCTACAAGGCTGTCGACCCAGCTCGTTTCCTATGGAACCAAATTTGAAGCTTGATAAAGGAGAGGCAGAACAAAAGGCTGACAACAGCCTTTACCGTCGGATGGTGGGACGGTTACTTTATTTGCAGGCCACCCGACCCGACATTACATATGCAGTTAAGGTCTTGAGTCAATTCGTCAGCGACCCGAGGCAGAACCATTTGAATGCTGCTCACCGTGTCCTTCGCTATCTCAAGGCTACGGTAGGACAAGGCATCCTTTTATCACGATCAAAAGGATATAATCTCACGGCGTATTGTGACTCCGACTGGCTTGGATGTCCTTTTACGAGACGATCAAGAACAGGGTACTTACTCCTCCTTGGGGGTGCACCGGTTTCATGGAAAACTAAGAAGCAATCGGTCGTTTCTCGCTCTTCCGCTGAAGCTGAATATCGTTCTATGGCCTCTACCGTTAGTGAGATTCTATGGATGCGGTGGTTACTACAAGAGTTAGATGTTCCGTTTGAAGGTCCCACTCCTCTCTTTTGTGATAACCAAGCTGCAAGACACATCGCCAACAATCCCGTTTTTCATGAACGGACTAAACATGTTGAGATGGATTGCTACTGTGTCCGTGAAAGAGTTGAGACACAAGAAATTCATCCTCTTCACGTCGACTCCAAGTTACAAATCGCTGACCTCTTCACAAAAGGCTTAGCTGCTCCTCAACTTAGTGTTCTACTTGGCAAGTTGGGTGTTGTCAACCTACACACTCCAACTTGAAGGGGAGTATTGGGAATCAAATCATTCTTCTCCATATTTCACTCCACAACTTAATCCATGATTCTCTCCACAGCTTACCTTCCTTTTTTTCGTCTTTTTGTTTTGATCCTTTTATTTTGTTTCTTTTTTACCCTTTGTCTTGTTTTATTTATTTTCACTCCGTGTATTGTTTTTATTAATGGAAAATACAAAACTCTTTGAACCATCAATTTGAATAGTTCATGTATATCCTTCCATTTGAAACGGTTGTGAGTGTTGAGCAATGTCCCACATTGGACACAAAGCGAACTTGTAATACACTTATAAGGGTCCTGGGCTACTCCACTCATTGCCAATTGGTTTTGAGTTGGAATCCCATAAACTTACATGGTATCAGAGCAAGGTTCACCCGTAGTTGGTCAAAAAAAGCTGCACGGACTCCACATAACCCAAAGTATCCATGTGGTAGGCTAAAAGAACGCCACACGTGAGGCGGCGTGTTAAGCAATGTCCCACATTGGACACAAAGTGAACTTGTAATATGCTTATAAGGGTTCTGGGCTACTCCACTCATTGCCAATTGGTTTTGCCCTCTCAACCTTTCTGCCCTTTCTCCTCCTCCCACGGCTGAACCCTAACAGCCTCTTTCCCCATCTTAATTCGTTTTCCGATCAACTCTCGCTAATGGATGCTCCTCCTCACAAAGAATTTGGCATCACCAACATCAAGACATATGTTCCTCTGGTTCTTGACCTCGATCGGCTTAACTATGATGCGTGGAGAGAACTCTTCACCACCCACTGTGTCGGCTTCGATGTAATCGATCATATCGATGATTCCATACCGAAATCGACAGAACCGTAATGGAAAAAGGTGGATTCGATTGTGAAACTTTGGATTTACGGTTCCATTTCACAATCACTCCTTCAAATGGTGTTAAATAAAGACTCTACTGCTCTTCAAGTTTGGAACAGTCTTGAGACTCTCTTCCGTGACAACAAAGACGCGAAGAGCATGCAAATCGATAGCGATCTCCGGAACGTTACGATGGGTGATCTAACCGTCACCGCCTACTGTACTAAAATCAAGGCCATGGCGGGCCTTCTTGCCAATCTTAATCCGGCTTCCGCAATCTTCGACAAGCATCTGGTCATTTATACTATCAACGGATTATCTTCTAAGTTTGATTCCGTTGCTAACATCATCCGTTACCGCTCTCCGCTTCCGACGTTTAACGAAACAAGATCGATGCTTCTTATGGAAGAACAACGAATGTCGAGCCCCCGATTGGTAACAACCGGAAATTCCGCGGACAATTCTTCTTCACCAACGATCTTGCACACCGGAAGCGGCTCGTCAAATCGACAAAACAACCGTCGTTTAGATCGCCGCCACCAACAGCAATGTCGTCGCCACAATCCGCCACCTTCCACCGCATCTCAACAATACGGCTAGGTCTTCATCCTGCCACCTCACATGCGACAGCAACAAAACCAGAGTCCACCTTTTGTCTCTTCATGGCAGCAACAAAATAGTGGGCTATTGGGTCCAATTCCTCAACACCCAGCGGCCCAATCTCAAGGCAAAAATCCACAGGCTCACTTTGCTGGGAATTTTGCATCTGGCTCACATTCTGCGGCTGAATAAAATGGTCACTGGAGTTGGACTGGACCAAGTCAACCCACCAATCTTCTGGAAATTTTTTAATACTATGTCGTTAACCAATCCTGGTGAAAACGAATGGTTCATGGACACCGGAGCGACGGATCATGTGCATGCCAAGGCAGGTATACTGGACATTGACCTTAAAACTTGTAATTCTCATACACTTTTAGTTGGTGATGGATCTTGCGTACCCGTAAGTACGACTGGACACGCCTCTTTTCCACTAAAAAATCCCTATCGTCCATTACATCTCAATAATATTCTCATCACTCCTGATATCATCAAGAATCTTATTTCTGTTCGTCAATTCACTAAAAAAAATGTTCTATTGAGTTTGATGAGTCTGGGTTTACTGTCCATGATTTCAGGACACGACGCCCCCTAATCCGATGTGACAATGACGGTCCACTTTATCTGTTCATTCCTTCTACCTCGCAAGTGCACGTTTCCTTTAGTCCATCCACATGGCATCAATGCTTAGAACACCCCAGCGACCAATTCTTGAAGTCTTTAGTGTCGAATAAATTTATCCCATGTAATAGTAGTAATTTTCATAAATTTTGTCAATCATGTCAACTTGGGAAACATACAAAGCTTCCTTTTGTTAATTTTGATTCCAATGTCTCGCATGCATTTGAAATAATTCATTCTGATATATGCACTTCTACGGTTATCAATGTTAGTGGCTTTCAATACTATGTTATATTTTTAGATCACTACACTCATTATCTTTGGGTTTTTCCTTTAAAACAAAAATCTGATGTGTTTGTCAAGTTTCTTAAATTATTCCAATTTGTCAAAACTCAATTTCATACAACCATCAAATCTCTTCAATGTGATAACCGGGGTGAATATAAAAATAACCAATTCCACGATTTCTTTATTACCAATGGAATACAATTCCGTTTTTCATACCCACACACTTCCCAACAAAACGGGAAATCCGAGCGCATGCTTCGCACGATTAATAACATAGTGCGTACACTTCTCTTTCACTCTAATATCCCACCAACATATTGGGTGGAAGCACTTAATATGGCCACCCATCTTCTTAACATCTTACCCTCAACCTCCATTCAAAACGAAACTCCTCACTTTCGCCTCTTTAAAAAACATCCTACTTACACTCATCTACGCATCTTTGGATGCCTTTGTTTTCCACACATCACCACAAACTTGTTGGGAATCTAAGGCTACATACACGCAGCGGAAAAACAAAACCTAGATCCCCAAGAACGGATCCAATCCTAAACCATACAGACACAATAAAGGTTAGATCAAAAAGGTTTACCTTATACGATAAAAACTTCCGGAAGGCAAGTAGGGGATACACCGCCACTGACACCACGCGAGAGGGTTGCTAGACCACCGTGAGTGATCAAAAAACTTCGGTCGTTTTGTGAGAGAGAGAGAGAGACCAGCGGCGGTTTATGAGAGAGAGAGAGAGAGAGAGAGAGAGAGTAAATTTTTGTGTAGGATTAATCAACTGATCATTAAAACACTTTAAGCCTTTAAGCCTTTATTTATAGATAAAGATAAGGCAGTGTTTATATCTGATTATAATTCCTTTTATAATTATCTCTATTAATTAATTCCATAATTAATTAATTACTTAATTAATTAATTTACTGATTAATTAATACAACAAATAATTATTAACTTACATAATTATTTATTTATCTCTCTTCTCAATTATCTCTTACACACAAAAGTTCTCAATTAGGTGTGCAGCGGTGTGACCTACTAGTGTCTTATAACATTGGACATGGTTAACATTGTTACTGTCTCGCACACAATCCTAACAGACTCCCACTTGTGCTAGACATGTAACTGTACTGTTACCATTAGCCTAAGGAGGTCCCTAGCCAGACACTTAGGTTAACCAGGTTATAAGATCTCTTATATCCAGAGATACAATTCACGCTTGAATATGTACACATGTTCATTCCTTTTGCACACGATATTTCTAAAATGATTTTGAGACATGGAGTGGAGGATTCATTTCTCAAAAACAAGTATTTCTTGACTTTGATTCAGATTGCCTGCAGTAACGGATATTACTAAATAACAACTGTTACTCTATCCGAGCGTGGCCACGCGTTTTCTGCCAATCTTAATCGTCAAGGGGCCCGAAAATATCTCTCTTTTGAAAGAGGTGCAAATCCCTTCTTGACTACTTGCATTTGGATCCACGGCTTCCGCTGCATCTAGTCACGTCCCGTATGACCGCCCTATTACGGTGCAGTGTTAGGACATGCTAAGATTACAGTAGTCCTCATGTTCCCAAACCAAGTATCTCAGGTCTAAGGACAACCTATCAAGTCAATACTTATGACTGAGGCTCCATGAAGCAGACTTGATACTGGTCACTTCCAATAGTCAAGCACTCTGATGAGTATCTATAAACACTTGGTCACATCACTTGTGCTTTTATTCTCTACTTCGAATAAATCATCAAGTATTTATAATAGCGTTAAACTCCCTATTGAAATTCCCATTTCAATAAGTGGATACGGAAATTTAGATTTCATACATAACTTTGTAAAATCATGGATACGTTAAATATGCGAAAAATAGTTAATTTAAAACAATCATGAATTAAAACCTCCATTTATTACATCAATAACTTTACATGATTGAATTGTTCTAAATTAAACTATAGTAATAATTAATAAACTAGAACTAGCTACTGGCGTCTAGGTACTGCATCCCTATGGAATTTGCATGTGCCTCATGCTTCACCCTTTCTAGTAGTTTTGTCAGCGGATCTACGACATTTTCTTCTGTTGGAATCTTGCATATTCTCACATCTCCTCTTCCAATGATCTCTTGGATAAGGTGATATTTTCTGAGCACATGTCTTGACTTGTGATGCTCTCTAGGTTCCTTTGCTTGCGCCATGGCTCCCGAGTTATCACAGAATATATCGATCGGTCTAGAGACACTGGCAACCACTCTGAGATCCGACAGAAAATTCCTTAGCCAGACAGCTTCTTTTGCAGCATCAGATGCTGCAATGTACTCCGCTTCTGTAGTTGAGTCTGCAATCGTGTCCTGCTTCGAGCTCTTCCATGAGATCGCACCTCCGTTTAGGATGAAAACGTACCCTGACTGTGATCTAAAATCATCTCTGTCGGTCTGGAAACTAGCGTCAGAATAGCCGTTGACACTAATTTCATCCTCAGAACCTCTAAAGACCAAGAACATATCTTTTGTTCTTCTCAGGTACTTGAGAATGTTCTTGACAGCCACCAGTGAGGTTCTCCTAGATTCTGTTGATATCTGCTCGTAACACTTACTAAGTAAGCAACATCGGGCCTTGTACATAACATGGCATACATAATCGATCCAATTGCTGATGCATATGGAACCGATTTCATCTTGTCCTGATCTTGACTAGAAACAGGACATTGTGTTTTACTTAACACTATGCCATGTTGCATCGGGATAAATCCTTTCTTGGATTCATCCATCCTGAATTTCTTCAGGATTTTATCAATGTACGTACTTTGGCTTAGTCCGATAAGCCGCTTAGATCTGTTTCTGTAGATCTTTATGCCAAGTATATAAACGGCTTCTCCAAGGTCTTTCATCTGGAAACATTTTCTTAAGCAACTCTTTACACTCTGTAAAGTTGGTACATCGTTTCCTATGAGTAGAATGTCGTCTACATACAAGACCAAGAAGGTTACTATGCTCCCACTGAACTTAGTGTAAACACACGGCTCGAACTCACTTTTCGCGAAACCAAATTCTTTGATTCGCTCGTCAAAATGTAAGTTCCAGCTTCGAGATGCTTGCTTTAATCTATAAATGGATTTTAGCAGTTTACACACCTTATTAGGATTCTTAGGATCTACAAACCCCTCTGGTTGTTCCATATAGACGTCTTCTGTTAACTTTCCATTCAGAAAGGCTGTCTTGACGTCCATTTGCCAGATCTCGTAGTTAAAGTACGCTGAAATAGCCATTAGAATCCTAATTGACTTTAGCATGGCTACTGGCGAAAAGGTTTCATCATAGTCGATACCATGAGTTTGCGTGAATCCTTTTGCGACCAGTCTGGCCTTGAAAGTGTGTACATTCCCATCCATGTCGGTTTTCTTCTTGAAAACCCATTTGCGTCCAACAGCTCTACAGTGTTGTGGCAAATCAGTCAACTCCCATACTTGGTTGTCGTACATGGATTGCATCTCGGTCTTCATGGCTTCTTGCCATTGTTCAGACTCACTGCCTGATACAGCTTCTCGATAGGATGTTGGTTCATTCAAGTCTCCGCTGTCTTGAGAGACTAGAAACCCAAGATACCTATCTGGTTCTTGTCTTACCCTACTGGATCTGCGAAGGTCCTGTGTTTGCACTTCCTCAATCGGTTCTGATTGAGGTTCAACATTTTCATGTTGAATTTCTGGCTCAACAATTGGTGTAGTGTTTTCTTCGTCTACTACCTGTAGATCTACATCCTTTCTGGTGTTCCCAGAACTGAGAAACTTTTCTTCCAGAAATTTTCCATTTCGAGCAACAAAAACTTTGTTCTCTTCAGGGTTGTAGAAATAATATCCCACGGTGGTCCTGAGATATCCAACGAAGAAACACTTGTCGGATTTGGGCTTGAGTTTTTCTGAGGTGGGTCGTTTGACGTAAACCTCACAACCCCAAATTCTTAGAAAATATATATTGGGTTTCTTACCCTTCCATAATTCGTATGGAGTCTTTTCTACCGACTTTGTTGGCGCTCTGTTCAGTATATGTGCTGCTGTTTCGAACGCATGTCCCCAGAATGACATTGGTAGCGTAGAGTGACACATCATCGATCGTACAATGTCAAGTAAAGTACGATTTCTCCTTTCTGACACACCATTCATCTGAGGTGTGTACGGAGGTGTGAGTTGGGATACAATCCCACACTCCATCAGATGATTGTCAGACTCATCACTAAGATATTCGCCTCCGCGATCCGACCGTAAAACCTTGATTTTTTCTGCCAAGTTGAATCTGTACTTCATTTTAAAATTCTCTGAATCTTTCAAAGCTTTCAGATTTATGTCTCATAAGGTAGACATAACCATACCTACTGAAATCGTCAGTAAAGGTAATGAAGTACCGGTATCCTCCTCTTGCTACATGACTAAATGGTCCACACACATCTGTGTGAATAATTTCTAACAAGTCAGTAGCCCTTTCATTTTCTTTGTTGAAAGGTTGCTTTGTCATTTTGCTAGATAAACAAGACTCGCAATTATCAAAAGGTTTATAATCGAAAGTGCCAAGAAAACCTCCTTTTAGGAGTAGTTCAATGCGTTTCTTGTTTATGTGGCCCAAACGACAATGCCAGAGGTAAGTTTGATC
The DNA here is from genome assembly GCA_030169165.1 of Centaurea solstitialis. Taxonomy (NCBI): domain Eukaryota; kingdom Viridiplantae; phylum Streptophyta; class Magnoliopsida; order Asterales; family Asteraceae; genus Centaurea; species Centaurea solstitialis. The sequence goes on along the minus strand of CM058046.1, from coordinate 59,846,144 downwards.
CTCAATGTCTTTGGATCGTTTACTTATATGATAGATCTCATTACTATTGTCTTGTAGATTTACTGTATATAGACCATATACAGGTGTTGCTTTAAAATAGAAAATATTATTTTTAAAGACAGAAATCATTTTATAATCATATTTGTAATAAAAACCTTGGTCTACTAACAAATCAAAAGATAAAACATTCTTAATCATGTTTGGAATATAATAACAATTATCCAGTTCCAAAACTAGACCCGAGGGTAAACTAAGACTATAAGATCCTACAGCTTCAGCTACCAGCGGAGTGCCTTCGCCAACTCGTAGGTTCGAACGGTCCTTCCTCAAAGTCTTTCTTCTAGTGAATCCCTGTAAATGATTACAAATGTGGTTACCACTGCCTGTATCAATTACCCATGATTCATAAGAAGTGATTAAGCAATCTATCATAAAGATACCTGGAGCATCGGGTAAACCGATCTCTATCTAGTCGATATTCATCGAGTGCTCGCAAATATCCTTGCTACCGCATTCTGGGCAACTCAGATCCCCCAGCTCATCAATCCAATCAGTGTCCATGAGATCAGCAGGTGCTGGCTTCAGCTCTAGACTGGCCAGAATGTTCTCATGTAGTGTTGTCACGTCAGTCTTTGGTTCTTTCATGTAAGCACTAGTTGTGTCACATATCTCCTTCGGGAGCGAGTACCACATGAGATACACTAACTCTTCCTGAGTCATCTTGTATCCCAAACGTGTCAAACATTTAAAGGGCCTTCTCATTTCCATAAGATGGTCTTTAACTGACTGGTCCTTTTTCAGCTTTAGTGAAAGTATCTCTTTCATGATCAAAAGCTTACCTGTATGTTTATAGAAACCTAACTGGGTTTCTATATCTTTCACAACCTTGTGGCAGGATTTATCTCTTAATCTATCTGCGAACTCGGATTATATAGAGAAAATCAGAATTGACATGACATCTGTTTCATCTGCCATGTACTTGAAGTACTGAGTAAATTCCTCTTCAGGAGAATTACTCTCAGGTCGTGATACAGGTTTTTCTAAAACGTAAAACTTACCCTGTGCACGCAAGATATTATCAAGGTGCATTTTCCAAACTGGAAAATTCTGTCCTGTAAGTTTCCATTTTCCATTGATGAGTCGTAGTGATTCCTCAGGGGTATAAAACGGGATTACAGAAAAGGACATCTACAATAAAGAATAAAATTTCAAACTTACTTTATAATTATAAAAAAAACTTCTAATAAATTATTACCCTTGAAATAAATTTATTAGACTAGAATCCATATCTCACATGTGTCGGGAAGCATGTGATCATGTCAAACCGACTCATGTGATCTATGGTAGGTAAAAACTATACCAATCGCATTTTAATTCGAAAACACGATTTCTAGATCGTCGGGACATCGGATATTTAATCCGTGCATATTTAGTCCCTCTAGTGCATTTTGGCCCGGTACCACCCGGTGAATAAATAATTACCAAAATAGACTGCACCACCCGGGACCTGGACAAACCCTGGCCGGTACCACCCGGAGATAATTCGCAGACTATTATCACCCTCCAGTTTCGGTTTGAACACGGGCGTTCATAGTGTGTTCACTTACAACGCCCTATGTACCTTACACCGGAGGTGCCCCTAAAGTGGGTTGCACTTACTAATCTATGATTTTAACAAGGGTCCAAAAAATGCCGGTTTTCAAAAACTTGGATCCAAACACAAACTGTATTTGTATCCATTTATGTTTTTTTTTTTTTAAATTCGGTTTATATTTAATTTTTTTAAAAACATTATTGAACAACCACGCAACAACCATGCAATTAAAAGACATGTCATAGTCAAAAACCCTTAAAACTATTGTCGTTTTGTGAGTCAACACAAAACGACGGTCTCAACCCTAAGTGACAACAACACACAAGGCGTGAACTTCTCGGCGCTCCCACTGGCTCCAAGATCCACGGTTGACGCCGTGCTCCGTCTTTAGTTCTTGATTCTCCGATTATTTTATTTAAAATATTACATAATTAAAGCGGGTTGCAAATGGCACGCAGGCCTCCCGTAACTAATCAAAATAAATAAATAAAATAAACACTCAAAAGCTAAAGCACAACTACGGGTCAAAGGGTTTGACTACGACATTAAAATAAAAACTTAACTAGGGTTTGGATGCTTAACGACGACAGCAACCCAAGGGCCACCACCGCCGTCGTCTCTTTCGATCGAAAAACAAAATCGGCAGTGGCCGATACCCCTTTGCGGCGGTTATCGACCACCGTCACCACCCATCGTCGTTACCGGTGACGATAACGGCAGCCAAAGCTACCGCTGCCGCCACTCTCGGTCGAACGACAAAGAAACCACCATCGCCACCACGACGGCAGCAGCATATCAGCCACCACCGTCGCCTGTGGTGGGGATTCGACGACGGCAGCAGTAGATCGCCACCACCGCCGCCGTTCCCCGGCGATTTAAACAACAAACAACCACGCCGCCACCACCATCATCGACGATGGTAGCAATGGCCACCACCTCCGTCCGGTGGTCCAACAAAACAGTCGACGACGGCAGCAGCAATCGCCACCACCGGCGTCGATTTCTGGCGAGACAAAACAAAAAACCACCACTACCGTCGACGACAGTGGCGATAGCCACCACCGTCGACGACAGTGGCGATAGCCACCACCGTCGATCGGTGGTTTGAACATCAATCAGTCGCCGCCACCACACCGCTGTGGTGCGGCTTCCGATCGCAATCATCATCACCACCACCTGCGCCGTGATCGGCCTTGGTGGTCGAATCAATTACCACCGCCACCACAAACGGTGGTGCGGTGGTTGGATTTCCGTCGTAACACCACTGCCACCACACGGCTGTGTGGTGGTTTTCGTTGATACCAGCCGCCGCTACCACCAATCGGTGGTGCGGTAGGCTTCGGGTGCGGCAGCCGGCGGCCACCACTAGCTGTGGTGGTTTTGCGGTGGTTGGCCTGGTGGTTCGGTTAGCTAACTGCCACCGTTCTACCGCCAATTTCCGATTTATTAGGTTTTCGAAAAATTCAATTTTTACAAACATAGAAACATATAAAAATCAAATTTTTTAACAAACCTAAACAATACATTAAACCTGATCTGTAGGTTTTAGGAAGTGGCTCTGATACCACTGTTGGGAATCTAAGGCTACATACACACAGCGGAAAAACAAAACCTAGATCCCCAAGAACGGATCCAATCCTAAACCATACAGACACAATAAAGGTTAGATCAAAAAGGTGTACCTTATACGATAAAAACTTCCGGAAGGCAAGTAGGGGATACACCGCCACTGACACCACGCGAGAGGGTTGCTAGACCACCGTGACTGATCAAAAAACTTCGGTCGTTTTGTGAGAGAGAGAGACCGGCGGCGGTTTATGAGAGAGAGAGAGAGAGAGAGAGAGAGAGAGTAAATTTTTGTGTAGGATTAATCAACTGATCATTAAAACACTTTAAGCCTTTAAGACTTTATTTATAGATAAAGATAATGTAGCGTTTATATCTGAGTATAATTCCTTTTATAATTATCTCTATTAATTAATTCCATAATTAATTAATTAATTAATTAATTTACTGATTAATTAATACAACAAATAATTATTAACTTACATAATTATTTATTTATCTCTCTTCTCAATTATCTCTTACACACAAAAGTTCTCAATTTGGTGTGCAGCGGTGTGACCTACTAGTGTCTTATAACATTGGACATGGTTAACAATGTTACTGTCTCGCACACAATCCTAACAAAACTTACATGGTATCAGAGCAAGGTTCATCCGTGGTTGGTCAAAAAAAAGTTGCATGGACTCCACGTAACCCAAAGTATCCACGTGTTGGGCTAAAAGAACGCCACACGTGAGGGGGCGTGTTGAGCAATGTCCCACATTGGACACAAAGTGAACCTGATATATGCTTATAAGGGTCATGGGCTACTCCACTCATTGCCAATTGGTTTTGAGTTGAAACCCCACAAACTTACAGTGAGAGATTTTCGGATAAGTACCTTAATTCCTATTGCTGGATGAAAACCAAAGCTACTAAGTACCCTGATAACATGTTCTTTATCATGGTCATTGAAAAAACATGCAATGTCTAGGAATGTTTGTTTCTCTTCAAGACTTAGCTCATCAAAACTTACCTTGAGTGTCTCAAAAATCTCCTTGTGTGGTTCTTTGGCTAATTTATTTAAAGCACTTTCCCACTCACCTCTTCTCTTCCAAGGAAGAAGGAGCCTAAAGTTTTCACCACTAGAGGAACGCCCCAAGAGTAGTTAATTGCACGAATTGACATCTCCTCAAACCCTTCTGGAGGGCTATCTTTACGGAAAGCATGCCTACAGAAAAACTCAAGACTTTGCTTCGTAGATAACATTCTACAGTTGTAAATGTAATCACCATGTAAGCAATTTAACACATGCCTGTCTCTAGTGGTTATAATGAAAAGTGGATATAAAGTACATTTAATTACTGATATGACATCTAATATAATCAGTATTATCTATACTAAACTAGTGGCTATGAAGTGTTTCCTTTGTTCTTACAAAGGGGTATGGTTAGTGTATGAACCTGCCTCTCTCTCTATATATATACATATATATATATATATATATATATATATATAATAAAAGAGTAACTGATTTGCCACGTGTCGTGCTCTGGTGAGCCAAATTGACACGTGTCGTGCTCTGGTGAGCCAAATTGACACGTGTCGCGTTCTGGTGATATCAAAACAATAAATAAAATAATGTAAAAGATATAATTAAATCAAATCTTTTAATCCAAACTATAGATAAATATGAATATAATAAATAAAATAATGTAAAAGATAAATACCACTTTCAAAAATACATAATTAAATGAAACGGTTTAAAAAATCCTCTACATATATTTGTGTAATATTTAATATAATCAATACACGTATTATTATTTTTCATTGGTGATATAAATAATTAAAAATATTCTCTCTATTTTCAAAGTACAATTTTGTAAGAGTTTTTCAAAGTTGAAAAATCTTACTTTTCCTATTTTCTTAATTGTTAAGAAAATTCCATATAACTTGTTGGAACAAAAAAAATATACTAAAACTCTTTAAAAATTTTCATTTTTTAATCCAAACTATAGATAAATATGAAAACAATAAATTAAATAATGTAAAAGATAAATACCACTTTCAAAAATCCTCTACATAATTAAATCAAACAGTTTTAATCCAAAAATACACACCTCAATCTCAATCTCTCAATCTCAATCTATAAATTCCCCTTTCAATATCTCAATCTCAATCAATTTCTGCAACTCTCTTAATTAAGTCACTACCAATTAAACATACACACACAAAGGTAATTAATCAAACGCTCTTTAATTTTTATTTTTTCCTACACATGATGATATGATTATGATGATTCTGTTCATGTTTATAGTCCAAGTTGGAGTTGTTGACTTCTCGTATGTGACTTTGTATTTATGGTCATTGATTACACTTTTTGTGTTATTTTGTATTACAAACGCTCTTCAATTTTTATTTTTTCCTACACATGATGATATGATTATGATGATTATATTCATGTTTATAGTCCAATTTACTTATATGTTTTACAATATTAAATATGTTAATTTTCGTAAAAATTAATTTATTATACATACATATATACATATTGATGGATGTTCTAAGGATTAATTAAAATGCAAATAATAGATTATATAATATAAGTCTATTGTCAATACTTTCAAAATAAACAAATTACTAGATATAATACTCTTAAATATAAATTAAATTATAGTAAATAATTTAAATTAAACAAATCATATTTATAATATTAGTTTTTCTGGTATGAATTATTTTTTTAAAAATTATCCCGTGTATTACACGGGATCAAATCTAGTATACATATATATATATATATAGGGAGGTTCAAATGAGAAGTGATAAAAAACTATGAAGTAGAGAAGTGAACATAGCCTTCTATTTATTTGATCAATGGTTATTAATTAATTGGTGCAGCAGATTACTGTGGAATAGGGAAAGGGTATTTTGGTAATTATTCGAAATAGTTCATATATGAATCATTCCAATTATTCATATATGAATCATTGTAATGTGAAGATTCATATATGAAAATTCATATATGAATCTTCACACTACAATGATTCATATATGAATAACTGGAATGATTCATATATGAATCATTGTAGTGTGTCCCCAAGTCGGGATTTGACATTTCCCGAGTTGGGCACCCCAAGTCGGGATTTGACATTTCCCGAGTCGGGTTTATAGAAACTTCATATATGAATCTTCACACTACAATGATTCATATATGAATAATTGGAATGGTTCATATATGAATTATGCGAATAATTACCAAAATACTCTTCCATATTCCACAAAATAGAAGGCTTTGATCACTTCTCTACTTCTCATTTATTTAACACTTCTCATTTGAACCTCCCTATATATATATATATAGGGAAGTTATTTTGTAAACCACAAATAACGTGTAAACCGTGTAAACTCATGGTTGCATAGATTAAATCAATAAAATTGATTTATGGAGTTGTTTAATATGATGAAAATGTTTCATAAACATCAAATTTTGATGAAATCGTTTCATATTTTGGTGTTTTTTATTCATATGAAACTTTTTTCTGGTTTCAATGAAACATTTTCATTTCTATGTAAATAAACACCTTCATATGAAACAATGTCATCAAAAAGTTTAGGATATGAAACATTTTCATCATATTAAACAACTCTACAAAAGATTTTTCATTAATTTACATATGCAACCATGAGTTTACACGGTTTACACGTTATTTGTGGTTTACAAAATAACTTCCCTCATTATATATATACATGTGGGAAATAACAAATACAAACCATGGAATTCTTACAAACCTAATCTTAACCATTGATTTTGTTTATCTCCTAATTTTTAGGCGGTAATGAAATGTGGTTGACAAAAATTTTAGGAACCGAATTAATCCACACCGTTGATTATTTACATGTATGGTTAAGATTGGTTTGTACAATTTTTTAGAATCTCATGATTTGTAGCAGATACAACCTCTATATATAGATGGAGGTTCAAAAGAAAACCTCAAATAAACGGAAAACCGAAGAACATCCTCATAGCCTTTCATTTGGCCCTTATGCATTTGTGCATACGGGTAATCTGAGTTTTTTGGGGGTTTTATGCACCAGTGCATTATGCCCATATTCATATGCACGTGTGCATATTACCAAATTAATCGTATGCACAAGTGCATACAAGTCAGATACAGGGCTATTAATATATTCTTCGGTTTTTCATTTATTTGAGGTTTTTCCTTAAACCTGACCATATATATGTGTGTTTGGATATATGTTTGTAATTATTTAAATAGAAAATGTATTTAATAAAAAACTATGATAGGTATTGGAGAAATACAAAAGTCATTTATGAAAAAACATTTGTAATGATACCTTTTTAACTTTTGGAAAACATGTATCTGTGTGAATGCAATCTCCTTTATTGTTGTACAGTAGAAACTCTATAAAATAATATACTTGGGACCACCAAAATTTATTAATTAAAAGAGTTATTAATTAATCGATAAATTAATAATTATTAATTTATATATTAATTAATATTTTATTAATTTATAGTAGAATACTTAGTTTACAGACACCTTTCAACTTCCACTAGAGCCCCCTTCAAACACCTTTCAAACACCTTGAAAGCGTTATTGGAATTAATAAGAAGCTATTAAAGCGGCAATCACATGGAACAATTTCTTGTTGAGCTATGAGAAAACAACACCAGAAGTTCTTTCCATGCTAAGGAAAATTAGAGACGAGATTCAAGGGGAAATTGATTTCAACAAAAAACAAAAGACAATTGAGTCATTTTTCAAGAAACCTTCATAAATCATTCATGTAATATGCTATATATAAGGAATTATTAATTTATATTTTATATGGAGTCTAAAGAAATTATCAAAAATGTATTATCTTATAATTTTAGCGAATTATTAATTTAGCACCCTATCCCCGAGTCGGGACCGGCAAAAAATATTATCTTAGAGAGTTTATTAAATAATCGAGTATTAATTTATCGAGTTTCTACTGTATTTGGAATAAAAAACATAATAAATCCAACTATATCTATACGTCCACTTTCCAGATTTTCCGTTTGATGATCTCCGGTTCTCCACTATCTTTTGACTTACATAACTTGTACTTTTGAAAAATTTCTGTACACAGTTAAAAACAAAACATCTTTTAAGTGAATTTGTTAGCCTAGGTCAATAAGATTCAAAGAAGAAATGAAGCATTTCAACAAAAAAAATCAAATAAAAAGATGGTGTTTATTGAGAAAGCTTTCATGGTTTACACACACCTAGACACACTTGATTGCACTAATCGACTCGCATCAGAAAATGATTTCACTCTTCCCAAACCCTAAACCCTCTATATATAGGGCTCATTTACATCAAGGCCAAGCCCATAAGCTACAACTATTAGCTACAACTATTAGCTAATTACTATTTATCCCTCTCAAAGCTTACTTTATAAAACTTTCTCTAATTTTGACAATTTGGTCCTAACAATCTCCCTCTAAAGTTTTATAAAGGAAGCATCTCTCATCTTAGATGCATGCGAGAGTTACAATGCAGATTAGCAAGAAAAATATGATCTGTCTTTAACCGCGTGTTGAGTAGGAATTCAGCATAAGAGCTCTAAATCTGATAAGCTCACGACAGGAAAAACACTGAAGCTTGGATCACCGAAACACCGTATGACATGAAAAACTGGGAGTAGATACTGAACGGGATACTTAGCTTGGATCTCTATTATGCTCAAAAAATAGTCGATTTCCTGAAATCCTCCAAAATGTCAAGTAATTAGATCCAGATCTAATCTTCTTAGTCAGATGGATGACGACTGTCACTTAAAATTCTAGATCACAATCGAATCTCCACGACAATGAAATGGTTAGGAATTGAGCACATAACAACAGTACCATTCATCGATGCTGGCTTCTAAAGGAAAAATTTAACTCTGCCTATCAAGAGGAATAATTCCATCTAAGAAAACTCTAGAATAATGGTTGCAGAGAATCAGGTTTCTGAGTAATCTAACCAAATGCAGAATCCGATCACCGTCGTTCTGAAACTGTTACAAATCTGACATGTCTTCAAAGAATTTAAAACAGTTGGGAACAAGAGAAATTCAATTTTTACGATTGAAAACTGAATTGGGCTAAAACCGGGCTGATGTGAACTTTACAAACCATTTGGGAAAGAAACATGGCTATTTAAGCGCATGGATTTTGAAGTGTATCTATATCTGAATCTGTGTGGATCTGAATCTGAACTGAAAGTGATCAACCATTTGGGCCAAACTTAACTTCAAAGCCCACTAAGAAACTGTGGCCCAAAAAAAATAAAACTCGAAAGCCCAATTAATCGTATAGTCTTCTAAGCGCATTTGATAATAATTACTAAACTGAATTTGAGCAATTTAGCATCCTCAGGAAAAAAATTCCATCAAATAGTCCCAAACCCCGAAACCTGAAAGTCCAAAATCAAAAAAAAATAAAACTTTCTGAAAAAAGATGTGAAAATCTTAAACTCCAAGGACTGATATTGCAAATTTTGCAAAATTAATTGTGAATAAACTTTAGGGACCATATATAAACAAATTGTCCAAAGTTGTTAAATAAATAAGTCTAAAATCTTCAGGGGCTGGCAGCGACATAATTCCAAACTTGTTCCATAAAATTATGAATCATTTCAAGCTTCAGGGACCAAACTTGTAAAAGTCATAAACTTGAATCACTTGAATGCTGCACTAGGTGACACGGGATTGCCAAAGTGAATTCCAAAATCCGACCCAGTTTAATTTCAAAAAGTCTGCCCGAAATTCAAATTGATGCATGTTGTTAGTTGTATATATAGGACCATGGGCCTTGGCCCTTTGCTCTTCTCTTTCTCTTGTATATAAATAGGCTAGGTTCATACTTCTTTTGTACACTTTTTGATTATTCAATACAATCAATCTTTCAATCCCTTACCATTTCTAACATGGTATCAGAGCATTAGGCTCCTTAATCTCATCCCTCAATCCCGAGTCGGGATTCTCAATTCCGAATCAGAATTCCCTCTTTTCCGAATCGGATTTCTTATTTTCCGAATCGGACTTCTTTTTCCCGAGTCGGAGTTTTCCCTCTTTCCCAAATCTGTTTTCCGAATTCAATTTCCGAATTCGTTTTCCGAATCCAATTTCCGAATCCTGTTTTCCGAATCTGATTTTCGAATCCAATTTCCGAATCCGGTTTTCCGAATCCGTTTTCCGAATTGGTTCAAAATCCGAATCGGATTTCTTACTTTTCCGAGTTGAGTTTTGCCCTTACTTTATCTTTCCCGAATCGGCTTTCGAGTTGGAAAATCTTTTGATTTCTGAGTCGGAACCCGCTTTCCAAGTCGAAACTCTGCTCTTTCCCGAATCGGCTTTCGAGTGGTCTTTTGATTTTCGAGTCGAAACCCGCTTTCCGAGTCGAAACTCTGTCTCTCCCACATTACGCTTTCCGAATCGGAAAACAACATCTTCCAAACCGGGCTTTGTTTGCCTTGTTCTCTTACCTTCAATGACGACAAATCTTAGTCATTCAAATCCCATCTCAGTTGTTCTTAATGGGAACAACTATATCCTCTGGAACCATCATATGACCATTCTTCTGAAATCTCATGGTCTTTACTCCTATGTCACTGGGACGACTATAGCTCAAACAAGGACGGCAAACGAATCCGCAATCGACTATGCCAAGCGTGTTAATGAGTGGGACATTAACAACGCCAAAATCCTTGGCTTCATCAATGCCTCAACCACAGCAGAGATCAATCAACAATTCCTTGGCTACACGACCGCAAAGGGCCTTTGGGACTTTCTGACAAAGAGATACTCCTCCACTGGATTAGCTCACCAGTATCAACTGTGGACCACTTTCCAAAGCAAACGACAGCTTCCTGACCAACCTGTCAACTCCTACATCTCCGAGATGCAAGCTATCCGTGATCACCTGAATCTGGGTGCCCCTCAAGTCCATGACAACACGGCGAAACTCTACCAGGCCTACTTCAATCAGTTACACCTGATCACCATTCTGATGGGCCTCCTTGACAAATTTGAAAACGTGCGAGCCTCCCTCCTCTACAGGCACCCTCTGCCCTCGCTTGAAGATGCCATCACGAAATTGCTAAGTGAAGAAACTCGCCTTCAACTCCGCACTCCTGCCTCTGCCTTATCAGAATCGGTCTTTCATACTTCAACCTCGAGCTCCAGCTCCAACGGAAAAGTTTTCCAGAAAACTTACAACAGGCTTCCAGAACTCCTACAACAAGCCTCCAGAACTCCCTTACAACAAGTCTTCTGGAAAACCGTCAGGAAATGAGTGCACTTTCTGTCACTCATCATCTCACTTCCTGGTTGACTGTCCAATCAGAAGGTGCAAGCACTGTGGCATCCAACATCCTCGCTACCTCCTATCTGAATGCCCGCAAAACCCGAAGAAACACCAAACTGCGGTCAGATTTGTTGCTCAACATGAGCCTACAGGAATGCCTGCTGTCGCGCCTGTCTCATCAAACCCCGAACTCATGGAACTTATGCGCCGAAATCAGGAACTCATGGCTCAAATCATGACAGGCTCTCTGGGAATGAATTCCCAACACTCAGCTCCTTCAGGTACTCTATGGATTTTTTATTATGGGTGCTTCAATCACATGTCGCCTTGCCCCAATGGCTTTGTCTCTAAGCGACGTTCCTCCCATCCTACCGTTCGAACGGTGGATCTTACCCCCAAGTCGGTTCTATTCGAAGGGGATGTCTCTACTGACAATGTTCAGTTACATGAAGTCTTACATGTGCCAGGCCTAGCAATAGGTCTCGTATCCCTTACTCAACTTCAAGAAATGGGTTTACTGATGTTCTTTGATTTTTCTGGTTGTGTTATACAGGATCCGAAGACCAAGCAGACCCTTGGTGTAGGCCGTAGAGTTGGACGGGTTCTCGAGGTCGTCTATATCCGCATTCCCTTGCAATCCCACAGTGTCGTTGCTTCCATATCTCAACCATCTTCTCTTGACCTATGGCATGATCGTCTAGGCCACTTATCTTCTAGTAGAATAAAATTGTTAGCTAGTTCAGGATCGTTAGGTCATGTTACTGTTAGGATTATGTGCGAGACAGTAACAGGGTTATCGTGTCCAATGTTATAAGACACTAGTAGGTCACACCGCTGCACACCAAAATGAGAATGTTTGGATTATGAGAAATAGTGTAACAACCACTTTCATTTTCAACATTATTTAACAGAAATAGTAACCAACATAGCGAAAGCACTTAACATTTAAAGAGTATTATGTTTTCCCAAAAACGGGTCCAAAGTTAACAACATTTAAAAGTAATAAAAAGTCACAATAATTCCAGTTTGCAACCAAAAACATATTTAATAGTAGTTCAACATCCATTATTTTCAATCTATTAAACATGTCCTGAACTGAGTCCTTCCGAGCATCAAGCAGGTGCCTTCCCTTTATCTTTGGATGAGGTACCTGCCACTAAACCACATAAAACCACAACGGGTTAAGCATAAAGCTTAGTGAGCACAAACCTAGGTTCTATGCATGCATGTACATAATCATAAACATACAACTGAGTAACTGGACATGTATCATGAACCTTACTCGAGGTGTATCCACCAAGAGCATCATACTGACACTGGTACCAGGCCTCTGAACCCAACTTCCCTAGGATGGTGATACCACCATAGGTACTATCGTGAAAATTACATGCCAGTTCATACATTAACCATATATATATATATATATATCATGATCACAAGCATAACAATAATGAACGCAGGTTAATGTACTCACCTTAGTTCGCTTCACAATAACACAGTCAATCACCACACACGACGGAGTATCAAAAACCTATACATCACATCATCGTGGTACACATAAATAACATCTCAAGACTCATAACCGTATCTCCTAGTCTAGAACTGATTTAGACCTTCTAAAAGGGTAGGTAATTCAATTACGAACCCAACGTTCCTTTCGGAATCAAAATCGGAGTTAGGATGCAAAAGTTATGGCCAAAACAAATTTCCAACTCAAAACAGGGGCTAGCGATCGCTAGCTATTTTTCCACACCTGCTGTCCTAGCTCCCTATCACCTTCACGATCGCGAGCCCTATTTTCCCATAGCTAGCGATCGCTAGCTTCACCACCTAGCGATCGCTAGGTGCTGAATTTTCAGCACGAACCCAAAATCGTGATTTCTCATTTTTGGCATAACTTTCTCATCCGAACCCCAATTCGTCCGATTCAAAAAGCCACGTTTTCGTTATTCCAGGCTCTACAACACTACCACAAAGAAGGTAGAACCAATCTAACACCAAAAATACTCAATTGGTGATCCAAAGATCACCAATTATCACAACATCCAACAAAACCCTAACTTTGATTCAAAATTTGATATTTGACAACAACTAAGGAAAATTGATGATTACCTGAAGTTAGGAACTTAATTCTAACGATGAAACAACGATTGATTGCACCACGAACACACGATTTTTTCGCAAACACCAAAACCCTTTGAAACCTCCAAACCCTTTCCTTTCTCTCAAGATTGTCAAATGATCAAAAGAGAAGGGTTTGATCATCCAATCCCTTATATATATATATATATACTTACACCTAACACCCTCCACTTTCTACATTTACAAACAAGCCCCCTTACCTGAAATTACATAAATGGCACCAAACCTTACTAACTTAACGAAAGAAAAGTTAAAACTTAACTGAATGGGAACGGGTGTTACAAATAGTTAATTGGTTATTAATTATTTAGAGAGAAAAAGGAATTAATAATTAGTTAAATTATTTATTTATAATTAATCAGTTAGATTAATTGATAATTATGGAAATTATTTCTGTAAGTGCAATAACAATGGATCAAATCAATCAATTCTTCATTCCATGATTGAATCTTTACAATATGAACTTTCTCTCTCTAGAATCTCTCTCTAAAACACACACATGTGAATATTACAATAAAGCTCCTTACTAATTACTCACTAACTCCTTCTATTTATACCAAAGACTAATTAGTCAAACACTCTAATTACAAGACTTTGACTCCTCTAATTAAACCTTTGACTTTGACAATAAAGCTTCCTTCTTTGACTTTGATGCTTGACTTTCTTCTTTGACTTTCATCCTTTGACTTTGTTTGACTTTCTTTGACTTCATTATTATTTCCTCATCTTGTGATCTCGGATACAATAATATTTGCACTAACAATCTCCCCCTTTGTATTCGAGATCACTCTTCAAAATGAACTTTAGCTTTAACGATCTTCTGTCTTCAAGTCAAACAAACTTTGACGGTTACAAACACCATACAGCTAACAATCTCCCCATTTATGCAAGCATCATCTTTAGAGCAAAGTCTTTGAATCTGAAAATCATCTCTAGAAAAGCATAATTCTTTTTCTTGAATCAAAACATTGTAGACCTCTTGAATCAAACCAATATACTGTCAAGTTTCTCAACCAACTTTGGTATCTTTGAACAATCCAACATTCTTCATCAATGTTCGCAATCAGATATCAATCTTTAAATCCAAGGCTTTTCAACCTCAGATTCAAAAGATTCAAATTTATAATTCTCTTTGGCTCCCCCTTAACCCTTGCTTTCTCCTTCTTTACTGAAATATTTCACACTCGCTTCAAAGATCAATTCTTCACATACCCAAAATAAGTTTTACTTTCAATTAAAACCATCTTCAAATTTTATCACTATCAGCATCAATACTTGAATTCATCAATCTTCTTAAAATCTTCAATCAACCATATCTCTAAACAACACAACTTGATATCTTGAACTCTTCAACATATATCATCATGAACTCTTGCACATAGTTCCCATATCTTCATCGTGTCTTCGCATACGTCTTTGATGAAACTTCTCCCCCTCATGATGATTAGGAGAATCCTGAGCATCATGAACAATCAAAGACATCATCATCAAAGAATTGTATTCATAGGAACTACTCCCCCTCAAAATTTGGTGTACCATTCAAAGAAGCATATGTCCCACTCAATCAAATATCTCATCCATATTAGGGTGCTCCCCCTCAAATCCAACTCAAGTTGCTCCCCCTCAAATAATGGGTAATCGACTAACATAGAAGCACATTTAGCAACTATTAACACAACAACTCAGAGAATTGTGTGGCCTATTTTCAGTGTTGGCAAAGGGGTAGCACTGATAGGACTTCCAGTCATCACTGAATCAAAGTTTGAAAACTAAGTTCTCAGACTGTTCCGGCAATATCAAAAAGATATGCATTTGGAATCACAAAGACTCGTGCAAGTGTCAAAGAAATATCATCATATCAATTAGGCTCAAATATTGATTCAACCTGGGACGCAGATTGAAAATCAATGACTCTTGTGCATAGAATATGAAGTTCGGAGACCGGAGAGGATGTCGTCCTTGTTTCAATATCTAAATCTTCCGAGTGAAGATTAGATAGATGATATGCTAATTCTCCGTGAGAAATGAAACAAACATCTTTTAAGAGATATTTGAGTAGCTTGGTGGGGTGACACGAGTTATCGACACTGGGTCCATGTCTTGTTTCAATATTCATCTCCAAAGAACGAGAATGAATAGATGATGTGGTTACCCGGATAAGTGTATCGGTTTGGGAAGGATCTTCTTTTATTCTTTTTGATCCTGTCTCACACTCACCATTTTCTTTTAACTCCCCCTACACTCAAGCTCTCGGACATTTTACCTCATTCACACCCTCACAAACTAGGTCTAACCTAGGGATGTGTTTCTTGGGTAGATCCTCCGGCTCTGGATTGATCATAGAAACTTCTATATCCTATCACACATAAGTTGATATCATGAAATGATATTCTTTGAAACGTTGAGTCTATTCATACCAGAACGTGATATGATGGTGATTCATATGTGATACAATATGTATATGGGGAACATATGTTGAACAGAAATAGGGAACATTTGTTGATGAGATCATATGTTGAAGAAATTCATTCAAATGCTCTAACAAGTGATGATTGATTGTAGAAATTAAAAATCTTGATCGTGAATTCCAAAGAACAAAATTCAAACGCTAAACAGATAGACTCAGTAAGCACAGTGTATTCAAGAAATGAATCAATGATTAGAAAGTGTAATTGTGAAGAACAATTCACAATTAATAATCTGAATAAGAATTGAATCATTGAAATGAAATAACGTGCATTGAAATCAAATAGGAATTCAAGCGAGTGTATTTCCACCGAATAGTTTCAACGAATATATGAGATGTGGAAATAACTATGTCAAGAAAATTATAACACGTGGAAATTCGTGAAACGATGTAAAATCGGAAAGAAACTAACAAAAGGAAGTTCCTTATGATGAATCCCACGGTTAACACAATTAAGTGCAAGTTCTAAGCTAAGGGTTTAGAGGGATACTTACATTGAAGCGTATAAATGAAGTACGGGTCCTAAACTGAATGTTTAGAAGCCACTAAGCATTGAAGACCGGGTCCTGAACTAAATTATTCAAGAGCCACCAATCTGCAAAATCAAGATAAAAAAGATTTTGGTATCCACATGGATGTGGATCCTCTTTTGTTAGATGCATTTGATTTATAAGAAGAAATCTTGTAAATCCCAAATCTATCATCGATATAATCGTCACATACAAAATCATTTCTTGGAAAGTAAGAACCATATGATTTTCGTTTGGAAAGACTAAGAAGTTTATTTCTAGAATAAACTAACTTAGACTTACCAAAAGATGTATCATGAAAAAATTTGTTCTTTTGAACTGTCGATTTCAAAGCAAAATATTTTGTATGATTTACCTTTGCATTTTGGATTCCCTTGACTTGCCAAACAAACTTACCATTTGAAAAACGATGATTACCTGATAGTCAACACGACGATCATAGAAGAGATTTGAAGTACGAATCTGACCATTGAGTTGATTACTCGTTGAAGCACTATCACATTGCTTGAATCATAAGCTTTGAAGTTATCTCCTCAAGTGCCTTCACTTTGAAAGAAAGCTTGTTCCTCTCTTCAAGAAGATCATAAGTTTCTTCTGTTGATCAGATCGTATTCGTTGCTCATTCATATGTCAGTTGATAAGCTGATAACTTGCTTGTAAGTTTGTTTATTTCAGCTTAAACGTTCCTTTTGATCGCAAAATCTTTCTCCAAAGGTTGGCTTCTTAGTTCAGCAATTATTTGTTCCAAAACTTTCTTCTCATGCTGAAGAACTTCTCTTTCGTTTAAATTGACTCCTTGCATCAGATACTGATCTGTAAGTCTACAATCTGCTTTTGCAGCTCATACTTTTCTTGTCATCAACTTTCCTCTCTGAGTGAAAACTTGTATCTCTTCTTAAATTCATGCATCATATTCTGATATTTCCAGCACGGAGACTCGGTTTCTTCAAAGAATTCTTCATCTGCCTCTCAACTCCTTTCTGTCAATTACAAACTTCTTTCTAGGTCAGATATCTTCTGTGACAAATTTTCACTTTTTAACTCTAAAGATTTTCTCTCATTGACAAAAACGTTTCTCTCTTCTTCAAAAACATTTCTTTCTTTCTCAAAGTTACTTCTCTCAATGATCACATTTTGTTCAAAATCAGTTACTTGCTTTGAAAGTTCCATTACTCTTGATTGATAAGATATAAGCTTGTTTTTGAAAACCTTCTTATCTTCATCAAGTTCAAGAACTTTCTTTTTCAAACATTCATTTTCTTTTCTCAAAGAAGTTACAAGTTT